>CM029771.1:9325631-10525631 GCA_017562165.1 Ectropis grisescens | reverse complement strand
AGAGTCCGCCTCGGGAAGTACTGTGGTACTTTGCCAGTTATTTTACTGGCCAACCAGTAATGTGCAAATATTACTGTGTTTCGGTTTGAAGGGCAATGTTACTGAAATTACAGGGCATGGAGATAAACATCTTAAATCTCTGGGTGAGGAGCGCAATGCAGTGCTAGGTAACTTAAGGTGTTATATTTGGACTTGGAATAGTTGTGTGTCACTGTGCTGTTATAGGCGGGCATATTGCTTACCATCAGGCACATGTCCTGCTCGTTTCGCCACTCTGTATAAAAAAAAACAGGAACTAGTTTTCTAACTGGCTTTAACGGTGATGAAATACATCTTTAGAGGATATGTGTCATGTGCCACTGTGCCAACGTGGCGGATTATGGGTCTTTATATCTTTTGTAAGAGGCAGACACGTATTTAACAATGGTAACATTGAAAGTTCTGTATGCTGATGAATTTAAATCAACATTAAATGAACATATTCCGATTTAATTTGACCTAAAGATACGATACTAGATTTAATAAAGAAAAGTCACAAAATTTGTGTCAAATAACAGTAGACCTGCTAATACGCTACACCTAACAATATTAATTATAGTCGTTATAAGTTCAAGGTTTACTAGAACATTTTGTGTATTTTGAGTTCAGTGGTTAGAAAATACAGGTTCAGTTTGTTTTCGCTTACGAGCGACAAAACGACGTGTGAATTTGTTGCGTTTCCGCCTGGACGAGTCGCAATCTAGACTGAACTATCATACGATGTAGATTTTTACTTTTAAATACTGAACGGCATATACCAAACGTACGTTACGGTGTCATATTTCAAAGGTAGTTCATAAAGTTTGGTAACTTAACCAAGTCGCAAGAAGTTAATGGTATCAAGGAATTAGGATGTTGGCAACTTTCCAGAAATCAGAATTACTCAGGGTCCTTAGAGATTTTTCGTTTTTTAAGTCCTATGTAGACAAAGTTGCGGACAGATACTAGTAAACCTAAATATACAAATAATGAAATCAGCCCCTTCAACAATCCCACTGCTGAGATTCTACATATTTTCCTTAAGAGAGAGTCACCACGCTGGCCCAATGCAGTGACAGATGACGCATGTCGTCGAGAGATTCAAGGAGCTTGTCGGTTTCCTCACAATATTTCTCTCCTTCGATAAAACCAGTGGCGACGGCAAACTTGTGCATCTGTACATAGAAAGATATTCCAAATTGCAGTCAGAATTCAAACCAACAAACTCATGATTGTGAATCACACGATGTAACGTAGCGTTACAAAACATACTCCCTCACTAACTATCATTTTAAAAAATAAATAAATATCAATAAAATAATGAATACTTATTACGCCCGATTCGCCCAGTCCTTAGTCCGAGTCTATTTTGCCCACCTACCTAGCGGCCGGCCCTGGCATTGCAACTCATTAGATGCTTTAAAAACGCACGATCGGTATCTCAAAGATCATTCTGTTTTCTACATGAGTAACCTTCCAATTGGCTTCGGCGTAATGCCGTAGGTCGCCACGGCATTATATATGATGATTAATAATGCGAGTCGCTTGTAAGACCGCTGTGCTTTGCTTTGCTTGTGCATTGCTTCCGATCGTTACCTACCAAATTTATGTCGTCATCACCTTAGTGCTCCGTCCGATTGTGGTTTCCACACACCATTAAAACTAGGCACTTCTTTCTGCTTGCCTCGAAACCACAATCCGGGGAGCCGCGGTGGAAGGCGGCGATCAAAACCGTACCATTGTTTCAGGGTGCAAAGTCTGGGGTCCTACGTTCTGGCTCCAAGGTTCAGAATCCAAGATTCCGGATCCAAAGTTTAATAACATTACCATTAACAGTACCCACTTCTCTTACCACTACGAAGTTCTGGAGGAGCGGACACTTATCTCCACCCCGACTTCGTCTACCGCCGTCTATCCGCTTTGTGCCCCCGCTGGATCTGCTTGCTACGAGCATCAGGGGAGTGCCCACTCTAACCAACACATCGAAGGAAAGCGAACATACTATAGTGTGACCCTCGGCCTTTTCGACCCACAAATAAATTCGTTGAACAGTTCGCCTATACTTTTATTTCCTAGATAAGAATAGGCGACCTCTCGTTTCAACGATCGACTAGACAATATAACCGTGTTCACCAGTCTACCTATACTAAGTATGTAAAAATGTATAATACACTAGCTGTAGGTACCCTGCCACGCTTCGCTGTGGCACATTGTGATGCAAAAATAAAATAGATAAAAACAATTCTTGATGCAGATTATATGTCATTCTAAAATTTCAGCTCGGTCGGTGCAGAACTTTTTGAGTTTTTGAAGCATACACAAACCAACATAACATTTTTATAAATAAAGATAAATATGAATGTTCTATTAAACATTGACATGTCTTTTATAGAACCGTAGATGATCTTTAGCAAAGTCGTTGTACATGTCCAATAGAAGGTTTCGTAGTTGGTAAGACCAATTTTCTACATGTGTCGTAACAACGCGCGTAGCATATTATTAAATGAAACTATAGAAAGTTCCGCAACATATTTGTATATGCAAACAAAATAGATATCTGATGCTAGTACCTGTTTTTCATAATAATCATATGTACAGATGTTACTATAAATGATACTCTGTAAATGGAAAAACGACCATTAAGACGCGTGACCAAGCAGAACTCGATCTCATTGACCCGGATTTCTTCAGCTATTGAAATATGAAGCTTTTCGGCATAAATAGAATCAGATACATTTCATTCCTAAATCACACTAGAGATGAGAAAACAAATACTTAACAAGTAAAAAAAATACTTCATACCGTGGTCTTTTATTTTGATTGTGACGGTGCGGTGGGCTAGTTGATTTAATTTACCCTCTTTTACCCCTGCAGATTGTTTTGGCACAAACACTTTATTATGGACAACAAAAATTATATAGAAAACGACCCTTTTAGTGCTACAAATGGGGACTTTATCGCTTACAGCGATTTCTTCGAGACAACCATCAGTACCGAAAATATGACTTTGGCTAGGGAGATGTGCTCCACGTAGTCTAGTAGTCTTCTTTTCATGTGTCCAGTAGCATCTCAGCCTACTCTCCTACATTTTGATAGCAATGTAGTGCGCCTAGGATGGTTCAAACGTAAGTACTCGTTGTCGACTTTGTCGATCCTGGTAAACCGCACATTCACCTCAGTGTATTCTTTTCAACGACTTGAATAGTATGTAAAATATGATAGATACAATCTATTTAAATAAATAAATAGGGTTACACACTCACTCACAACAAAAACACGGATTAACCGTGGTTTTGTTTAACCCGACGCACGCTAATGCATGAACATTATAGGGTTCCGGCTTGAAAGCCAATGTTTCTAGTGAAGGAATTATTTAAGTAGGAGTAAAAGTAGTTACGTTTATATTATAGAATGGCCCACGTACACAAATATCTACACTAATATACAGCACCTCACATACTCGTATTTTAAGGAAATGTCATTAAAAAATGCATTTTTTTCTTGTTCGTAGTTATCTTTGTGATTGTAAGGCGATGTCTACTCTCATATTTCTATGGTTTTTATCTTTTAAATTGTATGGCAAACTAAACAATTTTAACAGAAAAAACATATTTTATTATTAATTCTCTAAGTAAAAGTAGAATCAATCATTTTTCTCCAGCCATCTCTACAAGCTGTCAGCAGATTATTCGAGTCAGTTATGTATTATTCATAGTTGTCTGCTAGTATTATCGTTGCCATATTTCAGGATGACTCCCCCTTTTTTCTGGCAATAAGTAATCTGTTACTTATGGTACCGCTTACATATTGCATTAGTTATGCTTTTGGTAGATATTCTGGTCACGAATAGTCTACTAACAAAACAAATGTCATTCATAAAATTAAATTGACAAAAGAAGATAGTATGATATTACAGATGTGTTAACGAGATTACTTGGCGTCTTTATGCTACAATAGTATTTTTGAAAGCGGTTTGAGTTATTTTGTATGGAAATTGACGTCATCTTTGAAGTGAAAACTTCTTTTGACGCACCACAGACAGATTTTTCGTGGCCTGTGAATTGAATTCTAGCATCACGCTCGGGAATGATAAGAACTCTTCGGGTAAACTCGGGGCCATGGTCATTGGCCATCTAGAAATGCATTAATATTTCCCATTGGCCATGCTCATGGCCACGCGCTCCGGTTTCACACGCGTAATTTCCAAAGTAAGCTATAAAATTCTGAGTTGTAAGTTTTCTCTTCTATCGGCAGTTCCTATGAGTGGCAATTTTTTTTGTAGCAGCCCTAGTATTTTGGTTACTTGCTTGTAAGATTACGTTACTTTAAGGCTATTTATACAATCATATTTGCCGTAGGTAAGTAATATCGGTGCTGAGTTGATGCCCTTTCAAAGTTTTCTTTTATTATGAGAAATACATATCTAAATATCTTATTTTCGATATAGTTTATAGAAATATGTCCATAATAACTTTTTACCTTTATATTATTCTTTCAAAATGTCTAAGATTAATTACTGACCATGCAAATTGAAAACCTTCGCCAACTTACCCAAACCCTTTCCTATTAAAATCTTAGTTTTGACGTGACAACGTCTTATAAATTGGTTTGCCGGGTGACACTTCAAGAAACTGCGTTACGCTCCGCTCACGTTATGCGCTCAAACGAGAGCGAGTGAGAGGCACGCGTCCCTTCCACTCGGGCATGGTTAGCCCGCCTAAGAGCGAGAGAGACAGACATAAAAAGTGAAAGGCACGCGTCCCTTCCGTAAAATTATTTTACCACTCAAAGTCGTTGTCACGTAAAACTTTCGCCCGTATACCGACTTTACAGGCAACCAATTTTTTTTTAACGAGAGAGAGGTTTGCTCTTGTCTGTCATCTCGCCTGATGTTATGGGCATCGTGGACCTTTGCGATCCACGATGGAGCGTGTTTATCTAGAAGAAAGCCGAAGCCGAAGTTGGTGTAGCATAGGAAAATTGAAATACTTAAAATATGTATCTGTGACATCTATACTTATAATAAAACTGTAACGGGTCGAATTCTGTACATTGAAGATATTTTGAAAAAAATTTTTTTGGGGTACTCCATAGTCGATACTGATGGCGAAACTGCATTTTTTTTTCTTTCATGTCTGTCTGTCTGTCTGTCTGTCTGTCTTTCTGTATAGAGATCACGCATCACGCCGAAACTACTGATTCAATTCAGCTGAAACTTGGCATGATTTTAATTTATACTAAGGACATTGCTGTAGGCTACTTTTGATCCCCAAATTCTGTTTTCTTGCGGGAGGGGGTGAAAGTCAGAATGTGTATTTGGTTGTAACTCATGTTTGCGTTGTTTAATTTCATTAATTCTTTTTTTGTTAGAAAGAACATATTTTTTATATTGTCCCGTCAAAATTTGAATAGTATCGGTCTGGTGGTTCGCAAATTACACAAACATTAAATAATAACGACACGCGCGGCGCGTTCGGTACATACTAACTTCTAAGTATTCTGTGTATCAGACTATCCACAGAATATCTAGATTCTAGAAAGTGCCCATGTGATCGCGTCGCGTCGTCTTGGATGACAAAATAATTGTCAAAGATATATTTTGTGTGGAAAAACAAACATCATTCGGTTTTAATCGACTTCAAACAAGGAGGATGTTTTCAATCGGGTTGCATGTTTTTTTATTTGGTTTTATTTTACACGATAACTCCGCTAATTGTTAGTTGATTTTGATAATTCCTTGTTTGTTTGGTAGAAAATACTTCAGAGGTGATCTTAGATATCGAAAACAGGGAGGTAGTTTTTCAAATATCAACAAAAAGCTAAAATCAGCTAAAATAAAATTAGATCTATCTGTTACGACATAGTCATAGCTTCTTATAAAATTTAGTCGAATGACAGAATTAAATTACCTGTCATTGAAGTAGAATTTTGTATTTTGGAGAAAACATATCAGCATAAACAACCCATTAAATGTTCCCACTGCTGGGCGTCGGGGCTTTCTCTCGCAAGGAGAGAGACAAGGTTATAATCCACCACGCTGGCCCAGTGTCGGTTGGTGGATGACATATGACTTAGAACTTAGATTATAGGTAGATTTCGGTTTCTTCACGGTGTTTTCCTTCGCCGTTTTAACTACCGGCATTATAAACATGACTCTGAAAAATAGTGGTGCGCGTGGTTTTGAACCCTGGGTCTCCGGATCGACAGTCGCCGTTCTCCCGACTAGGTCAGCTGTAACTTACTAGACTAGCCGTAACTTATTAGAAAACGTATTATTTCAATCCAAACACTGTTTAAAATTTAAAGGTAGTGTTCAACAAGCTTCGGTGACCGAAGCAGACCGTTGTTAGGGTTCTGTACACAAAGGGTAAAAACGGGACCCTATTACTGAGACTTCGCTATCCGTCCGTCCGTCCGTCCGACTGTCACCAGGCTGTATCTCAAGAACGGTGATAGCTAGACAGTTGAAATTTTCGCAGATGATGTATTTCTATTGCCGCTTTAACAATAAATACTAAAAATAAAATAAATATTTAAGAGGTGCACCCATACAACAAACATGCTTTTTTACCGTTTCTTGCTCGATACTAATAATAACGTACCTGTCACAGGTAGACCCTTTAACTATTCACATAATATTAAGTTTTATGTTCTCTTTAAAAGTAATTAATTAAAATAAAATAAATTATTCAGGGGCTCCCATACAATAAAATCCGTTTATTTGCTAATGGTTCAGAACCCTTCGCGCGCGAGTACCATTTGCATTTGACCCGTTTTATTTTTTCTAAATTGTTGTTAAATCCTATGCTTTCCTAATATTATATAATTATGTCAATGTTTCAATTTTTGCTGCTCAATTACGTTGGAACGGCTGAATGTATCGAGTTAAAATTAAAGACACATTCTTGGTTTAGCTTAAGTAATACATAGGGTACTTATACATAGGCAATGTTTAGCCTATGTGTTCTGCCAGACTATAATCTAATTCTATTTCAAATTTCAACCCGATCACTTGATACGTTCCGCCATGATTAAGTAACAAACATCCAAACAGTGACATTCATAATAATTACAGGACAACGTTGGACCGGCTGAACATATTTTGAAGGAATTCGAAACAGACGTAGTTTGAACTCAGAAAGAGCAAATCGGTTACTTATAAGGTTACTGTGACGTCGGAAAGACTAAGCAAATTTGGTAGAAAATTGAAACAGAGATAACGTATAGTCTGAAATACCACATTTATGTATTACCTATCAACCTGAAAAGAAGCATGGGCCCTAAGGAAACAAATATTAACTATCACGTCAAAACGGCACAACTATATGTGTTTCGTATGTCAACCATATGGGTTACACATATAGTTTAGAGTCTAAAATTTCACATGGGCTAATAAGTCTATATTTTCGTTTAACTCCATATTAATATAAGCATATATTTTCGTAAGGAACTTGATGTGATGGTAAGGTAAAAGCCTAAAATGAAAAATTGATGCACCCGTTTTGGCGTAGATAATATAGGTGATTTGCGTTCACAATCAAAATAGCAAGCAACATAATATTCTCATTAGATGGCGCTAATGCCAGTTTAAATCTAAAAGCACTAAAGCCCCATTTAAATCGATGTTTTGCTATTGTGGTATGTATTTTTTTTTCATCACTAGGTGACGTTACTGGTATTCTAAATTGTACTAATAAGTTTTTGCTGCTAAAGGATTATGATGCCGAATTTGGATTCTTTCGTTCTTGGATTTTTTCTGTGTTACCTACAATTAAATTCATACATTAACATTTCACTAAGACTTGGCTTAGATTTACGGGTTCAACTTGCTTGAATATCATTAAAACTCAAAATCTTAATCATTTTTATTCCACACAGGCTTCGTTCAAAATTTTACGCGGGCGAATTCGCGGGTAACAGCTAGAAAACAGCTTGCGGATAAAAAGAGATAAGTAGGTATCAGATCATGAACATTCGCTTCAGACTTTTCATAATGTATCCTATAAAAAATCCTACAAACTTAACACTTGCGGTTATGTTCGATACTATGAAACATTACTAAGTATATTTGATATTGTTTAAAAAAAGAAAAATGAAGATGATAAAATTAAATATATTTTTGTGTGGAAAAACAAATTCACTCAAACTCAAAGGGTTTTCAATGACTACTTATCCAAATATTTGACGTACGATACTTCCAACTAATGTATAAGTTAGTAACATCTGCTTACGCGAACGAAGTAGCGGGTTCAGCTAGTTAGTCAATAAAATTGAAACATTTAACCACTTATGTACATATGTATATTTAAAAAAAAAGTTAATTTTTTTTTCACCCCAAAAAAATAATATTAAACATATATTTATTACAAATAATTAGATCTCACTATCAGGAATCGGTTGTCATATGCGTAATGAGGGCTTAGTTCACAGCAACAAAAAATAGTGATGAGTGATGTTAAAAACATAAAAGAAACCAAAAAAATTGTCCCGTTTGTTAAGAATTTCAAACTTTACAACATATTATTTTCTTCGTTAAAGAGGATAAAAAAACACAAGAGCAAGATACTTATAAAGTCTAGCAAAATTAACGTGCAGTTTTCAACTTCTAATGCGAATTTAGCGTGGCGATAACGTTATTGTTCACTGTAAGCTTCTGCTAGATTAAGACCGTAAAGTAGACTAATTAATTTAACGAATAAAGTATAGTTTTAAGATAAAATTGTTGCACTCACACCAAAAACTATGAATATTTGAGATAATTACTATATATTGTGCTGATTGCGTTTTGTATCTGTTTGTTTGGGTCTGTACTGTTTATTTGGAATATAATTTATAACGAACGAAAAACTAAGATTTTCTTGAGTATGGACACCACTCGCTGTTATGTGCGCTGTCTGCTTATTGTCACTATTAAAACAATCTTGTTAATAGAATATGTGGACCACTGACGGTATCTTGCCAAGATATGTCCTAACTTACGTTTAATTTGCCCTGTTTCATCAATTTGAATATATTTTTTACTTTTACATTGAATCTAATGTAATTCTTTTTTTGCGATCAGACTTACGCTTGATATAAAATACTCGTATGTTAAGCAGTTGATACAATGAACTATGAACAACTCCTTTTATATTCCCATAGCTGGTTCCCGGAATTTTTTTTGCTACTACCTATAGGTTTACACTTCACCGCCATTTTGCTTGACGTTAACTGTATTTTGCAAACATCACTGTGTTCCGGATTGAAGGGCAACGTTTCCAGGGAAATGACATGGCATATATTTCATCTAATATCTCTGGGCAACGAGTGCAATTATCTTGGTAATAATTTAGACACCTGATGTTCTAAATGTTCTGCGTGCCACAATGCTGTTACAGGCGTATTGCTTTCCATCAAGTACATATCCTGTCTGTCCCGTTACTCTTTGTTATAAAAACAATAATAAGTTTTCAGAAAAATACTAAGCCTAGGTTTGAAACTATGACCTTAAAGCTTTTGAAATCGAACGACGTCGCCTTTCAGCCATAACGTCTTCACAGCGTCACTGGCTTCATTGGGACCAAACAGCTTCCCTAAATAAATAAAGTTATGAGATAACATCATGTAAGTATAAGACACAAACTTAAGTACAATTGTAACGAAGGGTAGCTTAACTCTTCTTCTTAGTTCGCTCTAGTAAGCCAGAGGAAGGTGAGCCAAACTTTAATAAGTGAGATTTGATAGTAGTTTGTTATAATTAGTTTGGTAAGACATTAATGTTTAAGCATTTAGTTACTGTTAGTATAGATGTGGATATATGCTCAAGTTTAGTAATGGATACATTCTTAAGTTTGTGTTTCTCGAAAGGAATAATCAAGGTGTCATCCCACCTGAAAGAGAGACGCTTTTCTTGTGTTTGAGTTCTCAAACGTTACATGACATGATAAAGTCAAACGCTAGGCATACTTTTGGCCGCCTCCTGTTTTGTCTCTGCGAAGCGCTTCGTAGTCTAGCATATTATTTAGGATCAAATCCTAGCCTTTACCTGCATACACGCTGGTGTAATCTAATACATTTTACTACTACTATGTACAACTGTTTTTTTTATCGCGTATCCGCGTTTTACTACAAACTCGCCTGATGGTACGCAACGGTGTAGTCGCAGATGACGCACATTGACCTAAAAAAGTACCTATTCTCCCTAACCTTGAAAAGTTCTACACTGTATCTCTCAGGGAACAAGGAGGTTGGCATGATATTCCACTCTAAAGCTGCACGTATGAGGAAATTGGACTCAAAACGTTTTGTACAATATTTTGGGAATAGTCGACTGTCGGAGCACTACCACTCAAATGCTGTGGTTGAGTGGTAGTGGCCCCACAGTGGACTTGTCCTGCAGTGGAAAAAGGAAGGCAACATCAGGACATGTAAATCCGTTACACACTCTCCGAAATGTATTCTGTAAAAACTGACTGACTGAAAAAAACACATTTCGACGATTCTAAGCTGAGCTTTATGAGTTGTTTTAGAAATCTGTGTCAATGAGCTACAAACTTTCAAAATAATTTCTTCACTGATTTCATCTTGTTTTCTAAACTGTTTCAACAAATTAGTTTTTTTAATTAGCTGGGTATAATTACAAACGATTATTATTTTTAGTAAATGTTTGTTATGGTTGAATATATTTTAAATGTAAAATTTTAAGATAAAATAAGAAAATAAAAGTTAGTTCGATATCATTATGCAAAACGGCAATAGATAATAATCGGATCGAACTAATCAGATACTCTCCGTGGTTGCTTCTTCACTAAATAACGAGTACGGTTGCTGATAAATTAGAAGTCAATTGTTATTTATCATGTATATTTGTTTTAATTTTTAATACAAACGTGACTCAAGTATAACATAATCAGTCCAGTCCGACTTAAGTTTCGGCCGCGTTCGGCGGTCTTTTTCAAGGAGAGTGCACAAGCGTGACCGCTGCTCGCTTGGCTTTGGCTCATTTTGCCCCACTACTCATCAGCCAGGTCTGGACCTCCGTATTGGGGTATTAAATAAGAGAACTACGTGAAAAGTTTTCAGCATGCCTCAAATATCTACCCAAATTTGTCAAACTCAAAGTTGAAAGCTACATTATCACTGAGTACCATAGGCTACCTATTTTATTACTAGAAAAAATAAGAGACCTTCAGAATTTATTTCTAAAACCAACAAAAGGCGTTTAAAAATTAGCCGTAAAATATCTTTCATCGCATTCACTGCGGAAAGAATTAGTAAGTAAAAAAACCGCATCAAAATCTTCAGGCTATATTTTATATGTACCACGGGTGAAGCCGGGGCGGACCGTTAGTTTTTATGTAAAGGGTAAGGTTAAGTGGGTAACCATGATCGCTTAAAACAACGTTTCTATATACCTTTTATTCCCATACCCGCTTGATACACCGACGTACCTAACTATATTACACCACATGACGAAAATCAACAAACTCAACTTTGCGATTAAGATTTTTTGGAAGATTTAACCATAAATGTGCGTTCAATGGCGTCTACTTCAATCAGTCTTTATTTTGACGTAAATTACTTTAAACATTTAAATATAAAATTTTAAAAAAATAAGTGGGAAAATTTTGTCTCGAATTATTGAATTTATTTTAAAGTTCACTTTTTGCAATCTAATGCTGTGTTTTTATTTTAAGTGTTATATCATATACAATTTATTTAAAACATAAAATCACCACGTCTTCCTTATAATTTAAAATTTAATATGTAATAGACAATTTGAGTACACGACAAAACTCCGACTCAGGTGTCAAAAATGTTAGTTTTTATAATTAACTAGCTGAACCCGCTACTTCGTTCTGTTATGCCCCGGCTTTTGAGACTGTGATGCTTACCCAGCAACCCTGGATCAGCATCACGGACTTAGGACCGGAGAGTTGGGTTACGACACCGGTAGAATCGTCAGTCCGTCTTGAACCTCCGACCTGTGCGGTTGCTTTTACGAGGGTGTTCTGTGCAACCCCTAAGTTATTTTATAAAGTTTAAATAAGTAAACGTAATAAACCCTTTCCCTTATAATTCTGTCTTTTTTAAAAAGACTCTAAACTACCACCGCATAACAAATTGGTGGCAGCGGTGGGATCGGAAATCCCCAGTGCCGCAACCGCACCGACGGACTCATCTTCATCGAAACCGTTCCAGTCATCCAGTGCACAGTGCAGTGCTATAGTGCAGTGCAATCATAACCAAGTGCATCGAATCACATCCAGTTAGCCTGTGACCAGGCTACCATCCAGCATCGCCGCAATCGCCGCTACCAGCTGGAGGCCATCCCGTGTCCAGGCCTCCCTTGCAGCAGCTCCTTGCAGCTCCCTGCAGCTTATCCACTTCATCACTAAGAAAAGCTAAATCGAGCATCACATCGCGCACCGCGCCGGAATGCAGCCGGCCGCTATAATCCTTATCGCCGCCTTCCTGTACCAGTGAGTATTTGGTCATTGTTCTTAATTCTCATTAGGGTTGTCACTACAGTAAGACATTAATTACCACCTAACTTTACCTCATAAGTATACTCTAGTATGTCAAAACAGAAAAAGGTAGACGAAAAGTTGTTATTAGATATACCATCCCCTAACGTCGAATTCGAGAAATCACCCTTAAGCGCAACCCCTGTTGAGATGGACCTCAACACTCTGTTCAAATTTATAAAACCATTTGATGGGACCCGTGAAAAATTAAACTCATTTATCGTCAACTGTTCCAATGCTTATGAGCTCGCCACGGAACCCCAAAAACCAGTCCTATTTAAGTATATAATCAGCCAGTTAAGTGGCAAAGCAGAGACCGCCTGCTCCATAAAAGAATTTAACTCATGGGAACAATTAAAGGACTTCCTTAAAACGCAATTTAGCGAAAGAAAACATTACGCACATCTATTGACAGAGCTCCAGGAAAGTAGTCAGGGTCCCAGTGACAATGTTAGTCAATTCGCTCTCAGGGTAGAAACGCTCCTGTCACAATTATTGATTGAAATTTCGTCATCCAATACAAAAATTAAGGAATTGCCCGGGCGCAGTGCTGCCATGGAGGACATTGCCCTCCACAGATTTCTGATGGGGTTGCACCCCCGTATTTCCAACATCGTCCGATGCCGTTCCCCGAAGACATTAAACGAAGCTATAAATTTAGCGGTCTCGGAGGAACGGATACAACAAACGTTGTATAAAAACCAGAACCGAAGCCCAATAATAACCCAAATAGGTTCAATAATACAAACAGATCCAATTTTTCAAAACCCAACACTAACGCCACGAATTTTCAACCTAGACCGACTTACTCACAAGGCTCAAATGACACAAGGGCATTTTGCCGCTACTGTAAACTTCCCGGCCACGATATCTCAAATTGTCACAAGAGAGAGTTTAACAATAATAGATTTAGAGTGCCTCAGGGCCCATCTACCAGCCAGAATTATAGACCACCGGCGCGCGTAAACATGATCAATCCCAATGAACCTGATGAAAACGACGATGTCGGCCAAGATGAAGTCGACCTCCCTGGGGAAAACCAGGATTTAAACGAATAAGCGTCTCGCCTCGGTGTCGCCCGAGACATAGCCAAAAAGTCGACACCCACATACAAGCCAACCGACAGGGTAACCAGCCCCAAACTGACGGCTCTTACAAAATCCAAGCCAACCAACAGGGTAACCAGCCCCAAACTGACGGCTTTCACAAAATCCAGGCCAACCAACAGGGTAACCAGCCCCAAACTGACGGCTCTTACAAAATCCAAGCCAACCAACAGGGTAACCAGCCCCAAACTGACGGCTTTCACAAAATCCAGGCCAACCAACAGGGTAACCAGCCCCAAACTGACGGCTCTTACAAAATCCGAGCTAACCGACAGGGTAACCAGCCCCAAACTGACGGCTCTCACAAAATCCAAGCCAACCGACAGGGTAACCAGCCCCAAACTGACGGCTTCCACAAAATCCAAGCCAACCGACAGGGTAACCAGCCCCAAACTGACGGCTTCCGCAAAACCCAAGCCAACCGACAGGGTAGCCAGCCCCAAACCGACGGCTTTTCCAATACCCAAATATTCGAAGTCAATCTAGACACAACCAAACGGCTCCTACCTCATGTAGTAGTAGACTCGCAAGTATCTAACGTTCCCCTAAATCTCCTAGTTGACTCAGGGTCAGCTGTATGCTTACTAAAGCAAACCTGTATCCACAATGTCCAAAAACTAGCCAAGGAACCTATCAAACTCAAGGGTATAGACCCTGGCGACGAGCCAACCCTCACTGAAGGCCACATCCAACTCAAACTAAAGTTCCATGAAACAAAGCCTATTTCCTACAAATTCCACGTTATAAAACTATAAACCTCCCTATGACGGTATCATAGGTACGGACTTCTAACAACATTCGGATGCAAAATTGACTATACCCGGACACCCTAAAGATAGGGAAACTAAATATAGAACTCCACTTCGTCAACCCTTCGTACATCATTCCACCTCGTACTGAGACAGTAATAGAATGTTCAGTGCAAAACACCAACCTGACAGAAGGCGCTGTATTAGACCAACACTTATCCGACTCCCTATTAGTATCCAATTGTCTAGTAAAAGTAAAACCAAACCATAGAGTTAACATAACTGTAGCCAATACATCCGAACAGCCAGTGAGGTTGAAATCGGACCTCAAGCTGAAACTCACTTCAATCGACTCCTTACATGTTAATGGTTATCCCAATGACTTTACAAACAATCAACGTAACATACCAAACTGTGTCTCTCGAGCAGAAGAAGTCCTCCGCCAATTACGTGTGTCTCATCTCAACAATGAAGAAAAAGAAGCTCTTTTCCAGTTATGTTACGAATTCTCTGACATCTTCCACCTCCTGGAGAAGCCTTAACTCACACGAATGCCCTTAAACACGACATTAAAACGACAAGCGACATCCCTATACACGCGAAAACTTATCGATTCCCAGAAATTCATAAAACCGAAGTACGAAACCATATTGATAAAATGTTACAACAGCATATTATAGAGCCCTCAGAATCCCCTTGGTCATCCCCTATATGGGTCGTCCCTAAGAAACTAGACGCTTCCAACACCCAGAAGTGGCGAGTAGTCATTGACTATAGAAAACTAAATGATATCACAATTGGAGACACTTATCCTCTTCCACAGATCACAGAGATCCTTGACCAGCTCGGATCTAGCAAATACTTCTCCACTCTAGATCTCGCATCTGGGTTCCATCAGATATTATTGAATGAATCCGACAAGGCCAAAACCGCATTCAATGTTCCTGAAGGACATTTCCAATTTCTAAGAATGCCATTCGGATTAAAAAATGCTCCATCCACTTTCCAGCGATTGATGAACTCTGCCCTCTCAGGCCTCCAGGGCACCCGTTGCTTTGTGTATCTCGACGATATCGTCTGCTATGCTTACGATCTCCCAACTCACATTTTGAATCTTAAATCTATTTTCGAGAGAATCCGTAAGTTTAACTTGAAACTACAACCTGACAAGTGTGAATTCCTCCGACGAGAAGTCGGCTATCTAGGTCATATCATAACTGAGCAAGGCGTCAAACCAAACCCAGACAAAATCAAAGCCGTTACTGATTTCCCAATTCCAAAGTCCCCTAAGGACATCAAATCGTTTCTTGGGCTAATATCGTATTACCGCCGTTTCATACCAGACTTTTCAAAATCGGCTAAAGCCCTCACCAACTTACTCAAAAAAGACGTCCCATTTGAATGGAAAAACGAGCAACAGCTCGCCTTCGAAACCTTGAAATCCAAACTCGTCACAGCTCCTATACTCGCGTATCCCGATTTTACACAACCTTTCCTATTGACCTGTGACGCTTCTAACTTCGGCATATCTGCCATTTTGTCTCAGGGACCTGTGGGACAAGACCGTCCTATAGCGTTCGCCTCTCGCACTCTGAACAAAGCCGAGTGTAATTATAGCACTACAGAGAAAGAATGCCTAGCCATAGTCTTTGGCACCAAAGTTTTTAGACCATACCTCTTCGGACACCGTTTTAAAATACTAACTGACCATAAGCCCTTACAATGGTTATTTAATTGCAAAGACCCAGGATCACGACTAGTCCGATGGCGACTCAAACTAGAAGAGTTCGAGTATGATATCCAATACAAAAAGGGCAAAATAAACGCCAACGCTGACGCGCTTTCTCGATTCCCTGTGAACCCTATCCAACGAAATACATCCCCAAGACCGGAAGCTCTGGCCGAAAGTGGACCTCAACCTTTAGACGAAGATTTATTAGACTTACTAGTCTCACCTCCATCATTCAATCCCGAAGAAGTCACCCCAACTTCCCCAGACTTGCTAGGCTCAATTGAAGATCTCGTGCCTCTACCAGACATACAACCTGAAATACTCAACGAAGCCAAGACAAGTAACGAGGAGGAGACGGAAACAGCAGATGCTGTCCCCAAACACTCTGCACCTCCCGAAGTTGCGGGCGGTGACTCTCCAGTCCCATCTACAAGCTCAGGCTTAGACATCCCCGTCGACGACTACCCTACATTTCTTAAAGCCATGGCTGCCAAAGATGCCACATATAACACTGAAATAGAGGAACATAATGAAAGTCTTTAAAATGCCCTTCCAGCATAATTTTAATCCCTACGTCCCTTGACCTGGATGAGTCAAACCCATATGTCCAAGAAGTACTAGCCGACCCCGAAATAAATGAGAGAGTAACCAACTCAGAAAGGGAACTTTTCTCTTACCAAAAAAATAGAGATTGGCCATAAAATCTATTACCTAATATTCACAAAGGTTCACCATTTCGACGAGGCATCTTACCCTGAAATCTTCCAGACACTTAAGTCAATAAGAGATGAGTTAGTTATTTTTCAGAAAACAAAAGAGATCGGTATTTCAGACCTTAAAAATCCTTTTGAAAAACATTCATTTATTAAAATTTATAACATACTATCCTACTTGTTCCACAGAACACAAATTAAAGTTAGAATATACCACAACAACATTATATACCCAGTCCCAACTGAAATAAAGAAGATCCTACACGACAACCACGACATCCCCGTAGCAGGGCATCTAGGCTCCCTACGAATGTATAACAGAATTAAGCAGACCTATTACTGGAAAGGAATGCGCAGTGACATTGAATCCTATGTGAAGGACTGCAAGTCTTGTCAAGCGAACAAGGCCCTCAGGAGGGTCAACCGAGCACCAATGCAGATCACTAGTACGTCCACGGCACCAGGCCAACGTATAGCCTTAGATATTGTCGGGCCACTACCCGAGTCTGGCCCTGCCAAACTTAAATACATCTTAACCATACAAGATGACCTTACTAAGTTCTCCTCCGCGTATCCAATCCGTAGCACTACAGCGGAAGAAACGAGTGAATGCTTAATCCATTACGTATCTATCTTTGGTATTCCTAAAATGATCCTGACGGACCAAGGCTCTAATTTCACAGCAGACCTCTTTAAGAAAACTTGCGAGTTTCTAAAGATAAAAAATCTTTGGTGTTCCCCTTACCATCCACAGACACAAGGAGCTCTAGAGCGTAGCCACTCTACCCTTAAGGAATACTTAAAATCATATATAAACAAAGACCAAACAAACTGGCCTCGCTATGTATATACCGCTATGTTAGCGTATAACACGTCTGTCCACTGTACAACTCACTACACACCCTACGAACTGATGTTTGGAACTAAACCACAAATACCCAATTCTGTATATGATGAGTCATCCGAGCCACATACCCTGACTATGTCAGAATGGTCCAGAACCGATTAAAATATTCTAGAGAAAAGCCCTGGATTTTATTAGGAAATCTAAGGAGTCTTCAAAGGAATACTACGACGGGCATACTCGTCCGGCTAAATATAAGGTCGGTGACCTAGTATACCTCAAAAACCATTTGCGGTTACGCAAGGCTCTCTCCCCGCTCTGGAAGGGGCCCTACAAAGTAGTAAGAGTTGGCGGAAACAACACGGTGACCTTACTGATCAATCGGCGGCATGTCACACACCATTTCGATCAGGTGAAACCGGCAAGCCCCGAAATTAGTTTGTAGACTTATGATTTAGTGTAGGAATAGGATACGTATTCATATAACATAGCATGTAAGTAGGTATAGTATAAGTGCAACAAAGGCGTCATACCATAGTTAACTATAACTATTATTTGCAGTCAAGTACGAGGTCAGCCTCAACAAGATTACGTCCAGCCGATAGTTACAAGCTCGGGCATCTACTTCGACCACCTGGGCACACTTAGGATAAGTAATGTACAGTTAAGAGTTGTAATACCAGTCGATGTCTCTCGATTTGGCCCACACTTACAAAACATTCGGTCCACCCTAGCAACAATAGAACAACTATGTAATCAGACTAGAGTTATTGAAATTAATATGGATTGCCGCAGTAGACTCCAACCTTTAACAGCACGGTACCAGGATGTTGCATCAGAGTTCTCTTCTATCTCCCACTTACTCGACAACAAGGTTAGACGCAGTGCCTGGATAGGAGGCTTAGGCACACTAGTAAAACACATTTTGGAAATCTTGACGAAGAAGATGGACTAAAGTATGACACGGCAATAGAGATGATACAACAAGACCAGACCGAACTGGTCAATTTAATTCGGGAAAACATCTTAGTTACTTCTACCGCTATGTCGTCATACAACCATACTATCAGTACAATAAAAATAACGAAATAAAATTAAATATGGCCGTTGACGAGCTCACACGCATTATATCCAATATAACAGAGAAAACCAACGGGTTCCTAATACTTAACAGCGTAAACGGGATGTTAAACTCCCTTGAGACAGCCCTACTTACTTTATCGTTTCAGCTAGAAGACGTGATCAATGGTATATTGTTCGGTAAGCAAAACATCCTGCATCCAGCAATAATGTCGCCTTACGAGTTATACCGAGAACTCGCCGTTAACTATAGGCATTTGCCTAGCGACCTTGAGCTGCCGGCCGAGTTAAGTCTAAACAATATACACACAATACTTAGCACGTCTACCTTAGTCTGTTACTATGTTAATTATAAAATAATTTTTGTATTACAAGTACCGCTAATTAGCTCTAAAACATTTATCTTGTCACATAGTATAAGTTTACCGACTCCTTACGACAGTAAGGAAAGCAATGCCTTCAGCGTCATACTGCCGGACTTTAAATATATAGCGATGACCAAAGACCAGTCTCAATATTGTACTATGGATAGTCTACGCGACTGTGTATCTGTAAACCCGGGAACATATATGTGTAAAATAGAGAATATTTATGTAACTGACGCAAAACCGATTTGTGAAAGTGAATTGCTGTCGAAAGCAATCACTTCGAAACCACCACAATGTAAAACAAAGGTAATTACTGGGAAATTAGATGTTGTACATCCCATATCAAAAAACAGGTGGATTTATGTATTTTCCGATCCAAGTAAAATCAGAATCGATTGTCAAAATTCAAAATTGTACGAAACCACCCTGTCCGGAACGGGAACCATAGCTGTCCCCGACAACTGTGTCGGGTATTGTAAAACTACATCCCTCGTACCGAGATATGACATTTTAAATATAACTACACCTACAAACTTTGTACCAGGATTTAATATCACGGATGACGCCTGTTGTGACGTCACTCAATTGGTTGCTCTGATTAAAGATAATGTGTTTCCTACACGGTTAGTCAACATATCAGACCTGGACAATCTCAACCCAAACGGGGTTGAAGTCGAGTCTCTTCTAGACCGACTGCACATACTCGAAACTCATCAGACCAGGTCAAACCAGTATGGGACACATCAATCTGTAGTCATAACCATAATTATAGTCTTAATTAGTATCTACTTAGTGTATAATAGCTATAAGCGTTTTTGTTCACGTAACAGCAACCCGCAGTTCCATTCCATTTTACTCGTAGACCTCCAATACCAGCAGCGACATCATCAGGCTCAGCTGATGATTCCTCAGAAGCTCATGTCGAATTAACGACTTCGCGAGACCCAGTAGCACCCTCAGACGTCAGATCTAATGGAGACCTGGAAGTACCCCATGTCTCCTCTAAAAGGGGGAGGTGTTATGCCCCGGCTTTTGAGACTGTGATGCTTACCCAGCAACCCTGGATCAGCATCACGGACTTAGGACCGGAGAGTTGGGTTACGACACCGGTAGAATCGTCAGTCCGTCTTGAACCTCCGACCTGTGCGGTTGCTTTTACGAGGGTGTTCTGTGCAACCCCTAAGTTATTTTATAAAGTTTAAATAAGTAAACGTAATAAACCCTTTCCCTTATAATTCTGTCTTTTTTAAAAAGACTCTAAACTACCACCGCATAACAGTTCGCGTAAGCAGATATTACTGACTTATAGGTACATTAGTTGGAAGTATCGTACGTCAAAATATTTTCATAATGTAATCATTGTACAACCGAGCGAATTTGTTTTTCCACACAAAAATTTATTTAATTTTATCATCTTTATTTTTCTTTTCTTAAACAAAATCAAACATACTTATTAGGGCTTCGTAGTATCGAACATAGCCGCAAGTGTTAAGTTTGTAGGATTTTTATAGGATACATTATGAAAAGTCTGAAGCTGATGTGCATGATCTGATTACCTACTTATCTTTATTTATCCGCAAGCTGTTTTCTAGTTGTTACCCGCGACTTCGCCCGCGTAAATTTTTAAACGAAGCCTGTGTGGAATCAAAATGATTAAAATTTTGAGTTTTAATGATAGGTACTCAAGCAAGTTGAACCCGTTAATCTAAGCTAAGTCTTAGTGAAATGTTAATGCATGAATTTAATTGTAACACAGAAAAAATAATCCAAGAACGAAAGAATCCAAATTCGGCATCAAAATCCTTTTAGCAGCAAAAACTTATGAGTAAAATTTAGAATACCAGTAACGCAACCTAGTGATGAAAGAAAAAATACATACCACAATAGCAAAACATTGATTTAAATTGCCTTTAGTGCTTTTAGATTTAAACTGGCATTAGCGCCATCTAATGAGAATATAATGTTGCTTGTTATTTTGATTGTGAACGCAAATCACCTGTATTATCTACGCCAAAACGGGTGCATATATTTTTTATTTTTGGCTTTTACCTTACCATCACATCAAGTTCCTTACGAAAATATATACCTACTTAGATTAATATGGAGTTAAACGAAAATATAGACTTATTAGCCCATGTGAAATTTTAGACTCTAAACTATCTGTGTTTCGTATGTCAACCCAATTCGTTGTGCCGTTTTGACGTGATAGTTAATATTTGTTTCCTTAGGGCCCATGCTTCTTTTCAGGTTGATAGGTAGTACATATATGTGGTATTTCAGAATATAAGTTATCTGTTTCAATTTTCTACCAAATTTGCTTAGACTTTCCGACGTCCGTCGTCGTTCCGACGTCCGACGACGTCCACAGTAACCTATAAGTAACCGATTTGCTATTTCTGAGTACAAACGACGTGTGTTTCGAATTCCTTCCAAATATGTTCAGCCGTTCCAACGTTGTCCTGTAAATATTATGAATGCCAATGTTTGGATGTTTGTTACTTAATCATAGCGGAACGTATCAAGTGATCGGGTTGAAATTTGAAATACAATTAGATCATAGTCTGGAAGAACACATAGGCTATACATTGCCTATGTATAGTTACTTATCTTTATGTCCCTATGTGTTACTAAGCCAAGAATATGTTTCAAATTTTAACTCAATACATTCAGCCATTCCAACGTAATTGAGCAGCAAAAATGTAAATATTGACATATTTATATAATGTTAGGAAATGATAGGATGTTTGAAAATAAAACCGGTCAAATGCCAGTGGGACTTGCGCGAGAAGGGTTCTGAACCATTAGCAAATAAAAGGATTTTATTGTATGGGCTCCCATACTAAAATTTACCCCTTAAAAAAATATTTTATTTTAATTAATTACATTTAAAGAGAACATTAAACTAAATATTATGTGAATAGTGAAAGCGTCAACCTGTGACAGGTACGTTATTAGTATCGAGCAAGAAACGGTAAAAAAATCAAGTTTGTTGTATGGTAATAAGCCCCTCTTAAATATTTATTTTAGTTTTAGTATTTTTTCTTAAAGCGGCAATAGAAATACATCGTCTGTGAAAATTTCAAGTGTCTAGCTATGACCGTTCTTGAGATACAGTCTGGTGACAGACGGAGGGATGGACGGAGAGCGAAGTCTCAGTAATAGGGTCCCGTTTTTACCCTTTGGGTACGTAACCCTAATAACAGTCTGCTTCGGTCACCGAAGCTCGTTGAACACTACCTTTAAATTTTAAACAGTATTTGGATTAAAATAATACGTTAAGTTATGGCTGGTCTAGTAAGCTACAGCTGACATAGACGGGAGAACGCCGCCTGTCGATCCGGAGGCCCAGGGTTCAAAACCACGCGCACCACTATCTTTTCAGAGTCATGTTCGTAATGCCGGTAATTAAAACGGTGAAGGAAAATATCGTGAGGAAACCGAAATGTACCTAGAATCTAAGTTCTATGTCATATGTCATCCACCAACCGACACTGGGCCAGCTTGGTGGATTATAGCCTGGTCTCTCTCCTTGCGAGAGAAGGCCCCGACGCCCAGCAGTGGGAACATTTAATGGGTTGTTTATGCTGCTACTTATTATGCTGATATGTTTTCTCCAAAAGAACAAAAATTTACTTCATGACAGGTAATTTAATTCTGTCGTTCGACTAAATTTTATACGAAGCTATGACTATGTCGTACAGATAAATATCTAAGCTGATTTTAGATTTTTGTTGATATTTGAAAAATTACCTCCCTGTTTTCGATATAAATATAAGATCACCTCTGAAGTATTTTCTACCAAACAAAAAAAGAATTATCAAAATCAATTCACAATTAGCGGATAATTATCGTGTAAAATAAAACCAAATAAAAAACATGCAACCCGATTGAGAACATCTTACTTGTTTGAAGGCCTCCTTTTTCCACAGAAAAATATTTTACAATTTTTGACAATTATTTTGTCATTTAAGACGACGCGACACGATCACGTGGGCACTTTCTAGAATCTAGATATTCTGTAGATCGTCTGTGATACACAGAATACTTAGAAGTTAGTATGTACCGAACGCGCCGTGCGTGTTGTTATTATTTAATGTTTGTGTAATTTCCGAACCACCAAACCGATAATGTTCACATTTGGACGGAACAATATAAAAAAATCTGTTCTTTCTAACAAAAAAAGAATTAATGAAATTAAACTACGCAAACATGAGTTACAACCAAATACACATTCTGACTTTCACCCCCTCCCGCAAGAAAACCGATCAGAATTTGGGGATCAAAAGTAGCCTACAGCAATCTCCTTAGTATAAACTAAAATCATGCCAAGTTTCACCTGAATTGAATCAGTAGTTTCGGCGTGATGCGTGATCCCTATACAGAAAGACAGACAGACAGACAGACAGACAGACAGACATGAAAGAAAAAAAATGCAGTTTCGCCATCAGTATCGACTATGGAGTGCTCCAAAAAAATTTTTTTCAAAATATCTTCAATGTACAGAATTCGACCCGTTACAGTTTTATTATAAGTATAGATGTGCTTGAGTATGTTTTTTTCTGGTTTCCAAGTACACTAAACAGGCATAAACATCACACTTAAGTAACCTGACACCGTAAAATTATATCTGGGGGCATGGCAGTGCCCCCGCCAAGTATTACTTACGTGAACCACCTATAAATTTTTTGATAACGATTGAATCAATGTTGAAATTTTTGAGATCTATGAGATCAAACAAACTTAAAGATGCATCATTGAGCTAAAGACAAACTTTGTAATAGGGCGGATAATCTGTCGTTGCTTTGAGATTTTATAAAACTAAACCTAAAAATAAATTTCTCAACCGATCAAAAATAGATAGTTTGTTGAAACCCGTACAAATAGCAGAACCAACATCAATTCTACTGCAGAAATGCAATCAGTTGCAGCACAATACTTCCCTCGGTCGCAACATGACGCCGGCCGGCCAATATCCGGGAATCAGATCATCTGTTCCTATTGAAAATGTAATAAAACTTGCTGGGACGTGAAACTGCGTTTCGGTGGTAACTTTGGCCGTAGTGTCAATTGAAGATCTCAAACTCATTGAAATAGGAACTATGCTTCTGTTACATTAAATTTTGACCTGGAGAATTACTACATTTGCGAGTTACTGCTATCCTATCAACAAAAAGTAACACATATCTAATGATTACGAAATTCTGGTTTAAAGAACAATTTTTCTAGAAATGTCACATGATAAAGTAATAAATTATCTGAGTGACGAGTGCAACGTAGTGCTGGGCAATGATTTATACTCTTCATGTTCAAACACCTGCGTGGCATTGTAATGTAAGCGCAAAAATTGTATTTATTTATGACATTACATAAGAATACAATTTTATGCATGCATTATAAATATAAACCTTTCTCTTGAATCATTCTATCTATTAAAAAACACGCATCAAAATCTGTTTGGTAGTTTTAAAGATCTAAGAATAAAATAGGGACATACAGACGCGGGAAGTGACTTTGTTTTATACTATATAGTGATTTTACACATAATTGAACTCGTTAATGGTAAATGATGTTTGAACACAACTTTTCGCTTGAATGTAGAAGACGTCGGAACGTACTCGCATGTATTTCACTTTTCAATTTAGCTAAGTGCCCTGCATAAGGCCAGCATTCACCGGGAGAGGCTTCGTTACTTGTTATTGCCTCTTGAAGTTTACGTCTTTCACATCGTATTACCTGTGTTTAGCAACCTTGAGCTCGCCTCAGTTTCGCCTCTTTTATATTTTTGCTACCCTGAATAGCACGCGTTCCCTAAAAGTATTTTGTTTTAGAACCTCACCGATCTTTTTACCTGAATTTAGATGAAAATCTTTTGATGTAGATTTATTTTTTGTAGAAAATAATACAGCATAATGATAACGTAAAAATAATTTATCATGTAATGTTCTTATTCAAGATGGGAACAATGAATCTTAGACAGACGTTCCACTGTGGGTTTATTGTGTATAATTCCCTATCAGTCGAAAGTGAATTGGTTTTTTCTTGGTAAGCACGCTTCACGTAGACCGCATCGTCGCTTAGCATCAGGCGAGATGGCAGTCAAGTGCAAATCTATCAGAGCTCACTCGAGCCAGCTTCAGCTGATTTTATCTGTCGGTAGTTGTTTTATTATTCGTCAAGGGACATCTATTTTCATTACTTTAATACATTATATATTATGTTATATGCATCGTGGATTCTAAGCGTACAACACATTTACTTTTATTTAGTTAAAGTGTTCAATTTGCTTACGTATTTTCTCATGAACATCGTTATTGTATGAACTATAAACAAATTAAATCATAAATGGCCAAACAATAAAACAGGGCTTCTTTTTTAATTGAACCTAGGATGTCATTTAATAAAAAAAATTACGCCAGGTTGACGCGAGTTTATGAATTATCGATAAAAAACCGTGAAATTTTTGAGTTACCTCAAACCGCTATTATTATTCTGCATTTGTGACATCATTGGTAGGTGCCAAACATAATATGTAATACAGACCTTGATTCAACTTTATTATTTGGGCGATAAGTACTAGTAATTATATAATTTAATGTTACATGCTAACATGTAAATTATTAGATATACATGTATTCATTTTAACCACAAATGTTGTTATTTCCTTGATTATTATTTGCAGTTCCTAGAACTATTATAATAATTTCAGAAATAGCGCGCGTTAAAACACAAAGAAATCCAAGTGACAAGTTGACGGGTTGCGTGTACATTTTCGAGGGTTCAAGGAGGGGTGCATAACCTCTATTATTTTTCAATTAAACACGATTAGCGCTCTACCACTTAGAAATACTGCATTTTGTTGATTTTAATTCTATTTGGGCGCGGTTATCTTTTAACTAAATTACTGGCTTTTTGACTGACAGTTCTCGGATGCCCATTATGTAGAGTGCTTTCTAAATTGCTTTTAGAATGGTCTAGTTTTCTAATATCGTGTCAGAATTTTCGCTTTGTGAGAAGCGGTAATTGCGTTTTACCGTCGTATTGTCTGGAACGGTTTCAGTTATACTCGTAATAGAATTTTCAGATTGATTTATTTTCTCGTTAAAAACTATACCTAGATACTCCGTATGATAAACGATTGGAATTATGTCTCAAACGTGTTATTTTGATGTAATATGTTCTTGAGTACTATTAATATTTTTAATAATAGTATTTATACGGTCTTAAACTTTTTGAACCAGCTAAACGTTTATTCTTTGAAAAGCGTCTTTCTAAAAACGTCTAAGCTATAATTACTTAAATTTATACATACTAGTGTAACGAATAAGTGATAATAGCTTAAAACATTGGCAGTTATGGCAACATGCTAGTTTTTGCCACAATTATTTATATTTTTCAGTTGTGCTTAGAGTTGCTTAGTTGTGTTAAAATTGTTCTGTTACTATCATGCGTTTTGCTTACCATCATACTCTTAACTTGACGTTTACGTCTTGTAAGTCTAAAAACAGATGTTTTTTTTGATGTGGTGTGATGTAGTTTTTTTACTAAAATTTATTTTTGTTACAAACCAAACCGTCCTAAACACTAATCAAAATAATATTACACACGGTTCAGCTGAAAACGAAAAGGTGCCAGCTAAGAAAACGATCAAATTAACTGTGTCATCAAAATTGCTCTCGCTTGAAGTAATAGGCCTGCCTTATTCAATCTTAGGACGTATCTAAAACGAGGAAGCCTGCTATTATATGCACTAATTTATATGCTAATGTATGGTAAGTTATATCGAACAATGAACACATCAAGTGCAGCGGTAGTAATGTGTCATTGTCAACAACCATCGTCAAGAATATACGTGAGATACAATCCACTTGCATTTGATACCTTATGACCTTAAGTAGGAAGTATGACAGTGCAATGAATAGGTTTACTACGCTGAAATCAACGCGACGTGGTGTATGTTGTACGTGCGTACTAAGTACTAAAATTATGATCGGAGACTACATCGTCGCTTAACATCAGGAGAGATGGCGGTCAAAATAAAACCTGTCATTGTTAAAAAAATGAGCCGTAATTATTTCTATTTAAATAGCAATGTTAATGATATTAAAAATACAATTTTCTACAATATTCTGCGTTTTTGCGGCATACGATGTAAATAGACTGACTTATTTCAGCTTTAATATATTTATCTAAATTTCTAATATAAATCGTAGTAGTCAGTATAGTCAGTATCAGTAGTGTCCGTTTAGTCGCTCTGACATGATTCAGCAATAATCATCCATACATCTAAACATTCGAACTTTCAGATTCATATTATTACTAGAATCTTCGGATGACAAGTGAGGTGTGGATGTCCTAAAATTGTTCTGTTATTATCAGGCGTTTGCCTTACCATCAGACTCTAACTTGACGTTTACGTCTAACTCTAAAAAACAAAGACGATTTATTTTCGAACTTAGTTACAACAATAACAGCAATTTAAATAAAGTAAATGAAATGTCTTTCACAGAAAATGTATAACATTGTATTTTCGATTGATTCAGTCAACGAATTAAGCTTAGAAAGCTTTTACTGAACTTTTGCTCGAATCGGATTTGTAAACATTCTCGTAAAGTTTTCTAAAGAACATAATCAGACATCATTGCTTTGAAGATTATCTTTAGAGATTTGAGAAAGTACTTATTTGCTTTTTTATGCATTCTGAGTAGATTTTTGAAGAAAAAATGGCTTTTGTTGGATATTACAATTGAAATAAAGATATTTACTAGAAAACATTTGCCTACACTTTACTTTACAATGAGACTGACCCTTCACCCCTCGCCCTCACACGAAATGATAAAACTTTTCTACAAAATACCTATAAATAATAATTATCTAATAATAATTTATATATATGTAATTAATTCTATCTGTAACATAACGATGCAATAAATGATTGAGTATTGAGTAAATATTATTTGTTCAATTTAACGATTTAGGGATTAGTTTTTTGTCTATAATTTAGTTTGAAAATATTTTACAGTTCTTCCACCTATTATCTATTTGATCATATTGTAAAACAACAAGCTGAACTTAATCATTTTATTAATATCATAATTTAATATGTATATTATCCTGGGAGTTTTTTTTTTTGTTATATAATGCATAATTATTTGCATAATACATAATTTGGTTACATGATTTAACCCTATAATTATAATCTAAGTCTAATTATCTAGTCGTAATTTATAATTATATAATAGTTAGATAAATCTTGTTTCAATGTGTCCCGTTCCATTTAGGATTTCTATGCAACCGTTAATTATTTCTGTAATCACACAAACACTTATAAAGGCAATAATAATTAAAAGGTGTTTATTCCCTATCTTAAGATAGAAAAACCCTATGAGACATTAATGTCTATTTATTATTTTAAAAGATATAATTCGCAGCACGTACATTACCTGCATTAATTTTTAGTAGGCTAATCATCCCGCTATAGGCAGTGGATTTGGATGCGACTAACGGCTTAGGGCGCAGTTATATATGAAATAAAAGCAACGATAATAAATAATAATTGACTGCCCTGGTGGCTTAGTTGGTAGTAGCTCTGCCTGCGAAGCCGAGGGTCGTGGGTTCGATCCCCACCCAGTGCAAATATTTGTGTGATGAATTCAAATGTTTGCACTGTGTCTGGGTGTTTCTATGTATAATAAGTATGTATTTAAAACTATATAAGTATTATAATAATAATAATAATAATATAACACTTTATTACAACTACAAATCTTAAAAAATTAATCATAACAATAATAGCATTACAGGACAAATGAATAAATTTGCAGAGTAATTGGCGGCCTTATCGCTTAAAGCGATTTCTTCCAGGCAACCATTGAGTGGAGAAACGTCTATAAATATTTTGTAGTGTAGGTGGTGTGGTGTAACTTACTATAACAATAATATTCATCCATACCAATAAATATAAACATACTTATAATACAGAAATATATACTTAGATAAATACATAGTCATATAAACATACATATATCTATAAATAACTAATATGAGAAAAAGTACCTAATGAGAAGAGGAAAGATAATGTTGAAAGACACGATTTTTAAAAATGGGAAGGACTTGGCTTCTCTGATAGAAAGAGGAAGAGCATTCCATAGTAAAATAGCTTGTATTGTGAAAGATTTATTATATGAGAGGTTAGAATGGGTAGAGGTAGGGAACATGAGCTTAAGGAGACGAGTGGTGCGGAGAGGATACGATTTAGGCTCAATAAACTTAAATTGTTTTTTAAGTATAGAGGAGTAGTGGGATTGTATAGAATCTTGTAAAGCAAGGAGAGAATGTGAGCATTACGGCGGAGGCGGATAGGTAACCATTTGAGCTTATGACGAAATTGAGAAATGTGATCATATTTTCGTAAACCAAATATGAATCGAATAAAGAAATTTTGTAGTCGTTCCAGTTTATCTAGCTGCTCTTCGGTAACATCCAGATAGCACACGTCAGCGTAGTCCAATATTGGAAAAAGGAGTGATTTTACGAGCGCAGTTTTAGTAGAGATAGGAAGGAAATTGCGTAATCTCCTAAGGAAGCAGCAGTACCAAATATCTTACGGCTCACTTCTGCTAATTGAGGAACCCACGAAAATTTCTGTCAATAAGGATACCCAGATTTTGACCACTTCACTGATGGTGATAGGAATACTGTCAAAAATCACCTGGGAAGACGGAACCAGTCAATCCTCGAGATCATACGTGAACTTCCTACAATAATAGTCTGTGTTTTCAATGGGTTCACAGTGAGGCCGAAAGACCTGCTCCAGTTTAGTAAGCCATTCAGATCGATATTAGTAATTTGAATAGCTTCGTGCAGGTTGTCTACAGAAGCTTGGGTATATATTTGTAAATCGTCTGCATACAGATGGTAGGATGAAGTAATTTTTTGTGATTGAGTTAATAAATATTGCGAAAAGGAGTGGAGATAAAACGCCGCCCTGTGGAACACCGGCAGAGACACTACACCACGAGGAATAAGTGTCATCAATACGGATTCGCTGTCGGCGTCCAAACAGGTAACTGCGAAACCAGTCAATTACCGATGGAGATATGTTAAGAGAGCGAAGAAGTTCCAACAAAATGTCAAAATCGACATTGTTGAAAGCATTGCTGAAGTCTAGTAGCGTTAGCACAGTCAGCTTACCATGACCGATACCGTCTCGTATGTCATCGGTGATCTTCGTAAGAGCAGTAACAGTGCTATGGCCCGCACGAAAACCAGACTGATAAGGATTAAGCAGGTTATTTTGACAAGATAAGAGGTAAGTTGTTGATGGATAAGGCGTTCTAAAACTTTGGATAAGAAAGGAAGAATAGATATGGGACGATAATCGGAATAGGATTCAGGATTAAGTTTTTTGGGAAGCGGCGTTATTTGGGCTTCTTTCCATATAGCTGGAAAAGTACCCGATGTCACAGAGTAGTTAAGGATGTGCTGGATTATAGGAGCGATTTCATCGAGTATGGGTACGATCATTTTGCGGCTAATGCAGTCGCTACCAACAGCATTAGATGGGATAGATTGAATGCTCTTCTTAACATCACATGCGGTAAATTGACTAAAAGTAAAGGGGTCATAATTGGGAGGACTTACAGAGAAAGAGATTTAAGCGTCTCAGCTTTTAATGGTCCATTAAAACTGGAAGAATCGGAGAAGTGACTATTAAGTTTATTGATGTCCAGATTTTGCGGAATGTTATCGTGACGCGATTTTCCAACTCCCAATGACCTCAAAATTTCCAAACTTTTGCAGGATTTTCATTTTCTACAGAACTATGGATATGTCGGCGTTGTGCGTCCCTACATGCTCTGTTGCAGACGTTACGGTAATGTATATACTTTTCCTTACTATCATTAGAATGATGTCCTTTAAGTTTGTTCTTAGCTAGTAATTTTTTGTGCATTAACACACGTATCTCATCAGTCAACCAAGGTGCCGGCAAATGTTTCATTTTGACAGCGCGGAGGGGTGCATGAATATCAAATAGGTTCGTTAAAATTTCATTGAATTTTGATATTTTAAAATCCACGCTATCTGCACTCCAAACATCTGACCAATCGGTCTCTAATACATGCTCTCGCAAGTTTTCAATATTTATACTGGCAAAACTGCGCTGTAAAAGAATTTTGGGTTTGAATTTAGGTGGCCGAATTTTGTACGAAAGAAAGATCATGTCATGATGAGAGAGATCATCTGCTGCACACTGGCTATACGCAGCTGCATGGGAAGGAGAAGATATAAGAATTAAGTCTAGAAGAGACGGTGTATAGTTTGGAGGATTATGGGTTGCATTTAATGGAAGTATTGTTAAATTGAGAGACGTGGCTAATGAATGGAGTTTACGGGACCGGTAGTCCTGTTTTATCAGGCACGTATTAAAATCACCCATTATTATAGTGTGGTCATATGAGGCAGATAAGTTTTCAAGCAATTTTTCGAAAGTACTAAAATAATTAACCTCACGAGAATGAGAGTAGAAGACTCTAGAAGTATTTTGTATGGTGCAGTTCGACTTCAATAAAAATATGTTCACCGGCATCGGACGGAGGCGGCTGGGCGGACATACTAATAGTAGTGAAAGGAATATGTGTACGGAGATATATAGCCACGCCGCCACCACCCTTACCAACACGATCATTTCTAATGAGCCGAAAGCCAGGTAATGCCACGGAGTTAGATGGAAGAACAGGTTTAAGCCACGTCTCAGAAACTAAAATGGCATGAATATTGGGGTGTACGAAGGACGCGAGCATTTCTGGGTAGTGAGCCGTAATACTCTGTGCATTCACATGGAAAATGTTAAAGTTTTTAGGATGGCCTGAAATCAGAGATTCAATAGAGTCTGACAGGGTTGGTATACTACAGAAGCTGTTTACAGTGTCGTTGATAGAAGTAGAAGAGCATGTCAAATAATGGGAAGCTTCGCTATCACTATCTGACATACAGTTGGTACAAAGGTATAATGTTTATTTAAAAATATTATATAAATACGCAATATATATATATATATATAAATTTATAATATGTAATAAAATTATATACCTATATTATATATACTTAGAATACAATAATAAGTTATGTGACGTCAGTAGACTAGTCGCCTACCTGTCTATTGTGAAGTGTTAAATATACATAGAATATACTGATTAAAAGGTCACACTGAACAATAAAGAGCACTTATACATTAGTTTACGCAATTACAGCTTAAACATTAAATTCAGAAAGAAAAATTATAAACAAAATAAACTATATCTAACAAGTTTCAAATCGAATGTGTTCCGTGCAATATATGGGAACACGGAAGCAAATATAATAAAAGAAAAAAAAACAATAAAGTACAATCTGTCACTGTTATGTTGACATTGACGCATGAAGATGTCAACTCCACAAACAATCTAAGAACTTACCTATTTAAAGAGAAAAGAAATTAAGAAACTGGTGGTAGACATAAAAACTGTGACTACCCAAAAACAAAACAACGAAACAAAATATTATTGAAAGGTATGTGAAAGGTTCGTCAGAAAGAAACTCGAATTAATTATTATCAATCATTACTTTGATGCCTTTTGCTCACGTCGTGTTCTCGCTCCTTCGTATCCTTCACATTTACAGCTGCAACCACTGTTCGGCCCTGCGCCGATTGTGTTGTTGAAGTAGATGCTTGTGGTATAACTGCTGAGCGGCTTCCTTTTATCGGCGGCGTCGTCGGTGATGACTGTGGAATAGCTTCAAGATCGTCCATGTTGCTAACTAAGTGGCGGGTGCCATCAGACCCAGACACAAAGACGCCTCCGTCTCTCGTCCAGCACTTCGTAACACCAAAGCGTTGACGAGCCGCCTGAAACAGGTCGTGGCGGGTCCTCGTTAAAAACTCGGATAATGTGATACCCGAGCCCTTAAGAGAACGTTTAGCTGACCAAATCTCATCTCGGAGTGATACGTCTCTCAGCTTGAAAAGTATAGGACGTGGTTTCCCTGCAGTAAGACGTCCCATTCGATGACTCCTGCCAATGCTAGCAGATGAAAAATTTTCAATCCTCAGCCTTTCAGATACTATTTTTGCCACCAACTCATTTGTCTCTTCATTTTATCTTCAGGAAGGCCGTGCAACAGCAAGATCTTTCTGCGTGACCGCATCTCGCTGTTATCCATCTGTTGGGCTAGAATGCTGATCTGTTGTTGGACTGACCGGAATGTAGCAATAACGAAAGCCTTGAAAGATGTGAATTCTGCTGACAAACTATCCGGGCTCTGCGGAGATGGACTTGGCAGCTGTACCTCAATGGAGTCTAATCTTTTGTGAAAGGTGGCCATCATTTGGTGAAAAGACTGTTGAATGGCATCCATAGTGAAGTGATTTGGTGACAAAAATATGTTTAATTTACTTTGATAAATAAATAACTTGGTGTGCAGTGTATGTTAAGAGGAGATAACACTCACAGACAGGTAGGCGGTATCAACAACTCTGTTTAATCATAGAACTTGCAATTTCACTAACTTTAACTATTTTTAAAGTAATTAAAACAGATCAATATTCAAATTAGATGTTTACACTTTGACACCTACCCACTTATGATCATTATGTCAACTATCTGGCTGCCATCACACAAGCTTTGCTTAGTTTGGGGTCAGATGGTGTTGTGTGTGAATTGTCCACCAATATTTATTATTATTATTAATAAAATGTTTCATCCTCATCGTAATTTTCACTCTGTATTGACCTTCTGCTGGGCGCATAGGTCCATAGGTCTCCAGTGCCCAAAATGTATGGTACACAGTACACACACGTATTTTCCAAACTGAAACATTATTTTAGCATACTTAGAATAAATATCATCGAGTTGAATAGAAAAAACTAGAAAAACTATTTCTACACAAAAAATTAAACCGACATCAGAACCATAAAGCGGCACTCAAACGCGAAAAATGAATTAATATTATAATATTATTATTATAATATAATATTAATTTATCATTATTCTAAGCGCTCCTCACTCATCTATTTGAAGTCGGTGCCCGTCAACTCAACAAAGTAGTAGATAAATACTAGATACTATGTACGTAGTAACTAGGCAAATTTTTGTATGTAGGTAGTAGTTATCTACTGCTTGGTAGACTTGGCTGTTTCCTCACGAAGTTTTCCTTTACTGTATTTTAAGTTAGCTATATTTTGCTCTTGTTTTCGAAAATTCTACAGTCTTTCTGTGCGCGTGAGATTAAAAAGGGGCTCTGGATCGGCAGTTGCTGTTATCCCAACTAGTCCAGCCGTAGCTTGAAAAAAATATTGTAAAACTCATAGTAAGATAACTTTTGGCAAATGCGGTAAGTAAATTAACTTACTATACAGCAAAAATGCGGGGTATCAATTTCACGCCAAGCGACGCTCATAGATCTAAAATGAAATATGCTCGCTAAGCCGAGCTCTGAAAGAAATTTAATCATGAAACATTAAGAAAAATAAAATTGGTTTGCCATTCAGAGCAAGAACTCATCTTTCTAGAAAAAAAAACGATAAGCCGCGTAACCGTGCAATTAAAAAAAACTCTCCTTAAAAATCATTATTTAACCGTGTTTTGAAAAGTCATATGTCAATCCAATGACACGGCACTCCCGTTCTGCGGTTTTTCTTTTCCAGCCACTACTTATCTGCTGCCTTACGTATAGTGACCGGCAAAGAATTTGACCCAAAAGTGACGTGAAAGGGAAAAGTTCGCGCATGCACACTTCCACCATAGAGACCTTAAAAACGTTTCTGCGCAGCCATGCGCAGCTAACTTCATTGGGTCAACTTGTTTGCCGGCAACTATATATATATGGTTGTTACTCCATCGAGTATCAGGAATTTCTTAGATGTCATGAGAGACTCCTATATCCAGGAAGAGACTTGAATAGCCTGATTATGGCAAAGACGAAAGTTAGGAACCAGCAAATCTCGTAGGATTTTCCTCACTACTCCTTTTACCATCAAAAAAACATTAATGTGGCTGTGCTGTAACTTTTTAATTGCACCAGGAAGATATAACAACAAAGAAAGAAACGTAACACGGAAAGGAACATTAAGAAGAACAAAGAAAACCTTACATAAATATGCACTAGTCATTGTAGCGAAAAATGGAACTAGTCTGCCTGTGTTTAACAAGGGTCGTTAACCTCGCGCAGGGCGGCAATAGCCCTCGACTCCGCTCTTTGTGCAATGGAAAACAGAATTTAACTTATTCTGTTTCTTTTGGAAAATGCAGAAGTTATTTTTTATACTACATACTCATTTTGTCTATTGGAGTTCGTATGAAATCAAAAACATCACAAAGATACCGATTCATTATGGCTCAAAAACAAAAAAAAAGTGGCTCGCGTAAGCTTTCAATTTATTTTATGGAGGTATAAATAAAATAAAACTATTTAAAATGGTTGTGAGTGTGAATACTTACTCATCTGGTGAGTTTTGCAAAAAGTATTTGAAACATGTTTTATAAAACTCTAATTTTTTCAGTTTTTGTTGACTATAAATATATATATTTTTGATACCTAACGTATACTTTCACCAATTAACTACTTAGAATAAATATACATTTCCAGATAAATTTCTATATTTTAATACGTAAGACACGACTTGAACGGTAACATTAAAGTTGAAAAATAAAATTTTAAATCAGAATTATCTACTCGTAATATTACAGCTAATACTACTCGTAATATTACTTTCAAACTAGGACACCGCATTAGAACGCTAAAACGTATCTAACGCGATAGCATGGCGCGGCGCCCAGTTAGATAAAAAAACACCGTTCACTCAACAATCTAATTGTTCCTAAAGTCTTAACACCACAAATAAATGCTCAAAGACTTTTGTAACTGATACATAATATTTTCCGCTGGGCGCTCTATTATTAATGCCTATTCCTAGCCCGCCCGCCCATGGCCCGCTCTGGGCCGCCCAGGGCCGTTCTGGGCCGGTCTAATGCAAATTATTGCGTTTCGCCATATTTTGTTTCTGGAAAGTAGAGAGATTTTACAGTTGACTGACTGTCTTTGTTACATTATGAAGTTATCAATTAAAACAAATTCATTTTCGTGTATGTACGTTCTGCTACAATTTTAACCAAATATAAAATAACTTTGTTGTATAATTATATTATTTTATCAATTAGCTAACATCCAACATTCAAATGTTTAATAACTGGCCAACATAATACCAACGATTTTCCGTCAAAACTTCTCTGATTAAAAAAAAAATATATTGTGAAATTATTCTGTTTACGTTCTTGCCTAAATATGTACTTGTATAATAAATTAAAAACATTTCTTATTTTTAATAGGTTCAGTTAGAGTTACGTTTAATGCGAAAAGAAATCTATCCGACTACGTAGGAAACTCAACGAATACTAAAAGGATAAACAAAAATATCTACACAAAATACTATGTTGCTAAAGCTCATGATAGAGTGTGAGCTTTACAACGATATCGTTTGTCGTAATAGGCACTCATATCATGAAGAGGAGAAGCAAAAATGGGAAGGTTAACCCACCCAGAATAAGAAAACAGACATTACATAAGAAAGAGATAAATAATAAGTACGTAAAACAGTTAAGAATGATAGCTTAATAATATTTATTCGCATTCAATCTGTTTAGCAAGGAATGCACGCGATCCGTTTACAGGGTGTTATTAGTGTAATTGTTAGAAAGTTAATGACGGCATTTGCATAACATGTAATCACGAACACTGCTGTTGTTTTTTTGTTTTACCATGTCGTTTTTAAACTATTTTTTTTCATTATTAACATCTTTAACTTTCTTAATTCCAATTCTGAGTACTCACTTACTAAAATAATTGTTTGTAGGTCGAAAAAACGACGTTCAAGTATAACGTTCCAAAGGTTCGAGTGAGGAGGTTTGACTCCATTTTCGCAATAAAGTCGTCTAGAGTATGGAATGCCCGAGATAACTTGATGTCTCAAGTCGAGGTGAATAAGTTTCTTCTAGGTAAGCACCCGCTATCGTACACTCCATCAGAACTAAGCAGGGAATTATTTGTATTTGTATGAATATCATTTCGAGAATTCATAATTACATTTTCGAGAAAAAAATTTGCACTTAACTGGGTATAACGCAGCCCATGTTTGTTGTAATAACAAAAAATTTAAGGCTGATTTTCATGCGGCGTTAATCAAATACGGGACAAAATTAATCTGTCTGGACCGCCACCCCTACGAGTCCAACCAATTTCATACAATAACACGTCATATTTGTCGGTCCATAATAGAAACGTATATTCGTTTGTTTGTGATGGTTTATAATTCATTCTATTTCGTGTCACCATACTAGTGATTTTCATAGGACAGTTTATTTAAAAAAAACGTGATTTTATTTATGTTATAAACAAACGTAGTTTAAGATGGAATCCAAATAAAGAAGGGAATATTGATAACATTTTGGTGTATACTGCAGCTATGGTGATTTATAAATTTTACAGATAATATGTGCAAAGAGATATGCAAGAAGTATATGCCTAATTTTAAAGTTCAAACAATAGTTATGTTTATTATAAAACGTACCTATCATCGTATACAGGCATCGAAGTCTGTGTAATGCAACAGTGGTTTTTTTTAATATAAAGCTTCTTTTGAATGGTATTCTACAGAAGCCTCCATGAAAATACGAATTTTAATGCCAACTAAATGTAAAGCTACCGTTCAGATTGTTTTGGGAACGCATATTATGCCACTATTTTTAATACAAATATTGTTTTTAACTGTATTCTAGAGGTATAAATGGTGCCATGAAAAAATATTTCAACGTCAACTCAATAAAAAAAATAGTTTACAGATTTTTATACGAACACAAGTTTTGTTTTGCTGCATTAACCTATTTAGGATAGGCAAAAATTTTCCTATTTGGTATAGGTCTATCATTTCCCAAACCATTGTTTGGATAAAAATATAATTAACTTTTTAAACATACTGTTTTTAAGTAACTATTCAGATGTGTACTTAATGCTTATAATTTTTTCTTGTTAAAAGATAAAAATAGAATCAAGAAATTTTCTGTTCTACGTACTTAATTTAGAAAATAAAATCTTCAAACTAAGTTTTAGAAATTAACCGCTAATATATAAATAACATCAATAGATAGGCTGTGGAATACGTTGCCTGAGTGGGTTTTCCCTATTGGTTACAATCTTTGTGCCTTCAAATCGAGAGTGAATCGGTTTTTTCTAGGTAAACACGCTCCATCGTAGACCGCATCGTCGCTTTAGCATCAGGCGAGATGGCGGCCAAGTGTAAACCTATAAAAGTTAAAAAAAAATATGTACATATATTATTTTCACAAAAGCGTATCCATGTTTACTAAAACCGTTGGTGGCCCTGTTGTTTCAATACCTAAATATATGGTGAAATTCAAAGCAAATAGGTGGATGTGATTGGATTTCACGGAATTTTTGATCCACGTATCTATAGACCTAATTGAATAACAGCAATCATTTGGTTTTTCTTGTGTGATAAATTTATGACTTTTTATGAGCCTGTTTATAGAACTCTCATTGAAAATATTTTTTAGAAACAGAAACAACGAGATCGATTAAAAAGAGATTGTAATTTCATTGTATTTTTTTACTGTAATAAGTTTGCGACTTTTACGCTTAACCACCTTAGTTTGCACTTGACCACCTTTTGTTTCGTTTTGTTTTTTTTTATTGTTTTTGTTATTGTTTCTCGACAACTAGAAGACGACTTTATTTTGTACAAAAGAATACGTTTCAGCTTCATAATTAAGATTATGATTTCATAATAATGTCAAAGAACACTATCGTTTCATTGACATAAACAAATTTCATTATTAATTAACTCATATTTGTTTTAAGTTTTCATAGCTTCTTAACTAGTTTATAAAAAACGTCAAAATAATTATTCCAGCTTGTATAACCCGTATGTGAAGAAATCTACTATACTGAGAATTTCTTAACTTTGACATTCGGCTAAAATAGCCGGATAAGTCATTAAAAGTGTCGCCGGAGCGTAAGAATAAAGGGGACCCGGCAAAGTGGTCGAATCCAGGGTCCGTACCATGAAATCCTATTTCGAGTATTGTTGGAACAAATCACGATCAATAATTAGCGAAATTTCGTTTTTCAACTTAAATGTTAGTTACGAGGTATTTAAGTAATAAGTTTGATCGTGATTAAGTACTGTATAGAATATAGGTACATTAAGTGTGATCAGTTTCGTAATGGTGATAAAGCACATTTTGTGATTGCAGTGGTAGGAAATTAGACCGAAATCAAAATCACCGTAAAATGATCAATATAAGAAATGTTTCTTTGAAATTGATACCATGTTGGTATGAGCAGGCGTGTTGCTTACTACCATCTACCTGGCTCATATCTTGCTCGTCCCGTTGCTATTTTGAAGTGAAAACTGCTTTTAGCGCACCACCGACAGATTTTTCGTGGGCTGTAAATTGAATTCTAGCGTCACGCTCGGGAATGATAAGAAATCTTCGGGTAAACTCGGGACCATGGCCATTGGCCATCTAGAAATGCGTCAACGAGCCCATTGGCTATCTAGAAATGGTGACACATTTCTAGATGGCCATGCTGATGGCTACGCCCTCCGATTTCACCCGCGTAGTTTCCAAAGTGAGCTATCAAATTCTAAGTTATAAGTTGTCATTTCTTTCGGCAGTTCCCATGACTGACATTTTTTTTTTGATAAAAAAATTGAATTTAACCATTAACCTCCATCTCGTCTGATTTTAAGTGACGACACGGTCTTCAATGGAACGTTATTATCTAGAAGAAACCATTTCACTGTCGATTTGAAGACACCAAGATTGCATCCATCGATAAAACTCCATTCAAGCAACGGAACAGAATTCGATATAATCAGTAGTGGGAACAGACAGAATAAAAATAATTTGGAATCAGTTAACACTGACTACTAATATTACAAATGTGAAAGTGTTTAAGGAAATACGCGCGTAAAACTGCGGGTCGTTACTAGTGTATAAAAAAAGCAAAACAGATTATAACTATCTGCGACCTTCTTCTTCTTGTATTCCAAAAACGTACTAGTTCCTGACATCGTTGGCAATGCGGCATTTTTAGTGTCTTTATATATTATAAAGTGATGAGACGAGCAGAACAAGGGCTTGATGGTAAGCAACATGCCTGCCCGTAACCAGCTCAGTGACACGCAGTTGTTTTAACATGAAGAGTCCAAATCATTACCTAGCACTGTACTGCGCTCGTTACCTAGATATATGTATGTATAAATTGTATAATTGAGATATTTTATCTCTGGGCGTATCGCAAAAAGAGTGGAATTTCCCTTAATCTTGGGATTTCCTAAGATATGCAACCCGAATTTCATCAAGGCAGAACCGAACAGTTTTATTAACAAACGTGCTCAATCTTAGACAAATGTTTGACGACTTTGTCGTCTAAAACTACCCCATTTTGACAAAAAAATCATCATGGTACGGATCCAGAGCGTTCCTTATCGAAACTTGGGTATGGTTCCTTCAGTGAACACTTATTAAACTTTTCTTTGCTTTAAGGGAGTCGGACGTCAAATTTCATGAATAGCAATCTGACTTTATGATAGGAGCTTCGATAGTTTCACCTCTGAGCAAATAACTTCATCGTTTTATTTATATCTAGAATTCTTCGTTTTGAGTTTCGTTTGTAATGGGGGTTTCACGCTGGTTTAAATTATGCGTTTTAAAGGCTTACTTTGTTGTGCTCAAAATAAAGATCTTTATCTACTTATAAATTTATTAGAGTCTGGAACATCAAGAGGCTCCCAGTGCTTATAGTATTCTGGTTAATTCTGCAAATAAATAGGTCTAGTATTATGCGTGTAGCAATCAGCACACTAAATGTTTCTGCTACTCGGATATCCGAGTTCCAGAGGATTTAGACCTTTATCTGGCAAGGAGAGAATCATAATAAACCACGGTGTCCATGTGCGCGATGGCGGATAATGCATTAACGCATGCCCTCAAAAAAATCTTTGAACATACCAGTTTCCTCACGATTTTTTCTTTCCCTATTAAAGCTATTGATAATGACAAACTTGTAAATCTGAACAAAAGAAAAATACTCAGAGACTCTTGCGAGATTTGAACATACGACCTTACGATTATAAATCACACGTTATATAACTATCACATTAAGTATGCCATAGGCAAATAGATCATCATGGCTTATTGATCTTTGTATGTTTTAACCTTTTAAGACACATTTTACATTTTAATTATTATATGTTTAGGTCATGATTAGATAAACTCAGGTTACTTCAAAATTAAAGGGGCTATGTAATTCAAAAGCCAATAATTTGGGGATAATAAAAGGAGATTTGAGCAGCTATATCATAAATAAGATTACTTAAAATATCCTTTGGAGTTATTGGAAACTGTCTTTCACAAGTGTGTTTATATTCCGAAAACGCTTCATTATCTTCACAAACATGTTTCTGAACGGCAAAAAACTATTTCCAATCAAATAGATAGCAAACCTGTTCACCTAGTCACATAATGAGTAGTCTCACAGTTTCAATTGACCGCACTTTCCGCCCCGAGGCCAATTCACCTCTCTTTATATTCTTTTAAGCTTCTCTCAGCTTTAAAGAAACTGCCGTTCCCTTGAATACAAAGCTGTGAGCACACAGCGCAAAGTTGGTAGAGTTTCCACATTCGCCTTTAGTCGGCGAGCAATATTTCGGTGGTACCTACATTGTGAGTTTCTTTCAGGCGCCGGAACTTGCGATGTGGCTGAATGTTTAATTTTTTATGCAGATTTACGAGCGTGTACTAAGTCAGATGTTTGTGGGTAAAGGTAAATTTGCAGGGGTTAAATATTTAAGCGATGTATGCCAGTTTTAATACTTTGCTTGGTGGACAGAATGTGCTTGAACTAGGGTGATAATTGGCCTATGATGTCGCAATTTTCGGTTAAAGCGAGTTTATAGTATTTTTAACAGACGAAAAAAAACGGAGGAGGTTTCCTATTATACGCGTATATTTTTTATGTATTACCACGGATTTGAATACTAAAATTCTTCTGTCACGGGGTGCGTAATAGTAAAGGAGAACTCCTCCGAAACGGCTCGACCGATTCTCATGAAATTTTGTGAGCATATTGTCTGAGAATCGGCCAACATCTATTTTTCACACCCCTAAGTGATAAGGGTTGTACACCCCTAAAAATATTTTTTAAATATTTGGTCATTTTTTTTTTGTTTTTTTATAATGTGGCATTAATAATACATACAACCCTAAGCTTTTACCCTTTTATTACTAACCCCTATTTTTTAATCTTTATAATTATTTATTTAACCTCAGCTGTCCCACTGCTGGGCAAAGGTCTCCCCCAATTCCCTCCACTTTATCCGGTCCTGAGCTACCATCGTCCAATCATGTTTAAACGTTTATAATTATATAAAATAATATAATAATAATAATGTTTATAATTATATAAAAATCAATGCCACTTGTCGTTGTAAGTGAACTCCTTCTAAACGGCTTGACCGATTTGAATGATTTTTTTTTGTATACGCTTGGGAATCGGCCAACATCTATTTTTCACACCTCTAAGTGATAAGTAAATATAAGGTAAATATAAATATATTTTTTTATTTCTGGTCAATTTGTTTTGTTTTTATTTTTTTTAAATGTGGCATTAAAAATACATACAACTTTAAATTTTTACCCTTTTATCACCAACCCCTATTTTTTAATCTATATATTTATATAAAAATCAATGCCACTTTTCGTTGTAAGTGAACTTGAACCTTCTAAACGGCTCGACCGATTTGAATGTTTTTTTTGTATACGCTTGGGTTTTTCGGAGCCCTGGAAGGTTTAGATTCACAAATCAGCCCGGTTGATGGCACTGCACTTGATATTTTGGTTACTATCCGAGCGAAGCCGGGAGGGGCCGCTAGTATTTACATATTAATATTGTGCAAATGTAAGTTGCATGTAGAAAAACTTAAACCTGCACGGGCACTAACTCTATAAAACTAAGATACTTAGGTAATTATATTTTAGATGTTATCGCACGAAATAATTATATTTGTAGATGTTTGTACCGCGCTGAACCGGCATCAATCGCCAACAAAATGATTTTGCGCTGCCCGCGTGGCCATCCCTAGTATTCCCCAACGTACATATCTATGTAGCTATACGTCATCTGCCTACGACGCGCACTGGGCGTTTAGTGTGGTGTTAGCACTCTATACTTTGGTTATTTGTCCTCTATGTTTTTAACAATGATTAGCTTAGCAGTTGACCGCCAATGCGAGTGATGTTCAGTGGCGATGCAGTCTGCGATGGATCGTGCTTATCTAGAAACAACCGATTCATTCTCAATTTAAAGACACCAACATTGTAGCCATCGGGGAAAGAACACTCGAGCAACGCATTCCACAGCCTTGACGTTCTTATTACGTAAATTGAGTTAAACCTTCCTTGCTAGAGTCTTTCAAAGTCAACCACGAAGCAATGTCAATTTTTCGAGATACGTGGTACGTGTAGTCAGATAGACAATGCGGCAAGATATACTAATATATAATAGACCATCCATATTAGCGGCACACTCTCCGAAATGCAGCCGATTTAAACCACCTTAAAGTCTAATTTAATAGTCATTAAATGTATATGTAAAGGTATATCAATCAGAGGGAGAACTGAAGTGTCTACTTCACATTAGTGATAATATGCACATAACACATTACGACTTGACAAAATTTGAGTAGACTTTTTTCTTTTTAACCGACTTCAAACTCTCTCTTCTCTCCTTCGACGAACGACGACGACGACGAACTCCTCGACGGCACATAGTAGTTACCTTGTGTTTGGGCTCGATGAATTTGTAGTGATGAGAACTATTTATATAGATGGGTTTTGACTGTCTCAGATATTTCCAGGGTGGTACCATAATAAGGAAACCAGGATCTGATGATGGCATCCTAGAGAAATCTAGGATAACTTTCGAAAATTGTAAAGATGAGTAGTGCGTTAGTTAAGTTTTTCCATGAGCATTTTAAAGCAGTATAATTTAAAGAAGGTCTGGAGTCGATCTGATGAGGGAGCCGAAAGACGGTCGAGGGAACTCCTCGACGGCTCATAGTAGTTACCTTGTGTTTGGGCTCGATGAATTTGTATTGATGATAACTTTTTACGTAGATGGGTTGTGTCTGTCATTAAGCGTCTGATGACGAAGACAAAGGACAGTCAAGGGAATTTCTTAACGGATTACAGGAACTACCCAGTGTTTGGGCTTAATTCATGTATCGAGAACTTTCAGCCGTGTGAGAGGTCTATGTCCAGCAGTGGACTAAAATAGGCTGATGATGATGATGCTGTATAGTGATAAAAACTTTGTACCAATATGAGTTTTGAGCGCCATTACAGGTCTGTGTACATTGACCATCGTGGATTTAAATGTTGTCATAGTGAATATTATTCTACTCGTCAAGTTCTTTCTTTTAGTACCATTATTGAGGGAGTTTTAAAAATAGCACACATAATTTATCACTTTGTAGTGGCAACCATCTTGGATTTAAAACGTATCACATTGTGAAATATTGTACGAGTCAACCCCTTGCCCTTTGTATACCCGTGCCTGTACCCGCAAAGAGACAAAGTGAAAACGAGTCAGAGAGAAAAGAGACAGAGAGGCTGTGAGACAGAGAAACAGATGATCAAGGAGACGAGATAGAGGGGCAAGGAACACACAGAAACACTTAGAGACAAGAAGACAGCGTAACTGAGGCTGGGACCTAGATCGAGACACGGCAATATACAGAGACGTCAAGTTTGAAGTGTCTGTGCCTCCAATACCCCGCCGTTTTTGCATCAAAGTTAAAAAATAATATTGCATCAAAGTTAAAAGTAACATTAAAATCTTACATAGGACAACCACATTATGACGATGCGTCAATTTGAGACTGCGTTAAAGTATTCTAATCGCGTTGTTTCTTTCGTCCGTTGTGTAGGTTATTCACCTATGTGTGTTGTAGTGGTAGGACTCTTGGCAGAGTCTGCCTGGGGAAGTACCACACCTTTGCCACTTATTCTACCGCCAAGCAGTAATGTGCAAACATTACTGTGTTCCGGTTTGAAGGGAAATGTTTCCAGAGAAATTACAGGGCTTAGAGATATAAGATCTTAGATCTCTGGGTGACGAGCGCAGTGCAGTGCTAGGTAATGATTTGGACTTTTCATGTTCCAATAGCTGCGTGTCACTGTGCTGTTATGTGTCAGGCATGTTGCTTACCATCAGGCACATGTCCTGATCGTCTCGTCACTCTTTATTTAAAAAAAAACTCTATTATGTATTTAGTGTTTCCTTATTGAAGAAGTGTTCTTGTTAGATCTATACATTACTTAAAATCGTAAAATAAAATATTTTATACAAAAAAAAAATACCGACTTCAATCAAAAAACTAAAAAGTAAAAAATAAATGTATTTAGCACAAAGATATAGTTACGTATTTTGATTTATTTAAACAGAAATGATTGAATAAATATTTTACAATTCTGAAGTCGGTGCCAAGTAAATGTTACAGCAACGGTTTACGGCAATTACAGTTTCAGAAAAATATAACATATGAATAGTTACCGAATTACTATCAAAGTAACTATATACTATATTAAGCATTGGCTTACAAGTTATTAGTCAATGAAAATAAATTGTAAAAACCCACTGAAAATAACTTTCATAAATATTTTATATTACTTAACTATTTACATATAACGAATGTTCTCAATGTACATATTTAATGTAGAAAGAGAACAAAATAATACCTACTAATATTAGCTTCAGCTCTAATCGTTTTACTTGGCACCGACTTCAGAAGTGTAAAATATTTATTCAATCATTTCTGTTTAAATAAATCAAAATATGTATATCTTTGTGCTAAATAAATTTATTTTTTACTTTTTAGTTTTCTGATTGAAGTCGGTTCTTTTTTTTGTTCCCACAAATCCACAAACCTTTCTGTCCGTCTATGTGAGTATTATGCAGTCATTCAAAATTAAACAGTCCACGTTTGTGACTAGATAACGGAATTCTATCGCGATGAAATGATAGACAAAGTTTTGCTACTACTTACCTATTACACTTCTATAAATGCTAAAATAGAAAATAATATGTTTCCTATAAACAAATGTCTGCATTAGTCTATGTTAGACTAATCTAATGAACAACATTCATTCTAAATTAAGATAATGAAAGTAATTGACATACGAGAACTTTCCCCCTTTTCTACCCTCCGTCTGCATGTTTCCCCCTCAGTCTAGTTAGTAAAGTTTTAATTTTGTTTTGTTTAATATAAAGTGCAGTAAATTATAACGCATTAAAGGGTAGGCTAATAACGCTGACTACCTCGCTTATGGAGGCTGTCGAAATTAATAGCACAAATAGTGCCGTACATGTAAATCTATCGATGTCGATAGATCTTGTAATTATTATTTATAAGCGATATTTATTGTAATCAATCTTTTCTAGAAAAGTAAACTGAATAAAAAGCTAAGACAACATATTATTTAAGACATTTTAGACAAGGGCTTGTTCATTTTAGAATATTTAGTAAAGAAAGGTAGTAGGAGAAGTAGGAACCGCAGTAGCAGTGGAAGATTTGTCCTTTAATTTGAGATACTATTGAGGTAGTTTCAGTCTCAGTCCCATCATCATATTGGCACTAAAATGCCATATGGTTAAAGAATAAAACACTAAAATTACGGGTACGCCCGGAATGATATACGCAGGAGCAATTAATTATTTTTCACTATTCTTAAAAAAAGAACATGATTTAGTTCTTTAAATACCTACATTTCATATTTATTGTATTTAAGAAAACAAAAAATATCTAAAAGAGAAACCCTAACAATAGTAACCATTGACAGCTCGATCATTAACAGATTCTCTTCCATAATACTGATCCCTTGCTATGACATACTTGCTTAATCTATCTATTTTCTTAGAATCAAATGAGTAAACTAGTAATTTATGCAGCAGTAAACAATGTAAAAAAAAGTGTAACTGTATCGATAATTTCACTAGTCTAGGTTCAATTCCCACCACTATTTGATCTTTAGAGACGCGCTGGGGCGTAAGGGGGATTTCCGTCACTTGAGGCCGTCCTGCTAATATAGCTGTCCTTGCTCGGGGCCGTCCCCTTTCGGCCTGAGGAGATACTAGGAGAAACTCATTAAAATTACACACGGGATCAAAAACAGGTACCACGTGGATACAGAGTGAGAGACAGGGATAAGGGTAAAGTTCATTTTTTGGAATGCTGAAAACCTTTTGTTGCCTATAGTGACCTATTAATAAAATACGAGTTCCTCGAGCAAAACTTTGGCAAGACGAAAACGAGGTAATTACCTTATCCCCGCTCAGTCATGCACTCTCCAGTGTCGAGAGCAGTCCGTATCGCTTGTAGGTATTTTCGGATAACATTGTGATGTGAACAGAAGGAAAAATGACATCTTGTGTTTTCAGACATTGTAAAAATTATACTGCAATTGTTAAAGAGAAAAATGTTTCATTTCATGCGTAAGTAACACTATAATTATTTTTCAAATTATTTATTATTTCATTTAGTTGTTTATTCCTACGTATGGATAGAGCGAGATGGATATAGTCAGATTAGAACGAGAGTGTAAGAGAGATCCGGCCTTCTACCGCCTAACTAAATCGGCTTTCGCTTTGCTATTGCGGTCTCTATCATTTCAACCGGAAAGAAAAGAGAGAGAAATATCAAAGCTAAGACATGTTTCGTTCGGCGGTAAACCCCCCGATTAGTGTCATGGCAGCAGATTGTATTGTGGTATGATGCTGTTTGCTAAACCTATATCTTTTCCTTTCCAACAACCGATATTCTGGATATGTTGTCTCTTTCTTCCGCACGATATTTATTCATACAAATGGAAGTGTAGGTATATGTGTATGTGTGCAAGTTCCGCTGTGATTTATTGCATGATTGTTAGACTATAACGCTTCTATTTGTAATACTTCGTTGGTTGCCTAGCTTTTATAAAAGGTTTGGATGTATTTTTTGACTGACAAAGAGATTTGCTCTAGTATTTGGTATTGGTTTAATTCCATCGTACAGTTTTCTGAAAAACATAACTTTTTTTCAGTGATATGGTCACTCACGCTTACGTCTAACTTGAAACACGCATTTTCGTCACGATCATTTCAATATCTGTTAAAACCATTGGTGATAAGAAATTCATACATTTGCACTTGAAAAAATAAGCCGCAGAAAATTACGAAAAAAAAACTTTACGTTTTAAAATCGGACGCTCTAGCCCATTAATAAAAATATTTTTAAGAGTTCAATGCTTTAGCACATATCAATTTTTTAATTTTCGAAAGTATAACGGCTTCCAATTGTCCACTTTACTACATTTACTAAAACAGCTGTTGTGGTAGGGCTCTTTGCAGTGTCCATCTGGGGAAGTACCACACCTTTTTCAGTTCTTATGTCACCGAGAAGTACTGCGCAAAAATTACTGTGTTTCGCTTTGGAGGGCAATGTTTCTAGGGAAATTACTGATAATTTCCCTAGAAACATTGCTCTATTGCCAAAATATATGCATTGGAAAAAATATTCCCTTTTGAGAGTTTTCGTACTGTGCTTTGACATGACAGCATGTGTCTAAGATTTATTGCGTCATTGAACCTTTGCAAATCGGTTTCTAAATCTGATTTGGTACGACCAATTTCCGACAGATGGCGTAGCAGGTAGCTGAACAGGTTTTTTGTTTGAAAGCGATATTCTCAGGAATGACTGAACCGATTTCAAAAATGATTTCACCGTCGGATATTCTATATCCCGATGAGTGCTATATATGTACCACGGGCCAAGCCGGGGCAGACATCTAGTAAAAAATAAAATGATTGTGTGATTTTATGAAACCACGGGAAGAGTTAGTGTTTTCGCATTGTAGACATTTAACAAAAAAAAATGAAAAAATATTCGATATAAGTATGTAACTTAACGAGTAACGCCGCCATATGGGTCTGGAATCCTCTGTCGAGCGCCTTTCACTTTACCCCTACTCCGCGGCCGACCGTCACGCGACATGCTATAAATGGACGACAAAGTTTGAAACGATGGTATAAAAGTTTCACTTTAAAAAAACAACATCAATATTATTGGGCGTTATAAAAAATAATACACAAAAGCAGACGATATTGTAGACCACCGTTAGTAAACAATAAAGAGAGGCAATTTCAGTATCGCCGGTATTTTGCGCCGCCTTAGACTTTGCAATGAATTCGTTCTCAGAAATGATTACTTTACAACGTCCTTGGGGCTCCGTGGCCTGCTTTGCTTTGGTTATGAACTGCAAAACATAAATTAATAGTATCTGTCCATGACTTGTATATCCGTACAATTTAATTAAAAATTCATTATTTAATCAAGAACTCTTCATTTTTTTAAGTTAAAACTTTGTAAGTCACATTGTGCATTTTTTGAGATTTGAAAAAAAAACTATGGAACTTGCAACACTACGAGTATTAACGTGTACCGTTAACCTTTACCAACACCCTTTCCAAAAAAAAATGATAGTGGACTACCAGTTCACGAATTTTCCCGCGTAATCCCACTAGTCTGGAGACTACCATGTACATATACTTAGGCTACTTCCAAATGGTGGGTAAATTAGGGAAACAGAAATACATGGAACACCGCGGGATGTTACGAAACAGTAACTGGCAGTAACTTAACACCTTAACAATAATATTTATAGGAACGGAACTAAGCGATGAACGGATAGTACGGAACGGAATTACGGAATAGACTACTAATCACAAATGATCATGTTCGACGGAAACGGAACGGTGTTCCAACGAGAACGGACAAATAGGCCTCCTCAATAGGTCACACGATCGAACGGAACGGAACGGAACCAGCTTTGATGATGTCAACGGAATTGTTTAGAACGGAACGGAACACAAAATTCAAAAATTTGGAACGAACAGTTAATTGATTGAATATAAATTAGTTGAACGCCCTCCTAAACTTCAGGAACGGAATGTTATCGTTGGGAACGTAACACTCTATCCGATTCAGAACGGAACGGAACGGAACGGAACGGAACGGAACGGAACGGAACGGAACGGAACGGAACGGAACGGAACGGAACGGAACGGAACGGAACGGAACGGAATAGAATAGAATAGAATAGAATTATTTATTGACTAGCTGAACCCGCTACTTCGTTCGTGTAAGCAGATGTTACGGACTTATACATTAGTTGAAAGTACGTCAAAATTAACTAAATTTGGATAAATAGCCATTGAAAACCCGAGTGAATTTGTTTTTTCACATAAAAAATATTAATCAAACAAAATCAAACATACTTAATAAGTAGGTTTCGTAGTAACGAACATAGCCGCAATTATTAAGTTTGTAGGATTTTTATAGGATACATTATGAAACGTCTGAAGCTGTTGTGCATGATCTTATACCTACTTATCTCTTTTTCTATAGCTGTTACCTGCGACGTCGCCCGCGTAAAATTTTGAATGAAGCCTTCAAAATGATTAATTTTTTTTGAGTTTTAATGTTACGCAAGCAAGTTAAACCTATAAATCAAAGAAAAATCTAAGTGAAATGTTAATGTATTAATTTAATTGTAACACAGAAAAAGAATCAAAGAACGAAAGAATCCAAATTCGGCATAAAAATCATTTTAGCAGCAAAAAACTCATTAGAATACCAGTAACACCACCTAGTGATGAAAGAAAGAATACATACCTCAATAGCAAAACATTGAGTTAAATGGGGCTTAGTGTTTGAGATTTAAACTGACATTAGCGCCATCTAATGAGAATATAACGTTGCTTGTTATTTTGATTGTGTATCCAAAACCCCTGTATTACTTATCTACGCCAAAACGGGTGCATATATTTAATATAATATAATAATAATAATAATAAATTTTATTAGAGTCCACCAAATTTTATTAGAGTAGATATTAGTAGATATGTCGTCTGATTACATGAACGCAAATTTTAGTTTGTTGTTCATATTTCAAAAACCGCCGCACTGATTTCGATAAAATTTATATGACCACCTCTGAACTATAATCTACCAACCAAAAAAATAACCATCTAAATTGATTCACAATTGGAAATACAACTGGATTGATAACCTCCTCCTTTTTTGAAGTCGGTTAAAAATAGCATACAAAGAGTGCAAAGATCCTTCCATGCACACTTTTACTCCTCATTTCCACTCTTTTCAACTCTTTTTATGTGATAAAAAGCCGCCGTTGTCCTTTCCTAAGTCTAGTCTATCTGTGCACCATTGTAACAAACTCTTTAAGTGACTTAGGCGTTAGACGGTAACGGACAGAGAGAGTTACTTTCATGTATATAATTTCATATTAGAATTGAAAACAGGTGTTCCTGATCATTTTATAGGAGGCAGTTGTAAAAGATTACCGAAAAGTAATACGTTTACTCCTCCAAAAAACTCATTTTCGCAGTTCTTAATTTGCCTTAATCGAGCGTCCATCATGCATAACATTTGATAAGATACCATGGAAATCTCGTCGACTATCAAAAATTCTGTCTGATACGCCATTCAGTGGCTGCGCCCATCTAAAATATTGAGGTTATATAGTGCACTGTATTCTTCTTGTCAAGCCCTTTTATTTGATACCCATGTTGATGGGATTTATAAAACCTAAGTTATCCGCCATTGTGTAGAGGCCGCCATCTTGGATTTTAATTTTATATAGTATATTGTATTCTACTGGTTGAGCACTTTCATTTGATACCCATATCGATGGGATTGATAAAACCTATGTTATCCGCCATTTTGTAGCGGCCGCCATCTTGGATTTCAATTTTTTATAGTATATTGTATTCTGCTTGTTGAGCCCTTTCATTTGATACCCATGTTGATGGGATTGATAAAACCTACGTTATCCGCCATTTTGTAGCGGCCGCCATCTTGGATTTAAATTTTTTATAGTATATTGTATTCTGCTTGTTGAGCCCTTTCATTTGATACCCATATTGATGGGATTAATAAAACATAAATTATCCGCCATTTTGTAGCGGCGACCATCTTGAATTTATTTAAGTACATTAATTATAAATAAATGATACCGCTAGAAGCGTCTTGAAACGCTCTTGAGAGTAAATGGCTCAAACGGGTAAAAGTAAAGCGGCACTTCATATGCCGAAACATAAACACCACACTTATGTAACCTGACACCCATTTTCCCGCCAAATTTGTAAAACGCGAAAAGCGGCCAGTGTATATAAGTATCCCCGTATAGTTAGAAATTATAAAATTGCTGGAACAAACGTTTATCGACTCCATTTCAAGTGTTTAGATACAAAGTTTCATGGTTTTATCTTCAATAATATTGAACTTCCAGACTTTCACCCCCAATTCCACCCCCGTAGGTACAGTTCAAAATTACAAAACTGCTAAAACATTCATTTTATGGTGTCGTGTTAAATATCTAGACGTAAAGTTTCATTGTTCTTCAACAATGACGAAGTTTTCCATATAAACTTTCATCCCTTATTTTAACCCTTTCAACCCTTTTTTCGGAACAAAAAGTAGCCTATGTCCTTTCTCGGGATCTATTCTATCTATGTATCAAATTTCATCAAAATCTGTTGGTTGGTTTTGGCGGTAAAGACGGACAGACAGACAGACAGACAGACAGACAGACAGACAGACAGAGTTACTTTCGCATTTATAATATTAGTATGGATGACCCCATGTGAAATTTTAGACTCTAAACTATCTGCGTTTCGTATGTCAAACCAATTTGTTGTGTCGTTTTGACGTTAATATTTGTTTCCTTAGGGCCACAGATTACATACCTCCTTAGGGCCAATGGTTCTATTCGGGATGATAGGTAGTGTATGTGGTATTTCAGACTATAAGCTATCTCTATTTCTTTTCATTTCTACCAAATTTGCTTAGTATTTCTTAGTCACAGTAACCTATAAGTAACCGATTTGCTATTTTTGAGTACAAACTTAGTTTGTACGTGTGTTTCGAATTCCTTCCGAATGTGTTCAGCCGTTCCCACGTTGTCCTGTAAATATTATGAATGTCAATGTTTGGATGTTTAGTGATCGGGTTGAAATTTGCAATACAATTAGATTATAGTTTGGAAGAACACATTGCTACTTAAACTAAGCCTAGATATAATGTGTTTCAAATTGTAGATCAATAGGTACATTCAGCCGTTCCAACGTAATTGAGCAGCAACAATTTAAACATTGGCATATTTGTATAATATTGGTAGGATAGGATTTTACAAAATTTTAGAAAAAATTAAACCGGTCAAGTGTAAATTGGACTCGCGCGCGAAGGGTTCCGAACCATTAGCAAATAAACGGCTTTAATTGTATGGGAGCCCGCTTCATAATTTATTTTAATTAATTTCATTCAAAGAGAACATAAAACTAAATATTATTTGAATAGTTAAAGCGTCTGTGACGGGTACGCTATTAGTATCGAGTAAGAAACGGTAAAAAATATGACTTTGTATGGGAGCCCCTCTTAAATAAATATTTATTTTATTTTTAGTATTTTTTGTTAAACTGGCAATAGAAATACATTATCTGTGAAAATTTCAACTGTCTAGCTAACACCGTGCTTGAGATACATCCTGGTAACAGACGGACGGACGGACGGACAGCGAAGTCTCAGTAATTGGGTCCCGTTTTTACCCTTTGGGTACGGAACCCTAACAACGGTCTGCTTCGGTCACCGAAGCTTGTTAAACACTACCTTTAAATTTCAAACAGTATTTGGATTGAAATAATACGTTTTCTAATAAGTTACGGCTGGTCTAGTAAGTTACAGCTGACCTAGTCGGGAGAACGGCGACTGTCGATCCGGAGACCCAGGGTTCAAAACCACGCGCACTACTATCTTTTCAGAGTCATGTTCGTAATACCGGTAATTAAAACGGCGAAGGAAAACATCGTGAGGAAACCGAAATGTACCTAGAATCTAAGTTCTGAGTCATATGTCATCCACCAACCGACACTGAGCCGGCGTGGTGGATTATAGCCTTGACTCTCTCCTTGCGGGAGAAGGCCCCGACGCCCAGCAGTGGGAACATTAAATGGCTATTTATTATGCTAATATGTTTTCTCCTAAAGAACAAAAATCTACTTCAATGACAGGTTTAATTCTGTCATTTGACTAAATTTTATAAGAAGCTATGGCTATGTCGTATAGATAAATCTAAGCTGATTTTAGTTTTTTGTTGATACTTGAAAAACTACCTCCCTGTTTTCGATATATGAGATCGCCTCTGAAGTAATTTCTACTAAAGAAAAAAGGAATTATCAAAATAAATTTGGTGCAAATTGCATTCTAACATTTTCGTAATTAATTTCCGATAATCTACAGAATTGTCAAAGACATTAAGATTGAAATCACCTGAGATAATAATATGTTTTTTGTAGTAGTGTGATGTAAATTTTTAAAATAAACTTTCTAGAAAATCAAAGAATGTATTAATGGCTCGGTCACCTCTATAAATGGTTACTAAAATAATATTAGGTTTAAGTTCTACGGCACAGTATTCTACAACATGTTCTACCGACAGATTTGAAATATCCGCCCTTTCTGTAAATTTTGAGCCTAATGGTAGTAAAATAGCGGTTCCTCCTCCTCTGTGTTGACGACGACAAAAGGCCGAGGCCAGTTCGTAGCCTTCTACTTCTATGAAGCTGAGTCGATCTTCAGAAAGCCACGTTTCGGAGAGAGACATACTGCTTCATACTGGTATTCTTGTAGGACATTTTCTAGTAAATGTAGCTTATTGTTCATACTGCGCATGTTTTGACTCACTATATTGAATCGCTTTAGAGCGAGAGGTATGGTTTTTTGTAGTTGATGGATTTGTGGATGAAAAATTTTGTTTTGACATTATTTTTGGTACTGTAAGGGTGTTTGTACTTGTACGATGTTGAGCTTGAGGCGTTTTGCGAAATATGTTTTTTCCTGCTTCGTTCAATTTTTCGTTATGCTCTTCACCATTTATAATATTATATAGCTTGTTGTTACGAATTGTCGCGTGGTGGCCTTATTTTCTAGCTACGTGAAGCATTTTTCACAGTTCATTATGTCTCTTCAGGGCTTCATTTTCTAAAAAACTCTCCAATCGCTATTCCTCTTTGGAATATAATGTTTTTATTCTGTTTGATGAACTTAGTTACCTTTTTGCTTAACAGTTCCACCACAATCGGTCGACGATATCCGTGTTTTCCAATACGTACAATTTCGTCTACATATCCCTCGAGGTTAATATTTAGTGATGTGTGGAAAATATTTATCACGCGTTTGTAAAGATTATCTTCAGTTCTCTAGGTATTTATGCATTTATTGTTGATATAGGTAAACATTTATGTATCATATCTCTAAAACATCTTTACCAGACTCTGGATCGTTTTAAAATCGGCATAACCCATTTCAGATAAGCACACCTTCGCATTCGAATACTGATCCTACATTATGATAACGAAGTGACACCGCGGCTGAATATTCAAATTAAAACGGCAGGTACACGGAACCCCTTTGACTAGTAAGTCAAAAGTGTAAATATGGAACGACACAGTGAAATAGATACGTGTAGTATTGTAACCGGTGCACTTTGCTTATCTCTTTGATCTGAGCTACCTAGCGTTAGCTGTGTTGTTCGACGGTTTTAAGATGAACTTTATAACGTAAGAAAACCAAGAACTACAACGTAGATATTACAGTCAGACCTTTGCTATAAGAAATACTTATTACATACACACAACTCCAATATATAATTAAACTTTAAGACTGCCTTAAATGAGAAATGTATGGGCTTAAGTTTGAGGTTAAAATCCAGATGTTTCCTTCCAGAGAAATTACTTTGAAAATGTGTATAATACTTATCTACGTGGATATACAAGATTATGTTAAACTGAGATGAAACACGATCTACGGACCGTGTAGTGGACAAAGTGTCTACAAGATGCCGTGTGACAAATATTTGCGTAACCAGCTCAGGGATATAGCTTGTGTCTAGGTAACCTAGATAATCCTAATTGAGGAAGAGCCTTTGAGATACGTTCTTGCAGAAATGTTCTAAACATTTTGCTTGATAAATGTGGAACATATTCAGTTTGAATTAAATTAATCAATTCAATTGCAAAATAATGTGTTTTTGTGTACATTTATAGATTAAAGTTACGGCTGGTCTAGTCGGGAAAACCGCACATGCCGATCCGGAAGCCCCGGGTTCAAACCCCACGTCCACCACTGTCTTTTCGAAGTATTATCCGTAATGTTATAGTGAAAGAAAAAATCGCGAGGAAACCAACATGTACTTAAAATCTTTCGAGGGCATGTTTCATCCATCAACTTTCACAATTCACTGGGCCAGCGTGGTGGATACATCTTCCACTTGCATTGATTTAGTCTTTACAAATGGTATTAACCACACAGTATCCGTAGAAAACCATGGTCTCTTTGACCATAAAAGTGTAATTTAGATCTTCAAACAAAGTAAACAGTTGACTAAAGATAATAATAAGGACACACTTTACAAGAAAATGCGTATGAATAACAACATAAAATATGTATCTTTACCAAAATCAGAACTGAGCAAAGTGGAATGGAGTGAAATATTACAGTCAAATAATGATACAGACACAAACTACAACCTTTTTCAAACAAAACTAAAACAACTTTTCAACGATACCATCCCTCACAAAACAATTCAAATTTCAGATAATAAAAAGAACAGTTACTTATCAACTGGATTAAAAATATCATGTAGACACAAAAGACTTCTTAATATTTCTTACTAATGAATCAAAAGATAAAGTATTAAGAGAACCTTTCAAATCATATTCAAAACTACTTAAGAAGTGCATTAAAGCGTCAAAAAAACTAAGTTACATCAAAGAAATGGACTCATAAAAAAAAAACTCGTAAAATGTGGGATATAATTAAAAGAGAAACAAAACGAACAAGTAAAGTCAAGAAAAATATAGAATTAGATACACATACTGGGACAAATTCATCCCCTCAGTCTGTTGTTCCCATATTCAATAAATATTTTGCTTCAGTGGGGGGAACCCATAAAAGACAGCACTAGATCGAAAACGCATATTTCACCAATAATTGAACCATCTATCAATTCTATTTTTCTGAAACCTGTGAGTGATAAAGAAGTTTTCACCATCATTCAAAACCTGCCTAATAAACGCAGTTGTGGAAAAGATGATATTCCAATGAATATCATAAAATCATGTGCATCAGAATTATGTCTTCCTCTTGCATATTTGATTTATAAATCATTCACAGAAGGTACTTTTTCGTCCACTCCAAAAATAGCAATTGTATAACCTGTTCTTAAAAAAGGCGGCAAGCCTAAAGGTCCTAGTCAATATCGGCCAATTGCAATCCTTCCTGTGATATCAAAATTTTTCGAAAAGGCGATGGAAAACCGAATGAGTAGATTTCTTGAAAAATTTAACATTTTTGACGCAAATCAATTCGGCTTCCGTAAAGATCGATTAACAACTCAAGCACTACACATGTACACCCAAGCTATATACAAACACTTAATTTAAAACTGACCATAAACCAAACATAAATCTAGAAAAACAAAAATTATACAATTTAAAACTGACCATAAACCAAACATAAATCTAGAAAAAATAACAGAGACACTAAACATAAAAGAAATAAACGATTACAGTTTATTAGGCGTAACGTTAGATACACACCTCAACTGGAAAAATCATGTTGAAAACATTCGCCTAAAAATGTCGCAATTTATTTATGGTCTAAGGGTCCAAAAAACAAATCCCAAAAAAGAATGCGCTTTATCCGCATACTACGGGTACGCTTACGCATGGCTACGTTATGGAATTGTTATGTGGGGTCACAGCACGGATGCAAACGCTTTATTTATAGCTACAAAGAAATGCCTGAGAATAATAGCGAACATTAAACAAACAAATAGTTGTAGACCTTATTTTATCGAAGAAAAAGTTTTGACCCTACCCTCCCTCTATATCCGCTCGCTTGCCCGTCGCTGCAAACCGCGCGACGCACTATGCCCCGCCCCCTGTAGCGTTGCTAGCCAAAATGCCCGGCAAAAAATACTTGCGCACCTCGCTATGCCCCGCGGATTTTACGCTTGCGGCGCGCGAGTCGAGATTCACGCAATCGTTCCTTGTGGATCAATTTGTTTTGAAAGATTATAAAGTGTTATATTTTTTTATATTTAATATGAAACTAGCTATACAATGTTTTCTTTTGTTTCTCCGTTTACGATTCTGGTGAAGAGTTATGGTATGTTGAAATTGAGATAGCGCGTTTTAAAGCTCGTCTTTTTAAAAGCTCATAAGTACCTCTAAAATTGAAGCGATGACATATGGGTTTTAATCTTTGAATACGTGTATTATCTGTCATTTGTTTGTTGAAACTAAATTTAATAGTAAAATCAGAAAAACTAACATACACAGCCCGCACTGAATCAACACTCAATGACAAGATTGACAAGGAACGTTTTTTTTTAATTTCTTTTCTTTTTTCTATGGCTTAGATACTCTACTGGAATTAATATGACGGGAACTTTAACATAGAACGAGATAAATAATACAAACTAAACCCTAGAAGAATAAAGACGAGTAAATTAAACTTTTTCGACCGCGGGAGCCATGTTAACTACAGGTTGACACGGGCATTTTGGAGTGCGGCGCCATGTCAACTACTAGTTAACACGGGCATTTTAGACTGAATCGCGATGTTAACTACTAGTTGACACGAGCATTTTAGCATTTGAGATTTGTTAACTACTAGTTGACACGGGCAAGCAAGCGGATATACTTGAAACCATAATGTTTGTAAGAAAAAATTTAAAACTCTCTAATATCGACAGAAATAAACGCCAAATGAAACTAGCTTTACCTGTTCCCAACCTCGAATTATTCAAAACCAGTCCTGACTATCGCTGCGTCAGAATTTACAGTAAATTACCTGAAACTTTAAAAAATATGAATAAAAACAGTATATTTAAAAATAAAATTAAGTCCAAACTCATCGAAAAAGGTTACTACAGCATACAAGAATTTATGGAAGATAGATGGTAGGTCCCATTAATTTATGAAAGTGTAATTAGTACTTTTTTTTATTCTACAGCTTCCTGTAACATTTTCTTAAATCTCACATAAATGTCAAGTTTAATTTCAAATGTTTAATACATTTTAAAATTACACCTCTCGGACGAAACTGTGTTGTCGTCCTGTTTTGCAACACCCTAACAGGGTCTTTGTACACATAGTTATAGATTTTAGCTATAAAATCTATTTAATAAATGTATGTAAACTGTGCAAATAAATAAATAAATAAACACTTCACAAAATAATCAGATACAAAGTAAAGTATTTTAGGGGGGCACATTTTTCACTCAATCGGTTTTAGCAGCAATCTAAGCAAAACTTGTACTCTAGATTTACAGTAAATAAGTACAACAACTACTGTAAAGTTCGGCCAGAGTTTGCAATGTAAGCGCAACAAATGCTTTATTGATGACATCATATTAGAAACCTTTAAAATTATCAATGTTTTTCTACTATTTTAAGCACGTACTATTTTAAACCTTTCTCTTGAATCACTCTATCTTTTAAAACACCCCACAGTTACATAGGTATATGCCAGTTTTAAAGATAATACATATGGGACGGACAAACAGCGGGAAGTGTTTTATACTATGTGGTGATACTTTTGCCTAATACAAAATACTTTCATGATTGTTTTTGCATTTATTCGTTACAAATATGGATAACACAAATTATTCATCACTTTTGATTATTTACAGTAATAAACACACCGAAAAAGTAAAAAAAAAAGGTTTATAAATTAATAAGAAAAGTGGATAGAAAGCATAAACTATGTATTCAAAGATTTACGGCAGATTTAGTTCGGGTAACTCTGTGATTAGGTCGTGGAATAAACATAATTTTGGCATAATTCTCGTGTGATATACCGGAATAAGTAGGTCCTTAACTTTGTGCACATAATAATCATTATATCATACTCGTACAATGACACTGAAAACCTAAAGCGTAGTGTGTGTATGTGTATCCACATAATGTAGCTACCAAAGAGCATTAGAAGAAGTGTACGAATCGTAACAGTTTGTCCAAGCTTGGTTGTTTGTTTGCTTTAAGCGTAGCATTTTCGTAATTCAGCAAGTAATCTTGCACTTGGGCCAAGATACAAGTCATACTTCTCACGGATAGACAACTTTTCAGTACAGACCAATTGTTAACTTCTATATTTTTGGTCCCACATACCTCGGTAGGAAGACGCTCTAAATTGTGTGTGATGTGGTAGTTTAAAAAAAACAAAACATTGCTATATTGTTTTTCAACAGACAAAAAGTACGTAGCAATGGTACAACAATACGCAGTTTGCAATTGTGCGCGCCGACGCGTCTGCAAATGCCTCAAAGCGACCACTCAACAATAGAAATTATTCCCCCTGGGTATTGTATGTAAATACGAAAATATACCTCGTGTTACGTGACGTTGAGTGGTATCCCGGCTCATCATTCTACATAGTGCTTTATTTCAAAACACAAGTAGTCTGCTGCAAAATCTGAAAGGTTCTGACGTTTGGAAGGCAAGATATTTATCGCCACTTTACTTACCTTCCATCTTAGTCTTCCATAACTTATTTACCTTACATAAATCAGAATTCTTACTTTTGGGGTATGACCTTAATAATTATTAAACTTTAGTATTAAGCGGCATCGTTTCATGGTTGAAATTCCAATGAACGAAGAGGTTTGACTCTACGAGTACTTTCGTGATATGAACGTCTAGGCTGTGGAATGCGTTATATGAGTGGGTTTTCCCCGATGGTTGTAATCTTGGTGTATTCAAATCGAGAGTGAATCGGTTTCTACTAGGTAAGAGCGCTCCATCGTAGACCGCATCGTCGCATAACATCAGGCGTGATGGCGGTCAAGTGTAAACCTTTAAAAGTTAAAAAAACATTTAAATTAAATGAAAATAAATCTAAGAACTCCCAATCTCGCACTTGGCTGGTTTTGCTTTTACTTTTAGGACTACTGAACTACGTGACCTTTGAACATTTTAGTTCAGTAGTAATATCAACATCTATATTTTGATAAGGTCTTAAGAAAAATATAGGTAAGTTAAAATCAGTTGAACCATCGAAACGAAATATTTTTTAACTTTTATAGATTTACACTTGATTGCCATCTTGCCTGTTGTTAAGAGACAATGTGGTCTACGACAGATCGCGCTTACCTTGAAAATAAAAACGGCTAAAAAAGAAATGAGCTTGAATATTAAGAAACTTGATTTTTAAGATAAAATATGAGCACATTTATGAAACTAAATATTTTTGAATCGGTTACAAATGGAACAGTCGTAATAAACCTAGAAAATATTGCAATATGAAATAGGTACTTTCCCGATAGTTACAATCTTTGTGTCTTCAAATCGAGAGCGAATCAGTTTCTTCTAGGTAAACACGGTCCATCGTAGACCGCATCATCGTTTAACATCAGGCGAGATGGCGGTCAAGTGTAAAACTATAAAAGTAAAAAAAAAAGTGAATCGTCGGTGCATTGAAGCATCTGACTTTGATACTCATATTGATCGATACGCTGCAATGAATATAGAATAGGATCATATTGAGGTTAGTCTAACTCTCATCGCTGAATTATTTATTGCTTAGCCTAATTATTCTTAGTCTAAAATGGTTAGGAATCGGAAGTTAGGAATTAGCTTTTTATAGTTTTCGAAATGGAACATGCGTTTTTGTGACATGTTGGTTTCTTCGTGATGGCGTTCATCGTCAAAGCTATTGTTGACAGCAAATGAGTACTGTTTGTTTTTTCGTCCACACTGGCTTTAATGGTAAATGAAGACCTCGTGAGGAAAGCGGCATATTGCAAGAAATTGATTCATCATCTGCCAACCCACACTTAGCTAACGTGGTAGATTATGGCGTTGGCTCTGTCCTTGTTGAACATCAACTTGGCTATTTATGCTTTTTCTTTATACTAACGATTATATATTGATTCGTTCATTATTAGTATTGAACGAGGTTGCTACACATATAATTTAATTAATTCACGGGGTAGTAACTCTGGCTGCGAAGCTGAAGGTCGTGGGTTCGATTCCCACCCACAAATATTTGTGTGATGAATTCAAATCTGTATAATATGTCTGGGTGTTTCTATGTATAATAAGTATTTATTTACAACTACATAAGTATTATATCAGCAATCTGGCCGCCATATTACAAGCTTTGCTTAGTTTGGGGTCAAATGGTGGTGTGTGTGAGTTGTCTACCAATTTTTATTTAATTTTATTTATTTATAATTCACATGTGATATGGGGTTGGTCCAATCTCACTTAAATTTTCGGTGCGGTCGGCAGCCATTTACAAAAGGGTGTGCTCTGTGTTCATCAATAAACCGCCGATAATATAAAGCAGAAGAAAATAAAATAGCACACTTGATGTTCAACAAGGAGAGACGCAATGCCACGTGGGCCAAGTGAGAGTTCTAACTTTTTCTAACTAACCAACCACATAAGTATATCTTTAGTTAAAGTAAACCAGTCTTTACTAAATAAAACTCTCAAAACTTAAAACCAAAATAGTTTTGTCACTTAAATAAAACAATGTAGATTTCAACTAAGTACTAATTATTATTATTGTGCACGCTGACAGATTGATATTGAGAAAATACAGAACAATCATAAGTAGCCGGAAGGTTTCCACATGACATGACAATTTTGACGTGATAACGTGTAATAAATCGATGAACACCAGCTTCATGTATGAAAAAGTGTCCCGTTACGCACATTGTCCCGCTACGCTCATTGTACGCATCTATCAATGTTTTGTTATGACGTTGTTACGTTAAACTATCGTCCGTAAACCAACCGAATTTACAGACAACCAATTTTTTGTACATAAAACAGAGTGAAGAGGTGAGCAGGATATGCGCCATATTGCAGGTAACACGACTGCCCATAATAAAACACTACCACGCAGCTCTTTGAATGAAAGAATTGACAATAACAAATTACAAGAACTAACTTGATGAAACTTTACAATAATTATTAAATAGTTGCTATCAAAATACTAGATAGCAATATTGAAGTAACTAATAGGATAGTATGTCTACTATCCTGTGCCTTTTTAGTATCCCACTGCAGTTATAAAAAAATATAACATTGAAACAAACATGCCGCGTCATTAGTTCTTGAACCCTGAACTTTCGCCTTTACAAGTTATTTTTTTTACTACAAGAGCACAATTTGTCATCCACCTACGCTTAGGTACCTAAAAATTACAACAGTTTTATTTTCGCTGTTCCTAAAAGCCTCGTTTAGCAGCCAAGACTTCGTAATCCGTATCATTAATCACCTATCAGTGGAGCGTGATAAGGTCTGATCTACTGAACAGTAAACTAGCAAATAATTTGCTTGGATTGTTGGTTGCTATCTGTTTGGACAGAATTTTATATTGCACTAAAAACGTATTGAACAAATCTTTAAATATTTTTTTCCCATAATGACTTTTTTTTCATAGATGAAAATAATATCGGTGGTATAAAACATGGACTGCTGTTAGAAGTCAAAACTTTTAACGTATTTTTGTTATTTAAACAGTATTAATGCTGTACGTCACTTGCATGGCTAAAAATATTACGCAGGCCTACATGATTTTCTACAACGAAGAGAAAAATGTTTTTACTTCAATAAATTATTTATAAATGGGAAAATACCATGATTATCGTTTTACTTTTTGTACCTTAATTTTGCTGACACGTTCTCGAAATGACGATACAATGTCACTATGATTTTTGGATCTTTGGCCTTAATGGAAGTTATGTGGAAACGTTACACATAAAATGAACTCTCCAAAATATACTTAAATATATGACATAAATGTTCACCTCTATATGTCAAAAAACTGTCAAATTTTAATCTATCTATTCGGTCAGCATAATGTCATCGTTAGCGACAATATGTTCTCATCAAAAGAACTCAAAGGAAAATTAAAGGTTATATTAATACGGAAGTCATAGTGGAAACAAACTTACACACGTACCTACACTTTATATTTAAAATAAAACATAATCAAAAAGAAAAAAAAAGTAGGTGAGTAAAATGTCCACAAAAAACCAATATCTTTTTAAGTTTGTTATTCTTCAAGCCTATGTATCACGCCTTGAAAAATAAAATATGGCATTTCGTTCCGCAGAACCGACCTGTCACCGCGATGATGTATTCGAGCGTTTTCATGGTGCTTGGGGCGGTTTGTCAACGTCCCAAGTAGGGGTCATCGCTCATAGCGTAGCCCTAGTGCATACTGCCTCAAGATTTATGAATATTGATGCATGTTCGTGAAACATGAAAACGGCAGACATCAACTCTTTAAATGTCACAAAGTAGAGCAAATGCATACAAAGACTTATGAATTTGAAAGACTTCATTCTTTTAAATTTCTTAGTTCATTAAACACTAATTACGAGTACAGTTCATAGCGATAAGGTCGCAAATCGCTACTTTGTTTTGTTTTATTTAATAACTTTTGTACATTTTAAGTTGAGTTCAATAAAATGTAGCTATTTAAGAGAGAGATATTATATCCATCTAATTTAAAAAAGGGTCTTATTTAAATTCACTTACACTTTTGCAGAAATATCGCACTACGCTTAGAATATTTGTCATGCCAGTTGAATTTTCAAGTGTAGTTCGTACCTACATTAAAAAAAAGTTTTATGTTTGAACGACGTATTTTGTAATTATTCCCATATTTTTTGTGTGTGCTACAATTACATAATCTTCTTACCCAATAGCATTACAAAATTCTACCAAAATGATAAACGATCTAGGCGGAGGCCGTGAGAAATTTAGCAAAAATGTGGCCGTGCTCTTGGGTATTTAGAGCAAAATATTTAGCGTAAATTAAAATATGCTAGATGTTTTACAAAATAGAAAAATAATCTCTGTTGTCGCGAAATTTAAAGCATCTAAGTAATTTGTCTGAAATGTAGTATTACCACTTATTTATCAAGCTTAAATGATAACTTAACCGTCGGAAGAACGAAATTTTTCAGCACCAAGAAATCCGCCAGCTATTTGTTCAGCAGCGAAGCTTACAAGCTAATCCAAACAAATTCACCCCTCATTATCGCCAGTCGGCGAATCAGAGACCCACAGGCGAGACATGCAGTGTCTACGATTGCAAGCGGTCTTGAGAGGATGAGAGAAAGATTAAGCTTAGATCATAATGCTGTAGTTCGGCGATTACTTCTATGTAACGTAACTAATTGGTGGTGTTATCGTAAAGATTAAGTTTACACAATATGTATACTCGTAAAATTACTAGCTGTTGCTTTTGGCTTCGCTCGTGTTCCTTAAGTTCATTCTTAGTAGATTTCCCGCTTTGGTAAGTAGATACGACGAAGATAGCTATCGTGCATAATATGCCTAAGGGTTTGACTTATGCATTTATATGAAACGTCCATCCCCGATTTTACCCTCTTAGGGGTTGAATTTCTAAAATCACTGTTATACGTAACTCATTACATTTGGCGCACAGTCAATTAATTGAAATTTCATGATGTTTGCTTACTGTTATAGGTTAACACTAGTGTTAAAAATAAATTAATTTATCTCTAGGTATATACAAAAACGAAAGGTCACAACATCACAAAATCTCTGAAACTACAAATGCTAGGAGTTTTGAATTTTGCATGGAGGTTTCTTTTAGATTAGATTCAGAAAAGGAAAGGGGAAATAAGGAATGAAAGTTTAAATTCGTCAATGTTGAAGATAAAACATTTCAAAATCAAAATCAAAATCAAAATGTTTTACTGCGTAGAACTGTGTACAGTAGATGTTAAATTATTAAAAAGTTTCAACAGATTACCCGTTGTATCGGGCGTGCAATATTAAATACAAACAAGACAAAATAATCTATAAGTGTTGCTATAAATTTACATAAACTCAATAATTACATTTTTTAACATATATATAACACAAATGCAATATCTTAATAGTATTATGTACTATGAGATCAAAAGAGTTATTTATGCTTATTTTCTTAGCACTGTTCCAAATACCTTTTTCTTAAATAATTGTTTGAGGATTCATAATATTCCTTAATACTATAGAACGCTTTGAAACTAGACACTTGAAATCCATACTATTTTATATTATAAATGTGAAAGTGTCTGTCTGTTTTCTGTGTGTGTTTGCTTTAACGGTGAACTGAACCGATTTTGATAAAAAATTTGATAAAACATTTGCATACAAATGCAAATGTTTTAACATAAGCTGTTTTTAGTAAACGTAAATTTCGGTGTACAAGAAAGTACTGCCTCAGTTACCTTAATATTTATTTTGCGCGGACTACGTCACTGGTAAAAGCTAGTTACGATAAAAGACGCGATCGCTCACAATTCAAGTGTAAAAGATCTATGCACGGAAACAAAATTTCCACTTAGATAGATAAGTCTCAGCGTTTCCCCAACGTTTCGCTTTCAAGTTTAATACAGCTGTTTTACTTCAATAATTATTTTCATCGCAAGTCGCGAATTAAAGCTGAATTCTCGCACGCACGACATCTGGCGGGCGCACCTGCCATTCATAACTTTCCCTTTCAATAAATTCTACAGAAACACCCCGCTTTAGAGGAACGAACTCAATTGTGAGATTTAATATTACGTTTTAAGTATGAGTTGATATTGTATTTCATCAGTTGTTTTCAATAGAATTTAAAAGAATAAAAAATTATACCAAGGGTTAATAAAAAATATGATATTCATTTTTATTTCATCCTATGCATGGTTTCATTGTAAAAGAAAATACCTCTCTCCACTTCTCGCGATCCAGAGCAATAGTCATCCAAATTTCTATGAAAATAAACTTTTAAACATGATTATAGATGCAATTGCAGTAAGCAACACGGCAATACAGGACAGGATAGTGCCACGAAGCTATTTGATTATCAAGAGCCTAAATCTACACCCAGAGATTATTTAACTCTTTGCCTTGTATCTCTTGGAAACATTTCAATTCGGAGTACTGTACTACTTGGCTGTAGGATAACTGGTAAAGATGCCACAATTTTTCTTTCGAAGAACAAAGAAAACTGTAATAGCTATCGATACGTGTACGACGCAAACAAACGAACTACCGCAACTAAACGCAATTAAAATCGTCAACACGGACCTATTCCACAAAAGAAAAGTTTATCACGGCATGGTAAAGTCAGGTTTCTCGTTAAGAGGCAAACATTTGCACACACACGGCAACGTGTGAGCACGGGCAAATAATGAAGACTGCGTTCGTAACGAGATGAATGTTTGCGGACCACCAGCGGAAGTAATTAAGGCCTGTGGGAGACAGCGTTGTCAGAAGTTCAACGGCAAAAATGAGTGTCGCGGTTTAAATGGCAAATTATTGTGAGTGTAATTGAAGCTGGTTTTGTTTTAAATGAGTTTTTAATTCAAATTTTATAGTTGAGATGAGCAGTTTTTGGTTGGCGAAAATAATATAATGAGCTCACGTCACCGACTTGCGTTGAGTGGAAGCAGCGTAGCCTCAGAGAGCGGCGGAGCAGCGGAACGGGATTTGAGCGTTAAGGTCAGCATCTACTTATACGACTTCGCTCCTACTCGACAAATAAAATACACTCAAGTATGGGCTTTATGTCATGCATATTAAGATATAAATTACGTGGGCAACATACATATACTCGTATTAGCAAACGGCTGTCAGCGAGCGGTCTGCTAATTTGTGTTGTCAATGTAATTTGTATCTTAAGCCAAATGACATTAAACCCATATTTACAATATTCAATTCAATTCAATTCATTTATTCGAACCATTATTTCAAAAGAACACTTGGTAACGTCACTTACAATAAAATTATACATAAATAATCTGTGTATGTAATAAAATAATACTAAAGAATAATGTCAAATAAAAAATAATCAGCTGTAAAGGGGCCTTGTCAATTAGGTGCAGCTGTAAAAAGGCTTTGTCATGGTGAAAAAAAACAAATTATCCAAACAATGAATACATACAGTAGGTACTTAAACAAATTTACATTAATGTTTAGTATTATTCCACTTTACTCGATAGTTCTGATTTTGACATATTCCTTTTCCAAATATTGCTGTCCTTTACAAAATCATCTACAGTGTAATATGCTTTGCTCATTAGGTAGTTTTTATTTCGGTTTTAAACCTAGTTTCATTGAGACCTTCCACTTGTGCAGGTATTAAATTATAGAAGCGAATACCATTACATTTGAAAGAGTTAATGGTTTTCTGTAGTCTGCATTTAGGAAATACAATTTTATGTTTATGATGTGCTTTTGGATTCAAATCAGACATTTTCTGCAGTCGAGTACGGTTTTTTCGCACATACATTATACTTTCATAAATGTATAACGACGGGACTGTTAGTATATTTATAGTTTTAAACATCTCCCGTAATGATTTTCTAGCAGACAGATTGTACAGAGCACGGATTGCTCTCTTTTGTAATATAAAATTGAATTTCTATCCGCGGCCGATCCCCATAATAAAATCCCATAGGACATAATACTATGAAAGTATCCAAAATAAACAAGTCTAGCTGTTTCCACGTCAGATATTTTCTTAATTTGACGAACTGCATGGGCAGCTGAACTGAGTCTATCAGCTAGTCTCTCTATGTGAGGACCCCACTGCAGCTTTGAATCCACTGAAATGCCCAGAAAAAGAGTAGATTGTACGGGTTCGATCACTTTATCTTTCAGTCTAATATCAAGTTTACAGCCCAGTACATTGCATAGCGTAAACTTTATACATTTAGTTTTATTTGGATTTAGAACTAGATTATTTGCATCGAACCATTTGTATGTGATGTCCAAAATTGCGTTTACTTCTGTGAAATCATTTATTCCTCTTTTAACCTTAAAAAGAAGTGATGTATCATCAGCGAACATAACTATTTCTACGTTTTTATGGTTTTTATCATAAAAGGTAGATCATTAACGTATATAAGAAACAATAAGGGCCCAAGGATGGAACCTTGAGGTACACCCATTTTAAAGGGGACTCATTTGATTGCACACCGTCAATTTCAACTATCTGTACACGATCTTTAAGATAAGAAGAAATAAAATTTAGAGCTGGCTTCGATAGCCCATAGAACTGTAGTTTCTTCAAAAGAGTATCATGATGAACGCAGTCGAAAGCTTTAGACAAGTCACAAAACACACCCAGAACATCGTGATGATCTTCCCAGGCACTTAAAATATAATTATTTAGTTCAACGCCTGCATCAATAGTGGAACGTCCCTTTGTGAATCCAAATTGGTTGCTATGTAATAGGTTATTAACATTAAAGTAAGATAGAAGTTGATTGCACTTTGAGTTTTTTATTTCCCAAATTAGAATCACAATATAGGTATATTTATTTACAAAATGTACACGATATTAGTCTATAAGACCGATGCCAGCAGGAATCGTGCCCAAAATGCTAGCCCCATTGCCACGTTGAATGGCAATACTTATGCGCTGAGCAAAATAAAGGCCAGCATTTTGGTCACGAGTTGCATCACAAAGACGTTTCGCTAAATCTTTGTAAATATTTTTGGCACTCAGTCCCCACGGTCCCAAAGTTTCGACCCCAAAAGGCTCAAACATGTATCCGCTATCAATACAGCTATATTTGCGCCTCTTGAGGTCTTCAGCTTGTTCAGCTGCCGCGCCAGCTCTAACTTGTGTCCGTGAAAGATGAGACGGCGCCAAAGTATCGACGCAGGTTGCATCCCAGACCAAGGGCCGTCCCATCTTCCACGGAATCAAAGTCATCCCATCAGGTCTTTACCATCGCTTTCGAGCTAAGCCACTCGGCTCTAAAACAGCTGCGCAATTAGCAGTGGTAAAAGCCCGACGGATGATATCGTTTAGGCTGGCGTGGCGCGGTATTCGTCCAGCACTTCTGGTGCAAGAGAGACCGTGGTGACCGAGCCGGTCGACTGTAACACCGCACTGGCAAAGGTGTGGTGCACAACACGATGCGCCCAGACGGAGGGAAGTGGCAACACGAAAAGTAGAGGAATCCATGAGGGTTCCGGTGTGAGGCGACGGGAGAGCCTGTAGCCACAAACCCGACTCCCACTCAGCGACAGCCAGGAGACGAGCACGATCTGTAGAGCTTAAGCACGTATCGAGTAATTGTTTCCGCACTTGTAAACAGATCGGTCCGTCCCATAATCGCTGCGAAGATGGAGTTCTGGGGAAATCGGTATTTGGGCACGATGCTCTCCAAGCATTCTTGGCTTCGGTCAACAAGGATATTTCCGAAACATTTGGAATTTCTGAGAGTATTTTAAAAATTAAATTTTGATTACTATGAACCGAAGATAGAAAAGCTGGAAGAGCCACACCAGACACTGACCGGACCCCTAGGCCACCAAAACGTACTGGTAGAGAACCCTGTAACCACTCTCGGTCAGATAAATTAATGTTTAAAATTGATTCCAAAGTGTTTTTTATTAGGTTGTCTAAACGATGCATTAGATCTGAATGCTGCCAGAGTTGACAACATCTAATAAAATATGTGAACTTTGGAACAAAAAGGCAAAAACGAATAATAGTAAAAGCCATGTGTGAATTGATTTTTGTTAAACGGTCCGATACTTCAATAAAATTTTGAATTTTTGCGTCGATAAACGAAGAAAATGCCTCAGTCATGACAGGTGCTCCTAATAAATATAGCTCACTTTGACCAACAATTTTGATATTAGGTGCCAAAGTACTAAATTTTTGGATGACTAATTCTTTGTTCAAATAGGAATCTGGAATAAATAGCTCACACTTTGAGAAATTTAATTCTAAGCCTATTGATTTGAATTCTGAAATAAGAAGCGTGAGATCATCAAATAACGTATCAGCGTCACCACCAAAAGTTCCATCATCTAGGTACCATATATTGAGCTTGGACTTTAGACGCTGAATAATGGGTTGAATGGCGAGACTGAAAGCAGCTGGACTAAGAGGGTCACCTTGCTGGCACCCAACGGCAGAAGTGATATCATTTCCGTGGTAGGTCAATTTAGAAGGTGACCCATAACATTGCCAAAAAGCTATATAGATTCGGGATTTTATCTTTAACTTCCTTAGTAGAGCTCCCCTGTCGACTGAATTGAAAGCATTTTAACATCCACTTTAAGCAGCAGATCGCCACAATTTTGATTTAGAAACGTTCTTACCGAATGGACCGCTGCTTCACAACCGCCTTGCGAACCAAAACCAAGCTGTAAAGGCTGGAAAAGGTTTACCAAATTGGGCATTATTTTACGACAGCAAATTTTGGCGGCAAGGCGGCGGTAAGTCATACCAACGGCAATTGGTCGAATGCCGCCGTCTTTGTTGTTTAAAAAATCAGCATAGTTTTGATTAGGGCTGTCGATTGTCAAAATAAAAAACTCAAAGTTAAATCAGACCGATATAGAAATACATAGTTGATTGCATATAAGTTTCTCAAATATTTTACTAAGGCAGGGTAATACAGAGATGGGTCTGTAATTGTCAGGTTCGTTTTTATCTCCAGATTTGAACAGTGGTATAACTTTGCTATATTTCATCATGTCAGGGAATGTGCCACCTCTAATGCACTCGTTGAACAATTCCGCTAAGTAAGGAGCAATGCTATTTATAATTCCATCAAGTACTCTTACTGATAATCCCCATAAGTCCTCCGTACTCTTTACTTTAATGTCTTTGAATGTTTTTAGTATTGTAATAGCAGTCACTTGGTGAAATTCAAATGTAGATGAAGGGCACTTAACGTTTTCTTTAACATTTCTTCAGCAAGTAAGGGGACGATGTTAAGTGCTTAGTTGTTTCCAAGGGGATATCAGCAAAATAAGTCCTGAAAGCATCTACTATTTCCGATTTTCTTGTAGTTACTCTTTCACCAACCCGAAGTGCGTTTATCTTTTCACGACTTTTAGATCTCCCAGTCTCTTTGTTTATAATCTTCCACGTGTTTTTTATCATGTTATTAGAGTTTTAATTTGATCTCGAATAAATATTGTTTTAGCTTGTATACATGAATTTCTGAAAATTTTTGAATATTTATTTACATAGTTTTTTGTTGCATCATCATTGCAATATGTCTTTAGTTTATATAAATTATACAAATTGTTTCGACTTTTAAATAGTCCCGGTGTAGCCCATTCAGCGAACTTAGGTTTTGCGTTAATATTAATTAATTTCGTCTGAAAGATACTATCAAATTGTGAACTTAACATTTTAAAAAAATCAGCATAGTTTTGATTAGGGCTGTCGATTGTCATATCGAAAAAACTTTTGGAAAAATGATAACCTATCACATTATTTAAAGCTGATATGCGAGATAACGTAATAGGCCTAATAAGCACCTTGTCTTCTGCCCTTTTTATACAAGCAGGAAGGCAAATGGTCAGTCCCCTATGGTCTGAACGCAAACAATCCAGGACTTCAGTGTGCAGATATTCACAGTTGACAAAGACATTGTCAATACAGGTTGCAGAACTACCTTTCTTAGTTACTGCCACCCTTGTTGGTTCAGTGAACACTTTTTTTAAATTAAAAGATTGGCATAACATTAGTATATTGCTCTTAGTACGTGATTCCAAAAGTATGTCTGTGTTGAAGTCTCCACACATCACTATCTGTTTACTTTTCTTTGAAATTTTACTTAGTGCTTCTTCTAAAGTAGTAAGGAAGATCTCAATGTCAGCACTAGGCGGTTTATAAACACATACAACAATATGATTATCCAACTCAATGCATGCTAGTTCACAATGTCGTTCCACGGTAATTTTTTCTATATCTTTTCGACACTTAAATTTTACACTATTATTGACAAAAATTATGCAACCACCGCCTATCGCGAATTTTCTATAGAAAATACTACCAATTGTATAATTGTTTAGGCAAAAGTTCAATTCATTTTTGATAGCCACGTCTCAGTAAAACAAATTACTTCATAATTTTTTGAGCTTTCAAGGAATAATTCTATTTCTTCTAATTTACCTAACAGTCTATTTATATTCTGGTACAAAATGTTAATAGAGGTTTCTTGAACCTTATCAATAGTAGTTGCTTTGTTGCAAGGGGGGCCTATTATATTGCGACGCTTTGCTGAAACATAATAATGCCTCCCTGTTGTCAAGTTTGTCAGTTTAAAAGATGACTGTCAGTTATTACAATATTTGTCAGGTTTTGAGATTTCCTGGTTTGCTCATTTAATAATGTGAAAACAATCAGTTTGGCTACTTTAATTTTTAAACGACGGACTAGAAATTGTTTTCCGTTAGATATAACAAAATTGTTTATACAATTATTTATGTCGAATAATACAAAGTCTCCTCCTTTGTTTGAAATGAGGTTGTGCAAAATTACATTTAAAGTATATATTTTTCGATTTTGCCTTTCACTCAATGATGTCGAATACGGAAATGTACACAATACAATACAAATAGTTTTTATTTATCCAATTATTAACTTTTATATTTTGTTACGTTATATATTTGGAAAATATATAGGTACTACTGATCGCAGAGTTCTTAAGAAATTTACATTTTATTTAGTGTTAGCCAAGAGTTACTTTTATGGACAGTAAATTAAGTACGTCAAGTGAGGTCTTAGAATGACGGGACGAACAGGAGATGTGCCTGATGGTAAGCAACATATATATATATCAAAGCATTATCTATCACTGCACTGCGCTCGTCGCTCATAGGTCATTTATCTCTATGTCCTGCAATTTTTCTGTAGCTTTGCCGTTCAAACGGAAACACAGTTATGTTTACACATTATTGCTTGGTGGTAAAATGACTAGCAAAGATGTGGTACTTCGCCAAACAGATTCTGCAAGGAGTACAACCACGATTAAGCACCAATCATAATTTACGTGGCATTTTTCTTTAAATAGTAAGTATACTAATCAACAGCTACGAGTATAACTTACTGCTAATAAACCATTAACAGTCATTTCCAATCTCAAAATATTGCGTACCTACATTTCTCTTCGACCACCATGCGTTTCCAAAGATTTATAAAACCAATGTTGCAAGGAAAAATAGCTTTATTTATCTTAATATACCGGCATTGGCCCGGTGACCGACGTAAGAGCGCGATAGAGTAATCCTGGGCGACCCACACTTCGTCTCTGTCTCGTTTGTGTAAAGAAGTAGGGAAAGTTGAAACCTAATCGTGAGGCTTTTGGCCTGGAGTTTACCACCTACTAAAATTGCTTTTCGTTTTTACTAGTATTTTTTTAACAAATTAAATCTGGAAGGAGGGAAGAGAGGCCTTTTCCCTGCAGTGGGACAATCTAGACTAGTAATAATAATAATAATAACACCGCCCAGACACAAAAAACCAGCGTCTGGTTACAGAAATCACTGCATGGTAGACATCGCCGAGACTTGATGGACCCAAATGTCGATAAAGTATCATCGAACGCGTGGCTCAAGTTTGGTGAACTATTCACGGAAACAGAAGGGTTCATGTTGGCTATTCAAGACCAAATTATTGATACCCGTAACTACCGCAAATACATAATAAAAGACCCCACTATGCAGTCGGACCTGTGCCGACACTGCCATAGTAGACCGGAAACCATTCAACATATAACAGGAGCCTGCAGATCTATAACTCAAACCGATTATAAACATCGCCATGACCAGGTAGCAGCAATAATTCATCAAAACTTGGCTTTTAAACATAAATTAATCAAACAAAAAAACAGCATACTACAAATACACACCTGAGACCGTACTAGATTCAAACACATTCAAATTATATTGGGACCGAACTATTATTACAGATAAAACCATTCACTGCAATAGACCGGATATTTAACATTACATGACAAAATAAACAAAATTGTATACCTCATAGATATAGCTATACCAAACACAAACAATCTTGCGACCACACACACAGAAAAAATCACGAAATATACCGACCTTGCAATAGAATTAAAAACCCAGTGGAATGTAGAAACCGTGAAAACAATACCAATAGTTATATCATCAACGGGAGTAATTCCTTACACACTACACACTTCACTCAAAACTCTCGACATGCACACGTATACTTTTGTACAGCTACAGAAAGCGGTGATTTTAAACACTTGCCGAATTGTCCGTAAATTTTTATCGCTAAATCAATAAAATATCGAGTTCCCCACTTTTTGTTTGGCTATTAGCCCGCAAAAAAGTGAATTGTCCTCGTTTGACGAGAGAATATTAATGAACCATTTAAATAATAATAATAAAAATTAAATACAAACCGATAGAAATTTTGTCGATGGTAGACGGTAGCTACTGATTTGGTACCGAGATACGTTATACAGTAATGCAGATTAAGTGGAGTTGGGCTAGACATGACGTTGCTTTCCCCCAAAGGGTCCCGCATATAGGGAACGGGGGCTCAGTAGTAGTTGCCTGGTCACCCACGGTGATACTTATAGGAACCCGTGGTGGAGCCGCTCGTCTAGGCTTTGCTTCCAAATTGACGACGACGCGGCCATGAATGTTGTGCGATGCTTGAACACTGGAGCTACTGAGGTAAGCCGCAGTGTTGTATTGATGCTTGATGTTGTTGTTGTAGGTAGCATTTCGGCTGTGGAGGGAAGAACACTGCGGGAGAGGATCGCTGGTAATGAGGTATGCCACTCTTCTAGCCCGCCGCGTCCTTGACGGGGTCGACACACGACACGTAAGGTAGCGAACGACGTGGGGCTGCAAGGGAAGAGGAATGTCAGTATTGTGGAGCGCTGCTATTGTGGTGCGCCGGTCTCTATCCTCTGCAAACTGAAAAGTTGTAGGCGGCTGGACTACAGAACTGACCCGTCCCGGGGAACCAAGGGTTAAGGGTTTCCAGACCCAGAGGCGGATCAAAGAAAACTAAGCAAAGCTTATCCTGTGGAAAGTTAGATAACTGCTATAATAAAAAGGTGAGATAGCGGTCAAACGCAAATCTTTTTTAGTTGAAAAACAAATGATTTTTAAAGACCCTTGTCCTTACAATTACTTAAATGCCGAAGTACTAGCTTACTAACACTAGCTTGCTATCCTAGCTTGAAAAACTAGTCTCGTGTGGCTCGGGCATAAAGGATTCATATTTTGACAACTCAAACTTTATAGAATCAACGTACACCAAACATTGAATATCCATATCATTGTAAAAGTATTAAATTTTTATATGAGTTTGTTATGTTAACGTTTTTGTTGATATTCAGTTTAACTACTTTAAATAATAAAACGAAACGTAAGCAAATACAGCTTTAATTTATTTAACATTTGTAAAATCTGACGAATCGAATACGTTTTACTCGTTTTCAACGTCACAAAAATAAAAAGTTATTGTAGTCGAAAACAGTTCGGATTTTTAAATTATTATTCTGCCAGTAAAAATGAAGTGCAGAAGTCTATATAGTCCTACTAGTTACTGATAAAACAAAATAACGAGTTATAATACTGCTATTTTGGTCTAGTCCTTTAACACACAAGAGTGTGTAAGTTACAAGTAATGTTTCTGTAATGTTGACAATCGACTTACATAATTCGATTAAGAGCTTCGATTTTTGTTGATCACCTGCAGTGTGAGCGACAACTAATGAAACACAAGATATTTCCGCTCAAAGCTTTTATTTCTGTCACAAGGCAAGCAAGACAACTGCTTGATGGTAAACAGGACGTATGCTCGTAACAACACAGTGCCACTCGGTTATTTGAACAACTAGGAAAAACTTTTTACGTACTATGCTCTTCACACATCGATCTAAGCTGATTATTTATTCCTTAACCCTTAAGTTTGTCTAGAAATATTAGGTACCCTTTAAGCTTAGCGGTAGAATAACTGATAGCAGAAAAGCGTGATAAAACTAAAATAATACACTTTTACTAAATGGTCGAAATTTTTCTCGAACATTCCGAGTGAACCCACAGCCTTAGTTCGTCGCACAAATAGCAGTGAATGTTAAAGGATGTTCAAGGATATTGTTCATCCTATTTATCTATTCTTTTCCTAATGCCACACAGCAACTATTTCCTCACGAACTACTCAAACTCTAAATGAGTTAATTTTTGTCCCAGGAAATAACGAGATCAAGAAGTACGCGAAATCCGAGATATTTCAAGTTTTTCATTTTGTAAACTGTGTGATCGAAAGAAAAAAACAATTGAGGAAAAAAACAAATGAATTGCAGGTTTCAAAACACATAAGCATGAATACATATATACTAATATTATAAAGCTGAAGAGCTTGTTTGTTTGTTTGTTTGAACGCTAGAATCTCGGGTAGTACTGGTCCGAATTGAAAGATTATTTTTCCATTGCATAGCCCATTTATTGAGGAAGGCTATAGGTTATAGAACATAACGCTACTATCAATAGAAACGGAGCATGAATCAAGAATGTAACAAAAATATTCCTTTTTGAGAGTTTTCGTAGGGTGCTTTGAAATGACAGCATGTGTCTAATATTGCGTCATTGAATATAAACCATTGATAATCAAATTTGTTTTAAATCTGAGTTGGTACAAACAATTTCCGACAGGCAGCGTATCAGGTAGCTGAAGAGGTTTTTTTATTATCTTTATTGCCTTATATGATACTAACATAATAAAGATTCATGAATCCGAAACTAATTTTAGCTACATATTCATATTTAGGGCACTGATTGGTCATTTTCGTTTCCGTCTCAATACCAGAAGATGAACAAAATTATGAGCAAACTGCAGCAATTTAACCCTAACCCGTCACATCAATTTCGCAACATCAACGTAGCAAAAAAACCTAATGGCTTCGGAAATCGAACATCGCTCCAAATGTCCTGTGCGATCATTTCTGTAACGCCTTTAGCAACACATTTTGCGTTAAAAACGAGCGGCGATTTGTCTTAATAACCGGAATCGGTCCGGTCCGATATCCGTTCGGATAATCCCGACCCAGTCCTCAGTCATTGTCGCAACAATATGGAAAGAGAGACAGTACTAGTGAGCATTTAAAAACTAGCAGCGCTCTACGGTTTTATCTGTGCCGTTCCCGTTATTTCCCCGTTATTTTTGTAGTGGTAGGACTCTTGGCAGAGTCCGCCTGGGGAAGTACCACACCTTTGCCAGTTATTCTACCGCCAAGCAGTAATGTGCAAACATTACTGTGTTCCGGTTTGAAGGGCAATGTTTCCAGAGAAATTACAGGGCTTAGAGATATAAGATCTTAGATCTCTGGGTGACGAGCGCAGTGCAGTGCTAGGTAATAATATGGACTCTTCATGTTCCAATAGCTGCGTGTCATTGTGCTGTTATGTGTCAGGCATGTTGCTTACCATCAGGCACATGTCCTGATCGTCTCGTCACTCTTTATTCAAAAAAAAAAAATTATAAAAGTGTTATCCCAGGTTTTATTCTGTGTGCCGAATTTCAAGCCCAACTGTTTAGACGTTTCGTGATGGAAAAAAAAAACATATAAATAATCAAACATCCAAACTTTTACATTTAAATACCTTCATCAGTTACTTTCCCGGCAAAGAGTAATGCTCTATTATATGTGGAGGCATGGCAATGTTTCCAAAGAAATTAACAGCAAATAGATAAACCATCTTATACCTTTGGTTGACGAGCGCATTGCAGTAGCTAGGTAGCAATTTGTACTCACCGAGTTCAAGCATTATATTTTTGATACATTATATAGCACTCATCGGGATCCCGTACATATCCAACGGTGAAAGAATGACTGAAATTGGTTCAGTCATTCCTGATAATATCGCTTTCAAACAAAAAAAACTCTTCAGCTACCTGATACGCCGCCTGTCGGAAATTGGTTGTACCAACTCAGATTTAAAAACAATTATCAAAGGTTTATATTCAATGACGCAATCTTAGACACATACTGTCATGTCAAAGCAACCTACGAAAACTCTCAAAAAGGAATATTTTTCCTCCGTTTTTGTTCCATTCTTGATTCATGCTCCGTTTTGTATTGATAGTAGCGTTATGTTATATAGCCTCTAGCCTTCCTCAATAAATGGGCTATCCAATGGAAAAATAATCTTTCAATTCGGACCAGTACTTCCCGAGATCCTAGCGTTCAAACAAACAAACTCTTCAGCTTTATAATATTAGTATATTAGTATATATGTATTCATGCTTATGTGTTTTGAAACCTGCAATTCATTTGTTTTTTTCCTCAATTGGTTTTATCTTTCGGTCACACAGTTTACAAAATGAAAAACTTGAAATATCTCGGATTTCGCGTACTTCTCGATCTCGTTATTTCCTGGGACAAAAATTAACTCATTAGTAATTCCAAACTACATATTATCTAGGCATGTAAGTACCAAATTTCATCCAGATTCATTTATGTAGTATCTCATCCAGATTAATTTGTGATCAACTCAGCTAAAACAGACTTTACTTGTAATGTTTCAAGTAAATGTCAATTCATAGTTTTCCGAATACCTTAATAAAGATGTTATTGTTACGTAATACTTTATACGAAGGTTGGGGACTGTTTTAAAGTTTATGTACGTAGTACGCTAGCTGACCAAAGGAGAGTCGATAGGATTAGACGACACATGTTGGATTTGCTGCATTCGATACCATCGCTATGACATAATGCCTTCTAAATGTAACATTTACCACGAAATATTCAGTACGAGGAATCATAGAAGGAATTGAAATTCGTGACGAACATAGAAATACCAATTTTGCGCTTCGCTCAGCATGCGGTCAGTGTTGACCGCAAAGTAAAATATTAAACCGGATTATTTGAGATATAATATAGAGATTCCATGAAATAAAGAAAAATTTAAATTTAAGAAAATTAAAAATACTTTAGAATTAACTAACGAAGTACAAAATCTTGCATGATCAATACATTACAGTTAATTACGTAATAAAATAAAAAAATATGTCAATAATATAGATCGATAAGATGAACAAAACTTGTAACTTATGTATGGTAAGCAATAGGTCTCCCCATAATAGAACATCGCCACACAGTTATTTGAACATGAAGAGTTCAAATCACTTCCTAGCTACTACCTACTACGTTTATCACCTGTACTTATCAAATCAATTATTATTTGTATCTTTGCTCAAAACTTGTATTTTTTTAAACATGTAAATGTAGGTGTGAATAAGATGACAAAAGACGAAATTGAATCTGGGGAATGGACAATATTTACTTAGCTTACTAGTACTAAGAGGACTTTTATTTGTGATTTGAAATATGCCTTCACTCCGCTACGATAGCTTTTTATAAAAAAAATACAGAATGACCTTCAATCTCGACATGACACGAATTTCAGAAGACCTGTACCTTATTACCATACCCGACCAAACACACTTGACTTACTTTTATGACCGGGTGAAACTGACCTATTTCTTTGGCCGTATTTTGTACATTTTATAAAAACATAAAACATACCACCCTTATAAAGCTGTTTGTTTATAAGGAAGCCTTGGTGCGTACGACCGGGTGTGGGTCCCCGACCGTAAGTAATGGAGAGGCCGGGATGTCGGGATATTTGCCCACCGCCCCGGCCTCCTCAAATCCTCAACGCATGAAATTTTCATCGAGAAGAACCTCCCATTGTGTCGGATCTCAAGAGGTGTTCATGCCTATTGACATTTTAACATCTCAAGCTGTGAGATCGATTTATGTTCCGGATAGGGTTGATTTTACGTGAATCTTTTGTGTTTTGAACATTACTGGCGGTTTCTGAGATTTATGTAAGTACTTAATAAATTTTAAATGAAATTTCATTTCCTAAAATAACAAAAGTTTGCTGTTACCTCTCAGGCCCCTAAATATGTTAAAGATTTAGAACAAAAATGGAATGATATTTTGTGTAAAAATATGTTATATTGATATTACTTACATAACTCTTTCATAAGTAAAAAAATTATAGCGGCCCGATGTATTACTAGCACAGCTATCATCCCCGTATTATTTCTGTGATAAAAAGCAACCTATGTGCAAAAACCAGACTATACAACTATACATATATTATTATATTATAGTATTATAAGTACAGCCTGGTATAATCTATGAAATTAATTAAAACAGATTCATAGGACAGTTTTGCACGACATTATAATACCAAAAAAATATTATACGCAGTGAAGCAAAAAATTTAAAAGAAAAACTCAACATCACACATTTCTCTTGTTTGTATATTAAATTATAATATTAATTATAATGTTAATGTTATTATATTGTTAATTCCAATAAATCAATCCGGTAAAACCATCATACACCATCATCGCGACTGTTTAACCCATTTTATGTTTTTCCTTAGTTTTGAAGGGCTGTCCAACTCTTAATGAATTCCTGAAATAATATTAAATTTTATCACGAAATCTTTTTCCAAAACGTGGGCTTAAGTATTAATGAGCGCAGTCAACTTTGTAACCCTTACAAAATTAACGAGACATTACTTCATAATTGCTTTAAACTAGGGTAGATAAAAACCCAAAAAAGGGTCCCCTTTGTCACAAATCAAAGTTAAAATGGCCTAATAAAATGGTAGCGACCGAGCGAAACTTAGATACAATCCCCTCCTTATTAAAAACGGTTCATATAATGCACCTGGACAGTAGGAGTGGAAAAGTGGAGGAATTAGGGAAGGCGAGTGAAATAATTCGAGTCATAAATTCAAGTTTTATAACCGCGGAGCGTAACTACCGACGTCGTAACGTGGTAGCCAAGCTTGAAATGGCAGGCAGTATGGGCAGTAGAGTTTACTTTTTTTTAATGTTAATGCGAACATCACTTTACAAATACATATAATACAAGCTTTTCTTAATTTGCGGCTGCGATAAAAAAATATGATTTATTTCCTTTATTGCCATTTTACCCGACTGAAAGAAGAATTATGGTTTTCGAGTGTATCTGGTATGTTTGTAAATTTCTTTATTTCCACGTTTCTTCCAAATGCCTGGATGGATTTTTATAACTAAGATATTGTTAGATTAGTGTCAATCGCCAAAGTATCATCACATAGTACATAATGTTTTTTATGTGTTGATTTTTTGCTGTCGGGTTTTTTTAAATTAAAGGTTTTCTATCGTGTTGCTCGTTGCTGGAAAAAATAACATCGTTCATCATTGATTAAAGAATCTAACAAAGAGTTTTATCTTCACCTTTGTAATAAGAAGGACTACTTAGGCTGCAAAACGCATTGCCAGAGTGAGTTTTTCGTGATGGTTCGAACCTTGGGGTTTTCAAGTCGAGAGTGAATTTGTTTCTGTTAGAGAAGTAAGCGCCGTCGTTGACCATATCATATTCATCCACCATCATCGGCATTAACGCAACCGTATCGTTAATTAAGTTTCTGCACATTTTTTTTTATTTCTTTTATTTTGGACAAATCTACGAAGTTTGAGGCAACATTTTAAATAATGAATGGAATTACCGGTAATGCCGGTCTCAACAAAATGCGTCAAAAAAGAAAAGGTTAATTTTAGTATACCTACGAGTGTAGATAAATATTTCCTGGTTTATAAACAAACAAAACTCTTATCACAATTGTAAACAAATCTTGAACAAAAAACAAGTTTAAACTAGTACTTAGTTCAATTCCGCACAAAGCATCAGAGCGTGCGAGGCAGCGTAAATGCCTACCTTGGCAGAAAAACCTGACCTTAAATATATTATTATTTAATCAAAAATTTGCCACCCCTTAAAAAGTGCCGCCCCGAGCGGGCCGCCCTACCACCCTCCCTACGCTATGCTACTGACTTCCAACCGCACGTCCGCGCGGTTTTCGCCCGCGAACGTTGCGGGTTTCAACCGCGCCCGCGCGCGGGCGCGAACCGCTACTATCAGCGGTCTCGTGAGTTTTGAAAAAAAATCGTCGCCCGTCGCGGTTCGCGCCCGCGCGCGGGCGCGGTTTGAAACCGCTCCATGAAATCCTACCCTAATTTAGAACACCTTGATGATCGATGTAGTTTACGATAGATTACACTTGATCCTCCATGTGAACTCTATATTTGAAGACAACAAAATTGTATTTATTATTAACTCTTTTGTTGTACTAGTTAGTTTAAGTATTATTATCGTTTTCGATAATATGTAAAACTAGCTGTACCCTGCCACTGCCGCTTCGCTGTGGCACATTGTGATGCAAAAATTAGATAAAAACAATCCTTGATGCGGATTATATATCATTCTAAAATTTCAGCTCGATCGGTGCAGAACTTTTTGAGTTTTTGAAGCGTACACAAACCAAAATAACATTTTTATATTTAAAAGATATGTATTAGAGTCTGACTAACGAAAGTTGAAACTGACAAAGCGCGGCAAATTTAAAATATATCAGCATGGCATTCCTAAACTGAAAATCTCGCCAAAAATAAACACATACTAAACCTCAAAAACACGCCATTTTGTTGCGTCAGAGATAGGGGATACCATACACTGATTCTACCAAATCTTTCGGATAATCGCCGAAAATCAATTTCTTAAAATGAGATTGCACAAGCTTTTCTCTATTAAATAGCGTAATTTATGAATCTATTTACTAGGGCAACTAAAGGCTTAGTGTTGCTCTTGAAATAATCGCCAACACGTACATACATACGTCGGACTCATTTTTGATGAATACAATTTTAGAGCACGTACGAATTGTTAAGCCTTATTTCATATAATGTTTAAATCAGTTTGTTTTAAAAATATATTTTTGGAGTCAAGTGTCCCTAAGTATTTTCTGTTTAAAATATTCCAATTCGTAAGGTAAATACCCGTTGGTAGGAACACGTAAGTGTAGTCATGTAAAGAGTTTTCTAAAAAATCCAGTATCTACTTTCATTGGCCAGACTCTAACGACGACATTTCACTTATCGTAGTGTAAATATTGTGTGTAAGTTTGCTGTTTCCTCAAACAACGAACAGTAAAAAGAAACTATTTAAATGTAGTTTTTAATAATAAATATCAGTACCAGTATATGTAGATAAGATACCTTCAAAATACTGCTATGTCAATCTGTTTCCTTGCCACCATTTCACTATCAATCATCAGGCATTGACGTGTAAATTGGACATTTATGAAATCAAAAAAAGTCAAAGTACTTTAGTACTTTGACTTTGACTTTGGCTAAGACTGAATAAGATAAGATTGCCCTTACGGTTAATATCTCATGCCTACGTCCTGAAGAGGCAGATCGACATAATTTAACTTTTTCCTATAATCTTTATGCTGACGTCGTTAAGTGCCTCACTCACATATTGCGAAGCGAGCGTTTCTCTTATAATTTGGAAGCGCCCAAGTTCTTTGAAAGTGGAATGTTTTTGGAATTTTATTTGTAGGATTTCTCGATGTCAACTATTCGAGATAGTTGGAAGATAGGTCAAGTTCAATATTGGTTTTGTTTGATGTTTAGATGGATAAAATGGCTTAGTAATTTCTTGTGTGATCTCTGATTTTACTTATGTATTGCCTGAAATGTATTAAAAAATAAATAAGGTCGTATCAGCGAGGGGTTAGTATAATGTTAAAATTTATTCGGCCTGTACAATATTGCAAAGATGAACGTATGTGTGTAGTGTGTATGAATGTTCCTTTGTTTTCTGTGATGTGAAAAGAAATTCAGTATGCACCTAGTAAGTAGATACATATTTATTTGGATTGACACATATGTTACTTTTTATTCCGCGTGAGTTTCTTGATAGTGGTTTTTAAATATTGGTGGCCAATTGACACACAACACAAATATAGGTATATTGTTTGTTGCTTGTTGCGAGTTTTGTCACGAGGTGTAGTTAGCTGCTGATAAAGTGATACAGAAATAACCCAAGAATTTTATTAGATTGTTGTTATTATTTGTTATGTTACTAGCTGTTCAAATCATCTAGTATCAGTCAAATGTACTGTGTTTCAAATTTCAGCTCGATCCGTTGAGCCCTTTGGGCGTGATTGAGCAACAAACATCCAAATGTTATCCAAACATCAAAGCATCCATACATTGATTGAGCAACAAATTTATAATATTAAGGATTAAGAGATTAGTAGGATAGGATTTCAAAGAACTATTTGTGTTCACTCATAGAAAATACTATTTTATTCAACCAAATATAAATATTTGAGCTAACAAGTTTAATAACACAGCGATTAGGATAATTTATAGCTCAGCATTACGCTACAAAGCGTTTTTAGGTATACCGTTCAATAAAAACTGACGAGACGGATTAATTCTACTGTCCCACTTTTATTACCAATGTCAATGTTTGTTGCTCAATTACGTGGGAACAGCCGAACGGATCAGGTTGAAATTCGAAACAAATTGAAACTGACAAGAATAGCACATGTATTAATAAGACTAAGTACTTATTAAGAAGCGTGCCAACATGCTACACTCCCGTCTGACTCAAAAAATTGTATTTTATATTGATGTTCCACACAATGCTGGTATTTAAATACATTGCATCGAAATATATCAAATGACTCGGTTCTATAATCATCGCAAATATTAATCTACCTGTGCAAATGAATAAAATTAAAGTGTGTGTTGTAATATTAAAATAACCGCCTTTTACTACATGTCTGTATAGAGGGTACATAAACTAATATACATATTTTTTTTAATTTGTATTTCTGTTTCTGTTCCGGCTAATCTCTGAAACAGCGGGACCGAATTTTGACATGGTGTTCACTACTGGCTACTCTTACTAGAGTAAAATACACAGGGTTCTGCGAAATAAACAAAAATCCTTTAAAATGCGGGTGACACCGTGGGCACATTTTGTTACTAATTAAATCATAAGCAAAGAAAAACAATAACTACTCAAACTAAAGCATTTAAAAGAAACATTTTAAAACTCTCCAAGCTAACTATCTGTAAAAGTACTTTCAGTTGAGTGCTACTAACTGTTGGCAGTTTTCAAGTGGGGCAACTATAGAATCTTGGTGCCTCACGGCGATGGCATTTACATCCGTATACAAGGTACACCAGGAATGTAAAACAGTCGCATAGGACTAGGTAACTGTGTAAAAGCATATTTTAAAAGTAAAAAATAATTCTGCATACTAAAGTATGTATCATAGCTGCCGCAGTTTTGTAATTTGGATGATGACTGCCTCTAAAACATACTATTCTAATTAGAATCCATTACTAGGTAGCTTAAGAATAAATACTGTATACGGGACCTGTAGTTTTTGTTTTACGAAGATCCTCAAACTACCGGAATGGTGACTTCACTTCATCGTGAATATCGTACCATGAAGTGACGTCACTCTACATTTTTAAGTTGTAAATGTTCGTATTTTTTTCATTATACAAAAGAAAAAAATTGCGTACTGTATTTTTAATAAATAATCGAACTAATTTGAAAAAGATCAAAGCCTTCAAAACGTGGCCAGCATAGCAGCTCTTGATGGCCAAGCTGAAATAAAGCCAAATTAGAAACAAATATAGCCATCATTTATTTGTTTCTATTTATTATTATCATTTTTATTTTATTAGCTATTTAACAACCATTATTGTAATTAAGTACTCAAAAACTCTCTAACGCTATCTAGTATGTACGTAGCTTCGAACTATTTGTTTTTTATTCTGATAACGGTTCATTGAATAAACTTACGCTTCGTTTCTTTTTATTTCTTACTTTCAATTTATCATATTTCACCTGCGTAACCCCACATAGAGAAACATCGTTTCGCTCTCAAACACATCGTTCCACCAAATGCTAGCCAAGTCTCGAGTCAAACTTCCCGAGGCCAAATCTATAAGAGTGTTTTGCCACATGATCGCTTCCACCATTCGCCAAGGAAATAAAGTTCTGCGAGAGAACGAAGCTTCTTGCTTCTTATTTAATGGCAACACAAAAAACTTAAACTATTTATTTTAAAATTGTTTGTTATAAATGTATTTTGTACAATCCATTCATATGGTTATTTTAATAATTTTAGAAACGGTTTTATCCCCAATCTTTTCGTGAAAACCTTTGCTAATTGTGAATATATTTTTACCGTTTTTTGTTTGCTAGATAATACATCAGAGGTAGGCACTTAAAACTTTTATCAAAATCGGTGCGGTGGTTATTGAAATACCAACAAAACGACGACATCTTCGTAGAGTAGACTCAGACACTCGATAAAATTAGGAAATTTAGTCGAGTGTCTAAGTTTAATTTTAAATTATTGGTTAATTTAATTATTGATTAATAATATATTATTGATTAGTCAAATGAATAATCCAAAAATAAATAATTTTGACAATAAAATAAATATAAACGTACTTGAATGACAAACAGTTAACAACAAAAAAAAAATGTTGTATTAAGTAATGAAATAATGAATTAATGCTGAGAAAAAAAAACACCATGGTCATCTTTTCACGTCAAAACAAGCAAATCATAAATCGATACCTTTATTTGCAAAACGAATAACTCCATAGTAGCAAATTTCACGGGGGCCACTAAAAACTTAATATAAAAAAAATTAAGCATCAAAAGAAAAAAAACAAACATCTTTTGGAAACTATTAACTATTACCTAATAAACCCTTAAAATAATGAAAATACCAGTTACGCAATAGATTTTAGTAGTGATTTAGTGTGACACCTGTGAAATTTGCTACTATGGAGTTATTTGTTTTGCAAATTGTTATCGAAATGTAAATCTCTCCCCCAACAAAACATTTGAAATTTTATCATTTGAAAGATCAAAAACTGACTCAACCGAGTTCTTGACATTTTTTTTATTTTAAATAAACAGTGACGAGACGAACAGGACATGTGCCTGGTGGTAAGCAACATCCCTGCCGCATAACAGCACAGTGCTCAGTTGTTGAAACATGAAGAGTCCAAATCATTACCTAGCACTGCACTGCGCTCGTCACCCAGAGATCTAAGATGTTATATCTCGTCACCTCTATAGAAGATAATGATACTCGTACGATGCAATAGTAAACTCATAAGCCAATTGCTTCATGTTACATGAAGCACTCTTTTAAATAACGCTTTGTATTTCTTCTTTGGGTATTCCAAGAAAGTAACGATTACAATCCTTATTGATTATACCTTATTGAGACTAGCAGTTTTCCAGATAAACTGTCTGAAATGCACAGGATTTACCATAAAAAGTTTCAAAACGTGCTGTAGAGTTATTTTTTATAGTATAAAGAGATCAGACGAGCAGGATATGTGCCTGATGGCAAGAGAAATAAAAATGCCGATTAAACGCAGCTAAGGAATTTGAAAAGTTCAAATCAATACTTAGCACGCCACTGCTCGTCGTCAGCCCGACATGTAAATTGTTTTATCTCTATATCCTGTAATTTCACTGGAAACATTGTCTCTCAAAACGAAACATTTTTTTTCCTTTACTGCTTGATCGGTCAGATCGGTTCTTGACCTTAGTGGAAGATGATGATAATATCCAGTCATGACATAAAGCGCTCTTTAAGGTATTTATATTGTACTAGCGGCCCGCCCCGGCTTCGCCCGTGGTACATATTCATGCCAAGTTTCAGCTGAATTGAATCAGTAGTTTCGGCGTGATGCGTGATCCCTATACAGAAAGACAGACAGACAGACAGAAAGACAGACAGACATGAAAGAAAAAAAATGCAATTTCGCCATCAGTATCGACTATGGAGTGCTACAAAAAAAATTTTTTCTAAATATCTTCAATGTACAGAATTCGACCCGTTACAGTTTTATTATAAGTATAGATTATTCGAGCGTTTTATATTTCTGATGAGTAAGTAAATATTGCACCAAGGAAGCTGTGAACCACAAGTTGATAAAAGTGAGTATCTCTACCACGTTTCTGTATTCCAAGTTTGCTAGTGAATATGAAACAGTCCGTAACAACGTGACAAGTTTTAAATACGTATCTTTGTAGGTTGCCTTTGCTTAAGTAATAAGTTCTTCGTTTGAAATTTCATGTTAATTTATCTTGAGAAGTGTGTTTGAATTGTCTTTTGAATGGAGTTCCCGTTTTGCTTTCGAGATTTCAGTTATAAATGTCACATTTTCAGTTAGGGATGTTTTAATGTAAAAAAGTTTTTAATATCAAGAAAACTATACTGACATCTGTCTATTAAAACTAATTTTTAGCTATTTGACTCCAACTGCCATAAGTTTTCAAATCAAACAAGGCACACCGTGTCATCGTTGTTCAATCACACCAGAAGATTTGAACGAATATGGCAAAAATCTTAAGAACTTATTTTTGATGGACAATTCGGACAAAGCTGCGGACTAATACTAGCAAAATTATAGATTTGCTGATCTCGACAACTTTCGACAAAAAAAAAAACAGTGAAATAAATGAAGGTGACTTTGACATTAACCTTTTTTTTTGGCAGATCTTAGGTTATTTCCAGTGAACTTTACTAACGGAAATAATAATGTTAACATTTAATTTTATCTAAGATAATCAGCGGCAGAACTTCTAGACCGACCGACACCGACAGTTTGATGGATGGCCACGGGGAGTTCCTGAAACGCCTTCAGGGAATACAGTTAGTCCTGAAATCTTATTCTATATTAAACCTTATATTTAAGAAACTAAGGTGTAATGTAACGGTATATTGGAATAAGATATTGTACAATGTTATCTTAGAACATTTCCTTAAAACTCGGCTGAAGGATTAGCGATAAAGCGCTTCGTTGTCTGCTGAAGTTGGGGGATTGGCCAGATTTTCAAATCAATCTTCTGATTGTTTACGTGAAAACAATTGTAAATAGAAATACCAGTTATAGAGCGGTAAAGTGCTGAATTACTGTTTTGATAAGACAGTTTATTTTCAATACAAAAAACGAATAAAAAAATCTGGCTGTGGAGCGCCAAAGAAAGTGTTCACTTAAAAAAATATAACTTTAGAATAGAGTCAAGGGACGAGTAAACATACGCCTAATGCTAAGTAGCATGACTGGTCATAATAATACAATTCCATACAGCTATTTAAGCATGAAAAGTTCAAATCAATACTAGTCACTGCACTACACTCGTCACTCAGAGTTATAAGATGATTTAACTCTATGATTCATGTAACGAAAAATAATTAGATGCATAAAATCTGGAGAACACGCTTGATGTATTTCGTAGCTCATTGCAGAGATTTCTTCAACAATTACAAACGATTCCATTCGTGCATTATCCTGATAGCAACACTTCTTTTGGCTAATATTGATTCACATTTCAATCATGATTAAATGTTTTGAATATTTTTTAGCTTTTTGTGTATTTTGAAATATTCATATTCTTTTAAAAATTAATATAAATGTGTATAAAAATTTCGGACTATGACTGAATTTTGGCAAACAATCCTATGAAGTGCTCACACGGGGATTTTGGTAGTAGTTGAGTGTGAACAATTGCGGCACTCATCACGTAGAATTTTTCTTACATCTTAATATTGTAGAATTTGATGTACCTCAGTGGATACGCCTCAGTACTTGTCGTTTTTTGTAGACTGCTATACCAGTTCTTCAACAGAGTGATTTTGTAATTGATGGTGCCAAGTTTTCGTACTCATCAAGCTAATTGGTTATCCGTATTACACAAATATAATGCGTATTCGGAACATATTTTATTTTTTTCAAAACTCAAAATGTTGTGTGCTTTCAATAGCAGCTCGATATACACAAATTGACGTAATTCGTTCAAAAATGTGCAAAAACTAATTATTAGGTAGCAATCTAGGTAATTATTTAGAAAAACTTCAACCTAACTTTTCAACCCACCTTCGTACAGACTTTACTGCATTTTAAAAGTGATTTCGTCCTGCATTTTACGAGTTTTTTAAAATCATTTTTATTTTATTGTAATATTTTAATTAAAGAGTGACAAGACAAGCAGGATTTGTGTCTGAAGGTAAGCAACATGCTTGTCACATAACAGCACAGTGACACGCAGCTATTGGAAAATGAAGAGTCCACATCATTACCTAGCGCTGCATTGCGCTCGTTAACCAGAGGTCTAAGATGTTATATCTCTAAGCCCTGTAATTTCTTTGAAAACAATGCCCTTAAAACCGGCGCACAGTAATGATTTCACATTTCTGCTTGACGGTAAAATAACTGGCAAAGGTGTACAACTTCCCCAGGAGTCCTACCACTACAATAGTAGTATACAGGTAGAAAAAAGTCCAACTAGTTTTGAAAACATTCAAAACTAGTTATCTCAATCGCAATTAAGTGCGAGACTAAGTCTCGCATTCAAGACAGTCAACATTTGACAGGTTAAACAAAAAAATAATGTTTAGATAGATTATATGCTCCACAGTGACACATTTTTACAGCGTCAGAGCTAAAGCGACATTTCCATTAAGTCCAATGTTATCACTCGCCACAATTAATTACTGTCCGTTAATGCTGACTTCATTCTTTGCCGATTATCATTTGTTTCGTCCAACGTCGGCTCCGGAAAAATACATTACGAAGAGTACCAACATTTGTCTTCGTCGCCTTTAGTACAACCCTTAATTAATATGGAACACCCTTTGGACGCCCTATTTACCATTTCTTCGAATAACGCCTTTATTGTTATGTTCAGACACTACCGTTTTTAAGTTTGAATGTTTAAAAGTATAGTTTTGTTTTATAGGTTCATGTTTTTTCCAGTTATCTGAAAAGTGTGTAATTTTGCATAACAAAAGTTGAAACTTTTTGCTCATACTTTGCAAAATTCAATTTAATGAAATTTCGGAATAGTTGTGAATGCGTTCAAAACATACTGACACAAAGTAGTTGAGGCTTTTTTTCAAGGTGTAGAATTTTCTAAAATGCGTTAATTAATCCGAGTTACATACTAGTAAAAGCAGTAGTCACAGTTTTTATCTATTATTGGGCGTAAGCCTTCTCAAACTTTGGCCTGGTCCTACACCAAATGAGTTAAAGTTCGACCCGCGGTAGTCATAAAGTCATAATATGGCCTAAAAATTAAGTTGATTGTTTTTTTTATTATAGGGGAAAAAAACACAAATCAATAGTAAAACAGTGCCCAAGATTGTCCAAAAATGTATTCTAACAGAAACAGTTTTTTTTCCAATTTAACTTGAAATTTATATCTATCAAGAAACATTCACCTATAAATATTCACACAGTCTTTCTGGCACGTTTCTAAGAACTTAAAGAAAAACAACGCACAGCAGAAGGTTAATCTTCATATCGTCTGAAATTATCTCACCAATCCTGTTAACACTAGATCATGCTCAAGTCGAGAAGTATTTATATTAGTAACATAAATTCATAAGAAGTAAGGTATTAGGGCTGTGCTAAAATGGCAATGCCCGGACGTTTTTTTGCCATTCGGCAGATCCGTCCAAAATGTATTATTACCTTACGCGTTTTTTTACAGAAGTTGCGACTACTCGTAAATGTAATTATAATATTTAATTATTCAATTTTTAGTTGTAGCGTATCTTCAATCTTTTGTTAGGATAAAACCTTCGCGTTACTTATATAATTTTTAAACTGAAATAGTAAATTTAATTTTAAAGTTTGCTAGATTTCCTTACATTTCTATGACCCGTCGAGAGCCGTAACTTATAACAACCTAGTGGGTAAGGGATACTACTTGGGAGACGCAAAAAGCGTTGGAAAGACTGCGTGGGAGAAGATTTTTGACTGGAAACTTAAAATTAAAAGGCAAGAGATAGAACAACATTGAAGAATATTATTGTGGAGGCCAAGGCTCACAAGGTGTTTTACTCGCTGAAAAACAGAAAATCAGGTTTTTGATGATACCAACCAAAATCCTTGAATTGCATCATACGTGATAATAGGCAGACGTTTTTCTGATTGCAATTTTCTTTGTAATACTTATTCATTTATTAAAGTACGCGTACTACTTGAGTACTCTAGTACTTTATTTAATGCACTAAGCAACACCCTGTACCAAGCAACAGAGGTCTGTGAAAACGGAGGATTTATAAATAAATAAGGAAATAAAATAAAAAATAAAACTTCACCTAAGTCATCTCAAAACTACCATTATGTTGTAGTTGCAGTAGTTTAAAACTCCGGAAAAAACACTATCTTTTTCATCTCTACGAACGTCTATAAAGATACCAACACGCGCTCACCCTCCTTGGAATTATTAATGAAAATGGAATATTTAGAATTCCGCAACACCTATGTGATCGATGATAGAGAAAGTTTCTGATGTGTTCGTAATTAACGTTGTTATGGTAGTTTCAATTTGAGGAAATAATAAATGTTTGCGTATTAAGATGACTAGCGTTATTAGAGCTCGAATAAATTAAAAAGTACCCTTTGAAAAGTAACAAGAATTTGATGGTATTGTACTATTAATGATAGTAAACTTTATTTCACATATACTCGAAATTTTCGTTTTGCTGCACTTTCCCTTAAATAATTAAACAATCAGATAAACTCGTATCATATTATTGAACATTTAATTTGTTTAGCTTTTACTTTAATTGCGTTGAAAAATTTTGCTATATATTTGAAAATGTGCTCTATCTTTACCAAAATCATTCGTTATTATTCCCAACGCAGCGAATTCGAAAACAAATGTATGATTTACTGGCAAATTTCTCTTTCCTTATCAGTGCCTAGGGGGTTGATTTACACGGCTTCTGAACCCGGAGATATCTCTGAACAGGATCTCGCCACAATCTGAACACATTAAGAAACAAAAGGAGGCAAACAACACAAATATCTGCTAAAATAAATAAGCATCAGAAATACGGTTGTTAAAATCGTCTATATTATATTGCCTTAACTAATTGATATAACACGAGTTCATAATTACAAAAGTATTATGTTTTGTTTCAATTAAGGTATGATCTGATCTCTCAAATTATTGTGTTTCCATATTAACCAGCAGGCCTTATAGACGTGGTCCTTAAATTACATACGTACACAGTACATACTTAAAAAAGTGAAAATGTGTCTATCACCAATTCCTACTTTATTTCGTTTTATCTTATGTAACTTTTGTTTATTTTAAATTACGTATAATAAAGAGGTATTCCTCACACGAAAGTCGTCCAGGACAGCCTGAAGCATCAACCCATGCTGCTGGCGGTCAGTGACAGGATACCCAAACAGTTCGTATTTGAAAAGAAATACAAAATTCAACTCGAGGAATCTCCCTTTGGAGATCACAGCTCCACCAAGTTAATGAACTTTACTGATGGTTCAAGAACCAACGAGGGCGTCGGATCCGGCACCTTCTCGGAAGACTTAAACATCAGGTATTGCACATCCCTTGGGGCCTACAACTCCGTCTTCCAGGTAGAATGCGTGGGCATCACGAGGGCTGCGACCATAATCGCCGACAAGAGGGTACAGGGATATAACATCAACGTATGTGAACAAAACCAAATCGTTCTTCAATGGGTCAAAGGCCATAGTGGATCGAGAAGTAACGACGCAGCGGATGAACTGGCGAGGAGGGCATCAGCAGAACGGGTGCATGGCCCCGAACTGATTGTCGCACTCCTATTGTCGCAGGCTCGGAAATGGTTGCTTGAGAAATCACTTAAAGAACACAACGACAACTGGACCAAGAGGTTAGACTGTAGACAGTCCAGAGCAGCACTAGGGGGCCGTAATACACTCGGCAACCGCTGAACCTGAATCGTCAATAGTTCCGTCTGGTTACAGTCGCCCTGACAGGTCACGGTTTGTACAATAAACACCTATTCACACTAGGTATTACCGATAGTCCTCTTTGCAGAGCTTGCCTTGAGGCTGGAAAAACGGCTGCTCACGTGTTCATGGAGTGCACGGGAGTGGCGGCTCATCGGGCAAAATTCCTGGGCACACCGGGGACGCTCCGCGAAGCATGCGCCAACGTGAAGACGCTGCTGGGCTTCCTGCTGGAGCTGGGATGACAGGAGTGAAACCTACTTCCCACACACGCAAAATAGGCGCATCGAGACGTCGAGTTGCGGAAAATAGCCCGCCTACGAAAACGAATACGAATATAGCTATTCTATTTCCCTAATTGTTAATTTAAGCAGTTATCAAATCCAAAAAACCGTCAAAATCGGTCCAGCCACTTAGGAGTACTTTAACCACAAACACAAGCACAAAAAATTTATTTTAGTATGAAAAACAACGTGTTTATAACATATTTTGAATGAATACACGGGTAACTCGTGTATAACATAGCCAGTCCAGTCCAACCTAAGTTTCAGCCGCGTTCGGCGGCCTTTTTCAAAGAGACGCACGCGTGTGACCATTGCTCATCTGGCTGTCAGTACCAGAGGAGTAGCGGTCACGGGTGTGTCTGAGTGGTAATCAAACCTACGACCAATAACTTAGTGAACTGTGTCATTACGGTTTGAGCCACGAGCCAGCCGTCTCCGGTATGTTGTTAACAATTGCTGGCCAATTTAATTATAACTTCAAAATATCATTTTGACGTGACAACGTCTTATAAATTGGTTTGCCGGGTGACACTTCAAGAAACTGCGTTACGCTCCGCTCACGTTATGCGCTCACAACGAGAGCGAGTGAGAGGCACGCGACCCTTCCACTCAGGCATGGTTAGCCCGCCTAAGAGCGAGAGAGACAGACATAAAAAGTGAAAGGCACGCGTCCCTTCCGTAAAATATTTTACCACTCAAAGTCGTTGTCACGTAAAACTTTCGCCCGTATACCGACTTTACAGGCAACCAATTTTTTAATTTTACTTTTTTATTTAGTGTTAGGTCTTATGTGAATATTCCGAGATAATTAGCAGATATGACGCCCAATTTCTGGTTGAATAAATTAACGTAACGAACGTCTGAATTGCGTTTCAGCATAACTTCTTTTCATTGCTACTGGCTGGAATAACGATGCTCTTTCTGGGTACGTTCGATGTATTGATGAAACAGTTCTGATTCAATACTTATCACGGTTTTGTACAGAAAAAAGACTTTATTACCGCAGTATATAGAAAAAAAAATCTTTTTTATTAGACTATAATAGTATAGTGAGCATCCAGTTTCTCTTTGATATTTTTACTTTCTTCAAACGGTAGTTTCCAATTGTGAGTAGATAGATATAGTATGTATGTATGTATGTAATATTATTGGAATGTACGTTTATCTCGTAGTAATAGTCTTTCTTGCGCACCACGATTTAAGTCCTCCTAGTTTTTTGTCCACACCAATGTTGCCTAGAAGAAATCGCTTTCAGTGATAAGGCCGCCAGTTCTTTCACTAGTTTTATTGTGTATATATTTATTTTCCTGAGTGGTGATATGCAAAATAATTAAAGTTTAATGAGTATAATTAAAAGTAAAAGTAATAATCTATAATCTTGTTTTTTTTGGCTTGAGAGTTTTTATAATAGCTTTTTAAGGAAAATAGTCACAAGATAGATAGCGTTAAAACTGTTCTAGTGAGGCTAGATCAAAGGGCAATGCGTTACGTACTAAATTAAATGAATATAGACATCTATGATGATATTTCGTTGATGTTAATTAAATATTTTTTATTAAATGAAGAGTTACGAGACGAGCAGGACATGTGCCTGATGGTAAGCAACATGCCTGCCACATAATAGCACAGTGACATGCAGCTATTGGCACATGAAGACGTTTAGTCATTACGTAGCACTGCACTGCGCTCGTCACGCAGAGATCTAAGATGTTACGTCTCTAAGCCCTGTAATTTCTTTGGAAACATTTTCCTTCAAACCGGAACTTAGTAATGTTTGCACATTACTGTTCGACGGTAGAATAACTTGCAAAGGTGTGGTACTTCCCGAGGCGGACTCTGCCAAGAGTCCTACCACTACAAAAATCATATATTTTATGGAAACTATTCTATCCTTTAAATGAAACAATAACTGTATAAAGTCAGTCAGGTAGAAATAAATAAATAGATTACGCAGTAAAATAAACATAAATTTTGTATTAGCAGAATCATATTTATAGCCGTATGACTGCGCCACTATCGATTGTCCACAGCTGTTATATAAAAGTAACGCTATCTCAGGCTTTGTACGTATTCCGTGTACATTACACGGGCTCTGCAATCAGCACCCGTCCCAACCGTTTCCGCTATAAATTTTGATCTAAAACAGGTCAACGTCAAACCGCGCGGAATAAATGGTGCACAATATTTTATTGTCTGTTAGTCCGATCGCGAAATTAATGTGTTACGTTATCAATACTCGTCCTGGGCCCTCTGTAGTCGTACATTCATCAATCAGGGCCCTCTGAACTCGTTACCGAGTTCCGAGTTTTGAAACAAACGTCGATGAGCCGACGCTCGATATGTTTGGGAAACTTTTCAGATCACTCACTTCCGCCCGAAAGGGTACATTCGATCAAGTTATGGGTGATATGTAGAAAATTTGGTACTAAGCAACGTACTCCTTGCAGTAAATAGTAGACTATGTGTGTATTTCTAGTCCGACTAAGTTTCAGCCGCGTCCGGCGGTCTCTTTTTCGAGGAGAGTGCACGCCCGTGACCGCCGCTCGTTTGGTACTGACTAGACCGGCTATACCAGTGTATTAATTTAAAATGTGTAATAACCATGTAAGTTTTCGTGTGTTGATTATTGTGATTATTGTTGTCTCGCGGCTGTTTAGTAGGTGACATTACACAACCCACTGACTCAGTAGCATAAGCAAAGGCACCCCATTTTCTATTCACTGCTGGGACTCGAGGTTTTCTCACACAGATTGAGAGTAAAAGCTCTTATCATGCTTGCCAAGTCCAAGTTGATAGTTTATATATTACTTCAGACTATTATTTATGTAATAAGCCGTTCAGTGGTTACAGACATTGCACAAAAAATGCCCAAATAAATAATAGTAGAATAAACTGATGAAGGGTGAGTTGGTCTCTTCACATGAGGCTCCGTAACACAAATCTTAGACGAATTCAATTTCATCTGGTCTGAAATTCATGTTGCAAGTATAATCCCTACTTAAAAAGTTTTAGAATTTACCGTCAAACATTATTGTAAGTATCTTGGAAAATCCGTTAGAAGCTCCCTCATTCAACTTAATGAGTAATTCGTCTATTTTTGGTGAAACAACTTACCCTTTACGTGACTGATTTTGGGAACGTGTCGATGAATAATGAATGTACTAGTACTAGACCTAGAGGATAAACACAATATTTTTGGTATATTTACGGAGTCTACGAGTATTTCATATTTCTACTTACTACTGGGACTTGGAGTATTTCTTAAAGAATAGGTCATAACCAGAGTCATGGTATGGCGTTAAAATCCTTCGAATTATAGGCTAGGCTAGATCTAGACTAGACGTAACTAGCTGTAACATAATTTCAAATAAAACATAAAACAAATAAAAGTGAAGTGTCTGTTTGTAGTTCCAGATTAACAGTATTTCAGTTAATATATGTATGTATATGAAAGGATATATAAACCGCACTTACTTAAAAAATTATGTATGTCTGTTTGTTTCGGCTAATCGATTTAGTGGGCTTTTTACTGTGAGATACTCGTACCTGATGCATTAGGGAATAGCTAACTAAGACTACATTAATTTTAGAGAAAAAAATAGAGTCGGAAATCAAAATAGAAAAAAATGTTGAAAAAAACTGGCGGTACTAAGATCGCCAGATCTTTATTGAATTAGAATTATATGAGATAATTAATTGGTTATCATAAAAACAGCGTTGGTTATTCTAGGACTAGATAGTGTTTTGAGTAGTGTCCACAAATATTTATTAGGTATTTAATAACATTTGTTGGCATAAGGTTTACTACTATCCCATAACAACTGTCTAAAACTTTCCGTAGAATTTTAATTAAGAAATGTTTTGTTCAGTTTACACGCTAGACTATTCCCAATAGGCAAAAGTTAACAACGAGCTTTTTAACTAAAATGAGCTTATTAAAGAAGCTATACCGATAATATTAAGCCAAGCAACCAATAATGTGCAAATATTACGAGCTCCGGCATAAAGGGCAATGTTAATTGAGAAATGGTTTTGAAATCAGAGTGGTAAAATCAAGCCAAGCAATTAGTAATGTGTACATTTTACTGAGGTCCGGCTTGAAGGGCAATATTGTCAGAAAAATTACAGGTCAAATAGATAATTCCTCTTATATCTCAGGATGATGACTGCAATGTCGTGCAGCACATTGATGTTATTGGAAGCTTTATATTCGAACTAGCGGTCATCCCTGGTTTCACCCGTGGTATACATAAATTATAGTTTATAGCACTCAGGAACCATGTACATGTCCAACGGTAAAATATTATTGAAGTTTATTATTGCTTATTCGGTTTCTTCTAGGTAAACACGCTCCATCGTAGATCGCATCATCGTTTAACATCAGGCGAGAAGGCGGTCAAGTGTAAACCTATATAAGTTAAGAAAAAAAACTGAAAACTTCTTTTGCCTCGGCACAGACTGGGCTGTGAATCGAATTCTAGCGTCACGCTCGGGATTGAAAAGGAATCTTCGGGTAAACTCGGGACCATGGTCAATGGCCATCTAGAAATGTATAAATGCGTCAGCATCTCCCATTGGTCTTCTAGAAATGCGTCAGCATATCTAGATATCCATGTTCATAGCCGGTTTCACATTCCGGTTTCCGCAGTTTCCAAAGTAAGCTATCAAACTTTGAGTTTATAAGTTTTCACTTCTGTCCGCAGTTCCTATGACTACCAATATCTTTTTTTTTTTAAAGCTGTGCAGTAGTTCCTGAGATTAGAGTGTCCAAACCACGGATATCGGGTGCAAACATATAAACTCTTCGGCTTTATAATATTAGCATAGTAGCATAGCCATGGAGCAGAGCACACTGCGTGGTATTGTTCTGTTATAAGTAATCCTGTTCTTGTAATGGTTCTCAAGATGGGAAGGAGTCGGGCATGGCTTTCTTTGATCCACAAATAAAGGCATCTATGAAATTTAAAACAAATGCCAACATTTCCATAATGAATGTCGAATTACTAGCGATTTCGGAAGCTGTTTCCTATATTGAATCTCTACAACCAGGAAACTATCTACTGTTGACGGACTCCAAGAGCGCCCATCACATCTCATCACATCACATCACATCACATCTCGCTCGGTGCGTCTCGAATTTTCGAGGTACACCGATAGCGTATAGAATCTTGGATTCCATCAGTAAAATGCGTGATAAAAGAATTGTTTTGCAATGGATACCATCTCATGTAGGTATTAGTGGAAACGAACATGTGGATCGACTTGCTAGGGAGGCCTTAACAGATGGACTTACTATAGAGTGCCTTCCTTTCTACAGCGACCTTATTCCTTTAGTCCGTTCTCAGTGTATAAAAATGTGGAAAGAATACTTTGATGTGAGATCTCGGACTAAAGGGATTTGGTATAGAACCATACAGCCGAACCTTTCTCGCTTTCCATGGTTTCTCGGCGCTGAGATGTACCGTACGGACTTTGTCACTGCCTTCAGACTTCGCTCTGGTCACATTCCTTTGAACCAGTTTGCATATCTCATGGGAAAAGTCGAATGTCCTAGCTGTTCTGAATGCCTAATAGTTGAAGATGTGACCCATATTCTAGCAGAATGTGTTCGGAACGGAGCAGAGAGGGACTTATTTTTGTTAGAATTTTCATGTAACCCATTTGATATAGGATTATATAACAGTATTTTGTCAACACCTCTGTCGCGGGTAGCACAAAGGCTGCACAAATTTGTTAAATTAGGTATAAGTCGTAGATAAAGCTAGTATTAATAATGAGCCACTCATCGAGGGTGACATTGTCTAACTAGATAAAACCCTCAATAAATAAATAAAGATTGAAAAAAAAAAAGTAATCCTGTTGTTTACGATCAAACATCACGTAGTATCAGCAAATTGATGTTAGTAAATTAAATAAATTGAAATATCTGTATTCTTAGTTTTTTTTTAATCTAATCAATGTACCAGCTTCCAGGAAACGGGATAAAAGTGAACAAGTTTCGAAAACGGCTTTAAACAAAAGGATATTTAATAGAAATTGGAAACAGGAAGTTGATCAGAGCTTGCGTAACAGGCAAAAAGATTGACACAGATAATAGTTAAGCGGTAGAGATTTTTAAAATATACAGTTTTAGAACAATATAATGTAAAGTACCTATATTTGTTACATAAAATCGTATTCGTCATCTCTAACATGAAGTGATGATACCTACTTAGGTAGGTATCATCACTTCATTTTAATAAACCTATATACAAGCAACGATAAAAATGACTCGTCTAAAATTGATCATTAATTAGGACCAATACACAGAGTCCAAATTTTTCAATTCAATCTATACAACACCATTAATTTATTTACATAATATCTACTATATATAATTAGTTATATTCACAAAAATGTTCAATGTAACTATGAATTGTACTAACTCAAATAAAAGCTCTAGCTGACACACTCAGATGAACCGATGTATTGAAGAATACTGGTGCACAATTTTGTATCTTTGAGTTTGTTATAAAAGTTCACAGCACAAAAAAAAGTAAAAAAAAAATTGTCACATTTTAGACTAGCGTAAGTTTTGACCTAATGTTTGGAATACGGATGTTTGTTGTTCAATTAGGTCATAAGTACTGAAGAGATCAAGAAGTCTGAAATTTAGTACTCGATTAGGTTATGGTCTGAAATAACACACATACCTACCCTATTAAGCTCTGGCTTAAATATGCGATAAAAATGCAGAGTTTCTAAGGAGATAATTGAATATTGTTCATTCAATGGTATGTTTATAAGTAAATAAAACAATTTTGATAAAAATGAAAAGTGAGGGTCCATGATACGTTACTATATTCTCAAACGAATGAACAAAATAACATCAAAATTAATCTAGCCGTGCAGGAAGACTACGATCACAAACATCGTGGAAAAGGTACCCCGCAAATTTACTTTTTTTTCGCAATTAAAAGTAGCATACTCCTAGATATAAATAATCTACCTGTGTTCTAAATTTCGACTCGATCCGTTTAGGCATTCAAGAATGATTTTATACTAGCGTCGGCGTCTGTCAATCAACAGATCGATCTTGGTTAAAATACAAATATATATTTTGCCAAGCAAATTGGCAACAAATCATACTGTAAATTTTCTCTACGTATTTGAAGCAAACGACATCAAATTAAATAGGTCAGGCGTGCCTCAGGCGGAACAGGCTAACAGCGAATGGAGACTGTTGGCGTAAAGCCTGGTCTATATGGAAAGTTATTTGTAAGTGAGCTAGCTTTTGAGACGGCCTGTTAATAGGTTAAATTGAAACCACAACAACGATGAGGGTTGAAGGTTAAAGTTCACTAAGTTTAACTTACCTTCAACTTTGTCCACGCTCCACTAAATTTATTTCAAATAGGTACAAGCATCAAAATGTTTCCAACTTTTGTTTTTAAAATAACTAACTAAATAAAAATAAAAATGGAATCGTGCTTCATTGTGGTAACTCTTATAATATAGACACTCTTATACAAGTAACTAGTTACAACGATAAATTACTTTGTCGAAAAAAAAACATTGAGTTCTATTTCCAATGTAGACAGTTCTTAACTACGAGAAGTCGACTGCCAGCCTGAATGTTCCTTCAATTGCTTAAATTAGGTAAATAGTCGACCTTGTTGAATCGCCTTTTATTAGTTTAAGATTCTCTAGACGCTAAATAGTTAGTGTCGTGGGAACTGAACTCGAACTGAAACTTGTGTTGAGCGAGCGTTTAAGTTCTTGCTAACTGGGAAGGTTTTTAATAATGATTTATGGGAACAAAATAATTCAAGCACCATACGTGTGTGTGTATTACCTTTTTTATTGTATAAAGTGACAAGACCAGCAGGGCTTGTGCCTGATGGTAAACAACATGTCTGCCCATAATAGCACAGTGACACAAGCTATTGAAACATAAAGAGTCTAAATTATTACCTAGCACTGCAGTACGTTCTTCACCCAGAGATATAAGATGTATGATCTCCATGTCTTGAAATTTCACTGGAAACATTTCCTTTCAAACGAGAACACTTTATAACTTTATTTTAGGTAAAATAACTGGAAAAGGTATGATACTTCCCCAGGCGGACTCTGCAAAGAGTCCTGTGGTCCTACCACTACAAGTAACCTAGTGTTAGGGTTTCTGCTAGAGCTATCATTGTACCATATAGAAGCATCCTTTTACAGACCCAGGGACTCATAATTTTTCAAATGTGAATAAATTATAGGTTAAGGGAGATATTTGTTTATTTTTTTTATAGTAACATTTTCAGTTAGCGTTAATGGTTTTATTTTTCATTTTTACTGTGACACGTTACGAATATCTCGTGAAATTCTAGAGAGACAATGAAATCTAGCCAAGCACCTTAATTTGACTCAACAAACTACTGCCATATTGAACCAATAGTGTTTTTTTTCTTTACTCATAAAAGGTTGTCGAAATAATTACTGCATGAAGAGTATGATTGTGTAAAACAATTAGTACACCTAAAAAGCATATTATAGATCTAGCCAAAATGTATTTACATTCTTGCAATTTATAACGATCAGTTTCAATTTAATAGTGGATTATGCTATGCTACAAGTGTGTAAAGTTGGTGATTACCGCTGAGGCGGCATTAAGCCTGAGCCGAAGGCGAGGGTCTTAAGAGAGCCAAAAACGGTAATCATAAAAACACACAACATCATGTATCATACGACGTTTTTCAACACACTTGCGAATAAAATAACAACAAAAAATAATAAAATTGCAACAGTGACCAAAAATAATTTTTGTGTTTTTTTTTTGTTTTCTGGGGATAGTGTTTTTTAGCCACTTACAAAATGTGGAATTCATTTTTTTCTTTAATACAAAAATTCAAAACCCATTTGTTTGAGTATATGTTTTATTATGACACGTACAAGTTAAAATTATTTATTTAATTACAGACGAAGTTTTATGAAGTGAGCAAGCAGTAGCTTCATTCATTCATTTCTTGTATTGAACACGATTTTTTCTGTATCGTAACTTTTTTTAAAATAAAGCAACTCAACCAACTAAACAAACTTGATAACTCACTTGTGAGTAATATTAATGAAAAAGTCACAGTTTGATTATGGGTGTCATTATATGCCTGATTGCGGTGAAATTAGAGCCACTTTATGAGCAAGTGTGTTGAAAAAAAGCGTACGTGTGCCTAGAACATACGATTCACAATAATAGTGAAGTCATAGGGTCGCAAAAAATCTGCAAGATTCCAAGTGTACTCAATCAAAATCTTAATCTAGAGTTTTCGGACCAATATGTGTACATATTTTATTGGTAAGTTTGTAACCAATAACAAGATGAATTGTGAGTAATACGATTATTCCACTATACGTTACTCAAAATACAGAATATCCAACGGTGCAATAACGAACGATTGAATTCGTAGAGTCCTACCATTGTATATTTATAATTGAAAGTGGAGGCACTTTCGCGTTTCCGAGACAATTTCATGGCAAATATGAGTTTTGCAGTCTTCTATGTCGGCATTGTAAATTAAGTACTTGTGCAGTGTGTGCTTATAACTAAAGGCATTGTGGTTGGGGTGAGGTAAATCCATTTATGCCATTTGGATTAATTTAAATGCTCTGTTGAATATGACGCATCAGACGTTGTAGTATGTACGTAACGCATATGAGTAGTAAATTTGATTCATAGAAGATGCATAAAGTTGATTGATACAACATGCAAATTATTGCCTTATGTAAATTAATTTAATAAGAAAATAATTTCAATGCGAGAAAATTCTACTGACTGAAAGCATAAGCTAAAGTGTTCCAAAGACTTATTCAAATATAGGCTTACGCAAGTAAAAAATTCGTCAATTTTTTTGAAGAATTGATACATACATTTTTGATTCACAAACGTCGATTTTTTGCCTATTAAATTTTTCAGTAAAAATTTAGAAGAATCATGAAACCAGTTACTAATCATGTTAATGACAGTGGTTATTTAATTAACTTATATTTAATATTTATAGATCAAATTGACAATTGTATTTAGTTACGTTTTGATAAGCTGTACATAATACTTAGATATTTATGTAAACACGTATCGTATAGCGCCTATCGGTCTTCAATGAGCAAACTACAACAACTTCAATTCCTTCAATTTTACTAACCCCCGATGTAAAATTACGGAATATCTATATGTATAATTTCTTTTTGTTAATTCTGTAAAGAAAGGAAGACAGAAAAAGATCTGATACAATACATATATATACAATTTAAGAAAATGTTTATGAAAAGCTGCGATAAAAAATAACATCTAAGATATTCTAGACAATGATCTATGTTCCAAATTTCAACCGTTTTGACGTAATCGAAGAACAAATACCTATCCAAATTTTCGTATTCATAATTTTAGTAGTGTAGAAATACGCTATTGTTTAAAATGCGGCGGCTATGGCCCTTTAGATTTGTTTTATGCAATGTAGCAACAAATTAAAGAAAAGCCTTTTAATTCGACCAAAATTACTTCGACTATTTTTGTATAAATTTCCACAAACTCGTTCGTAATTTCGACATGAACCGGCAACCGTCGTTTGTTCTTCTAAGTCCGAGTTGTTAATTTCCTAATTACAATTTCAGAATGAAGAGAAGTAAACTTGTTTTTGTTCAGACCCCGCGTTTTTTCCGCGGTTTTCGCCGCCCCGGAGGTTAATGGAAGAAAAAATACTGTACGAAATTTGCATTCCGTTTTTCTTGGGCCGTCGTTGGCAACGACGTTTTCTTTTTTATCTACTTTAGTAACTCCTGTGAGACTCGCAGGATATAGAGATTTTATTTATAGACAAGCTGTTTTCAGACGCTTACATATAAGTGGATAACAATTTCATTTTTCGAAATAAAAAGTGTTTTATTTTTCGTTTGGGTCTTCAAAATCATGTTTTGGCTTGGCAAACTTGAATATCGTTCGCCTATTCCGTTCATGTACAAACTATGAGCTATTAAGTCGTTGTCATCGAAATCAACGTAAAGGACTATATGTGACTGTATCAATGTGATTGTTGTTCATTTTTAATTAATTAATGAGTACTATAAATTTATCATAATACTCTGCCTTTTCTTTAGTTTAGGTAATCTCTCTGTTTTGTAAACTGCCTCAGTTCTATACCAATAGAGAGCAAGTTCGACCTTCTATAGTAACGATATCACGACTGGAACCTTGCCTGTACCAACAAATCAGACTATTATAAAACAACTAAGCACTAAGCCGGAACAATGCGTTCGTTTATTACTAACAATAACTTGGTGTAAAAGAGTTGTACCATCCATTTTGTTAACGACAAAACCCAATAGAAAAACAGTTTAAGCAACTGAATTAAGGGTTGATCCTATGTTGTATTTACAATATTTAATGTAAAGCTGTCTGTGCTGGCGAGCCGTGGACCAATTCGTACGTCACGTGTAAAGAGTGCCGGTCGATGATTTCATCATTGGTCAATTAATGACTTAGTCAGACGGGGACTCTCTACAGGTCTAATACCTTCGACATTAGAACCAAGCGGAATGTTGACAGATGGTAAGCGACCTGACGGTGCCACTCTAGTACCATGGTCTCAGGCAAAGTGTGCTAGTTTGGGTCGCTACTTGCGTAGACACCTTAGCACCGTCTTATGTCTGTCATTCCGATCGCAATGTCGGAGTTACAGCCGAACAGGCACAAATAAATAAATGTAATAAGTGCTTCCAGCTCAGCGCACATTATATATTCTTTGCGCTGGCAGTGGAGACTATGGGCCCGTAGTCGTCCAATAACAAAAATATTGTAAAAATCTTTCGAAACGTTTGGTCCTCGCTTCAGGGGATCCCAGAGCTGGCGCCTACTTTACCCAAAAGCTGAGTTTAGCTATTCAAAGAGGCAACGCTGCCAGCATTCTGGGTGCAGTAGTGACCTGCCGTGCAGTAGTGATCTCGACGGCGTGTTTAATTTGTAAATTTGTTTGTTGTAATGCTATGGTATTATAAATAATATTACTATGTAAAGTTGAATTAATATCTTAAAATGCATTGCATTATTTATTGTTTAAGGTTACAGAACGTTAGATTTTATTAACGAACCATGGTTTAAACTTCACTTGCACCTTTGACTACTTTTTCTAATTGCAAATGTGTAACAATATTTGTTATTGCGGATACAACGAAAATTAAAGAAAGGCCACATGTGCTAAATAAGGTGTCTTTTGTCGAAACGTGTCTGTTTACGGCCTTGACTCCCTTCTTGTGAAAGAAAGCCGCCATCCTCAGCAATTATAGCAAAAATGGGCGTGTTTTATAAATAAAGTCAAAGTTATTTCATAAATCTACAATTTACACTTCAATTAAAAACAAAAGAAATAGCATACATTTTCAAAGTCGATAATTATAATCGTATAGTGAAATGGTCATTTTACCATTTCACTGTACGATTATAATTATCGAGCGAACGTAATGAACGTTGTAATTTTTTTACTTTATATAATTGTACATATAATATTCTCAACATTACCACATAATGAAGGTAAATACAAAATATATTATGGTGTATAAAAATCTAAAAAAATAAGTACTTAGTGTTAAAATTTCCCTTACAACTAAATGAAACTAAGTTTTCCTGTAAATTAATAAAACAAATATACCTCAGGTTTAACTAAACGACGATAAATAACTAAGTCGGTGTCAGAGCAAGTTATCGATACAGTCTGCCAAGTTGAAACTGGCGTTGCGCGTCGGCCCTATGGGAAATCTACAATCTTGGCCTCCCGCTAACAAAGTTTTGAACTAAAATCCTATTGTGCTCAGTCGAGGCGAGTACACTTGATTAGTATGAAGTCTTGGAAGTTGATAGAAACCGCAGGCGGAACTTAGTATGCGTAGGGGAATAGGGAGTACTCACATTACATAATAGTTTTGAATACGCCTTTTTAATGGAGGTTCTTTATTTTGAAACGACAGTAGGGCAAGCGTAGTTATTTTACAAAAAGTAAGAAGTTACACATAATATTAGAATATTAGCTATCTAAGTAGTTTCCATAGTACTAACTAGGGTTGTAACGGAGGCCTTCTTAGCGGAGGCGGAAGCGGATGCAGAGGCGACGGGTTTCACCTCGCGGTTAACTTGCGGAAGTTAACGGATGCGGAGTTAGAAGTGAAAGTGGATGTAGAAAAATCGTAGTTTATGGTTTTTTAAAAGTATCAATAGTACAAAATATTTATTTTAAATTAATTACGTATGTCTGTGTATTCAAAGACTCATAGTACACTTGAGTTAACATATAAATACACATTTCCTTCTAGTAATTAAAATTAAGGAGAGGCAATTTTCGATTGGTTGATTCCTGTCGCGTATCATTCATTTGACAAATGACGTTTGCACGCCCCCCGCCCCACCCCGCCCGCGTTCGGGTAAACCAAGTAATGTTAGAACTACTAACATTACTTGGTTTGGGTGATGGAGTTGTGTGAAAAAGTGTCGATATAAAATATATGACCTGCAACGTCAAGTCAAGACCACCTGGTGTATGCGTTGACGCGTGGATGGGGCGTAGTAAAACAATTCCCAGAGCGTAGTAGCCCATTGGGAAAGCAACTACTCGCACAACAAATTTCACACCTTAGGGCGTTTCTTATGATTCTATTGCAATGAAACGCTTCGTTTTTGGAACATCAACTATGAAACGTTATTCCTCTACCGAACTACGAGCAGTCTATTACAATAAAGGCCACGTGGTGTTGTAATACTATGAACATCATCTTCGATGAAAGAAGTTATGTTATGCCCTAGTGCGCCTAGATAAATGAATTATTTATCGATATAATATTTTGTTTACATTCCTATATCTCTTCAAATTACTATTACTTAATTTTATTTTCATAGTGATGTGAAAGATGCAATTTCTTTCCGTACAACCCGACAGGTGATTGTTTTAAGTAGAAAACTTTGTACCTATATATATATATATTTTATGATTATTTTATCATTCGACTTTGTTTGTACATTATTATATTATTTATATATTTTTTTACACACTTATATTTTTATAATTATTGTAGTTTTATTTATTTATTGTATTTGTTAATAGTATCATGTTAAACATATTTAGCGACAATGACTGTAACAGTGATAATGAATCTGTATCATCCTCATCTGGTTCTACAAGCAGCAATCACAGTATTAACATTGCTCAACCCTTGTCTGACTTTTTGGAAAACAATTTTTCAGGTATGCCTAAAAATTTTAACGTCATTCACATTAATGCGCAGAGCATTCCGTCTCCCTATCCAGAAATGTTGGCGTCCCTTGATAATAATAACATCCATGCTATTCTAGTCTCCGAGACCTGGCTTCGTCCGTGTCTTCCTTAGACATCTTATTCTTTGCCCGGTTTCATACCAATAAGAAATGATCGCGTGGGCCGTGTTGGTGGAGGTGTGGCTATTTACCTCATGGCCAATATTCCTTTCTCAGTTCTAAGCAAATCGCCACAACCGCCACCAACATGTGCCGGTGAGCATCTTCTTATTGAAGTAATTCTCTCACACACGAAAGTTCTTCTCGGAGTCTATTATAGCCCTTCTAAAAACGTCAACTATTTTCCTTCATTTGAGAGTCTGCTAAATGAGTTTATTCCCACTTACAATCATTCCATTATTATGGGTGATTTCAACACTTGCCTTTTAAGAAATGATGTACGCTCTTCTTCACTCCAATCTGTTGTCAATTCCTATAACTTACACATTCTTCCTCTAAATTCTACTCACCATTTTCCCAACAGTGCTCCATCTCTATTAGATCTAATGTTTGTCTCTTCTCCTAATAATGTTTCTTTACATGGTCAGTACTCTGCTGACGAATACTCATATCATGATCTAATATTTCTATCATATAAAATTAAGCCTCCTAAATCTAAACCTAAGGTCATTCTTCAACGCAATTTTGGTAGTATGGATCATGCATCTCTTCTTGATGACGCTAAGAAAATTGACTGGGAACCCGTCATTAATACTGAATCGGTAGATGACCAAATTGCTATTTTTAACACTCTAATCACGAAGCTTTACGATGTTCACGCACCTCTGCGGAAAAAAAAAAATTAAACATCTCCCTGCTCCTTGGCTCACTGCTGATATTAAATTACTAATCCATAAGAAGGCAGCAGAAAAATCACGGTTTAAACCGCGTCCTACTGATACTAATAGAGATAAATACGTTCAGGCCCGTAATCGCTGCAATAAGGTGTGTAGAGATGCAATGCGCCGACATGTTCACAAAGCTGTCAATAATGAAAATCCAAGTAAAGTCTGGAAATTCCTCAAGTCTATGGGAGTTGGCAAATCACCTCAAAATTCTATTTCAAATAAAATTGATATAAACGCTTTAAACACACATTTTTCTTCTGCATCCACTATGACGAATGCGGTAAAAAATTCTACAATAAATTATCTTTCTGCCATTCCAACTCCTGATTATTCTCCTTTTTCTTTCAATCGGTTCACTGAAGGTGATGTTAAGAAGAGTGTAATGTCGATTTCCTCCAATGCTGTTGGCGGTGATAGTATCAGTCGTAACATGCTATTGCCCATTCTTGACGCAATCCTTCCCATCTTGTGTGTCATCTTTAATAATTCCATATCCTGTGGTGTTTTCCCAGCCCTCTGGAAAGATGCCCAACTTATTCCTAAACCAAACCCTACTTCCTTAGCCGAATATCGCCCTATATCTATCCTTCCTTTCTTATCCAAAGTCCTCGAGCGTCTTGTCCACTCTCAAGTTAACCAGTTTCTTAACAGACATACCTTCTCAACCCTTTCCAATCCGGATTCCGTCCTGGGCATAGCACTGTGTCTGCTCTTGTTAGGATCACCGACGACATTCGCAAAGGTATAGACGACGGCAGGCTTACTGTTCTAGCTCTGTTAGATTTCAGTAATGCCTTCAATGCCGTCGACTTCGATATCTTGCTGGCGACGTTGCGTTCTATTAATATTTCTCCATCGGTGATAAATTGGTTTCACAGTTACTTGTATGGACGCCGACAACGTGTTCGCCTCGACGAGGTTTTCTCGTCTTGGTGTAATACAAATGCTGGAGTCCCTCAAGGCGGCGTGCTATCTCCACTTCTTTTTGCCATCTTTATCAATTCCATTTCAAATTATTTAAATTCTTCCTACCACCTTTATGCAGACGATCTCCAAATTTACTCGCAAGCTCGGCTCTCTGACTTGAGTGTGGCCATTGACATGGTAAACGCCGATCTACAGCAAATTGTCCGTTGGAGTAATTCTTTCGGCTTAAATGTAAATCCCACTAAGACTCAGGTTATAATACTAGGTAGTGCTCATATGATATCCAGAGTCGACTGGGCCACAATCCCTCAAATTGTTTTTAACGGGGTCGTTGTACCTTACAGCGATTCAGTCAAGAATCTTGGCGTTGTCTTAGACCGCACGTTGAGCTGGGAACCTCATCTTAAATCGATTAGCTCTAAACTTTTTGCATCTGGCGGGGCGCTGAGGCGATTGCGAAATTTTTTACCTACTGCTACCAAAATTGCGCTTGCACAATCCATTCTTCTCCCTATCCTGGACTATGCAAACGTCTGCTACCTCGACCTCAAAGAAGATCAGCTAGATAAACTTGAGCGTCTTCAAAATTATTGTATAAGATTCATATTTGGATTACGCAAGTATGATCATGTGTCTCAATTTCGTATACAGCTCAAGTGGCTCCCCATTCGCTTTCGTCGGAATACTCATATTATGTCACTTCTCTATAACGTGTTATTTAACCCCAGTTTTCCGCGGTATTTGAAGAAACTTTTACCTTTTGGAGCAAAGCACATAATCTACCTCTCAGGTCAAAATATAACTTGTTCCTTCAAACACCGTCGGCGCGCAGTGAAACTTTTATGGCAAGTCATTTGGTTTTCAAGCTGTCCAGCTGTGGAACGCCTTGCCGGTCAACATTAGGCAAGCTCCATCTCTTGCTGTCTTTAAGGACCAAGTCAAACAATTCTATTTGTTGCAGTCATCAGCAAGTTGAATTCATTATTTATGATATAATATATTTGTAATTGTTTAATTTGATTGTCGGAATTGTTTTCTGTATGCATATATTCTTGTTAGTTATACGTTATATATATTAGTTTAATTTTATTTATTTTATACTTATTTGTGTATTAGGATGTAAAATTATTAATGTTTAGTATTGGTATATTATTATTATTGTATAGAATTAAATTAAATATGTTAGTAGTTATTAGTATATTACTATACAGAAGTGTAAGCTTCTATGTACTCCTAATGGTACCCCCGTCATCCATTACTTATATCTTCTTCACCATCCCACGGTTGCCTGGAAGAAATCGCTCTTAGCGATAAGGTCGCCCATTGTTACTTTGTTTTAAGATGTTTCTGTATTTTGTTTTATTATTTAAGTGCAATAAAGAGTTTATCTATCTATCTATCTATCAAATTTGAAAGTGAACTGCTGTCTTTTGGGAAATCAAAAGCATAAGCAGCCCAATAAATGTTCCCACTGCTGGGACTCGGGGCCTTCTCTCGCAAGGAGAGAGTTAAGGCTATAATCCACCACGCTGGCCAAGTGCAGGTTGGTGGATGACACACGACTTCGAAAGGTTCTAGGTACATGTCGGTTTCCTCACGGTGTTTTCCATCACCGTTTTTAAGTGTTTTCATTACGCACATGAAAGCGCATGCAGTCAAATAATCCGATGTCGTTCATGTAAGTTATCGAAAAAATATATGGGAAATAGTTAATTTTTATTTAGTTTTCCCCATTGACCATTCGTACTCAGACACATAATACCAAGAATTTGATATTCTAATTTTACTAGACGTGAATCAATTCAAATACTAAGAAAGAAAACATTATGAATGCATTTATTCGAGGCTTGTATAACTTGCTAATTAAAATCGCTTCGCACGACGAAGTGTAAAAAAGGAAATTCCCAATAGTCAGATTAGAATGAAATTCTAAGGTAAAATGGTTGTCTATTTACTTTAAAAATACGGTTTTGTCAATTTTATCGTTCAGTTCGTCAGCTAAATTCCAAAAGTTGTGAGAAAAGTTGTTGGAAGAAATCGTCTGATTCATAGGTTTTGTTGTCTTGATCGGTTGGCTATTTTATTAGGTTTGTCTATTCTATAATATATAGGTACATACTTAGCTACTTACTAAGTTGCTTTACTAATTATAAGTTTAATCAGTTGTTTAAATGATGTTCTTTTTTATAATATAGAGTGACGAGACGAGTAGGACATGTGCCTGATGGTAAGTATCACGCCTGCCACATAACAGCACAGTGACACACAGCCGTTGGAAAATGAGGAGTCCAAATCATTACCCAGCACTGCACTGCGTTCATCACCCAGACGTAAGATGTTTCATCTCTATGGTCTGTAATTTTTCACATTACTGCTTGACGGTAGAATAACTGGCATAATGGTACTTCCTCAGACAGACTCTGCAAAGAGTCCTACCGCTACGAAACTTCGCAATAAATCGCAACTTTGGTGTTTTTTTAATTATTAAATGAATGAAATATTTCAAAATAATATTTAAACGCATTAGTTGGTTAATTCTAAGGTAATTTGAAGAAACACTCGATGACACTTTCTTTGCCTTTTTTACTTGTCTCAAAAATTACAAAAATGGCTTTGCTTAAAAGCATCTAGTAAATCTTATCTTATCTTATACCCTTAAACGAGCAATTCTTGTAGGTATATATATATAGAATCTGAATCTCGGAAACGGCTCGAACGATTTTCAGGAAATGATGTATACAAAGGGTTTCGGGGACGATAAATCGATCTAGCTAGGTTTAATTTTTTAGAACATCATTTTATGCGCGTTTTTAGACAATGAAAAACTCCTACAATGTCATTAGAATACGATAACTTATTTCGCCACTGTTCTTTAAGTCTAAATGGCTCAGACGGAATATGCTCGCCCTCGGAGTCAACAGGCCCCGATTCGAATTCTGATTGTTACATTCGGGTCCTTTTCTTGTTGTCCTCTTTTTCCTGAGAAAATCTTTTACTTAGAGCCCTGTATAAATAAAATTAAAAATAAAAAAGCCTAAAAAAATATATTTCTTGCAAAAAGTTTCTAAAACAGAATTAAATTTAAACTTAGAAAAAAATCATATAAACTTACAACACAGTTAAAAACTTATTTTCATACGTCCATGGTTAAAACTAAACTTATTTAGTATATTTTTGTAGTATAACTAGTTGTTATTAGTTTTATACACTTTTCAAATTTAAGTATTACTAATTGCAAGAACCCCTTCACGGGTGAAGGCCTCCTCCAAAGTGCTCCACTTTATTCTGTCCTGTGCCTCCTGCGTCCAATTTGCTCCAGCCGTTTCTCTAACGTCATCTTCCCATCTCGTGTGTGGCGGCCTACCTTTTCGGCGTTTCCCTGTTGGACCTTTCCATGCTGTGACCCTTTTGGTCCATCTGTCGTCTGTAAGCCTCGCTACATGTCCCGCCCATTTCCACTTCAGCTTCTTAGCATATGTTAGTGCGTCCTTGGCTTTTGATATACTTCTGATTTTTGTATGTCGTATCTTTTGTATTTTTTTAATATTATACATGCTACGCTCTAGCCCGCGCTGGCATGTAGTAATTTTACTTTTGATTTTGGAAGTGTATACCCAAGTTTGACATGCATATGTTAGGCATGGCAGCAGACAAGAATTCATGACTCTACTTTTGATGTTTATTGGCATATTACTTTTAAAGATCTCTCTGAGGCTCCAAAATTTGTTCCAGGTGAGTTGTGTTCTGTATAACGCATTTAAACCAAGCTAAGCTCGGTCAACCAGGTACTGTTTTAATAAAGTGACGAGTTATTCCTAGAGATAAAAAAAGTTGTATTTATATAAAAGTAGTATTATTAAAATAAACAGTATTATTCAAAAATATAATTAGCAATAGTTATTATTAACATAAATAAATATTGGTGTACATTTCTCACACAACACCATCTAACCCCAAACTAAGCAAAACTTGTACTATAGGACTAAATAACTAACTAACTACCTACATAAAATCACACAGGCAAAAAACCAACATTTGTATTCATCACACAAATGTTACAAAATCACAGAATTCTGAGAAAAATATTTTGCTGGAATTTTATTTTCATTTTTGATACACTCATAGTAAACAGAATTAATGATACATAATGACAGTTAGGTAGCTGTTATGCTATGTTCGGAAAGTGCTCTAATAAAGTAAATAAATAAAAAACTGGTCTTCGGCGCCGCCGCTCTCGGCACCTAGGTCAATGTATTCATAAATATTTAAAAATAACACAATAACAAATTAAATTAGTGAGAAATAGGACAAATTATAATAAAAGAATCTGTTTCGCGAATGTTTGGCATTATAAATTAAATAAATTAATAATAATTAGATAAGTAAGTATTTTGCGTCTTAATTTCGAATTTGAGATACAATGTACTTAGGTAACCACTGCCGGAATATACTAGAATGTACCAATTAGGCTTTGTAACTGAAGAAAATGTAGTTTGCATGCCATTCAATAAAACTCAAAAAAATGAATGATCACAACAAATATGAAAGATAGTCAGATTTAAAAAATAATAAACTAAATTAGACAAAAATCAAGAAAATGTGGTATCAAAATTCCAATTAAGCAGTTAGATTTGATGTTTATAGAATTAAAAAACTAGCTCTAGTTTTGACCTGTGACGAGTGCATAAATGTGTCGCTACGGGCTGGCGAAGCCTAAGATATATACTTCTTCATCAGAAATTATAACGCGTATGTTTATTGTTTTCTAAATTGATTATTTATAATATTTTATTTAGGTAACAAAAACTGCACAATTTTAAAGGAACTATTTTACCTATTCTACAATAACTATCATTTATACAAATTTAGCAGACACTGCAAAGATTGTACATACTGTCATATTTGACTATAGTTGCCATAATATGTCTTGTAATATACAGTATCCTATCTCTCAAGTTGAAATCATAAAGTTGAATCAAACTGCACAAAGAGCGCAAAATTTAGTGAAAAACGGTTCAGTAGTTTAGGAGTTCTACAACGCGACACGAACTTTGTATTAGTCAAACTTTTTCCACCTACAACGTAAAACAAATAACAATCTTCATATAAATAATCCACAGCACCGTCAAAATTGCAATATCTAAAGTATTCTTCACACGCTACAAGGTACGAGCGGGATCCACGATTTGATCGCGAAAATCAAACGCTCCCTAGACGCTCGAGCTCGGAGCGAGCTGTTTGAGCGAAAGAAACGGTTTGAGCGAAAATATAGCAGAGAGCGGAAAACGTTTACAATCCGTTTGGGATCCTACCCTATTACAAGCTGGATGCTGTAATCGAAAGAAAATTAAATGGCGCTTGCCGCGGGGGGCTAGTTTTGTTGCGTCGTAAACTGAGGGAATATAAATTATGTTCAGTGAGGAATGAACAGCATATTAAAAAAGTACTTGGTTTCTTTCTTTTAATCGCTTTTTTAACAAGAGTATCACATAAATCTAATACAAAACCTGAAGAGATTAAAAAAAGAAGAAAATAATTGGAACTTTAAACATCGAAGTTTTTAAGATGTCGTAAAAAGTCAACAGGTCAAGCTGGAATTCGAAACTCAAATAGGCAGTAGCCTGGACAAAACTCTAAATGGGAATTATGCTGAAAAAAAAAATCAAATCCTCAAGGAAGCTCATTGAGATCAGGTTGACTTATCGCGAATATCATTATAGAATAATAAATATTTTAGAATGAAGATTTTGATGTTTATATCTATCAAAAGAGCATAATTGCATTCTGTTTTAAGCGTTAATTTTACTCTTGCCGATTGAAAAACGATTTAACCGAAAATATTTAGTTATATTAAAACGTTTAAATAAAAAACCAAAATTAAAATTTGGAAGACAGCACAAAACCAAAAGTTGTAATCTAATTTTACCAAATAAAAATATACTAATTCAATCAGTGTCCTTTGATCATCTAGTACGTATTATTTAAAATAAGCCAATCAGGCAAACCGATATGGAATTACAAAAAAGTCAAAATGTCAGAGATGCTACACTTACGTAACAACTAAAACATTTAATTTTATGCTGAATTGGGTTTGGCCTGCCTACTCGTATTTATAAATAGATAAAAAGAATTACGACAAAGAATTTAAGCTGATAACTTGGCTCCTAACCTAATTTATAGCTAGTTTACATATACGAAGTAGGATGTGCGACATATTAAAAATATATGATCTTAAATACCAGATCTATTACGTACATCTTCGCATTCCAATAGCAGTTTAACAAGACATATGGCGCGAATTAGGAAGTGTGTATTCGATATTTCTGCATAGTTTAAATGGTCGTTGCTTATTAGATGCAGAGCTTATCTGAAACATCGCAAAAACTAGCATAAGCATTTGGGTTTCTAAACTAGCAACATAAAAAGACACTACGAGTAAAATAGAATACGCACAGGAAAATGTATTACGCAATTATGAACGGTTTCTCCAAATAACGTTTCGACCGTTATCTACAGTTATTTTACCGAAAACGAAAAAAAATCTTTTGTGGTTGAATAACCTATTAATGAGAAAAATCAATTTCGTAGTCGTCAGTAGTATTCATAGTATGTACCTTAAATTTTTAAACTATTTTATAGGACTTGACCGCTATCACTTGATGTTAAGCGCCGCGCCGATGCAATCTACGATGGAGCATGCTTGCCTAGAAGAAACTGATTTGGTCTCGATTTGAAGACACCAAGGCCATTTCGTACTTTCGTCAACGAATTCTAGCGTGAAGTTCTCATGTCTTGGTGATCTTTTGTTATTATTGGTGCTGGTACAACCTCAATGGAAATATCTTTGATTACTTAAATTACTTTATAAATTGATTGGAGGCCATAGATGGCATTTAAATGCTAAATATATTACACACAGATTGTTTAAAGTAGCTTATAATAAATAACCGTTGATGTAAGTAGTTCTAATGCGGTAATTAATTGCATTCGCTGGATGTAGAGCACTTCTGTGAAAGATAAAACGACGAGACGCGTAAATGTGCGACTGACTGTACATTAATTACTACCTAACACTCTATTAATCTTCTAACTTAAACTTACTATTTACACAAAAATTACATGCACAATAAGCTCGCAAAGTGCTGGTAGTAATATTATAATTTACTCGCAAAGTGCTGGTAGTAATGTCATAATTTACACGTACTAGCTTTGATGACTAACTACTGTATTATGATGTACTCGTGTCAATAGTCTATCTGCCAGTTAACCGCTAATGGTGGCTATAACCGTGCATGTAAATAGAAATTATTCCTGACTAGCTCGTTGCACGTTGTATTCCATAGAAACTGATAAATTTTCCGTAATAGAAATAGCATCGTATCATTCCTAAACTAATCTTTACATTCACCATAAAATTCACCCATACCTATTCAGCTATCAACATAAAATAAGATAGAATACAAATACTTTCAGTATCAAAAATTAAGTTAGTGTGACTTAGCTAAAATGCAAAAAACAACAAAGATAAACTCCGTAACTAAAACTAAAAAAAATATGACGCAAATGTTTGCGTCTTCATCAATGGTCAAGTATGTCCAAGGTTTAGAAGATAGACTGAAACAAGGATCTAACCCCTGTGTGGAATCTTGAATGGAATTCGCACCGACCTTGGCATTTGACACTGTATTACATCTGAGGCAACTGTGTTAATTCACTTTCATTATTATCAATTTAAAATACCAGCTTTTACGATCGCTCATCTCTTGAATGTTACAATGATCGATTTTATTCATCTAGATTTAACACCCGATGTCCATAAAATTATATTATGTGCAATCACTAGAGTGACCATGGCTTCTTATAAATGACTGGGACAAGGAAGTAATTAGATCGTAGTATTTCTCAGAACGGTTTCGATTGGTCTTTAGATTGATTGACTGTTGTCTGATAGGTATTTTTTGTAATGGTTCCGAATTATTCGGAATCCCTAAGGACAGATTTTTTACATGTTATATACTCAACCACACGACTAAAATGCACACTAAAATAAATATTGTTTAAAATCCTACCCACAGATCATAAAACTTTCCGAAAGATCAATATAGTTTTTTGAGTTCGTTTAAATTATCACATACGTGATTTTGAATATTGTTTTGAATGTATTTAAAAATGTATCAGATTTTAGGTTCTCAAGTAAGGTTTGATTAAATGTATAGAATAAGGAGAAAACATTAGAGAAGAACTCATAGGTATTCATTTTATTTATGCATCATATCTTACAATTTTACCACTTAAGTCAACAATTATTTTTTACAATCTAAATAAAATATAATTATGTGGAATTGAGCGTAAAACTAGAAGTTTTGAAAACATTTATGGAAATTGAGAAGGTCATCAGTCTAACCTCTTCAACTTGTGTCGTAACAATGACATCCTCATTTCAATCTTCAATCTTTGTAAATATGGTGTGAAATAGAAACACATGTCAAGGACGATAATAAATAGAGCTGTGGCGAAATTATATAATATATAATTCTAACTCTAAGCTATGATTCAGAGAGAACCGGAATCCTGACGTGTACCTAATTACCATTTCGAAATACAAACAAGTTATGTCATTTATAGCCCAGGATGCCTGGTACAATTTTTGCAATTGATTACTATCAAGCTAATTTTGCGTGAATAACTTCATTTTGATGAGACGCTCAACAATTTTCAAATATTTTTTTTAAAGTAGTGACGAGAACAGTTGAACATGTGCCTGATGGTAAGCAACATGCCTACCACATAACAGCACAGTGACACGCAGCTATTGGAACATGAAGAGTCCAAATCATTACCTAGCACTGCACTGCGCTCATCATCCAGAGATCTAAGATGTTATATCTCTAAGCCCTGTAATTTCACTGGAAACATTGCCCTTCAAACCGGAACACAGTAATGTTTTCACATTACTGTTTGGCGGTAGAATAACTGGCAAAGGTGTGGTACTTCCCCCAAGCGGACTCTGCTAGGAGTCCTACCACTACAAAAACTGGTAGTAGTAGTGATGGTAGTTAACTGAGATAACTAGGATAAAATATTTCTGAGCATAGGACCGGGATAATGTACCAAGCAATTTGTTGGACAATATGACTGTTAATATACTCAATACTTAAAATTTTAGTATAAATGTATTGTTTTATAGGCGATATTCCAAAGATACGAACAAAAGATTTAACTCTACTTTCGTGATATTAACGTCTAAACTGTGGAATGTGTTGCCTGAGTGGGCTTTCTTTCCTTCCTTTCCTGATGTGTTTTCCCGATGGTACAATATTTGTGTCTTCAAATCGAGAGTGAATCGATTACTTCTAGGTAAACACGCGCCATCGTAGACCGCATCGTCGCTTATCATCAGGCGAGATGGCGGTCAACTGTAAACCTATAAAAGTAAAAAAATCATCACTGATACCATTTCAAATGAATTTTATTAACATTGGATCATAGAAGTCGTAAATTTGACGTCATCGAAACATAATCATAAAAATTCTACACTGACATGATATTGATATCGTTTTTTTATAGATCAACTAATTAATTTAAATTAAAGATGAATCGATTGATGACTTAAACAGTCGATTATTACACAATCACTTAAAATAAATAAAACTTAATTAAATCAACTCAGTAATATAAATGTAGGTGCGTATAAAAATGTAACGGATACCCAATTCATCTGTTTGCAATATGTCACGCATAATTAATTATATTAATTAAACATTGTTTTCAAAAAACGAAACTGAAATTATAAATCTGGTGTAGAATACAATAAATAAATATATTGGTGGACAATTCACACACAACACCATCTGACCCCAAACTAAGCAAAGCTTGTACTATGGCGGGCAGATAGCTGATATAATACATATATAGTTTTAAATACATACTTATTATAAATATAAAATATGTTAGGTTAGTTTATAATCTAAGGTCGTTAGATTATAAAATGACGTTATTTTCAATATTAAAACGAAATCATAAATATAACATAACAATTCACTACAATTGAATCTTATTAGCTCATACTTTTTTCAAATTGATTTTGATTTTGTCCGCCTAATGACACCCGGTACAAGGGTATCCATTACGCTGGCAGCAGTAGTAGTAGTAGTGGTAGGACTCCTAGCAGAGTCCGCCTGGGGAAGTACCACACCTTTGCCAGTTATTCTACCGCCAAGCAGTAATGTGGAAACATTACTGTGTTCCGGTTTGAAGGGCAATGTGTCCAGAGAAATTACAGGGCTTAGAGATATAGCATCTTAGATCTCTGGGTGATGAGCGCAGTGCAGTGCTAGGTAATGATTTGGACTCTTCATGTTCCAATAGCTGCGTGTCACTGTGCTGTTATGTGGCAGGCATGTTGCTTGCCATCAGGCACATGTCCTGCTCGTCTCGTCACTTCTTATTAAAAAAAAAAAGCATTATCCTTCTGAATGGTGATGGACAATCTCTGCAACAAGTACAAGTTGAAGCGGGAGTCACCGGCATTTTCACTCATTAGATGATGGGACATTTTTTTTATTAATCAATATTGATTGACATGCTTATGATAACTTGCCTATCGTAAAATGTTGATGGCTACTTATTTCCTTAAAAAAACTTATACCACTGCCCGTATGCACTTCAGCGGTTGCGCGCGTGCACTCTCCTTGAAAAAGGCCGCCGGACACGGTCTAAACTTAAGTCGGACTATACGGACTATATATTATCACGTGAGATGCGTACACGGGTACGTGTACGCATTTAAAATGTGTAATAGTCACGATAGTTTTATGTTAAAATAATAATTGGAGTAAAACGTTATAAGATTAGAATTAATTTTAGGTTATTTGAATCAATAATTGGCAAATGAAAATTGGAAAGAATTTCATATAAATCCACTACTAATATAAATAATAAAGGGACAATTTTATGGCAAAATATCTAGTACGGTTATGTGTCTCGTCTAAACAGTAGACAGGTATTGTATATTAGTTATTTTACCGACAACCAAACAAATCGAAGTAATTTCAAGCAAAACAATTCAAAATTAATTTAATTAATTGAAACACCGCGATAGCCCTATGCACGTGCCTGGTGTACTCAGTGGTGAAGAGGGGCCTGGACAAACAGAGACATAGATATATAATGACAATGTTTTTTTGTGCACACCAAGTAAATGACAATAAAATATCATTCACAAGTAGGTAAACCTAATTTGTAATTGGTGTTTTAAAACGTGTATCTAACGTCGCATCGTCATTAGATACACGTTTGTAAACGTGAAATGATACCTTATCAGTCAATTTCAACTTCCGCTAACATCCTATTAACCCAAATTCGTGTCAACAGTACAAATTAAATTTTAATCCCAAAATAATCAGGGCTGTTCACATAATGTCAGGAGTCAGTCGCCTCCCTAATAATTAATGCCGCATCCTGAGTACAAACTACAAACATTATGGGATCAACTTGCACGTTCATTTTACATGAGTAATGGAGCCACAATTTGTTTATCCCAAGTAAAAGTTGTAGTATTTCCTTTAAAGTTAGTTAGCTTCACTCTTTGACCGACACCAGATGTATTATACTGGCTTGTAGTTAAACAGATATATAGTATTTATAACGCGCTAAAGAAGTTTCTCCAATGAAAATGTGTTATAACGTATACACAGATTACATAATTTTCCGTTATAAAATAATGTATTTTAATGAAATCCTTTATGTGATATCAGAGATCGCTTTACCGCTGCGGCCGCTAATTGTTACAAAATATGTTAGGTTGTTGTTTCTTAAGAAGATTTGTTTTATTAAGTGCATTAAAGAGTTTATCTACTTATGGGGTAAGATTAAACAACGTGAACATCTTTTAGGGTAATAACATACTGTAGTCTCAACTATTATAATTATCTCCATAGCTGGAGAAACTATCTGCGGGTGTGAAAGCCTGTGGCATCTGACATATCCAATTAACACGGTTTCCGGGTTTACAGGCATGCCAACTGCTTAAACTGAAAATCCAGATCCGACGGCCCGTGCTTCCTCGTGATGTGATTTGCTTTGAATTACGTTCTAAGACTTGATAATACTACACAACACACGTAATATACATGTTTTCTAGAATGTATACTAACTCACACAATCTAGACTACAAGCAACTTTTACTAAGATAATTCTTTAATCGTGAAAAATATGTTTTTGTAAATACTTCGCCGAGTTCAATTAAACGTAATAATTGTACAGAATAATAGTTTTTGTCTATGTTTAAGTATTATTTCTATTAAACAGAAACCATAGTCATAAATGGAACGATGTTTTGTTTTTTATTTAACTATTATGTTGACATTTGGCCGCCATTTCGCTTGATGTGAAGAGCCAAAGTCTAGAAAACCCAGTTTAATTATTGATTCATTATTGAAGGCACCAAAACAAAAAATCCGCTCAGGCAACGCCTTATACAGCCTAGACGTTCCTATCCCAGAAGTAGATAAAATGCGTTACGATCGAATCTTTGGAACGTTAACTATGAAACGATGTCAATTTTTCGAGCTACGAGAAGTCAGATAGATAAAAAGCAAGGTATTAAATTGCGTAACTTTGTTTGAATCATTACAGTTTCACACATACCTAATTTTATTTTATATAGCTCGCTGGTACAAGGGCGTACTTATAAGCGTAAGCTCGTGAAATAAAACAATCTAAAAGTGAAATATGTACCATTTCGTTTCTCATTACCAATAACATTGCGTGATTCTTTAAGAACAATCTTAAAGAATCAAATTTACGAATTTTATCCAAATGTATTACATATTACAGTCACTTAAATAAAAGACTTAAGCAAACCACAAAACATGACCATAGCGACAAAGTAAGCGTTAACACATAAATCTGCCTACCATTCTTAATTCGCCCACATTTATTCACCCAAAAACAAAAAGGAAATCAAATCGTTAAACTTCATTATTAACCGTATATCTCGATAATACGACGCCAACTGAACGATGTTTAAGCGACAAAGTAATATTTCAGAGCTATATCTTTGAAAAGATCTACAGATATACGTAAAAGTAATTCTGTTGGTTAAGAGTTGCGGGTGACACGGCTGATTGATGGGGCTGCGGTCGACAAATTCACTTTGTTGGAGAAAATCTTGGCAGAACGAAGGTTTGTACTTCAAATCGAAAGATCTGTTGCGTGTTTGAACGTACACTTTTTTAATAAGACATAGTTGGAGTTTGTTTACAAAGTACTTGTGATATCTGAAGTGTCTGCTGAATGAACTAGTCCTAAAATAATTTGAAACACAAATAACTACATAGAAGTGGTTACAATCATGAGATATCACATCTCTCACATTATGTTTTATACCACTTGGAATCAGAACTTTCATAAAGGTAGAGTCAAAGCCATAACGCACCATGCTGGCAAGTACTGGTTGGCAGATACTATATGACACTTGTTCTCGAAATAAGTTTTTTCTTAGAACACACCGGTTTCCTCAAGGTGTTTTCTTTCACCGTTAAAGTGATGACAAACTCGTCTGCACTTAGACAAATACTCAGATATTTAGGCTGTTTTCGATTCTTACGATTGTCAAATGGAACGTTCTAACGGTTAAACCAGCGCGGATTCTCAGTGAATACGAGTTAGTACTTAGGAATTCTACTGATTGAGCACAATTTAATACATGATATTATCATCTATTTACCATGAAGAGACAAATTTAATTCGATGTCAATTACCACTTGTCATAATCAGTCGCTGCGACTTAGTCATTCAATCTCACTCAGAACCTCTTCCTGTTAGTCTGCAATATTATGATCGGCATTAAATACTATGTTTATGCGCATACGCAGATGCCCTGACAATTCCTTTAGTATTGCATTCCGGTAAAACTAGTAATGAAACGTTTCTCAGAAACGTTGCGTAAGGGCAAACTATGTTGCTAATACAAAATAAAAGCTTTAATTTAGTTCGAATTCTGAGTTACAAGTACCATAAACTACTCATTGTCATATTCCAAGCAATAGCAAAGCATTGTCAAGCCAAACATTTGTCAAATTGTTAAGTATAATATCGCCCTACTATTACTTAAAATGTGAAAGGGAATGCGTGAATGCTTGTACTATTTCAAACAAAAACTGCTGAAGTGATTTGGGTGCATACTGCTAATATTATAAATGTAAACATTTTTGATGTGTAGGTTGATGTTTGTTGCTCAATCACATCGTAACAAGATTTAAGATTTTTGGAGTAGTCCTGTTTTCTAAAAACTTGAACGGGATTCAAACATACGACCTTACGATTTTGAATTGACCTTTCTAGTCACCAGTCTACCACGGATTAGTTTGAAAACCATCCACCAATTTCATTGAGCTGTATGTAGTGACATGCGGCTAGTGTAATATAAAAAGTCCAAATCATTACCTAGCCTGCACTCACTCAGATATGTAAATGTTTTACCTCTACGCCATAATTTGATTGAAAATCGGAACAAATAAATATTTGCACATTACTACTTGGAAGTAGAAACTGGCAAGGGTGTGGTACTTCCCCCAGGCGGACTACAAAGAACCCTACCAATGCATAACATGTAGTACAACATATTATATAAATCTGTATAACGGTATACATGGCAGAGTTAGCACATATTATCATGTACCCTTCCATGTATACCGTTTCAATGCTTAGTTTTCTAGATAGGAGTTGAGTTTATCCCGTCATCCGTTGTCGTCTAATTCTATCGGGAAGTTGATTTTGATCTAGGTTTATAATTTATCATTATTTTTTGACAAAGTTTAATTTTTGTATACGTATGTTCAAACTATCTTAGTGACATGGATCTCTCATTTCACAGAAGGCTTAAGACCCTCTGCTCGACCCCTGACAACCCTACTCTTCTATGTAAGTCTAATGTGAATGCAAAAGCGAGTAATTTCTTATTTGATTATTTCGGTAAGGAGATATATTATGTAACGTAATTACGTGGATTAAAATGTGTTAGGTAAGCTAATTTTTTTAATGTCTCACAAATATAATGATTGCAATTTAAAACCATTTAAGTACTATTTTAAAATGTATCTCTTAATCCTAAAAACGTTATTTATTGATTTGTAATATTTTTGTGCATTCGCATTCTTACAACAATAAATTCTAAACCCACAATGAAAGGATATGTTCAGAGCTTACAAATTTACCATTACTTTATAAAACTTGGCACAAGCTCAGTTCTGTTTCTTTGAGCTTTGATGACGTAACAAATCTTAAAAATTTCCATACTCAAAATTTGGTACGTTTTTGGCTCGCGTAAGCTTTGGAAAAAATATTTGAAATACGGCGGTTAGATTCTTATTTTAAGAATCGCTTGATGCGTGAAATACTATACTCGTAATACTCATCGCATAAGGTATTCCAATAAGAAAAAGTAATATCGCACCCGGACGCGGCAGGTCATCCAATCAAAAGCGCCAGAAGTGGGGTTTACACCATTTCGAGTGGGGTTTTATGCACTAAAATCATAAATCAGGTATTTATTTCGTGAGGCGCAAGCCGATGTGGGTGTGGTAGCTTATCTGTTGTTCGCAGCGGAACGAACTCTAATGTAATACTGATTCAGTAGCATAAGTTTCACGTTCTTTTTTTTTTTTTTTAAAGTATACATCTTAGGTTTTACAGTTATAATTACCTACACAGTGAGACGAGAAACTTATTTTGGCATTAAAGTTTATTTATAAACCAAATAAATGCCAGCCACTCATCTTTTCATATAAGCCAAATTTCCTGAAGTTTTTTACTTTGGGCACCACAAACACGAGTATTTGTTACAATTAGCATTTTTAACATGAGCGTTTTCGAAAAAACCTTTGTCGTAAGTTTATGTTTCGAACGTTCTAGCTCTTGGGGAATAAAGGATGATGTTTTCATGATAAAATATTTTGAAAATACGTCTCTCGAATGCTTTCAATATGCCACAAAACTATTTTGCCTTTAATTAATACTCGTATTAAATATAGAAGTAATGTTTACTTTAGCTAAAGTATACATCGAAATACTTGATATGTAATACTCATCCTAGCACTACTCACGTTACCCAGATATATAAAATGATTTATCCATTATCTAGTTGCTCTGAAAACAGTACCTAACTAATGACCAACCTTTAGAATAGGTAATGTAGTCCATGTAAACAAATACAATATTAAAACATTAAATCGAATAAAATAAAAAATTAATATTAAAGGTGTATACTACACTCCGATTCCGATTCAGCTTTTGAATTAACTTTATCTACATCTCTAATCAAATTGAGCCTTACTTATTTATTTATCTGAAACTATATTTATTACATGCAGCGCCCCTCTCGGTCTACCCGCACAATTTACGTTCTCTTTATTTTCTCGTGATAAAAAATAGCCTGTTTGCTGTCCCAGACTATATGTGGTCCAAATTTAAATCCAATCCGTATAGACTTTCCGACGTGATTGTACAAAAAAACATCAAAACATTCGCATTTTTAATCTTAGTACGATTTTGTATATGTTATTGAATAATATCAACCAATTTTCTTTTATTTAGCTAGTAGTGTCAGCTATTCGACTCTGGACAACAGTCTCACTTGCTACGCTAAAACTTATCTTCTATCCGTGCATCGAAACATTTGGACGGCCGTTTCCACCAACACGTTGATAAACATTGGGGTAGATTCCACGTAATAGCAGTTTTGCCTTTACACAAATGAAGGAGGACACAGAGACTCAATTTTAAGCTTTGGAGAGTTATCATCACTGAATTGGCATAGATTGGTATTATACACACAATCTAACTATGAAATAGAAAATCTTTGAGTGTGGGTTTTTTTTTAAAGTTGGTTATCTGTAGTTTACTACTTTTCCTTCTAGTGGTTTGTTGATAGCTGCAACGATCGAGTTCGGCGAATCTAAACACGAGTGCTGGGTAGTTGGATTTGTAAGTTATGGCTCAATTGTCTGTGATTTAAGCAGGTTTGGGTTGTTTTGTTGATAGATCTTGATCCCATGTGATGACTACGCATGAGCAGTTCGGATTCATTAATAATTATGTTTTATTTATGTGGGACAAACGGGAAATAGGTTTGTAATCGCATTCAAAAAAAAAGAAAAGGTTGTAGGTACCTATTTTTTTTGCACTTCGGGTTTGGTCCCATCTAAAGTTTTATAATTGAATGTAAGGTTTTTTCGATGTTAATTTAATATCAATAAAAATATATAATTTTCTTGGCTCTACGACGTAATTGTATTACGTCATTTTTTCATTGGAATGGTGTGTCTATTTGATATGATACATGTATAAGTGCAAAAACCAAATTTTAACTTGAACTTTTACGGGTCGATTGTGAATGAATCTACTTGTCCAATCTGCAAATTTATATCTTAGAACATTAGCATTAGCGGTGACGCGAAGCCATACAGTTTTACTTACGAAAAAACTGCAGGCTAAAGAAATTCCCTTGAAAAATACGACGAATTCAGAGCCTCCTCTATATCAAGTTGATAAGGTTGGAAATAGAGTTCCCGTCATTCGAAATACTTGTAAGTTAATTTATACAGTGCCACCTGTCTAATCACAACTTACTTAGAGGCTTTAGTTATAAGCACTACAGATATATTGTATAACAGCGCCCAAACGCAAGGGATTAAGGTAGTATAGTAAACATGGAACGCATCCATCAACATAGCTTAATGGCTTATCCAAATCAATTAGAAACTTGAAGCTTGTGTGCACAGTTTCACATATCAGCAGGATAAAGGCATTCTGCAGCTTAGTACATAAGCTAGTGTAACAAGTAACACAGTATATTATGTACCCCGAGTAAGCAATGGGTACATGAAATATTATTTCTTGGTTCTCCATGGTTCAAGGAAAAAAGTAAGTAACTCAAATTGGCAGTGGTAAAATTCTCAGACGAATAAACCTGGGTGTACTCAAATCTAGAGTGAATTTGATTGTCCCAGGTAAGCACTCTCCATCGTAGATTACATCGTTGTGTAACATTGATAAAATATGTTTTGACGTGACAACGTCTTATAAATTGGTTTGCCGGGTGACACTTCAAGAAACTGCGTTACGCTCCGCTCACGTTATGCGTTCACAACGAGAGCGAGTGAGAGACACGCGTCCCTTCCACTCGGGCATGGTTAGCCCGCCTAAGAGCGAGAGAGACAGACATAAAAAGTGAAAGGCACGCGTCCCTTCCGTTTAATTATTTTATCACTCAAAGTCGTTGTCACGTAAAACTTTCGCCCGTATACCGACTTTACAGGCAACCAATTTTTTAGTATTTTTAATAGTTTTAAAGAATTGATTGTGTCATACCAACAAACATTTACTAATTTTAGCGTCTTACATCAAATGATAAAAACAATGCCATTCAATGTCACCGAGAGAATCAATGAACCTTGATGCAATTTCTTATCACATCGTTTAAAAGGTCACCTATTGATACATCGACGTGATGACTAATTTTAGTCAAATGCCGGAACAAAATATGAACTTACAAGAAAAGGTGACACGTGTGGCAGACTAGTGATGACAACGTCATATTTCACAAACGTGTGGCTATAGATTCGAATCCTGTCTGGACTTTTTGGAGTGTTTTTCAATGATCAAAAAATTCAGTTTGTCTTCATTAATATTGTACTCAACTTTTTGAAAATCTTATGGATTCTCGACAACAACCTACTAATGTACTAATATCGGGCAGTGGGGGCGTAGCGTCGGAGAGGCGGTGGAGCAGCGGGACGTGCGCGATAGACAGTTTTTGAGTGGGTGAAATTTCGTGAGCTCGTATCATCGATATACGTAAGAACAGTTTAAGTATCTATAGTTATACTGCTGACGTATTATACAACAGTATTAGTGCTAATTAATATTAAAACTCATAGTAACAAGTTTACACTTCTGCTAATTTTTTTACAACAATGATTGGCTTGCTTTGTTTTCATTTTTCATCAGCCTAATTGCATATAAACCATTGGATGTGCCCTCCCAAACTTCAGGCGCACAAAATTATGTTATCGTTGGAAAGAGTGAGCGCACTTTTTCCGTTCTAGTAAATTGCAGGAAGCGGTGAACGCCGGACGTTTTTACCAATCACTATTCGTTGTCAATAGACAAAATAAGTAGAACCACGGCATACCTACTTTGCCGCTAGCGATTCTAGGGGTCAAGTTGATTCGTGGTGTGTAAATCACTTACGCTACACACAGAGACGCAGTTTATTACCAATTTCAAGGTGCTCAGGGCAGATCTAATGGTTTAATTCAATGCTTATTGCATTTGGACAGCATTGTTGACTAAAGCCTCAACTTTGTTAGAGAAAACTAGAATGGCTATGCTATGCGAAGTTAAAGTAGACTGTATAAGCTTAATGAAATAAATATAATTTGGTGTCAATGAATTTTTGTTACCATAATTTTAAAGTCGCTTATTGGTTACCGTGAATACGCTACCTGTTGATACTTTTGTGTCATGCAGAATACCTAAACAATTCAACACTTTCATGAAACCGACTGAGGGATTAATGAATTTTACACATATTTAGTACCTTATTATCATTTGAATAAAAATTAAGTACCCTTTAAATTAGCATTTGGACCACTAAGTTCGAAATTTAAAAGGTGCATAAAATAAATGGACATATGTTTAACGCCTTGTGAACCAATCCAATGGATCACAGGGATATTTGTGGGGACGTCGGTTGACCTCATAAAATACACAGTGTAGATTATTTTAATTAAATTCCAAATTTATGAAGGCATACTGTACAAATTTGGTATTTGTGTTACATTTAGCAAACTCGAATTCTGTGCAAGGTCTGGATAATAATAATGCATATTATTGAAATATTATAAATCGTAGCCGTAGTCTACGTTATCTACGTATTGTTTTTTTATACTGTATAGAGTAACGAAACAAGGAGATCAAGTTCCTGATCGTAAGCAACACGCCTGCACATAACATCACAGCACAGTGACACGCAGCTATAGGAACATGAAGAGTCAAAATCATTACCTAGTAGGTACTGCACTGTGCTCGTTACTCATATACAGTAGAACCTCGATAACTCGAACCTCAGTAACTTGAAAACCTCTATAACTTCAAAAAAATGATCTGTTCCCTTCTCCCATCAGAGCCCAAACCCAAAACCCTTGATAATATACTTAAACACCTCTATAACTTAAAATATTTTTTGTTTCCCTTGAACTATAACTTATCGAGATTCTACTGTATATGAGATGTTTTATCTTTATGCCCTGATATTTCACTGGAAACATTGTCATTCAGACGATAACATAGTGATGTTAACAGCGGTAGAATAATTGCTAAATGTGTGGTACTTCCTCAGACGAACTCCGCAAAGAGTTAAAAAATGTATTTACCATTGGATAACCCATTCAATTTCAAGTTGCTTTTGTTGTGAAATAAGTTTCCTAAACGCAATATTTAATATAGCTACCATACAAACTTTACGCGCGACGCATAGAAAATACGACAGTGTGACGTCACGTTTCTGTAGTGATTTGTATAAAGCGTTTCTGGGAGAGTCCAAAATTGTGATTTTAAAATCGTGATATCAAGGGAAGTTTTTAAGACAACAAAGCAATTCTTTCACCTATGTTTCAGTTATTGAGTAACCTTTTGATCGCACATTAAATAAAAAATGAGTCGACATGCCTATTGTCTATATTTAAAACAATAACAAAACTCCGTGTAACTGTAGCCTTTAATAAGTAAGACGCCTTTCACAGAATAGGTACCAGGGCACCTACTTCTATTACTTAGCCAGCTGCTGTCTTGGTTCTGTGCCAATCGAGTCCAGGTTTAATCCCTCATTGACTAGCTCATAATCTTCCGCACCTAATGTAATACTAGTATCTACCCCTGATTTCATTCGCAATTAAATTTATAAAATACGAAATTCTAAATGTATGGATATGTGTTGCTCAATAAGCCAAAGCAGCTGAACGCATTGGGTTGTAAACTTGTTTTTTTTTACACTTGACCTCCATTCTCGCCTGATATTAAAAGCGACGACCTAAATTTCTAATCCATTTTTTTTTTTTAACTTTTATAGGTCTACGATGGAGATGGTCTATATATTTTCCATATTGTTGAGCCATATTGACGATGCGGTCTACGATGGAGATGGTCTATATATTTTCCATATTGTTAGCATACAGTCTGAAATACCACGGCGGACTTCCTATAGCGGGAAAATTATGGGAACGGGAATTATGCAGGGAAACCGTGGATATAATATATTAATACAGATTAATGAGAAAAACAATAATTGCGTTTGATGGTTAGCAACATGCCTTTTCATAGCAGCAAAGTATCACGTAGCTATTTGAACATAAAGGCTCCGAGTCTGCTTAGTATATCACAAAAATATATAGTATGATATATCTTTTAAAACTGTGATTACTCTGTGAACATGCCTTTTTTTCTATCGGAATACTCGTATCTCGAAAAAGCGACATCGTTTCATGGTTGATGTTCCAAAGACATAAGACAAAGAGTCCGCCTGGGGAAGTACCACACCTTTGCCAGTTATTCTACCGCCAAGCAGTAATGTGCAAACATTACTGTGTTCCGGTTTGAAGGGCAATGTTTCCAGAGAAATTACAGGGCTTAGAGATATAAGATCTTAGATCTCTGGGTGACGAGCGCAGTGCAGTGCTAGGTAATGATTTGGTCTCTTCATGTTCCAATAGCTGCGTGTCACTGTGCTGTTATGTGTCAGGCATGTTGCTTACCATCAGGCACATGTCCTGATTGTCTCGTCACTCTTTATTTAAAAAAAAATAAGACACGAACGAAGAGATTTCACTTTTGTTATAAGAACGTCTAGGCTGTGGAATACGTTTCCTAAGTGGGTTTTTCCTGATAGTTACAATCTTTGTGTCCTCAAATTGAGAGTGAATCGAGAGTGAATCCCTATCAGGCGAGATGGTGATCAAGTGTAAACTTATAAAAGTTTAAAAAAAAACATTTCTCTCCATACCAGAACATAACAATGAGTGTACGTTATCCTTTGGTGATTGAATCATCGACAAGGGTGTTGTGCTTCCATAAGCATAAGCAGCCCACTAAACGTTCCCACTGGTGGGGTTCGAGGCTTTCTCTCGCAAGGAGAGAGTTTAAGGCCATAATCCACCACGCTGGCCAAATGCGGGTTGGTGGATGATAAGCAATATAATAAGTGGCTTCCATAAGCAAACTCTACTAATGGCCCTACCACTACATAAATTCCATAATTCATAGAAGCGTTAAAAAATAGACGAGATCAATATATTACTATAATTACTCAGTTTATAGCCAATATGCTAATGAAACAAATATAAATCGATTGTTTAACGATTTAATTTGTTACAAACATATAAGGAATTTGATATTTCACACCTAAAATGACTTAATCAAAACAAGAGTATACATTTAGTATTTTAGTAACCATACTACATAATATTATATTAAGTAGTATAGATACTAATATAACTAAACCGAAACCGAAAACTGCAGAGGTTTTTTTCTTGAGAGTGCTAATCTTAAGATCTACTGAACCGATTTCTAAAATTATTTTACCGTTTGATATGTACCTACATATGTACCTAATCCTTGAGTGCTATAGCTGTATATATTAAGTAGTACGGGCGAAGCCGGGTCGGAGCGCTAGTATAAAATAAAGTCTTTTCAAATTAAATTGAACTGAATATTAGATATGTCAAGAGAGTATATACATGTATGAGTTTATTTGGCCCAACGCTTATGCATTGCCATTCAGCGTGGTAATGCCGCCAGCCTGCTGAACATCCTGAGTATCTGTAAGCCTGTATCGGTTTATGCTGCATAGACTATGCATAATTCAGATGTGCTTAGTGTAAATAGTAGGTAGGTATGGTAGCGTAGAGTAGTTCTCATTGTATTTTAGTTTTGTTAATAAAGGGTCTGCCCGATTAAAAAAAGGGAATTTGTGAAAATACATATATGTATTTATTAAATTTGTACGTATATTGTTGAGATTTTTTGGTACAGGAGTAAGAACGCGTATTTATGAGTTTCTGATCTATTTTTTGGGGTTTTTGGTAATGTCTTACAAAGGTGATGTCCATTCCTGTTGGCGGAGAAACAATTCAGAGTCAATTTAAACACTTGATGCTATATAATTTCATAGGTACTTCAAACACCTACGAAATTATTATCAGAAGTAACTACAAGCTTATGTTGTATTTTTTTCTTCTAAAAAAGCAAGAAACAAGGCAGTTGAATCAATGCATTCCAAGAAAATTCAGGAGGATTCAGTGCTGGGACTTGGGGCCCTCTCTCATAGAGTTAAACCCATCATTCTCTACGCTGGTTGGCGGATGGCTGGAAGAAAAATTTAATTTTTAAAACATGCCGGTTTCCTCGTCATCTTTTTCTTCACAGTCAAAGGCAGTAATGATGAAAAACTTGTACATTGCACTTGCAAAAATGATCACGTTTACGAATCGTTTACGTTTACACATAGATGTTTGTATTATTATTGATTACAAGAAATTCTCATAGCATCTGATAGCGCAAAACTATGTTTGAAATAGAAACATTTCCAACGTTTGTGAAATCAAACAGACTCAAAAAGATGAAATTGAGCTGTTTTAAAAGAACAGTTTTAAAAACATGTTCGTGATACCACAATAATACTATTATGGTATATATTTTCGGTATGCGATTCTTTATAATATGGACATATAACCATCTAAGTCAGCCCATTTGGCTATTTGGCAAAACTGTGACGAAAACGATAAACTAGATTAATACATAATGCCTAACCTATCCACCCACACAGCATTTGGCAACGCCAAACCAAAATGGCACTATTTAAGAAACAATAATAAATGTTTGTCACAGAGATAAGAAACAAGATTGATTATATGTGGTGAAATCAAATTCAAATAGGTAAATGGTTTTGGAAAATTTCCTACTGTGCTGTGGTGAAAGTTTTGACAATTTAAAACAGCGTAAACAAATTTGAACCATCACATGTTAAGATATTTGGCGTTAACGATTTAGAAAATGAATTTAATGGTAACATACACATTTTTAAGTACATATGTACATGAAGGTGAATATTGATAATAATATACATAAAAAAATGTTACTAATGTTGTACAAAATTTGATACTGCCGTAGTACAAAATCTAATTTCATCATTTTTTTTTAACTTTAATAGGTTTACACTTGACCGCCATCTCGCCTGATGGTAAGCGACGATGCGGTCTACGATGGAGCGTGTTTACCTAGAAGAAACCGATTCATTCTCGATTTGAAGACACCAAGATTATAACTATCGGGAAAAACCCACTCAGGCAACTCATTCTACAGCCTAGACGTTCTTATCACAAACGTAGAGTCAAACCTCTTTGTCCGTGTATTTGGAATATCCACCATGAAACGGTGCTGCTTCTTCGAGTTACGAGAAGTACGATAGTAAAAAGGGCAAGGTAGTATAAGATCATGCAGTTCAGTTGCACACTCTCTGCAGTGTATCCGATAAAAAACCGATAAGCTAGCGATTTTGCGGCGATGATCAAGACATTGAAGTCTTTTTCGCACTAGAATGTCTTTGCCTATGAGCCTTTTGGCACGCCTCTCGATCAATTCCAGAGTCTCAAGCTGATACTTAGCCGATCTATCCCAAAGGTGCGAACAGTACTCCATACAAGAGCGAATCTGTGCTTTGTATAATAAAAACAATTGTTCAGATTTGAAGTACTTTCGCACCTTTGAGCTAATTTTGTCTTGGACTCGATGTACGAGCCAAAGTTGAAGAAGTCAGGGTAACGCCCAAAAGCTCAAGATGATCAGTAACCGGTACGGATACACCTCGAAAAGTAGGAGTCTTGAAGTTGTAATGGACTCCTTTTTGCGGAGAACAGACACGCTTGCGTCTTTCCCTCGTTAAACTAACTTGTGTTGTTGAGCTCGATTTTTTATTTTGTTGAGCAATTAGAGTTTTTTCAATCTATGACAGACCAGTAGTTGGAGTTTATCGGAAAGTGCTACCACTTTCCGATAAACTTATTGTAATATATTATTTAGTAATGCCTTTAATGTCGTTGATTTTGACATCCTATTGACAATCTTGCGCTCCCTTAACATATCTCCATCGGTGATCGATTGGTTTCGTAGCTATTTATATGGACGCCGGCAACGTATTCGCCTAGACGATAGTTTTTCGTCTTGGTGTAGTACTAGAACTGGCGTCCCTCAAAGCGGCGTGCTATCACCACTTCTTTTTGCAATTTTCATAAATTGTATTTCTTTACATATCACTTCTTCCTACCACCTTTATGCAGACGACCTGCAAATTTATTCTCAAGCTTCACTCGGCAACCTACATATTGCAATTGATACTGTCAACGCTGATCTCCGCCAAATTTTAAATTGGAGTAAAAATTTCGGTTTGAACGCAAATCCGACAAAAACACAAGTAATAATCATAGGTAGTTCTTATATGATATCTAGAATCTAGATTTAAATCTAGAATTAAAATTTTCTCTCCATCCTCCGATTGCCTGGAAGAGATCGCTCTTAACGATAAGGCCGCCATTTGTTTCACTAGATTTAAGAATTTATCTTTTTGTTTATTCACTTTTTGTTTTTGTGTTGTGAACAATAAAGTGTTTCTATCTATTTATCTATAATATAGGTATTCTTTATCAATTTTTTTAACATTAACTGATTTGCTTGAGAGCCTTGTAGCCTGATGTAAAGCGGCAATGTGGTCTCAGATGAAACGGGTTTACCGATTTACTTTTGAGTTGAAGACACCAACATTGGTGTTTATGATGTATCCAGCAGAAAAAAAACACTCGGGTTACGCGTTCCACGGGCTCTACATACTTATTATGGAAATTGAATTAAGCCTCCTTGTTTGAGTTTTTAGAAAGGAGAGAGCAGACTGACATTGATCGTGCAGATCAGTTGCACTCCCCTCGAAATTTATTTGATAAAAATATTGATAAGCTTTTCATGATGTTCACACAACGAGAGTCTTCTCAAGTCAGACGTGAAAGACGTCATGAGTTATACGATCAAAAATTTGTAGTTAATTGGATGTCAGAACAACGAAAGCTATCTCCAACAGTCGTCTTCTTTCTCAAATTTAAATGCAAACACATAATTTGAATATTATTTAACATGGAATTGGAATGTACGAATATAAGTAAACAACATGTTGGAATCTCAATAATAACGTGACGCCTACACGTGAACAGATTAGACTTGTTTTGATATTTTGCTCCAGTTTTTGAATGGTTTTATTAGCCTGGTTGTTTGTTTTCTTCATTTTACGTATTTTAATGTGTCTAGACATGATTTACATCCGTTCGAATTAACTCGTTTAATTACGTTTTACGTTGTAGGGTTAGGTATTTTGTATATGTGTAGTTAAAATTTTATTTTTGGATACGTTCTTTATTTTTTTTACTTCATAAAATATGGATTGACTTAATTAGTTTTTAGAACTGACAAACAACAGTTAAAGGGTCTTGCATGAAATTTATTGGTACCTAACTAATTTGCCTGTTGATTAATTTGTGAACGCAACCTAATTTTACGTTTTGAATTACCACGGTATATATATCGATAAATTCAAAGTCGTGGTAACTCAGTAGCTTGAATGTTCGATTTTTCAATCGTGAGGTCATTCATCGGGTTGATTCCCGCACGTCTTATTATTTTTCAAAGTGTCCAGTTTGTCATCGTCACTGGCTTTACCGGTGAAACGTCGTGACGAAACTGACACAGGTATCTCTAGTATCTCTAGAAAGACATCTTTAGAGAGCAAGTAGTATCATCCGCGTACCTGCACCTGACCAGCGTGATGAAGCCTTGTTTCTCTTCTTGTGGGAGAAGGCTCTGATATCCAGCTGAAGAAACATAAAGTAGACAGCTTATGCTAAATCTATGCGCTAGGTGATAATACAACATGTCATGGATCGTTTTCAAGATCAGTGAAAGATGAAGCTGCACGAAAGCAACAACGACATTTATCAGGAACCAAACTAACGAAAAAGAAGTGATAGGTATTAAATGGTTTGTAGACCATAGTACTTGGCTGTGGAAGACTGCGTCATACAAAAATAGAGTACCTACAACCTGGTAATGACTATTAGAGACGAGATCGAGACAGAGATGAAATAGATAGATAGAGATAGAGGCAGTGAATGAATAACGGCCAGAGTTTCATTTGTATGCAATACTAGCCCAAATTGGTTTTAAAGTTAATATCAAATCAATGGACTGGAATATTTTAGCTGTGTTAATGTGACATCAGGGTCAGATCGATACGTATCTAAAATAACGATAGTATATTGGAATCCTTGTAAATGTCTATGCCGTAAACATCGGAAAAATTATTATTTTGCAAATTAATTGAATTAATGAAATATCTTCGCCAGATGAATAAATTATTTTGATGCCAAATTAATTCTTGATTAACACATCAGCTAAACCTTTTAGGTACCACATTCCGACGTCTGATGTCCGTGATATCAACAGACGAGAACCACGGCTAATATGTATCTATAGAAGCATATTTCCTGCATAACTACCGTAATAGTTACAATGTGTCACGGTTTTTTTCTATTCAATACAATTGAGTAATTTTTAGCAAATGTACTATCTTAGCTAAAGCTTGCACCTATTTACTTTAACACTCAATGAGTAGTTAGTAATAGAACCAATAACAAGGTAAACTTTGAATGACTATGAAACTTGTGCATTGAATAGCTATGTCTGTCCATTTTTCGGACAGATTCGGAGTATGTAAGTATCTAATGGGCAATAAATTCCACCGTTTATTAAGATTCTGACAATTAACACGTAAAAATGTTGCATAAATCGTCAGTTAACGAGGCTCAAATTGCTTAGTTGGATAAAGTCCATCTTCATTCGCCTAAGCCTCAAGGTATACCAATTACTGGATAGGCAACGATTTTGATTAATTTTGTTTTCATCAAAATAAAGTATACTTGTATTTACAACGTCTAACAATGATTACACCGCACCTTATTAGGTATAGTCGAGCAACGAAATAATGACAGACAAGTCAGTATGCGTTTGATACTACGATCGCTTTCTGTCTCCCACTTGGAATTGTGGACCCCTCACTGCCGATCATCTCACTTAAACTGCTGGCGAAGAGGTTATGGGAGGCAGGTATCTCTTTTTGCGAGACCGTTATATCACGGAAAAAGACCGAGGAGCGAGAATGGGAAATGGATCTCTCGGAACTTTGCGGAGGAGGGAGAAGACACGGGGACGCCACTCAGACTTGCACCCCGTCTCCACTTAAAGAGCCTGAGTTGTCTAACGTTTAGGGTGCCTTGGCATCCTATCTAGAAAAAAGACTTCCTGAGGCGGTGACACTCCGCTTATTGTTGGCACGCCACTGGAGCCAAATACAGGGCAAAGTTGATAGTTGTATCAAGTTTTTTTCGTAAAACAAAGTGACGAACTGGATGTATGCCTAATGGTAAGAACAACATGCATGTCATTAATATCACAGTGCCACACACTATATTGAACAAGAAGAGTTATAATCACTAAGTGCCTAGCGTTGAAGTCTTCATGGTGTTCGGAACTCAGTTATGCCTATGAGATGTCTGAAGTTTTTTTATAATATTAGCGTTAACATAATTACGATGTTGATGATTAAACACCAAAACATTGACTAAAACTATCAAAATAACAAATAATTTTTACTTTTCCAGCCATAAAATTGTCATCAAATTATCTAAATATCAATTTAATTTTAATCATGGAATAGGAATAAAGACTCTGCAGCCTATAAAACGAATTAAATGATATCGTTAATAGTAAGTGTGTGAAGGTAATAATTAATGTACAACATTAACAAGCTCACGTACTCTTTGATGTAGATACTGAACATTTGATATCATTTTAAATGCTAGATAATTCATTTTGAGACCTAAAATCTATGTTGTTTTAGCTTGATGGTTCAGAAAACTATCAAAATTATTTGATGGTTTTTTGACCGTTTTTGATTAAATTGAGTGAATACCTTGAGTCTCTATTTTGATTGGAGAACTAACTTTTAAAAGTACTGTTCTAGCGCTGTTTATACTCATTTCGTCAATTGTTGTACTCGTAGTATTTTAAATCATCCATTATTAGTAAAACATTTGTCTCGGATGGCATGTAGTGGCTACCAAATACGGGGTTAATACGGAATCCAAAGGGTCTTCCATACTAACCTGAACTTACTAACTACGACAATCCTGTGCCTTCTGCGTTAGTCCAAAGCTCCGTTAGGTCCTTTAAAAAAGCTGCAAACTAAACTTTAATTCACTTGGACAAAACAATAAACAAAATTGGTTGTTTGTAAAGTCGGTTGGTTTACGGACGATAGCTTAACGTGACAACGTCATAACAAAACATTGATATTTTCAGCGCAAGCGTGCAATGAGCGCAACGGGACAATAAGCGTAACGGGACATAACGGGACACTTTTTTTGTGCATGCAGCCGGCGTTCATATTAGATGTTGTCACATCAACAACAAAAATACATCACAAAAAATAATGCGGAAACCCCTTTATAAGCCATAAAAAATTACAAAAAAACAGTAGTTAAATTATGATCAAAGTACGCACAAAAAGTTATTTTAACCCTAATACGTGTACTTACTTGTCTTATGAATTTTAGATTACTTTTAAGAACACGAAAGCAAATGCCGATTTTAATACTGTTAGGGTGACTTACACATAACGTTAAAATGTGGTATAAAAATGCTACTCTGATGATGATGATTTCGATAAAAGAGGGTTTACCTCGATTACTCACTCCTCTCAGAGTCCGTAATCTGAGGTCATCGGTATGCGGCGGCCTTGCGCGGTCGCCGACCATATAGATGACACCGCGACCCACGACATTTCCAACATATCGTGTTTCTCAATTCAATTCAATCGAAAATAAAGCTTATGGTGAATAAGCTAAGGTTTCAAACGAAATGGCGTATTTAAATGTTATTTATGCTCATCCGTGTAGGTGGAATTTTGCCAGTTTTATTATGAATATATCATAAATATAAATTAGAGCAGTGTGACTTACAATGTTCTAGAACAATTGTAGTTCAATCTATAGATATCAATTGCTTTGATTTGAGTGACTGATTAAGACACGCATTGAAAGTTGTAAAATTTACCTCACAGGCTTAAATTGAGTCAGTAAAGTTTTTATAAGAACTTTTATGTCTAAACGGACCAAATTTGTTTTAATTTTTGTACCTTTTACTATAGGTTTACACTTCCGCCATCTCGCCTGATGTTAAGCGACGATGAGGTCTACGATGGAGCGTGTTTACCTAGAAGAATAAAAACCGTTTCTATAATATTTCGATGGGCTGATATAAAAGTCGCTGTAAAACAATTTATAAAACAACGCGGATATTATTATAATATATAAATTTACGGTGGGCTAGTTTATACATTTACCTCGATAAATTGTATCGAATGTAAAGATTATTAAAAAAAAATACGGTGTAAATATTTCGCGTACACTTGTAGTTTTTGTGTTAAAACATAAATGGTTGAATTTACGCGAGAAAACTCTTTAAATATGTAATACAATAATAACATACATATTGTTAATTTCAACATAGGGAAAAATTTATAAATACAACTAGATGTCCGCCCCGGTTTCGCCTGTGGTACAAGTTAATAATAATGGTATAAGTACAAACATTTGTGAGGTGGATGGATGGATAAATTTTACTCTTTCAAGAAAAACCTACCGAAAAGGTCTGGATGATATTTTATACATAGATAGGTCAAAGTCAAAGTCAATATATTTATATAAATGAATGGTATGAAACAAAAAAGGGTATTTTGTATTCCTGGAAAATGACGAGGTTGGGTAATAAGCAAATGAAATCGAAAAATAATACTGGTTTTAAAACAAAACACATTTGGAATACATAGAAAAACCTAAAGACAGAACAAACATCCGTTTTTATCACACATTTTTTAACATGGGTACGTATTGAGCCGACTATCTACAGTTTAGTGTGTAGACCCCTGGGCCCACTACGCCATATTAAGCCAAGTGCATAAAACAGTTGATTATTTTGAATATTTAAAAATGTAGGTACGGGTGTAAATCAATTTAGTAAAAGTGTTTTGATTTTTTGATTGAAGTATTCGATAATCATAACTTAAATTTATTACTATTCTCTATAAAATATCGTGATATACTAAGCCGAGTCATAATTATGTAAATTTAATTACATATCAATAATTATAATATATTGAAGTAGGCGATTTATTAAATTTATGAGTGTGTATTAGATACTAAGTCAAATTCGAAACTTTATATGTATTCTAAACCTATTTATGCACTTACTACTATAGTAAATAATCTATAAATATCACACTTATAATTATGACGATTTAATACTATCTTGGTGTGTATTCTATCACACTGTTCGTGGCTCGAAAAAAAACTATAGAGTTTCATGATTGGCGTTCCAATTACTCGAATGACTGCACTTTCGTAATAAGAATATCTAATTTGTGGAATACGTTGTCTGAATGGAGATTTCCCGATGCCTATAATATCGGTGTTTTAAGTCCAAAGTACCTACATACATTACTTTCTTCTAGGTTCTCTTCTTCACGTTCCATCGCAGACTGCATCGTCGCGTTGTTTAACATCAGATGAGATAGCGACCAAAATTAATTATTAAAGCCTTAGAAAATGGTCCACATTAAATTAATATTTTATTGTTATTGCTGTTGTGTAACCAGTTTTCCCACACATAAATACATAAACTTTTTTTTTTTTAGAAATTTGATAAGTTTTCAAACAACCTAGATTCCTAGATATTTCGCGTCTTGTTTTTAAGTGCTTCTGGAATCTTAAACAGGATGTAGCTAAACATGTAGATTATTAACCCAGTCTAATTAAAACAAATGTCAATATTTACGATCACTTAAAATTTATCTAAATACCAGCTATAACTGGGAACTACAACTTAATGATCTAAGCAAAAATAAATCTGGGATCATCAAGATAACGCTAATTTTATGGACCTAAAATGTTGTTTGTCAGAACTAGACGAAATAACTGTATCAACTCTGTCTTGTAAGCAAGTTAGTAGTATGGAAGTAAGCTCGCTGTGGCGGAGTTCGTTACGAAATATATTATGTTTGTGATATCTTTGCAATCTCAAGCTTCGAGGTAGGTTGGTATTTACCCGTTACGATATACACTATTATACGGAAGTTTGGATGCTTGCTGTTCAATCACGCTGGAACGGCTGAATGAATCAAATTGAAATTTGGAACACGCGTAGATAATAGTCTTGAATGAATAATATATTGCTTTTATTCCGGGAAAATAAAGAATTCGGAAACAACACTGGGCAATTCATGACAATGGTTCAAATACAAAATTATTTAGTATCGATGAATGAATGCTGTCCAATATCTGAGAAATGTCTATTGCAGATAACAAATTAGGTAAAATCAATTGGTTTTATATACGTCAGTATGAACTCATTGAACTTTGAAAATGAATACATTCTACGCATACAAAAAACGTAGAAGCTTGAATGTTTTGATGAGAGATTGGGACTAACATCGTACAAAGACTTCAGTCAGAAATAGCTCATAAAAATTTGAGAACACATTTGAAAAAAATTTTTTTTTTACTGTTATAGGTTTACACTTGACCGCCATCTCGCCTGGTATTAAGCGACGATGTGGTCTACGATCCAACGTATTACGTGTTTACCTAGAGGAAACCGATTCACTCGCGATTTGATGACATCAATATTGTTACCATCAGGAAAAACCCTCTCATAAAAGTAGAGTCAAATCTCTTCGTTCATGTCTTTGGAACATCAACGTTGAAACGATGTCGATTTTTCGAGCTACGAGCAGTCCGATAGATAACGAGCAAGATCTTGCAGATCAATGGCACACTCTCCAAAGTGTATCCGCTAAAAAATTACAATCGCAATTTACTAAACTCTATGCGGACGTAGTATGCGACCAAATATTGGTATTAGTATTAAATACATAGTGTTCAAAATTAATTATCTTATCACATTATCCATTAGTCTCTGTTCGACTTACGAATACATAGGTCAATAGCCCGTAAACCATTTGTATGAACTAATTTGAAATGATACCAACAAATGTCTCAAAAATTAATCGTAAGCTTGGGTTACGTTTTTAATCTAATATCATCATCATCATCCACAGCTTTCTTTATCCCACTGCAGAGTATAGGTCCTTGTTTCATCGTGCCAACCGAGTTGACGTTAGACCCGTGATAAAACAATATTGTCGACTCATCTCGAAGCTGGACGTCTTAAAGTTCGCGCGAAGACCGCGACACGAGCCCGCAACAGGAGACCGCGACAGGCACTTGACACTATAGAATTGTATGAGCGCCAGTTCGCGCCGAGACCGAGACAGGTGTCGCGAGACATGTGTCGCGGTCTCGGCGCAAACTGGAGCCCATACAATTCCATAGTGTCAAGTGCCTGTCGTGGTCTCCGGTCCCGGTCTCCTGTCGCGGTCTCCAGGCGAACCGCTACCTTTACACTCCGCTTAACTTTCCTCGAAAAATAAACGAATATAGCATAGCACAATAGTGACAGTAAACACCTCTACAATATGTATTATACATACTACCTACATATTATGTAAACAAAGTTTCAATACTGCAGCACTCGAATCCGACTTTTTTCTTTAAACAGTTAAGAAATGTCGCGTGACACTTTAAAGAAATTGGACAACGCAGCTCTACAATTTTTTTGTAGTTTAGATGTAAATCCATCTAAACTTCAATAAAAAATTAATGTTAACGTGAATTTAATTTACTTTAGTTTTTATGACTTTTGCTTTTTTTCAATAAAGAGTGACGAGACGAGCAGGACATGCACCTGATGGCAAGCAACATACCCGCCACATAACAACACAGTGACACGCAGCTATTGAAACATGAAGAGTCCAAATCATTACCTAGCAACATTATGTTTTCAAGTATATGAGACACTTTCACAAATGTACACTTGACGAGCGAATTAAATTATGATTCTACCCCATTCCCAGGACATACATGCCTTCTGTTAATTTGCACGTGACCAACGATGCCACTGGAAGAGTTTCTGACCTGAAATCAGAAAGTGTGAGTTTAAGATAAGCTGCTTTAATATCGTCATTTTTTTTAAAACAACAGACAGTATTGAAAAAAACTGACATCCTTTGTTTGTTCGTATTATTAATCCCACATCCATTCACGCTGATGGAACTGTTGCGCAAACTCAACCTAATACTCGCACCTTCATATATTCATAGATTCTCATGTAACGGAACCACAATGGATGTCAATACGCAGATGGATGGTGTTAGAAGCACTTAACACTAAATAAGAGACTGAGGCTTGATATTCATGATAAATATCTGGTTTCTTTGTTGGCCAATTTAACTCATTGATGCTGCAAAAAATTCCAAAAAAAACTTGTTGTTTACGTCGTGTCCCGAAAATTTACGCTAAATCATTTTTTTTAAATAAAGAGTGATGAGACGAGCAGGACATGGGCCTGATGGTAAGCAACCTGTCTGCCACATAACACTACAGTGACACGCAGCTATTGGAACTTGCAGAATCCAAATCTTAACCTACCACTGCATTGCGCTCGTCACCCAGACATCTAAGATGTTATAATATCTCTAAGGCGTGTAATTTCTATGAAAACATAGCCCTTCAAACCGGAACACAGTAATGTTTGCATTATTGCTTGGCGGTGGAATAACTGGCAAAGGTGTGGTACTTCCCTAGGCAAAATCTACCAAGAGTCCTACCACTACTTATACTAAGAAGTATTTACATAAGCTTGTGACATCAACATATTTCAATGCGATAATATTGTTTTACACTATCAACCGCCCAGCTTAACCGCGTAGTTCGTTTTCCCGGTATAAAAAGTAATCTATGTGTTCCAAAGAGTTTACATATACTACGTATAAAGTTAGATTTTCCGTACGGTTCCTTTGTGTCAATCGTAAGCAGATGACGTGCATACTTTCTATGGCAACAGAGTGATGTGTCGCGACAAAAGTATGACACTTCTACAAGAGCGACAAGTTAAGAAATATGCTATCCGTGCTTTGGGTGTAAAGCGTTTGTGCCAACTCTATACGTAGTATATGTAACCTCTTTAATGTGTTCTTCTAGACTACTATTTAACTGTATTCCAAATTTTAAATTGATTGACTGATTGACGTCCCGACGTGAAGTGACGTTAATAATATTAGTAGAATATTTAGAAAGCTCATGTAACACCATATTCCTTAAAATATTAGAATATCGGTCAAGACAGTTAAGATAATTAAAATGTTCTGGCACCATAAGCAAATTTACGATCTTCGCAAATCTTTGTGGACCATTGTAGCGGTAATTTTTCACTCTCAAAGTCTTAAACATAAGTCCATTACAATATCACCTTTGACTCTTCAGTGATTGATATCTCCGTTTTGCGATCTTTATTTCTCGTTAATGTATAATTACTGACAATTTTAATATTAATGTTCAGTCTATTAATCAATTTGCACAGTTATTTCAAGCGGCGTTCTGTAATTATCTGAGACGAAAATTATTAATTTTAGTCGTGATATATGATTGATATTTCAATTTAGGACGTCTAACTGTTAGATCCATTGAACTTCTGTACGTTGTCTAAACAATGACCAGCGAAATTTGATATGAGATTATCAATAAATAAACAGACACAATATTTCATCAAGAGTTGATCTGAGATTGTATTGTTGCAAAAACTTATTGTTGTGACGTCGTTTACCGTTAACTTATTAGACGTATATTATTTATTTTTACATACATCTTAAAACTCCAAATTTTGAGGTCATGCACCTCTGGTTTATATTCTGTTTTCAAAAACAGAACGTTATCATAGAAATCATTGTTCGACTAAAACGGTAGTATAGCTGCCGGCAAACAAGTTGACCCAATGAAGTTAACTGCGCATGGCTGCGCAGAAACTTTTAAGGTCTCTTTGGTGGAAGTGCACTAGCGCGATCTTTCCCCTTCCACGTCACTTTTAGGTCAACTTGTTTACCGGCCACTACACCTATACTGTTGACGACGTTGAATAAAGAATCGTAATAAACAATAAATGTAAAAAAAAAGTAATAAATGTATACTTCCCTGAAAACATTGGTCTACAGCTATTTAAGCAAATTTATAAAATTCATTACACGTCTTATTAATATTATAAATATGAATATTTTGATATTTGTTGCACAACTACGTTACAACGACTTGAATACAATAAATATAAAGTTGAATGGACTGCCCGCACGCTGCCGACTGGAAGCGTGCGTTCCGCGCCCAAAAACGTGCCGTACGTGCCATTGTTGGCGTATGGCAATGTACATCCGTCAGACCATATTTCAAGGAGCTTGGTATACTTACTTTACCTGGTATCTTGATCTATCAAGTGGCTGTGTATGTCAAAAATAATCTAGAATCGTACAACACGCGAGGAGAGAGACATTCTCGCAACATACGCAACGCCGACAAGCTGGATGTTACACCACACTCTCTCACGAGGTTACAGAAGTTAACTCACATTATGGGACCGGAAGTTTATAACACTCTTCCCAAAATAGTTATATCGGCCCCAAGTTTCGGCAGCTTCAAAAACAGATTAAAGTGCTGGCTTATCGATCACACTTTTTATAGTTACAGCGAATTTTTAATGAGTGACGGCAAAGTTCCCATAAAAAATGTAAATAAATAAATTTGACATAGGTTAGTACAATTGCAATAAAGACATTATACTCGTATAATGCTTGACAGTTTTCTGTACAATAATTATTGTAATACAGTAAAGTAGTAGTTTCAAACTTTGAAAATGTATACAATTTGTATGCTCTTTGTTTTGTTTTTATTTTTTTATTAATTGACGTGTAAATTGTACATTTATGAATAAAGTACTTTGACTTTGACTGGAATACAATTTAGGTATTGGATACAGAATATATTCTGAAATAAGACATTCTAATTTTTATGGCATAACTGCTGTCGCTTTTCCCAAAAGGCGGCGGGTAAGCGTAAGTGTATTTCCTCCACGTAAAAAAGGTAACAAGGCTTCATCTTTGACCGCATCGTCGCTTACTGTTATTTCCAGAGCACATGATTTTGTTAATGTTAGTAGGTATACAGTAAATAACAAACAATCTCCGTATTTTGACAGACATAGAGATAACTCATTTTAAATCTTTCAACATTTCTTCGGCTGACAAAACGAAATCAGCATCTCTTATGTTGCAGATGACAAACGATGTGATGGATACTGCTTACCATCAGGCGAAACAAATGGTTATTTTATTAAATTTAAAAAAGCTTCAGGCGAGTGCAGTGCAGTATCAGACAGTACACTGCGCTCTATTTGATCCCTTATTTTTTTTTTTAACAAAGCGGTTTTAGCGGTCAATTGCTTTATCGTTTGTATAACAAAATACGCGAATTGTTTGTATTTTTACGGTACACTTACATTCACAACATGTGCTTCGAAAATAACAGTAAACGTAACGTTTTAAGCACTGCAAAGCTACCTGGCAACCATTTTTTTATTTGCATTTTGCAAATAAAAGCTCTAAATATATGGATCGCACCGCATTTGGACAAACTTTTGGCGCCAATATCGATAAGCAAGATGCAGTTACAAATAAAACAGATGCAGAAGGAGAATCTTTGCAAAACAGATTTGATTGAAATGAATAAAAAATCATTTACTGTGGCAGTTGATTTTAGGTATACACGATGCGATGTAATTTATTTGATCAAATTAACAAGATTACACTTTTATCCCCTGAATTTATTCCTATTTCATTGACATGGTTCGTTACAAACTCAATTTATTGTAACTTTTCCTTTGCTTCAAAATTACTAATTTTTTTGTATTTTAATCTTTTTGTTATTTAACTGGTGTTGCAAATTTTGGTAACTCTTGTCGGAAAGCTCTCACGTTATTGATAATACATTTATAAATAGTACGTGCAAATCCATGAAGACTTAATCTTAGTAAATATCTTAAAATGTTGGAATCTACGTTAGACACATTTAGAAGTTCAATTTTATTGAAGTTATGCTTTAATCTAAATTATCTACAAAATTCTCGAGATATTTCAACATAAAAATAACATACGAGATGGCATTTCCAACATAAAACCAACATAAAGAAAATTTACAGGTATCGTAACTGTCTTTAAGAGATATTTTTCTTGGAAGAAGTTGGTTTCTTTAAAATGTTTTTAATTTGAAGAAGTTCAACCTCACGAGAAATCGAATCAATGCAACTCGTACGGAATGGCACACAATTTTAATGTAGGTACCACTACATCACCATCGTTTCTTACAACCTATATGAGCTAGTTCTAATATTTAGTAATTTTAAAAAATTTCAAACCCCAACTATTGAATCACATAATAAGGAAACATAAAAGTACCTGCGTGACAATAGAGTTTTAAAGTTTCACCGGCTGGCAATAGTCTAGATTTGACGAGGCCTCTACACTCGAGTTTACAGCAAAATAATCAGTGTAACAACGGCTTAGTCTACCCAATGAATAAAACCATAAAAAAATGTCATGTGAGGATACGATAAGATGATTGAGAGTAGTAAAACAAGGAACTGAAGTGTTGCTTGTACAATAATGTTAATAATGGCCAAAGCACAACCTTCGGATTAATTTGTATTCGAAACCTAAATTTGATTTATGCTGGTTCGATAAACACCATTTTATAGCTTACTTAAGTTTGAAGTTACCCATCTGTGTAAATTAGATCACACAAATCCACGCGGACCTTGCTCAGGAATGATCGGAATGTGATGCTATTAATTTTGTTTGGGAGGATGTCGTGTCGCCGTCGTTAAGGCGTCGTCTTTGAAATTTGCGTCACGATAAGGCGCCAAGATTGTAACAACGAGTCGTGCCGCGTAAATATCACAATCACAACGGGCTGAGCAGACGGGCTTCTTGATGTAATGTATTCCTTATTCAAAGATGTAATGACACAATCGGCATACCTGCATATCCACTGGATTAGCATGTTTGACACACTAGTGGTAAAGGACAATGACATTTAGCTGGCGATAGACATTTGATGTTGCATTTCACCTCTTACTGGTTGTTATGACAATTTTGGCTGAGAGAATAACATAGTAACTGTTATGTTAGAAATTTAAACGTAACCTTTAAAAGATAACGATGCTGCTATTAAAATTAAGTTACCGGCTATTTTTGCCCATCAATGGTTTCAATTTAAATAAAGCTACGGAAATCATTTGTCGTAAAATCAAATAGAGATACAATGTATTGAAATCAAATCACCATTCAGAACTACTTGCGCTATGATGCAAACCATGAAACTATGCAATAAATAAAAAAATATCAAGAATATAAAACTACGACAACATTTTTGCACCTGCTGGGTTTATGGAATTTTATACCCTGGGTTCATTTTGGTTAAAGTAAGTTCTAAACTCAAGATTTTTGTGTATGTTGATGACTTAATGATAATGGCGTTACAAATAAACAAATGAAGTGTATCCAACTCTCTATAATGACTTGATAATTTAAGCTCACAATAGTTTAACACTGTGAGTCTAAACTCTATCGTTATATCTGCTACAAACTTGCAATAAAATAATGATTGATAGTTTTTCCCAAGAGAAAAAGTCTTTGTAAATTCTGTTGGTCCTAACCAGCTCAATGGATCTGTGGAATTTAACATCAGACAGAAAGAAGTGGCGGCCAATGGGCCAACCCATTTAAAATCCTGGGCCATTTTATCGTTGAGCCCATGTGCCGGATCTTGAAACACTTTCGTTCTCGTAATGGATATACTAACTAAACTTTATTTATGCATGTAATTGCAACAAACATGGGTATCTATTGGTAATACAGCCAGTCTGAAAACATCTAATCCTGCAACACAAACAGCATATAATAAGGACGACCAATTAAAATGGAACCAGATTAGAACGACATATAGAGTTGACGAAAATCCCACATTCCACTTCAAAACCAGTCGATTTATAATTGCGACCGTTTAAAATTTAATATTTGCATTTTCCGCCGGCACTGATTTGATTAACTCATTTATAAGTGTTTTTTGATTAAAATATACGCCGATTATAGCAAAAACAAAACATTTGATTGATTTATACATGGAAATATTTAAATTAGATGAATCTAATCGCGTGACTGCCATGGGTAGATAACTGCGCACCTATTTTTGGATTTCTATATCCATCTGTTTGATTTATATTATGGTGGCAAAACATACGATTTCAGATTGATATGCCCGGATTTGTGTAATATAATAAGTATTATTAATTACACAATAGTTAAATAATTAATACAGATAATTTTAAAAGTGTCGTCTCTCAAATTTCATCTCTTACATTTCGACACTATTATTATTGATACGTAAATAATAAAACAATGGATATAATAAGTTACGGCTAGTCTAGTCGGGAGAACGGCGCCTGCCGAACCGGAGACCCCGGGTTCAAACCCCACACGCACCACTGGTTTTTTGAAGTCATGTTTGTAATGCTGCTAACTTAAAACGGTGACAGAAAACATCGTGAGGAAACCGACATGTACCTAGAATCTTTCGAAGTCATGTGTCATCCACCAACCCGCACTGGGCCAGCGTGGTGGATTATGGCCTTAACTCTCTCCTTGCGAGAGAAGGCCCCGAGTCCCAGCAGTGGGAACATTTAGTGGGTTGTTGATGATGATGATGAAAACAATGGAATTTTCGCCTCAGATTAGTAATAAGAAATAATGGTTTACATTTTTATTAAAACTTGGCACATTGTATTTTTCCCTTAGATTACTTATTTTTTAAATATGGGCGTGCAGTGTCGTTATTGGTGTACAAGTTCCTTTGGTGGTCCATAGGTTAGTTTTAGGGTATCGTAAAAATAAACTAGACCTTGACTTCAGACTCTGGTATTTGCCCTTCTTTCCATATATCCGACTGATCGATTCAACATAATCTTTCAAATGTTAACAATAGTTAGAAAGTTGTTATTCTCATGAAATATAAATTTAATGATGACCGGCGAAGTATATAGAGACGATCTTCTTAGCATTCCATGGATTCACCGTGCGGGTGCCGGGTCCATCGTGTGGCAGAGAGAGAAAACTCAGAGTAGTTCCCGAGACTTGTGACTCGGGCGTAGGTTTAAGGGCCCCTTTCTGACGTACATCAACACTCACCTTCACCACTCGTTTTTCTCTCCCTGCCCAGCCAAATCTGATATGAGCCTACTAGTGCAGCTTTAGATACACGTTCTAGTATAGAACTTACAGCACTTCTGGATAAGCCAAGGTCTTTCAGTAGGTTATAGAGAGATTTTGCTGGTATACCTCTCGCTCCCACTTCTACAGCGTATAAACTAACTACATAGCCGTTTTTTGTTAATTCGTTTAGGAGGTCGTAATACTTATTTTGTTTCATCGCGTGGTCTTTAGGTATATTAGTTTCCCACGGTACGGTAAGTTCTACAAGGACTATGCGTTTCGTAGCTCTAGAAAAAGGAAAATGTCCGGTCTGGATGACGAAACACCCACATCCTCTGGGATTTTGTAGTGCTTTTCATACGTGTCCATTAAAATAGTCCAATCAGGTGCTGTACCCAGGATTGAGTAAGGCTTGTTCCTGGAGTTTGAAGTTGAGCCTTCTTTACAAAGTTAATTTGTCTGTTGTTTGTCGTCAATCCCTTTTGGGCTCTAGCTACCGAAAGGCTCATGGCTTCACGTATGATTTCAAGTACTCTGTCATGACGCCGTGAGTAATGACCCCATTAAGGAGCACCTTGCATCCCACCAATATGTGCCTTGCTGTACATATCGCCTCTCCACAAGTATAGCAACATTTTTCAGAGGCTTTTCCCACCTTACCAAGTTACTCTGGTCAGGAGGGTCATTTGGAATGCATTTAGATAAAATTTTAATAAGGCAGGGGACCAGTCATAGATCAAGGTGCGCCATTTTAGAGCTAATGGGATACAGAACTCACCTATGGTTAACCACTCACTTTGCATTTCTAAATTCATAGCGTGCACTTTGTAACTGTCATTTTCGTCTTGTTGTAGAAAGGTTTTACCATGTCTCGGTCTTCCCTTTTTTTCTCGCACCCAACCCAGCAGTATTTACTTGTGCACCTGCCATAAATTGTTTATGGAATTGAAGTCTAGATTCCAGGTCTGAAGCAGTTTTGTCTTTTGGGAGAGATGTAATTAATTTGTCTTGCGACTTTCCCAAAACATGCGTTTTTGTAACTCTTAGGTGTTTGTAAAGTTCAGACGGTTTCTTTAGTTTCAGCCCAAAACTATTGTGATCCCTAAAAGAGTAGAGGATCAGCCGGATGTGCCAATCCGAACCATGACTTCAATATCTTTATGACATTGGCATCTAGCTTTGCCAGGAGAGTTTACCGATGTCATATACTAGGAAAGGCCAAGTGAGACGTGATGTGAGGTAGTTGTCATATATCCATGCTTTTTGATATTGCTGATAGGCTGCTGGTCTACCTTATTGAGGTTGTTCATGAAATTTTCAACAACCACCTCTAATGATGGTGTACGTCCTTTGTGATCTATCTTTCTACCAAGAAATTTGAAAGGCACTGCCTCTGCAATTGTGGCAACTCCTTGGCCACTTATGGAGAGTCCCGGATCGTAAGACGTATATTTGGTATTTCTTCTACCCAGACAAAGACAATGACATTTAGATGGTTTTGTCCTCATTCCCTCCGTCCATGTACAGAACTCATCGACTTCGTTCAACAATTCTTGACACTGTTTGGGATTACGTGTAAGTATTGCAAGGTCGTCCGCAAAGGCCAAGATTGACTCAGTGTACTTATTGTTGATTTTAAACCGGTAGCCCCATTTCTTTTCACGGGATATTAATTTGTCTACTAAAATATTTATAACTATATTAAATGCTATTGGTGATAAGCAGCACCCTTGGAATAGTCCTACATTGTATTCAAGTGGTTTTGTGTATTCCTTGTTTACTGCTATGACGAATTTTAAGTGGCAATAATAAGAATTAATTATGTCAATAATTTCAGCAGGAAAGTTATACCATTTTAGGGCAAATATCATAAGTTCATGCTGGACAGAACCAAACGCGTTCTCTAGGTCTATCCAGCAGACTGTAATTTGCCTCTCATGTGTTCTGGCATCTTTCAAACTTTCTGCTAGTAATGTATTGTGTTCCAGGCATCCAGAAATACCAGGCAAGAACCCTTTCTGGTGATTGGGCCTGAAATACCTATTGCTAGTCATAAATGTGGTCATTTTGTTTGCAAAATACTGAAAAGATTTTAGAAATTGTAAATAGTCCATATCGTACATCAGAAGCTAGCCATTAAACACCAACTTATACCATCGAAAATAGTTCCATATTATCAATATAATCCTAAACCTGTGCTAGAAAACCAGAACTATAAGATATACTTTGATAGGGCAATTTTAACAGACAGAACAATACACTATAATCGACCTGACATCACTCTAATAGATAAATCAAATAGATTAACTTACTTAATTGATATAGCTGTTCCAAATACACATAACATACAAAAAACCATTACTGAAAAAATACATAAATACACTGAACTAAAAGAGGAAATTATGAGACTGTGGAACATGAACAGAGTATGTATTGTACCTTTGGTGATCTCTAGTACGGGGTCATTCCTAAGCACTTACACCACTATTTAAAACAAATTGATTTACACAGTAACATATTCATAACAATGCAGAAAGCTGCGATATTAAACACCTGTCGAATAGTTCGGAAGTTTCTGCAGGATGATTCAGTAGGGGAAGAAAATATTCATCATGAATTCCACTTGGTCTAGACCCGTGGACTTCATTAAAACACCGAAACTCTTCTAGTTTCGAGAAAGATACACCTCTTCAAAAAATAATAATAATATAATAATAATAAATATAAAAATAGTTCCGAAAAAACTGAGACGTTATTGTCTTATTTTTCAGGCCTTTTTGTTTACCCTGCGAAAGACCGGTAATTGACAAAAGCTTGATACTAGTATAAAAAACATTTAAATCAATTTTAATCTTACTGAACCCTTGGTATAAGAGTATAACTCAGTCTTGATTGGTTTATTATTTGATTTAATTACGTACCTATTTCTTAGGTTATACGACAGAGAATTACCTATTTAAAAAAAAGTTATATCTGTGTTCATTGAACCAAGATGACGCATAACCTAATGTAAGCAGTCAAATCCTCTTCATTTTGGACTCAGTTAAATTAACAGAATTATTGACACATAAATATAGATAAAACTGTTATGTCAAACAAAATAAATAATGTTGTGTTAATCTGTCAAATGATAAATACTTTAACAGTAGCAGGAATTTCAATGAGAGGTTGTTTATTGTTGAACCATCCGAAATTGATCGTATAACATTGAGAGTATACAGGAAGATTATTCGTAAGTAAGGCTTTTGAAAGCGTTGGCCTCGACAGGCGTTTATGTCTGGATGAGTCTATATTATTGTCAGTTCTATGAAATACTTATTGATAATATCGAAGTGTAACCGCATATCAGAAATGTACGCACGAATTGTCTTGTTAAAGATGCGGAACTGGAATGGATAAGACTTTATTGTCAGATACAGCGGCGTATGTCTATTGATCGGTTTAAATATCATGTGCTCTATTGGAAGTGGAAGAAATGTGCTGCCATTGTAGGATTATTTTTGATTTGGTCCATGTTTATTTTGAATTTAAATTGTTTTGTTTGTTTGTTCCTTGCTTTCGAAGTCAAGACTCAGTGGTGAGAATATCCAATCTCACAATTGTTCGATCCCACTTCCATCTTTGTGTATTTACTTAAATGCCATACGAATTTGATAGATGATGATAGAGACAATAGATACGAGTATACAAATTCGTTTATCACATCTCAAGATTTAACGGTAAAGGAAAGCATCACGAGGTAACCGGTACGTCTAAATAAATCAGTATCTCTAATGGACTTGTCTTCCGCTGGCCCACACATGCCTAACGTTTTGGATAACAGTCTCGCTTTTCTTATTGTGAGAAGAAGTTTAAAGTTTCAGCACTAGGAAAATAAAGTTAGCTTTTCAACAAAGAACTATTTTCTTCATTTCTGCACACTATGCATATACATATATGTATATCTCGCATCTCCAGCCATTAGTGGAAGCGTACTTCTCGTTTATGGCGCTACTTAAAACAACTGTAACAGTTGTAGTTTTACAAATGATAAATGTTATTATTAAAATGTTTGATGAAAGCATTATTGGTACGTTTGAATAAATGTAGTTGTAGTCGAGTAATAAATGAAATATCAATAGTAATTGAAGTACGCAGAGGATTGACTCTACTTAATTTTGTGATAAAAACGTCGGGCGGTAGAATGCGTTGTCTGAGTGCGGTTTCTCCGATGATATATGTGATTATAAATCTTGGTGTCTTAGAATCGAGAGCAAATGGGTTTCTTCTGGGTAAGCACGCTCCATAATTGACCACATTATCGATCACCATCATGCGATGGCGATCAATAGTAAACCCATAAAAGTAAAAAAAACAACAAATTTAAATGAAGTCTTTGAATAAAATAGAATGATTAAAATTATGAAACCTCAGAATGTTTTTTAGCGTTGTAAGGTTTGCGGTCGACTACCATCTCTTCTGATGTTAAACATTGATGCAGCCGCCTATAGAGCGCGTTCACCGAGAAGAAACTGACTTAGGTACTCTAGATTTGAAGATACTCAAATTATTTTCATCAGAGCAAAAACTCTCAGGCCAATCAACAGCTTAAACGTTTCAATTACAAAATGCAGTCAAATTTGAGTCTTTAGAACGTCATCCACAAAATAATATCGTCTTTGCAAAATAAGTAGTTAGTTCCGTACAAGTTTAGGTGTTAAAGGCTTATGGTTGTTTATGTATAATGTAAAAAGGGTGACAATTGTTTTTTTTCGCAGTAACGACAAAAAACGACATTAACATAAAATAGATTTGTTGAACATTAAACTAAACGCTCAGTTAGAGAAACTTCTGAACACATACTATGTTTTGTACAGGGCTATTATCAAATCTAGTACAACAGAAAGTTTGTATACAATTCTCCGTTACGATCGTTGGTATTTCCAGGTAGGTAAACAGTAGCAGCTATAAACTATTTAGTAATATTAAATCTTCTTCCATGCCATTTTCATGAGAGTCATGACCTCCCGTGTCACCTTCTCTGCGACCTTTTGGCACTATTTCTGTATTTAGCTAAGGATAAATCATGTTGGGTGACAGTACCTTTTGTTGTGCACGTTTTTGGATATAATGGACGAGATTACACACAATATACTATGGTATAATGACTTTAAGACGGATTCTGGCTTCCGACAAGATTTGAATAGAATTTAATGTCTTCAAAATTTTGGGATGGAAGTGAGACGGCAAGAAGTGCATATTTGCCAGTAATGTGGCAAACGTGCAGTATTCTGTAATATGACTAAGCACTACAAGCTGAAAAACCCTAAGTATTGAGCAAAACTGCACTGCAATAAAAAATAATTTATCATCTTATATCTTCGTATGATAACTGAAATCCGATGGCGGGAATTTTTGCGCCTTTATGTAGTATTACGTATTTATTACATCGTATCGGTCTGTAGGAGATTGTATTAATGATAAAATTAGATTAGAGTACTGATTAACTACTTATTAACACTAAGTACATCTGAGTTATCCCATGAACTGATGAAAGTCTAGAGGATATCAAAGTGATCAGGCTGACTACCTTCAAAAGCATCCCGAGAATGCTAGGAATCACCTCACTGGATAAGAAGCTCTTCTGTAGTGGTAGGACTCTTGGCAGATTCCACCTGGGGAAGTACCACAACTTTGCCAACTGGCAAAAGCTCTTCTGTAGTGGTAGGACTCTTGGCAGAGCCCGCCCGGGGAAGTACCACACCTTTGCCAGTTATTCTACTGCCAAGCAGTAATGTGCAAACATTACGGTGTTCTAGTTTGAAGGGCAATGTTTCCAGAGAAATGTTGCTTATCATCAGGCACATTTCCAGCTCGTCTCGTCAATCTGTACTTAAAAAAAGAAGGATTATACGTTGAGCTGAATAAACATCAGTATTTTGGTCAAGCGTTGTGCCAACCGAAACGTTGTTTTGAAAGGTTTTTAAAAATGTCTCAACAGTAATCGGTTCAAATATATAACTGCCAAATTTAATGTTCGTATTTTTTTTTAACAGCAATCGGTTCAAATATTTCAATCGGAACTGTTTGTATTTTCACCGATTGAGATATTTACCAGAATTAGTCGCAGCACCACCATTATCTTTTTCTCTGGAAGCTGTGATAATGATAGTGTAAACGCAAGCTGCGTAACTTTCATTTATAATTTAAGCAACATACATTTTTTTTTCATTGATAAAATGAGCAAAACATGCGCATTATGGCAAGCAATAAACTTCCTTGAGGAGTCACTCCCACGCGCTCATTTGAACTTTCAAAGCACTGCCTAGCACTGGACTGTGTTCGTCACATACTCTGCAAAGATTTGTATCACTACACAAATTAATGGTACTATGTAAAAAAAATGTTTTTCAATTTTGTTAATTAATCTTCTAGAAATCGTATGCTAAATATTGCATCATAATTTTATTTTGGATAAATACACTTAACTAAGAATGGGATCGTTATATTATATTGTCCTTTACACAACCATATCGCAAAGCTACAAATTTAGAACGCTAGCGCGTTCGATAAAAAAGATATTTGATCTGAAACCACGTAGGTACTTGAGCAAAGAACTAGGTTTCAAACTGTTATACCCGTTAGAGTAACAATCATAAATTAAGAATATCTTGTCTATCTGTTGAGTATAACGGGGTCATTTGTCTAGACTAGACGGGGTCTAAATGAAAATAATACAATATTACTCCAGCCCGTCTAAACCTCTTAGTTTATTATTGATATCTACGTGTTGAGTGACTTGACCTATTCTAAATATTTTTATGTTGATATTCTAACCAAATATTTTTTCAGCAAATTATAACTATATTTCAAAAACACGCTGAGGGCTGACGAAAAGATTGTGGAGCTGGAAGAAGAAGTGGACAAGTTGCGATGGGATATCATGGGGTTATCCGAAGTCCGTAGACAGGGCGAGGACAGGATAACCCTCGAATCCGGCAACTTGTTCTACTACCGGGAGGGAGATCAACAATCCCAAGGGGGTGTCGGGTTTATCGTCCGCAAGTCTCTCGTCAACAACGTGATAATGATCGAGAGTGTGTCGAACAGGGTGGTATACCTTGTACTTAAAATTAGCGACCGGTATTCATTGAAGGTCATACAAGTATACGCACCGACCTCGACACATCCCGACGAAGAGGTTGAGGCCATGTATGAGGACATCTCCAAAGCCATACATGTCTCGCCAACACATTTCACAGTTGTGATGGGAGACTTCAACGCGAAACTGGGCAAACGTAGCGGTGATGAGTTGAGAGTGGGAAATTTCGGATATGGGCAGCGGAACCCAAGAGGGCAACGTCTAGCGGATTTCTTGGAAAGGGAGAGCCTCTTTATGATGAACTCCTTTTTCAAGAAACAGCCACAAAGAAAGTGGACCTGGATTAGCCCTGACGGTTCCACAAAAATGAGATCGACTTCATTATGACGACTAAACGGCAAATATTCAGCGACGTCTCTGTGATCAGCAGGGTTAAGACCGGCAGCGATCACCGTATTGTAAGAGGCACGCTGAATCTAAACATTAAGCTCGAAAGATCACGTCTAATGAAGTCCACGCTCCGACCAAATTATGCTCAGATCGAAGATCCCGATAACTTTCAACTTGAACTTCAAAATCGCTTCGAATCCTTAGATGAGTGCGTAACGGCGGACGAAATAAACGACAGGCTAGTGGAAACTGTTCATGCTGTTGGCAGAAAATTTTATAAGAGCCGACGCCAAAACAGAACCCAAAAGCTCTCCGATCAAACTCTAGATCTTATAGCGGTCAGACGAGATATGCGGTTACAGTCTTCGGTCGACATGACGGTATACAGACGGCTCAATAGACAGATCTCTACTTGTGTGCGACGCGACATACGCTGCTTCAATACTGAGTATTGAAGAAGCGATCAAGCAGAACAAAGGCTCAAAAGTGTTCGCAAGAAATCTGTCTCTTGGGCAAAGTCAGCTGACCAAACTGAAGACCGATAGTGGTAACGTTGTCTCGTCGAAGCCTGAGATTTTGGAGGAGATTGAGAGGTTCTATGAACAGTTATACACCTCTACGCAAGCACAACCTGTCGTTAGCATGGCAAAAGACCCCAGAGCCAAGCTGACCCGACACTTTACCGAAGATATCCCAGAAGTCAGCCTGTATGAGATTAGGATGGCCCTCAAACAACTTAAAAACAACAAAGCACCTGGCGACGATAGAATTACGACTGAGCTTCTGAGAGCGGGTGGAAAACCGGTACTTAAAGTCCTCCAGAAGCTGTTCGATTCCGTCATACTTGACGGTAGTACGCCAGAAGCGTGGAGCAGAAGTGTGGTGGTGATCTTCTTCAAAAAAGGTGACAACACCTTGTTGAAGAACTACAGACCCATCTCACTTCTGAGCCACGTTTATAAGTTGTTTTCGAGGGTAATCACGAATCGTCTCGCACGCAGGTTTGACGACTTCCAGCCACCCGAACAAGCCGGTTTCCGAAAAGGCTATAGTACCATAGACCACATTCATGCGCTTCGGCAGATTATACAGAAAACCGAGGAGTATAATCGGCAACTATGTATCGCGTATGTGGACTATGAGAAAGCCTTCGATTCCATCGAGACCTGGGCAGTGCTTCAGTCTCTCCAGCGATGCCGCATCGACTATCGCTATATCGAAGTGTTGAAGTGTATTTACAGCAAAGCCACAATGTCTGTCCGATTACAGGACCAGTGCACAAAACATATCCAGCTACAGAAAGGCGTGAGACAGGGAGATGTTATATCTCCGAAACTGTTCACAGCCGCGCTGGAAGATGTTTTCAAGCTACTGGACTGGAACGGATATGGCATCAATATCAACGGCGAATGCATCACTCACCTTCGGTTTGCCGACGACATAGTCATTGTGGCGGAGTCGATGGAGGACCTCGGTGCTATGCTCAGGGACCTCAGTAGAGTATCCCAACAGGTAGGTTTGAGGATGAATATGGACAAGACGAAGGTCATGTCAAATGTTCATGTCTCACCTGTACCGGTTATTGTTGGGAATACCACACTCGAAGTTGTTGACGAATACGTCTACCTGGGTCAAAAGATCCAATTAGGTAGATCCAACTTCGACAAAGAGGTCCAGCGAAGGATCCAACTCGGATGGGCAGCGTTCGGGACACTTCGGCACATCTTTGAGTCCAAAATACCCCAATGCCTAAAGACGAAAGTCTTTAACCAGTGCGTGTTGCCAGTGATGACTTATGGAACTGAGACGTGGTCCTTCACTGTTGGTCTCATAACGAAGCTCAAAGTCACACAGCGAGCTATGGAGAGAGCTATGCTCGGAGTCTCTTTGCGTGACAGAATCCGTAATGAGGATATTCGCAAAAGAACGAAAGTGGCCGACATAGCTCAAAGAGTAAGCAAGCTGAAGTGGCAATGGGCAGGCCACATCGCTCGCAGAACTGGGGACAACCGATGGGGAAAAAAAGGTTCGTGAGTGGCGACCACGAACCGGGAAACGCAGTGTTGGACGGCCTCCCACTAGATGGACAGATGACCTCACAAAGGTCGCTGGAAACCGCTGGTTGCAGGTTGCGCAGGACCGTTCGTTGTGGAAATCTAGGGGGGGGAGACCTATGTTCAGCAGTGGACGTCTTGTGGCTGATGATGATGATGATGATGATGATGATGATTTCAAACACAACAAGTACAAATACAACTTTTACAATTACAAATTACAATTTTTCGCGTGCAATATCGGTATAACCTACCTACCTATACATAACTACAATATAATTAAATTGTTGATTTTTTTCCCCAGGATTGTGGTTGCGATTGCGGAGACGTTTGGCAGTTGAGGCGCTGAGGCTTTTATCTAGTCTAGGCATATCTATCGAATGAGCGAAAACGACCATAATTCCAGCCCTAGTTGGTACTTTAACTTTAATAGGTTCACACTTGACCTCGTGAATACATTTCATCTGATGTTAAGCGACGATGCGGTCATAGATGAAGTGTGCTTGTGCTTACCTAGGAAAATCCATTCACTCTCGATTTAACGATATTTTTTTAATAAATTAATATAATTAATAAATATATATTTTTTTTTTATTCTCGATAATTTAATTTTTTTCTCGATTTAGATTGTAGATAACCATCGAGAAAAACCCATCCGTTTTTTTCATACAAGTAGAGTCAAACCTCTGCGTTCGAGTCTTTGGAACGTCAACTATGAAACGATGTCGCTTTTGCAAGTTACGAGCAGTCCGATAGAAAATAGGGCAAGGTGGTATTAGATTATACAGATCAGTCGCACACTCACCGACGTGTATCAAATAAAAACCCGAAAAACTAGCAATTTTGCGGTGATGTTCGAGACTTTGAAGTCTATTTCGCACAAGAATGTTGTTGTCCACTTGCATTTATGACTTTTATTAATGTTAGTGCCTCATTTTTAAGATTGTTCATAATAATTTAATTAAATTGTGTAATTTTTTTTTTAATATTTGAATGTCGCTAAAACACAATGACAACGTACAAAATTGTGTTCCTATAATATTTCATTAAATTCATTAAGACATTAGTGCTAAAAAAATAACAAAGCATTTACATACATTTCATTCACTTCCTTTATAAAATTAGTGCGATTGATAAAATTCCATATTCATGCAATTTAACTATTGTTAATTATTTAAAGTGCCAATTTATGTTACTAAAAGTAGCATAACTATCAAGCCAAAAAATATAATAGATAACGTTTCTTTTGTAAAAATAATGATCTATTCTTTAGCTGAGTTCAGAGTTTAGGTCAATATCCTGCATGGTGCGTTTTAAGGTCACTATATTGTGTAGATATACGTACTACGCGCATCTAACGTACACACTAGCAACGCAACGCGGTTTTACCTGCATAGTTCCCGTCCGTTCCCGTTATTTTGGCGTCTTAAAAAACCTATGTGTTCCTTCAGATAATAATTTACCCGTATTCCAAATATCAGCCCGATCCGTTCGTACGTTCCGACGTAAGCAAAATATAAGCTAACCATATTTCAACCATGTCATGACCTATGAATGGAGTTAAAATATTGTTGGCTTTTATAACAATCGTTATAGAACCAGTAATCATTTTGTAGTGGTATTTGCAGAGTCCACCTGTGGAAGTAATATGCAAACATAATTTTGATCCAGTCGGAAGGGAAATATTTCTAGATCAATTACAGGACATAGGGATAAATCATCTTATATCTCTGGGTGTCGAGAGCGGGGTAATGCTAGGTAATGATTTTGACTCTTCATGTTCCAATAGGTGCGTGACACTATGCTGTTATATGCAGTCGTGTTAATTACCGCAATGCATTCACACGTCCTGCGCGTCCCGTAACTATAAACTATAAAAAAGTATCTACGAATCATTTCTTGGCATTTAATTCAACACGAGTTGATTCATAAACAAGAACAAAATTAAAGATTTTTATTAACCCCCCGACTGCCTCAAATTTGTTATCTGTACAACATTCTACTAGTCAAGTCCTTTCGTTTGATATACTTACATATTGTACTGTAAAAAGTAGTACTGAAGTAATGTACTGAAAAAAAAATTCGCCATTTTGTGGGGGTGGCCATCTTGGATTAGATTTTTTTATAGTGTATAGTATTTTACGAGTCAAGCCCTTTCATATGATACTTGTATTGAGGTAGGTTGTGAAGAAATATTTTTGGCGCCATTTTGTGGAGGCGGCCATCTTGAATCGATATTAACTAAGCGTAACTAAGAACATCCGCACGGATATTAACCTTCAAGTAAAAAAAACCGCATCAAAATCGGCCCATCCGTTTGAGCTCTACGGTGCCACAGACAGACGCACACACAGACAGACAGATAGACGGCAAACTTATAACACCCTTTTTTTTGGTCGGGGGTTAAAAAAAATATTGGTGGACAGTTCACACACAACACCATCTGATACCAAACTAAGCGAACTGTGATGAATTGCAGTTTTCTGCTGTGCATTGACCGTTCAACTGGACTCGTCACATCATACTCACACCTCTTAGAACTAATGGACTGAGCTCGTAAACCCAGACCTTCGTTATTTAAAAAAAGCTTACTGTTTGTCAGCGCATGCTCCCAACACAGGTAAGGACGATGGACCATTATGGAGTATGGGTCATCCTGGCGTTGACAGATAAACGGTACTAAAGGTGTGTGAAATGCCGGTCTAAATTTGTCAAATTACATATTATACAGTATTTTTTTGTATAATGGCTTAATATTAATATCAAGTAATAATAATAAGTAATAGTAGTATCAGTAGTAAAGGGTTTGACAATTATTATTGTTGTTTTTTTTTTAACTCTATATTTTATTACGGTATCTTTTACTTTACTTCACATATAAAGAAGGTAAATCACTTATCAAATTACTATATATTGCAAATAAACCACATTTTATAATACATAGATTTTTTTATTACTTTGTGGTCATTCTTCACTAAACACCGTTATGTCCCAAACTAGCAATTATTGTACTTAAATTAATACATGCTTCACATATTCATACATGCTTTTAAATTAATACAATGCATACTTCTGACATATGTAACAATTGAAAATAATAATACCCTTTTAAAATAGAAAACGTGATCATACCATCAAGTTCACCGCTCGCTCTAGTTCTTTTTCGCACACACACAAACTGTAACATTATTTTTTTACTAAAAAGTGTTCATATATTATATGTTATTTCATTTCTCCGAAACAATCTAAGATATCTTTGTAGGTATTGGTGTTATAAACCATGACTCACAATCTTTCCTCACCAGTTATATTCTTTATTCAACAAGTCAGTTAATGAATTGCACTTTTTTGCCGAGTTCAATAACTTTATAACATTTTAAAAGTTATAACGACCTATCATAATTTGGGAACCCTAATCATTTTGGATTCAATACAATCAAACTTACCTTTTCGTTGTTGTTATAAAGAAATGATGTTTTATGTAAAACTTGTATGCATTGAATAATTTATTGATTTCACGAGTTTTTGCACGATTAAAATAATGTTTTTAAACATACAATAAGCTCATTGTATAATAATTGTATTTGTATCTTGTTAATTTTATGTTTAAATTGGATGATGATTATTTTTATGTTTGGATTGGATTGAGGTTCTCAATTACAACAGAAAAATTACATTCATTAATTTAAAGTAATGACACGTACTTTATCGACTGATTATACATACATATGTACATTCTATATATTTATTAGGACGAAACGACGGATCGAAGTAGAACCAGAGTAGGAAAGTCACGAGATTATTTCGAAATTTCGTTTTCGTAGAAAGAGAGTTGACGTCCAGAAAAACTAAATATTTTTTCTGAAGTGAAAACATCTTTACCTACGTTGAAAACTTTTGGGGGGAAATTTTGTGTAGTGGTAGGACTCTTGGTAGAGTCCGCCTGGGGAAGTACCACACCTTAGCCAGTTATTCTACCGCCAAGCAGTAATGTGCAAATGTTACTGTGTTCCGGTTTGAAGGGCAATGTTTCCAAAGAAATAACAGGGTTCAGAGATATAACATCTTAGATCTCTGGGTGACGAGCGCAGTGCAGTACTAGGTAATGATTTGGACTCTTCATGTTCCAATAACTATGTGTCACTGTGCTGTCATGTGGCAGGCATGTTGTTTACTGTCAGGCACATCTCCTGCTCGTCTCGTCACTGTTTATTTAAAAAAAAACCTTATGGTTTCATGTCACCGACATGCATACTTTCTAGTATACATATCTGTAGCTGTATAGGTGATGTATTGTGTAACATTAGTGTTGTATAATATTAAAGTTCAAAATTGGAAGTTTTTGCTTCTATCGACAGTCACTTTGACAAAAAAAATGTTTTTACATACAAAACAGAAGAGTTTTTTTTTGACGTGACAACGTCTTATAAATTGGTTTGCCGGGTGACACTTCAAGAAACTGCGTTACGCTCCGCTCACGTTATGCGCTCACAACGAGAGCGAGTGAGAGGCACGCGTCCCTTCCACTCGGGCATGGTCAGCCCGCCTAAGAGCGAGAGAGACAGACATAAAAAAGTGAAAGGCACGCGTCCCTTCCGTAAAATTATTTTACCACTCAAAGTCGTTGTCACGTAAAACTTTCGCCCGTATACCGACTTTACAGGCAACCAATTTTTTTGTAGAGAAAATATGCTACGTCATAATTTATTTCTACTCACCAGTCGAATCGTGGTAAACCGGATCCCGTAGGTTATTAAAAAAAATCAAGGATCAAAATAATATGCACTGCTATTTTCTTTACAACTGAAAACCCAGCTTTGATTGATTACCATTTAAATTTATATCATATTGATACATAAATTTAAGTCCAAAAATAAATTATTTTTTATTTTCAAACGACACAATTCGTTTGAAAACCATAATTTACATAATTAATGGAATAACTAAAGATAAGACTCGTCACACAAAGCTCGTATATTTAAACAAACATTAATTAGGTAAAGAATTTACTGATCAATATTCATCGTTCATTAGGTTGTGGTATCTTTTTACCCAATATGTCTTAAGTGACATTAATTTGATCTGTATAATAATAATTTTAAGAATTTACGAAATCTGGTGACATCAAACCCTGGCATTTGGACGACGAAAATAATATACTTAATACCTAAATCTGTAAATTAATCAACAATAAGCTAAGATATTTTAAATTAGCGAATTGTTTTATAAATCATTAAGTTTTATAGCGCAAATGAATAATCTTGTGCGGCAAATGCGACTACAAATATTATTATTTAACAACTACCTAGAACAATGTAAATATTCCCCTATCTATTAGTAAAAATCAATCAAGCTATTTCGAAGCTTAACGTTTGTCACGCTTCAAAATAGCTTGATTTTTTGTGCTTTGTGTTTTCAAAGAGGACACTTTTATAAACATAGATTTTAATCTAAAAATGTATAGCTTAGCTGTGCTTTGTGAGGCACAGTTAGTTTTTATTTATGAAATCATAATTATCTCTGTAAAACATTATTTAAAAAAAAAACAATTGCTATATTTTTGTAGCGACCGATCGAATGTTCGATTTCGGTTTCAGTCACTTTCGGCCAAGAAATCAAATTTGGGACACACTGTATGCAAGTTTGAGTTATGACAGAAACTGAAAACATGACCGAAAGTTCAGGCCCAGTTTCAGTTACCGTTGAAATCCCTGTTCGGTTCAACACAATATTTATTTGAAATTATTATTTATTTTTGTTTTCCAATGTATCTGCAGTCACGAAGTTCGCACAGGTGTAAAATTAACTTAATTTGCTAATTCTGCGGAATCAACCTATATTCTGACAGTTGACCTTTTGATTGCTTCATTTACTAAAATTGATAGTTTGGTTAACATTTCAAGCGGAAGTCATATTTGTTTATGATATTGATTTCGTATTTCCATAATATATTTTCTATACTTAATATCTTTTGTACGTGTACCCCTCTAGGCCATGTTTGACATTTGACAAAGTATTTGCCTCGCCTACGATGACTACCTAAATTGATTATTAGGAACAAAATATTATTTAATACATCATTATTTATTAGAATTGTCACGGTAGATGGAATAAATATTTTCTAAGACTACTCGTAGATAAAAAAAATCAGTTTTTTTAATGAGCAGGAATAAGCTTGAACAGTCAACTTTGTACTTCCAGTCTATTTAATTTTGTCTTATGGAGAGACAGACTATTTCGTTGAGACATAATTCGATGTCTTTCTGGAAACTCTTGATATACGAGTATGTTTACTCATAATGTTTTTTACGTTTAAGCCAGCGGGTAATAAATAGCTTACTTTTACATCTCCACTTTGAAATATGGATAACATGGATGCTAGCAGGAATCGAAGCTATGACCTAATTTTATGAAATTTGACGTTTCAGCCACTAGGTCTTTATTGTATACTAGTTGTCCATTTTTTGAAATACAAAAAAAAATCAAAAAAATTCAAAATTAATTTAATTCAGGTAACTTAACCCATATACATTAAATAGCACACAATATAAATCATCATAATTTTTCAGTCATAAATCAGTAGTCAAAACGAAACAGTTTGGATTTTATGAACCTATATAGAACCTATATATAGAATAGCTTAGTGCTGTAACTGAATAGTAGAAAGATCTTACTAAATTTGCAAGACTTAAAATAAGCCTAATTGTGGTTTTAGTTCAATTGACGTTACAGCCGTCAACAATTCCTATACTAATTTGAATTTGCTCAAAATTGTAATGCAAAATTTAGAGATGTTTAACACGCCTTAGCCTTAATAAGTTATGGTATAAAATATTATATTCAAAATTGGTTTAAATTCTACTTCGTCCTCATTCAATATTTTTGTTAGTAGATAAATATGTGCACCTGTATGATGGCGTTGTTTGCAATACATAGATAGTTCAGTTCACGTAACATTTTAATTCTGGTCTACAGGTCTGTCTAAGTTACGTTACTTAAATAAATTCTAACTGAAGAAAAATCGCCATAACCACCGATTTTAATAAAGTCGATAAATTCAACCTAGAGATAAGCCGAGATTCAACACGTTTTCGTATATTTAACATATTAATGTTCGTCACTTTATTTTGGACAGTCGAGTACATAAAAAGGAAAGCTGTCTGTTTAGAATTTTATGGTAGGTATACATAACTGAGTAAACAATGCAAACGCATTCATTTGTAGGCCACACTTTTTCCGCTAATAAATTTACAACACCACTAATGGAATCGCAACTTTCGGCTTATAAACACACAATTTAATTTTAAATAAGCGTATAATAAAGTCTCATACTGCATAATATCTTCGTAAATTCTCCAGTAAGTTCTTGTTTTTATCTTAATGATAAAGTTTGTCTGTCTTTTGACACCACTTATTGATTGACCAAAATCATATCATTGACCACACCCTGCCTGATTGAAATTTACTATTATATGCCCTTTTCTGTATTACTTTTGTCCGAGTAGAGTCTGTTCACTCTCATTTTGGCTCTAGTTTGTGTTACAGAAATTATGGTACTAAGAAAGGCGAGAAAATATTGAAATTTATTTTTCGAGCAATAAAGTGATCAAATATTTTTCTATGAACGTAGGTACTTGATCTTCTTCTTATTACTATGTCAGCACTGATAACCAAAATCAGATAATCGATTCTTGTATGGCAAAACCACAATCAGTCAGCCAATACAAATACATTTTTTGGAACACAATCCTTAGATTAAAATACATCAGATAATGAAACATACGACAGGTACTGTACCTTCGGGAGCAAGGCAAGCTGTGGTTGTTCCGTCTCAGTTGCCTATGTAAAAGATGTATCTAGTAGGTACTCATAGAGTATAGTGTATGAGAATGGTAAGTATTAGAAATACCGAATATTTTCAGGTTTCAGGTGCATGATTTAGGTAGGTATTATTTACAAATATTTGAAAATATAGGTTAATAAAGCACTACCCTTTTGCACGAACTCTATTAGGTTAGCCTATATAGAGCCGACTGTCATAAGTAATTTTGTGAACACAAATGTAGTATTAACTATACGAAATGAAATACACGTGCAAGAAATAAATAAAATAATGTTGAAATACAGCTCTACTATTTGCAATAGTTGTAAAAAAAAAATATAACAGCACTAAATCTAAATATTTACTGCTTTTATAATTAACAACTGTAATAAAATCTGCTAAAAATATATTGGAATAATATAATTTCTCGATTTTAACTGTTACGTTTACTTACTTAACTTATGTTTTAGATAAATAACAATAATGACAGAATAAAGTGGCGGGTCAAATAACACATTTAGTAGCCGTGATACATTACGTAGGTACTACTTATGAACGTAAATAGACAATGTCAAATATGTTCTATTTAAAATTCTTTCTATAGATTATATATCTATATATAATCTATAGAAAATTCTATAGATTTATTATAGTATATTAAAAACTATGATTGAAAATTCAGCCTAATCCTAACACAATTTCCTAAATATTTGCAATATTTGGCAAGGAAAAGCAGGTCAATAGTTCCCACTATTAAAGAGTAATTTACATATTTTTTGAAAGAGTCGAGATCACAATACAAAAAAACATATGAGGCTAAATAGTAAGAAAATAATTTTAATTTACTTAATACATCGTTCATGAACACGAAAAAGCACTAATACTTAATACATTAGTATTGCAGTAAATCCACTTCCTAAGATTAAGTGAGAGGATAAAAATCATGTTAACGGTTTGTTATATTTAAAATATTTTGTGGTTGCATCTCGTAGTAGTTTTTATACAAAAAGGAATCAAAAACTGCTTAAGAAGGCACCTTTATTGTACTACGTGGGAGGCCATTTTATTTGATATTTTGTTGCAATAAATTTAACCGTCCATAAAACTTCCAGATACGACCAAATGTTTATCAGTGGGTTAATTGTCACGATGACTAATTTTTGACAAGCGTCGTTATTGATTGCAATAACAAAATTGACATAAATCACGGTAACAATTACACAAATTAATATACCTTTATTAGTGAAACGAAACAAAAGAGAGAAAAATGTAAGCCTGTGAAGTTTGATTATTCATTGGACATATTTTTTCTAACCGCAGAAATAATATTAATTTTGGCAATAAAACACAAATTGCTTCTAAAAATATCGAGATTGATCCTTTAATGTACATTTTTGTATTAGCCGAAATTGTATGGCCAATGTCTCTCTTACTTTATTAATGCAGGCATAAATGTGGCCTATACATTATGATATACATCATTTTCTATCTCTCTTTTGGGTCTTGGTCATTTTTTTTTACTCTACCATACGTCTTAAACCAATCAAGACTAGATTCGGCCTGAAATGTAATACATACAAATAAAAATATCTTCTTAATACAATATCCAAAACGAATATTTTCTTGAAAGAATATATAGGTAGGGTAAAATAGATTATTTCTAGAATATAGCTTATTATATTATTATAGCTTTTCTTATAATATGTATATATTTATATATATTCTCACGATAAAACTTTCGAACCACAACTAACAGCAATGATATATATCACTACTTGGCGGAAGAATTACTAACCAGCCAGGTAAATATAAAAGTTCTGCTCGAAAATAAGGTACTTTTTGTTTTTTTTTATACTTACATAATACGCACAGATAAACAAATCTCTGTAATAAAAATCCCAAAATCCGTTGATTTTTTAAAAGTATCGACAGGTTTATCGATAAATTAAACAATAAAACCTCATAAAATGATCAACGTTCTTCGTTACTTATACTAAAGTAGGATTTAAAATACATTTTTACCGGGAAGTGTAAGTTAGTTATAATTTCAGGTTTATAGTGAAACGCAGTGGGTGGCTGTCAGTCTTATTGTTACGAAGTCATTTCAAAAAGGCGGAAACGATATGCGTAGGATACGAGTGCGATAAATTTACTTATTCAGAGACTAAAGTAAAGTTCTCAATTTCTTTGTATGTAAAACGTATACGGCTCAATAGTTACGGCGGTTCTAGTCGGGACAACGGCGCCTGCCGATCCGGAGACTCCGGGTTCAAACACCACACGCACCACTGTCTTTTTGAGGTCATGTGCGTAATGCCACTAACTTAACACGGTGAAGGAAAACATCGTGAAGAAACCGACATGTACCTAGAATATTTCGAAGTCATGTGTCATGCACCAACCCACACTGGGCCAGCGTGGTGGATTATGGCCTTAACTTTCTCCTTGCGAGAGAAGGCCCGAGTCCCATCAGTGCGACCATTTAGTGGGCTGTTTGATGTTGATGTTGATACAGCTTAGCATACCTAATTATCTTTTTATAGGCTGTGGTTTTTTGTGACTAGAACTGTGTGCACTTCTCCATCGTAAAGTCGTTGGTTCGAACCCAACCTGCGTTTCTAAGTGTTTTCAAGTTGGTAGTAAAAAGCAATACGTAAAAATAAATAAATGTATGTTGCTTCTTTATTTTTGATGCTGTTAAAATCGTGTATCTTCTTCTTCCTTTTTTAAAGTCAGATAAAGAGTGAGAGGTGAGAAAGAGGTGCAAAAATTGTGCACTTTGTGGCACAAATAAAACATAAAAATATTTCATTTTAGAAACAACGTTTTGCATAATATTTATTTCAAAACTATCTTACATCAACAAGTGTTTTATTTTACAGACCATCATTTCATAACCAATTCTATGGCACACGATTAACTTAGACAATATATCGAATGACATATTGTTTTTTGTACATTTTTTATTTCATAATTCATTTATTTTACAAATTTAACATTTACTAAAATGATATTTGGATCAAAAATTTTGAAAGAACCCAATAAGGTGTCTGTAAACTAATCTTTGGAGTAAACTATTCTCTCTGATTTGGTTCTGTCATTGACTTTTGACAACCGGTCTATAACTGAGATTTGAACCCGGAGTCAAATCCCAGTTATAGACCAGTGTCACTTCTCCATACTCGGCGTGAGCTTGACTACGGACCTTACTTAAGCTACTGGCTCCCGAATTTTTTATATACACTCTAGGGGTAGTAGCGAATAAATAGGTGGAGTCAGGGTGCTCTGACTCGACTCGTTACTTAGGGTTCGATCCTATTTAGTTTAAATAGAAATTAAAAAATTACAATCAAGTTTTTATGTCATTTAATTATATTTTTTTGATATCATCAAATGAATCAACAAATTGTAAAATATTTTTTGTCAAGGGGTTTGTTTTTATACATTTGTTAGTTAACAAAAATATTTAAAAAATCATTTGTCAAATAATGCGTCATGCAATGAAAGTTTGTCAAATGATTACTTTGAGATATAAACAATTTGTTGGTTATTATTTTTGTATCATAATCGTTTCATTATCCGTGTGTTTGTCTAACGAAGGTTATCATCACATGTCGATTGTGAAAAAAAATGTGAAAAGAACAGATACCAATACTCACCCTTAATTGTAGGCATATAGTAATAAGCGTATAGTATTAAATGTCATATTACTGTATTTAGAAATTAATAGTTAATTTTTTTTTATTTAGTATTATAAATAACTTTTGTGATAATTTTAAATAAATGTTACTCCCCTGCCTATATCTTCCTTTGTTCTGATTGTCTAGAAGAGATTACTCTGTCTGCGATAAGGCCGTCACTTGTGACGATACTTGTGATGCTAGTTCATAAGCGTTTTCACTGTAATATTATAATGTCTTAGTATTGTCACAATAAAAATTTCTATCTAAACATAAATACATACTTCATCAAATATGTTAAAATTTTAAATACGTGTATGTACCTATGTATTAAGTTAAAATTTTATATATTACCCATGGGAAGATACAATGTTATAAATTATTTTAGGCCAAACAAACCATTAATTTTAATGATGGACAGCGGCGCCAGTCTCCAACTGCCACAGAAATAGAAATTTGCGGTCAATAGGTTCCGAATACAAACAGGTTCCGATGTAAACAGTAGCCGACCTTGTTAAGGCTTCGCTCATACTAACGCGGTGGCGGCAACGGTCGTGTTCTAATACAATATGTTTACCGCGTTCGCTTCAGTATCAGCATGAGGCACTTTAATGTACTCATTCCTAAAATCTGGGAACTATCTCATAAAAAGTAAAATAGTTTTTAAATAATATACATTTCTCAAAAATCACCTTCAATTTAAAATTAAACTCAGAAACTCGAACAAATGTCATAAATTTTATCATAGCAACTACACTGTTTCAATGAGACAAGCAAGTTTTCGGAAAAGACTGATTTATCATCGTTCTAAGAAAATTTTGGTTGAAATTTCAAAACTAAGTAGTACGTACGTTACACCGATTTCGATAAAAAAAATAGTCTAAGATCCTGCTATACAACGACCTTCACCGAGCTGCTTATTGGACGAAAAGTATTTTATATGTAATTTAATATGTCAACAAATATATTGCAAATGGGTTGCCTAAAAAATTTCAGTCCAGAATATGATTAATTAACAATTTTTTTTTATATTTCACTTAAATTGATTGAATTTTAGAAAAAACTATATTACATAACTTATTATTTTGGCTTTACTCAGTACTTACGAAATCTCATGCAAATATTTTCAAATAATTCCGGTTGGACACAGCTACGAGTTGTTTGTTATGTTATTCAGTCCGACAAAATAAATTGAAAAAAGTGTTTAACGAAGATATACAGTACCAGTATTATATCGGAAGAACTATCGATCCTGAAGAGTCATCACAAAGGTAATTGTAACACCAAATATATACGTAAAATTATGTTTTTTACATGAATTCTCTTTTGTTGTTGCAGTATAACGGAATTGTATTTTGGAAATTGTCCTGAAACACTGAGAAAGAACCAATCACGTACTTTAAATACTATATATCCGCTTTGTTTATTTTCCAACCCGCCTTCAAATAAAATTCATGCAACTTTGACATTAGATATCAACGTGTGACATATGACAAATAACTGACGTTGAGCGGAACAATCAGCACAGATTAAAAATACTGATGCTTGATGGACTGACGAAAATCATAGTTTGACACCAATAACTTCGGATTTTATCTTTTTTTTAGTTTTTATTGGTACAGAATATTCCGAAACGCTCCGAATTTTCGTTTTGTTACGCATTGACACCAATAAAAAGTGAATTAAATAGATATACCATAAATTTAATCGACGTAGAATCATTTCACTGAAATCGATATTAATTTAATTGCTAATATGAAGACTAGACAGAATAGCTTACGTGAAATGGAACAAAAACTGAAAGAAACTTTGATCGATTTACAAAATTGTAAGAGTTATAATAAAACTCCATTACAAGAAAGAGATGAAGGTGAGGTTGAGATTAAAATAATTTTGGACAAAAATGTACGCTTGAAAAACGACATGAGAAATCTCGAAGAGATATATAATCAATTGCAAGAGGAAAAACAAGGACTACTGGACATAATTAATATAAGCGAAAATAGAAATATAGAATTAGAAGAAGCGCACATAAAAATAAAAGACTTACAAAGCCAACTGTGTCAAGCTAATATGATGTTGAAAAGTTTAGAATTATACAAAATGAAAAGATAGAGAAAATATATTATGCTTGTACAACAAATTGCTGGAAGACAATAACAAACATAAAATGATGGAAACCATCGATCTGACAGTGGAAAATGATAGCTTGACCCTGAAAAATAATGATGTCAACTTAATTAAAGGAAGAAACTCACTTAAAAAATATTTGAGAGTAAAAAGAATGATAATAAAATGCAAGAAGCACTTAAAATATAATCATAGATCTAATGTAGAACTCATCAAAGACAAGCTTAAGTTAAAGGAAGTGATCAGAGATGACAGAATCACCATAATGACTATTCAGCAACGCTATGATGAGAATGCTATAACGATAAATAGATTAGAACAGCAACTCAAAGATTTGAAGAATAAATATATCATAGCACAAAGAGAAATAGAACAGCTAATAGGTGCGATGAATAGTCTAATAGGTCCGAGTCCATCTAAGCAACGATACTCGATTTCAGCTACAGACTTATTGTCTGACACAACAACGACTCCCACAAATGATTTATCCTTTATGATACGTCCCGACCACATTACATCATCATCAGTACTGTGTAACAACAAGAAATCTAACTTAAATACAACAACAGAGATGACTACCAATGCTGACGTGATTCAAGAGACTTGTCAACAAACTGAACATGATTTTAGTGAAATAGAAAAACATTAAAAATTGGCAAAGTTGAACTTTTTCTGATGGAATTGGCATAGGTTTTGGAAACATTTTCAACAGTATAAATAATGATAGTAAATTTTCTAACACATGTATTACAAATGTAAATTTTCAACAACTAATTGCTAAAGTTGTGGACAGCAAATTTAAGCAAAAATCAAATGTTGTAATAATGACGGGTAATTCATTGGGTACTACAAAAAAGGATCTTATTAATTGTATAGAATCATTAGTAGATTTTCACAGTTCAGGAACGGTTGGAAAAATAGTGTTGTGTACATTTCCGTATTCGACATCATTGAGTGAAAGGCAAAATCGAAAAATATATACTTTAAATGTAATTTTGCACAACCTCATTTCAAACAAAGGAGGAGACTTTGTATTATTCGACATAAATAATTTTATAAACAATTTTGTTATATCTAACGGAAAACAATTTCTAGTCCGTCGTTTAAAAATTAAAGTAGCCAAACTGATTGTTTTCACATTATTAAATGAGCAAACCAGGAAATCTCAAAACCTGACAAATATTGTAATAACTGACAGTCGTCTTTTAAACTGACAAACTTGACAACAGGGAGGCATTATTATGTTTCAGCAAAGCGTCGCAATATAATAGGCCCCCCTTGCAACAAAGCAACTACTATTGATAAGGTTCAAGAAACCTCTATTAACATTTTGTACCAGAATATAAATAGACTGTTAGGTAAATTAGAAGAAATAGAATTATTCCTTGAAAGCTCAAAAATTATGAAGTAATTTGTTTTACTGAGACGTGGCTATCAAAAATGAATTGAACTTTGCCTAAACAATTATACAATTGGTAGTATTTTCTATAGAAAATTCGCGATAGGCGGTGGTTGCATAATTTTTGTCAATAATAGTGTAAAATTTAAGTGTCGAAAAGATATAGAAAAAATTACCGTGGAACGACATTGTGAACTAGCATGCATTGAGTTGGATAATCATATTGTTGTATGTGTTTATAAACCGCCTAGTGCTGACATTGAGATCTTCCTTACTACTTTAGAAGAAGCACTAAGTAAAATTTCAAAGAAAAGTAAACAGATAGTGATGTGTGGAGACTTCAACACAGACATACTTTTGGAATCACGTACTAAGAGCAATATACTAATGTTATGCCAATCTTTTAATTTAAAAAAAGTGTTCACTGAACCAACAAGGGTGGCAGTAACTAAGAAAGGTAGTTCTGCAACCTGTATTGACAATGTCTTTGTCAACTGTGAATATCTGCACACTGAAGTCCTGGATTGTTTGCGTTCAGACCATAGGGGACTGAGCATTTGCCTTCCTGCTTGTATAAAAGGGCAGAAGACAAGGTGCTTATTAGGCCTATTACGTTATCTTGCATATCAGCTTTAAATAATGTGATAGGTAATCATTTTTCCAAAAGTTTTTTCGATATGACAATCGACAGCCCTAATCAAAACTATGCTGATTTTTTTAAAATGTTAAGTTCACAATTTGATAGTATCTTTCAGACGAAATTAATTAATATTAACGCAAAACCTAAGTTCGCTGAATGGGCTACACCGGGACTATTTAAAAGTCGAAACAATTTGTATAATTTATATAAACTAAAGACATATTGCAATGATGATGCAACAAAAACTATGTTAATAAATATTCAAAATTTTCAGAAATTCATGTATACAAGCTAAAACAATATTTATTCGAGATCAAATTAAAACTCTAACTAATAACATGATAAAAAACACGTGGAAGATTATAAACAAAGAGACTGGGAGATCTAAAAGTCGTGAAAAGATAAACGCACTTGGGTTGGTGAAAGAGTAACTACAAGAAAATCGGAAATAGTAGATGCTTTCAGGACTTATTTTGCTGATATCCCTTGGAAACAACTAAGCACTTAACATCGTCCCCTTACTTGCTGAAGAAATGTTAAAAGAAAACGTTAAGTGCCCTTCATCTACATTTGAATTTCACCAAGTGACTGCTATTACAATACTAAAAACATTCAAAGACATTAAAGTAAAGAGTACGGAGGACTTATGGGGATTATCAGTAAGAGTACTTGATGGAATTATAAATAGCATTGCTCCTTACTTAGCGGAATTGTTCAACGAGTGCATTAGAGGTGGCACATTCCTGACATGATGAAATATAGCAAAGTTATACCACTGTTCAAATCTGGAGATAAAAACGAACCTGGCAATTACAGACCCATCTCTGTATTACTCTGCCTTAGTAAAATATTTGAGAAACTTATATGCAATCAACTTCTATCTTACTTTAATGTTAATAACCTATTACATAGCAACCAATTTGGATTCACAAAGGACGTTCCACTATTGATGCAGGCGTTGAACTAAATAATTATATTTTAAGTGCCTGGGAAGATCATCACGATGTTCTGGGTGTGTTTTGTGACTTGTCTAAAGCTTTCGACTGCGTTCATCATGATACTCTTTTGAAGAAACTACAGTTCTATGGGCTATCGAAGCCAGCTCTAAATTTTATTTCTTCTTATCTTAAAGATCGTGTACAGATAGTTGAAATTGACGGTGTGCAATCAAATGAGTCCCTTTAAAAATGGGTGTACCTCAAGGTTCCATCCTTGGACCCTTATTGTTTCTTATATACGTTAATGATCTACCTTTATGATAAAAACCATAAAAACGTAGAAATAGTTATGTTCGCTGATGATACATCACTTCTTTTTAAGGTTAAAAGAGGAATAAATGATTTCACAGAAGTAAACGCAATTTTGGACATCACATACAAATGGTTCGATGCAAATAATCTAGTTCTAAATCCAAATAAAACTAAATGTATAAAGTTTACGCTATGCAATGTACTGGGCTGTAAACTTGATATTAGACTGAAAGATAAAGTGATCGAACCCGTACAATCTACTCTTTTTCTGGGCATTTCAGTGGATTCAAAGCTGCAGTGGGGTCCTCACATAGAGAGACTAGCTGATAGACTCAGTTCAGCTGCCCATGCAGTTCGTCAAATTAAGAAAATATCTGACGTGGAAACAGCTAGACTTGTATATTTTGGATACTTTCATAGTATTATGTCCTATGGGATTTTATTATGGGGATCGGCCGCGGATAGAAATTCAATTTTATATTACAAAAGAGAGCAATCCGTGCTCTGTACAATCTGTCTGCTAGAAAATCATTACGGGAGATGTTTAAAACTATAAATATACTAACAGTCCCGTCGTTATACATTTATGAAAGTATAATGTATGTGCGAAAAAACCGTACTCGACTGCAGAAAATGTCTGATTTGAATCCAAAAGCACATCATAAACATAAAATTGTATTTCCTAAATGCAGACTACAGAAAACCATTAACTCTTTCAAATGTAATGGTATTCGCTTCTATAATTTAATACCTGCACAAGTGGAAGGTCTCAATGAAACTAGGTTTAAAACCGAAATAAAAAACTACCTAATGAGCAAAGCATATTACACTGTAGATGATTTTGTAAAGGACAGCAATATTTGGAAAAGGAATATGTCAAAATCAGAACTATCGAGTAAAGTGGAATAATACTAAACATTAATGTAAATTTGTTTAAGTACCTACTGTATGTATTCATTGTTTGGATAATTTGTTTTTTTCACCATGACAAAGCCTTTTTACAGCTGCACCTAAATGACAAGGCCCCTTTACAGCTGATTATTTTTTTATTTGACATTATTCTTTAGTATTATTTTATTACATACACAGATTATTTATGTATAATTTTATTGTAAGTGACGTTACCAAGTGTTCTTTTGAAATAATGGTTCGAATAAATGAATTGAATTGAATTGAAATAATAAAAAGTTTCAAACAAACTTTCATCCCTTATTTCTCCCCTTTGGAGGTTGAGTTTTGAAAAATACTTTAACACATAATTCATCATTTTGATCATGCTCAATTCGTGCGAAAGTTTAAGTAATAAAATGTTTCATACAAACTTCCATCCCGTTTTTTGGTTGTTGGATTGTTGGGTTGAATTTCGTAATGAGGTTTCGTAAGCATTGAGTAATAAAGTCAAAATAATAAGTTATGTATACAGTTTTTTCTAAAAAATTTCAATTCTACGGAAATATTTAAAAAAAAATAATTTAAATGTTAATTAATCATATTTTGGACTGAAATGTTTTAGGTAATCCATTTGCTATATATTAAATTTGTTGACATATTAAATTACATATAAAATACTTTTCATCAAATAAACAGCTCGGTGAAGGTCGTTGTATAGCGGGATCTCCTACTGTTATAGAAAACAAAAAAAAACATCAAAATCTATACTAATACTAGCGACATGTTTCAGCCTGAAGAGATGTTCTACGTAATTCCGAGTTTATGCTTTGCTCCATACCTATCTCCATACTTTTCTTTGAAAGAATACCTATCTGAGTTCACATGAGAGTTCATTATGCGCCGACCTGATATCAAGTGATTGCTACACCTCAGGTAGGCAGACTGTTTAAATATTTGTAACTATATGTGGGTTTTCCACAAAAATGGATACCTAATTTCATACCATAATCGGTAATTTTTGGCATCAAAATTCAACTTAAATAAAACATTCTCAGAAAGGATCTTATTGAAATATTATCAAAATTGATTCACCTTTGAATATGTTCATTAAATCCTGGGGAGGAAAATGAGTCGACAAAAAAAGTACTCTTTTTAAATGTACAAAATGAAAGTCTTCAAGAGGTTCTTCTTAGCTTCTTTATTTAAAAATATCCATTATTTTCAAACAAATATTGTACAAAACATTGTGAAGTTTGTAACCCGAAAAATTTACAGTAAATTTATTTCTTTTCATAGCGTAGCATCACGTAGACATGCTACGCGTCACGTCTACAGCTACATTTGCTACATTTTCAGACTTATTTCATGAAAATTACGTAGTTATAAATAGCATTTCAGATTAACTCTATATCAAACGAAATCTTTACAAATTGTAGTTTATTTTGTGGTTTTGCCATTAATGTGTTGTTAAGATAATAATTCTATAGAAGGTGAGTCAGTAGGCGGCTTACGTGACACCTAACTTGTGTTAGGCGCCGAGCTTTGAGGTATTTCACCTTTTTATTGATACCAAAAAATGCAGGAAAAAGAAGAATTGGGTGCAGTCGAGTTATTCGATTTGTGAGTCACTTTGCGCTAATCCCAACAATGCGGTTTGGGAGTGGAGCCCATCTAATTATTTTAGTGTAGTCATTTAACAGATTTTTTAATGTTGTTAAAGGAAAATGACTGTTTTAAAATGATTACACATGTTAAAACATGATATTTTATTTTTACAAGTACACAACCCTTAAATTGTGAAACAGAAATAAGCTGTTTGTTACAAAAATTTCATTGAATTCGAGAAACTGGAGCTCAGTTTTTGTTCGAGATATAAAGGTTAACCCCATAGTAAGAGAGTAATGAGTAAGTACAATGAATTATATTATGATTAGTACAACGTTCTGCGCAACAGACGAGTAAACAAAAAATAAATTGTTCATCACAATAACTGAAAAAAAAAGCAATCAATTTATGTTTACCTTAGTCACATCTAATTCCCAATCTTCTTGTACAAATAAATGTTACATAAAACATCACAAAGTAACAAAATAAATGTTTTATTATATATGTCCTCCTACTCATATGTCAGGTCTATCTATTAACCTCTATTACAGTATTTATGACTGTTTATATTTAAGTATTGCACATAAGATTAAGCTGCTTACACAATCTACTGTATTCTGAACACTTACAGGATTAGACAAGCCAATTATTTTTAACAAAGTCAAATTGATTAACTACTTCTGTACATAGTAACATCAAATGTAGGTACTTAAAGAGGCTAAATTGAGCTTAAGTCAGATTTTGTAATACAGCGGATATTACCAGTAAATAATAATAAAAAACATTGAAAATTCTAATTTAAACTCACAAATCAAATTTACATAAATGTTGTAAAAAATATGTGTTATTTTTAAAAAGTTGCTGATTTTTCCCCAACTGAGAGAAGGGTTACGTTTTTATTCCTGCCTGATCCCATAGTAACATTTTGCAAAATAAATAAATACTGTTAGTCATTCTCACGCAAACAATTCTGGGTCCACATGCAAATCCTGTATTTTGGGATGTAGCTGGTATAATACATACCTACTAGTATAATTATTGTAAGTGCATTCTTTTGAAACATCAATGTTCGTAAATATCTCATTTGTTTATAGCAATATCCATTCTGCATAGTCTTTTATTATAACCATGAGTTGATAAAGTATTTCCTTAACACGTATATTATACGCTTAATATATTACTACAATAACGAATGCTCACAATTGTATCAAAGTTTTTATAACAGCACGATTATGTACCTATTAGAATTAAAGTAAATAGAATATGTAATGATTTACATAAAAAAAAACATGATATTTGTGTGTTTTTTACGTTTCATATCAGTCGAGACCGCTATGAAGTTTGAATCTACAATTCGAACCGATTTTATTTTGTATAAGAAATGGGAATAATTTTCTTAGAAATTTAAAATATATATATACATACATGTAGTAAGTATATAGGTAATTTGAATTCCATAAACTTTCCTTAGTTAGTAGCTAGTAGTCGCTAGCTAGTTAGTAGCTGAAGTTATGCGTAGAATTATGCAAATGTTTATTTACAAAATTACATAAGAATAAAACTATTTCAATATACCTGCATACCTACCTACACATTAATTAAAAACACTCTCAACACATTAATTCAAATAACTTGAAAGAAAACCGTATAATACAACATTATTATCCTTACGATTAACAATATTTTAAATGTCAATTTGCACAATTGACGTATCAAAGAGCCTTGGAGTAGCATTACTATATAACTTATAAATATGTAACAATGTGATACTTACTTAGGATTAAATTTGCTTGAACTATATTGATGACAAAGTAAACAAAATACTCTTACTAAATGAACTTTGATAATATAAGAAACCAAAAAAATACATAATTAAACTAATTCAAGAAAATATGAACCGTTAAAAAAAATTTGTTAAATTATAGTCTAAATATTCTACGAGTACAATAAATGCTAACAATAAATACATTTTCTATTCAAAACGCTAATTTTGTTTACATCTTTAAATACTTAGAAGGTAAAATTCTACCGAATAATTAGTCACTCACTCTTGTCCAAAGTCTTTCCAGCATCCGTATGAAACAGAAATAACAGAATTGTCACTAGATGCGTCACAAACCAATAAAACACAATAAATTCCTTTAAAATCGTTATCAGTTCCACGTACACCATATAAACAAAACACTTCGCAAAAACGATCATGAATCCATTTAATTCTGAGGTGACAACCTTTGCAACCGCCAGGCTCTGGCGCCGAATGACCATCGTCATTGGCGCCTCTGATAAAAAAATCCCAAGAATGCTCAGAATTTTTTGCGACAAATAAACATATTGACAGTTTTAAATTTCAATGAAGAACGTTGATATTTGTATCACATTCTTATGTTATCAGCCGGATCTGTAGACACATTAAGATTCATTAATGTATTTAGAATAATGAGGCAGCCGTTGCGACGATGCGGCTGACAAACATTGCTATATTCTACACGGTAGCCAAGAAATGAATCAAAGAAGTCATAAATAAAATGATATGTTAAAAAGTCAAAAATATTCAAGATTTTAATAATGTCATGTGATTCCGATCTCCGTCAAATTTATGTTTCAGTTTAAATAATACCTGACAGGGCATCCTACATTGCAATGCACTCAATTTAGACGAGATGGCAAAACAGTATTTTTACATTATTTTTTTCGGATATCCAATACCACTCAGCGAGGATTAATTTATTAGATGCGCTAGTTAAGTACCTTATTGACTTACAAAGTTTGACCAGTGTCATTGACAGCGAACTAAAACACAAAAAGATGTTAACAAAAGTAAAGACGAACACCCTTAAAATAATTTCTCATTTATGAAAGTGAATCAAAGAGTTATGAAAACTGTCGATTTTATGGCCTTGAAGAGTTCCGTGTGATTTAATGTCTCACCTATCATTTATTACCTCGATAACTTGTTTAGACATCTAATATGCATTTGAATTTATGGTTTGAAAATGTATCACTATACTTCGGAATGCGGTAGAAAGGATGGTAATTCCATAGTTTCGATAAAACAAATGAAGATTTTGTTGGGTTTGTCCAAAACAAATTTGATTAATTATTATTAAGAATAGTTTTACATTAAATGTTTGTAAGATGAATTTTTTAAACTTCAAATTTCATAATTGTATCACAGAACATGATTTATGGCAAACTAATAAAATAATTTGATATTGTTTGTAAAACATTTAAATAAAGACAGGCATATTAAATTGGATGATGCCGCAGAGTATGCGGAATACACTATTTAAAATATTTTCATACCAGGAAGTAATAAAACTTTCAAATTGCTGTACGATGATTTGGAACAATTTTGCATTTATCTCTGACATCAATCACGTTTTATTGGGGCTATGTTATTATTTATGAATAAGCAAATAGTTTGAAAACAGTTTCAAAATGTAATATACTATACCCGATAAATATATAGTTATTTCCTCATTTAACAATGAATATTAGTACCTAATATTTACAGTAAGTACCTAATATTTACAGTGATTTCATTACGTGTCACGGTGTAATGCGTGGCTTAACAGGATTTCACTTTATTTTTTGTAAACAAAATACCATTCACTAAAATAAATCTTAGCATCCCACGTGAACCACTAATTTCATTGAATTAAATGAAAACCCTATGTATAGGCATACATTTATTGTAAAAGAGTTAATCGAGCTTATGTACGAATATTATATTGCGTATTTAATTTCGTTGAAATCGGTTCAGCTGTTACAGAGATAAGTATGAAAAAACACGTACACACAAAAGACACAAAATTTCGCTTTTATATTATTAGTGTGGTTAAAAAGTATTTTTTTCATAAAATAACGCATAGAAATATTAATTTGACGCACTTTGAGTTGTAACTTAATTGTTTAAAAAAATTGTTTTCGTAAATGATGTACCTTCATTATGAATGTTTGAATTCCGTTTCATAAATATTATTTGTCAGCCTATTAAGATTCTATAGATCAAATTTAATATTCACATCAATAAGGAAGAAAACTAGTTCACACACGCAAGCAACCAGCAACGTCGTCAAAGACTGATTCTGTTTAGGTACAGAAATGTTGAATATTTTAATCTCATAACAAGAGCACTCGCCCAAAGATAAACAAAGACCGCATTCCAATGGCGTCGTTTTTTAATCAAAAACATTGTTTTATTGTACGGTTGAATTAAATATAACGTCGAAAAACACCACTGCACCTTCATTTAAGCATATTTATTTACATTAATGACCCATAGTGCACAAAAGCATCAAAGGCAATGAGAAAAACAACATTTTTATTGTTATATTGTAATTGCACAGCTTTGCAAATAAGGCAGGGTTGCAGAGAATGTCCAAAATATTCGTCCCCACTAAAGGTGAAACTCATAAATTGGTTTTTTTTTGTTCTAAAAATATACAATATCATCACCCCGGGAGATGGTGCAATATGTCTTTCTGACGGCGCTATTTGTCAAAAGAAATTTTCGAGCGCACGCGATTAGTGCAGCTTTCAAGAGGTGTCAGTTTGGAGATAATTTTCGATATGACACCGATACCCCAATAAAGTAAGTTGGTTCGACAATGGTATGCAAAGAAGATACAAAAAATGCGTAAGCTCCCCGCGTGTGTGTGACGTGTATATGTGACGCATGAGCGCTTGTGTTTGTGGTCCTGCAAAGTTGATCTTGCAAATGTATAAAAGCGAAGCGTCGATTTCACAATCATCACAACGATTTGAAATTCTCTAAGGAGTGCACACGGAGTGACCGTGAATTTTGTTTCCGCGTATTGTGGACAGTTTTTGCAGTGAACGAGTGATCTGAAGAGCTGTAGCGCAAGTTTCAATATTTTGTGAAGTAAACGTGAAAAGTGTTATAAGATGAATTCTATTCAGGTACTTGGAACGCAAAAATATTTTAAAAATTTTTAAATAGTTTTTTTTTTTAAATATAGAATGACGAGACGATAAGGACATGTGCCTGATGGTAAGCAACATGCCTGACACATAACAGCACAGTGACAAGCAGCTATTGGAACATGAAGAGTCCGAATCATTACCTAGCACTGCACTTCGCTCGTCACCCAGAGATCTAAGATCTTATAACTCTAAGCCCTGTAATTTCTCTGGAAACATTGCCCTTCAAACCGGAACACAGTAAGGATAAATAAGATCGAGATTAGACAAGTAAATACTAATAAAAAAAAATGTTTCAGTATCTGGTTGCGTTTTGCGCCGTTGCGGTAGCTGGTATCCCATTGGAAGATGGCGTGTGGCATCCCTACAAATATGGCGACTCTGGCAAGTAAGTAACTGTCAATTAAATTCAATATCATTTGTGTACTTATGAAATTGCAAAGGAATGCTGTTCTATTGCAGCTCATTTATAAACAGATGAGCGAATTAACCTAGAGAAGATATATGTTAATAGTAATAAAATTATTCCATAATATTTATTAACTGATTCAAAGAGTAGGAATTTGCATATGTTATACCTTACTAATATTATAAACGCAAAAGTATGGATGTTTTGATGTTTGTTGCTCAATCACATCGTATTGACTGTTTGGATTGGGTTGCAACTTCATACACAATGAAATTATTTCATAGCACATAGGCTACTTTGTATCTTAGAAAAATGACGGTAATAAAACAATAAAAATAATAAAACTGCGAGTCACTATTACCCGTAAAAATTTGATGATTAACAGCTTTAGCATTCCTATGTTCATATTGAATTTTCTAAAAATTTTAATTAAGTGCAATAGTGCAATATTTAGTAAATTACGTATTAAGTTTTCTTTGTTTGCATTTATTTCTACAATACTATAATATGTAATTACTTTTCAGATATATCCCGACCGATGAAGGAAAATATGTTCACATACCGAACCCCTACATTCATCTCGACAACCCCTATGACGGAGGATTCGGCCCCTACAGCCACGACTATGAACCTTATGAAGAGGCAGCTACTGTAGACCAGTACAGGCTTGTACTCACACCGCCTAAAGATATTCCATATTATAAGGATGGATACTACAAGAACAACGGTATCAAGATCATCAGGCAGAAGCATAATTACAAAGAAGACAAATACGACTTCGAGTAAGTAACTTACGTCTTGATAAATAAAGATTTTTTAACAGATTTTCATAGGTGCCTAAACTTCAATGATTGCTAGTGAAAATATAACAAACCTTAATACAATGCAAATAGAATAATTAATTGGTGTTAGTCTATTTACGTAAGTAAACAATATGGACGTTAACTTTTATGTATTAGGAATAATTGATAATGTAATAAAAACTCTGTCTAATTAAGATGATAACAATGTCGCAAAATATATTTACGACATCACAGATGAATCTTATCGTGTAAATATAAAAATTAACATAGCAGCAGTAATCAGTAAAATTTATTAGCTTCCCGTCTTAAAACTCGAAACTCTAGCCTTGCATAGCAGAATGTCAAGCTTATCAAGAAATTTGCATATTCTCGATTCAAATAAAGACACAGTAATAAAACACAATGAAAGTCTAAAGTCAAAAGCTGAAGATAAATGGCTTCGATTAAAACGTTACAATAACGCCCTGGGGAAGCCAACGCGGAGAAAATACGCAAATAAAAAAGTCATAGATTTAAATTAGAACGATAAATTATGCATCGGTTAAATTATCGGATTATGCAGTGATATATAAGTTGCGAATATTTAAATGACGTCTAGTGCTTCTGCAATGAATCATCGATCGAGCTTTGAAACGTGTACAAGTGAAGCCCTTGATAACATAAAAGCAGATCAATTCTGCAACAAAAAGATACCCTTGACAGCACATGCGCTAGGATGGGTCAGAGTTCAAAACTATTTATAATCATTTACGACATCCGATTTGACATTCTTCAAAGCTTGTTATATTATTAGGCGCTACTAGGAAATCAATACTTAGGAATGCGTTAATTAAATTTATCTAAGCATAATCCGTTATAAGAGATATTAGAGATACGACAATTTAAATAATATAAATGAAAAATGAATACACACGTCCGGAAGTAACTAATCACATTTTGATATTGATTACAATAATATTCCCAGATTTCGAATTGATTATTCAAAATTCATTTGTTATTCTGACGTTGAAACTGGTCAATGCATATCATTACTTATATGAGTAAGGCCTTGAAAATATGTATCATTTTCGTAAATTAATGATGATTTGAGAAATTAATAAAATGGTATTTGTTGCAGTTTCGAGACTGAAAACAAGATTCGTGCTGAGGAAAAAGCTGTCCTGAAGAATCCCAACACCCAAGACGAAGGCATTGCTTCTCAAGGATTCTATGAATACATCGGACCCGACGGTTTTATGTACAGAGTCGACTACACTGCTGACGAAAACGGATTCCTTCCGAGAGTACGACGACTAGAGACCAAGTACTCCGGGAAATGGACTTTAGAGAAGGTCAATTAGTTTTAAAACTGCCATAACCATCGCCATCCTCGTTAAATCAGTATTTTCATTAAGTAGACAATATCTTCCTGCATAATTATTTACTAACTCATTTTGACTGACTGTTTCTTACAACGGCAATTCTTTCAATCGAGTCACGATTGTATGGAACATCACGATTATGACATTTCCATTCGATTTCGGACGAATTATTCTGTATATTTCAAATTAGTCGATAGATATCCATCAAACTCATTTCGAACTTAGTGTTTTGAAAGATATATTTGAAGCTACTGTTTGTGTTGTGTACAAAATTGTATAATATGTTTTGGATGTTGTTTCGCAAAAGAATGTTCGGTATTTTTTAGATAATTTTAATTTATATCTTAGGAATAAGCTCTTAGAATTGTAAAATTTAGATAATTATTTATGAAAAATGTGATAATAAATTTAAACTTTGTAAACTGAATACTTCGTTTTCAACACAATACCTAAGCATCCCATAAACTAACACTCTAACAAATTAGATAACTATTTTACTGCATTGATTTCATACTTCAGGTTGTAGTGATAAGAGTTTGAATAGACCATTTATTAGGTAGGTACTTAGTAACACCATACTTTACCTAAATAATAACCCTATATGAATACCCGTCGTATTAGAAACACTTCATCAAGCTTAAATACAAGGTAAGGCGAGATAAAAAGCAAAAAAAATAATATCAGTTTTTAATTTTGAAATAAGTCAGATTTTATTTTAATTATATACTCGTATTTAGGTACGTACTTAGGTACTGAATAACACCACACCTCGAAAAGAATAATAATGAACTCAAAGTGGCAAAAATAGCACAATGTATATACATTTGTGTAATACAGAAGCATGAATTCTATACTAGCTTTTAGTTTGACTTTGCTGATTGATGGAAATACCAAATTGAAAAACATTTATGAATTTAATAGCACTACTTCATATAGTCAGGCGAAACCGTACATGATAGCTAGTTTATCTCATTTTATTTGATCAAAACAGTAGTTTAACATGAAACATTTTTAAATAAGCCAAAACATTATGTTTAAATCACAGTGAATGATAAATAACCATTCAAAGAATGCTGTGAATGTTATAAAATTTTATTGAAATTACGGTAACAAAAACTATTAAATCAATATACGAGTAATAATTAAAGTGCTGATTTGAACTTTGAAGTGATAGATTTCGAAAGTTCTTAAGTTTACTAAGTCAAAAAAAATTGCAAGCAGACAATAAGAAGCAAGAAACGGTTACATTTCAAATATTACAATGACTATTTTTAAAATAGCACTGATCAAGGTGAGGAGAGGAGGAGGCTGGAATGTAACTTACCGAATAGGCCCAAGGGGATTTGTCTCATTGCCTTTCAACTTCGGTAATTTTATTTCTTTGGTCTACAATCAAGTGGTGTAGTCCAAATTTTTAACAGCCTAAAACTAGCTGTATCCTGCCACGCTTCGCTTTGGCACATTGTGATGCAAAAATTAGATAAAAACAATCCTTGATGCGGATTATATATAACTAGATGTCCGCCCCGGCTTCGCCCGTGGTACATAAACAGGAATTCCGTACATATTCAACGGTGAAAGAATGTCTGAAATCGTTTCAGTCATTCCTGAGAATTTCGCTTTCAAACAAAACACCTCTTCAGCTACCTGTCCCTGTCGGAAACCTGTCGGAAATTGGTCGTACCAACTCAGATTTAGAAACTGATTAGCAAAGGTTTATATTCAATGACGCAATCTTGGACATTGGCGAAATTACGGTGACAATACCGAATGGAACCCAAAAGAAAATAATTAAGTTGAAGTTGACGCAATCTCAGACACATGCTGTCATGTCAAAGCACGCTACGAAAACGCTCAAAAAGGAATATTTTTTCCTAGTTTTTGTTACATTCTAGATTCATCCCTTCTATTGATAGTAGCGTTATGTAAAGCCTATATAGCCTTCCTCGATAAATGTACTATCTAATAGAAAAATAATCTTTCAATTCGGACCAGTACTTCCCAAGATCCTAGCGTTCAAACAAACTCTTCAGCTTTATAATATTAGTATAGATTGTAAAATTTCAGCACGATCAGTGAACTTTTTGAGTTTTTGAAGCGTACACAAACCAACAAAACGTTTTTATATAGAGATTTTGCTGTAAAGTGGGAAAGTTTGAAACACAGGGTGTGTTTAGAAAACTGAACTAAACTGAACTAAAAGTTTACAAAATTCAAGCCTACGTCCCACGATGTATATAATAATATTACTATAGGCTATTGTTATTCAGGACTAAACTTTGGTCATTTCAAAGAAAAATGAAATAATCTTATCTTATACCTTTAAACGAGCAATTCTTGTAGGTATATATATATAGAATCTGAATCTCGGAAACGATTTCACGAAATGATGTATACAGGGGGTTTCGGGGACGATAAATCGATCTATCTAGGTTTATTTTTTTTAAACATAATTTAATGCGCGTTTTTAGACAATGAAAAACTCCTACAATGTCATTAAAAACGATAACTTATTTCGCCACTGTTCTTTAAGTCTAAATGGCTCAGACGGAATATGCTCGCCCTCGGACTCAACAGGCCCTGGTTCGAATCCTGATGGTTATTATACTCGGGTATTTTCTTTTTGTTCTTTTTTTTCTGAGAAAATCCTTATGTAGAGCCCTTTATAAACGCATTTAAACAGAGCAAAGCAAACGGTCAAAAACTCGGCATTTTGTCTTGTCTAGTCTAATTTGTCTGGTCTAGTACAGAGACCTAACAGAACGTACGAATAATCAATGAAGGTATATATGACGAGTATTTGCGAGATGTATTACGAGTATACTCGAATCATCTCTCTATTCTATGCTCAAACTAAGAAATAGTATGTGCAAGATGTATTGTAGTATCAAAAAAATAGAAGATCCGTTTTGAAACACCGTTTTGTTTTGAAGATCCGATGAGAAACACTTTATAATTTAACTTGGAACGAATGTTAATGATTAAATAATATACTTTACGTAGCTTGTTTTTAAAATGTATACACATATGTAGTTTGGCCCGTTAAATTAAACAACAATATAATAGATTATTTGTGAGTATTTGTCAAAAATCAAACTGGGATTTTTAAACTGTTGCACTCTTTGAGTACGGAAACTAAGTTTGGTTAGTATATGGTATGTTTGTAAGTTTGCTGCGAGTATGCTTCATGTTTTTTTTTTAAATAAAGAGTGACGAGACGAGCAGGGCATCTGCCTGATGGTAAGCATCATAGCAGCTCAGTGGCATGCAGCTTTTGGAACATGAAGAGTTAAAATCATTACCTAGCACTGTACTGCGCTCGTCACCCTCAGATCTAATATGTTTTATCTCTAAGCCCTGTAATTTCTCTGCAAACATTTCCCCTTCAAACCGGAACACATCAATGTTTGCACATTACTGCTTGGCGATAGAATAACTGGCAAAGGTGTGGTGTACTGCCTCAGACGAACTCTGCCAAGAGTCACTACTAAATGTAAATGTATGCTCTACGTTTGTGCGTAATTATAGTTAGAAAGTTTAGGTTAGCCCTACTAATCCTGTATCTTCTGCATTAGCTCAAAGTTCGGTAGCAGTAAAGAACATCTGTGGCTAATTGGAATTGGTTCCTTAAAAAGGGATGTTCATGCTGTACTCATCAACAGATAAATGATATCCCAAAGACTTTAAACTGGAATTAAAATTGTTTTCTTTATATTTTATGAAGTTCAGGTGATTTTTTTATGTTACTTTATACTATTTTCATTTTTGAATTGAAGGTTTGGCTATTTAAGTAATTAATTTCGTTAATGGAGCAGCATTTTTTAGCTTCTACACCTGTCGAGTACAGTCTTGTGTTACTTTGAGTGTTTGAAAACATAGCTAATGTAAGTACATAATGTGTAAATCCTACCAAAGCAAAGAAATAAATAATTTATTCTCCAATGTATAGGGCCTATGTTACAAAGCTTTTATACTGCTGGAAATCATAACAGTACATCAAAATCATTAAATTTGAATGTGTGTCTTCGTTTTATTGGTGTTTGTATTATTTTTGCATTACTTGGACATGCACGTAGTTTGAAAAAATCACTCTATCTATATCCATATCGTGGTTGCCGTTCCAAAGATTCAAACAAATATGTTTGACTCCACTTTCGTAACAAAAACATTTAAACTATGGAACTCATGCCTGGGAGGGAATTTCTTGGTGGATTTAAATTTGGGTTTTTAAGTTGGGAAACAACTAACTTCTTCTAACATAACATTGTAAATTACATCAGTGGCAAGGACAAAAAATATAATCATTAAACAATCAAAGCATATCAGATATATATTATTTCAAAGGACTGACCGTAATAACAAACATTAACACTAATGTATCTGTATACTACAATGATATTAATATTGACGATAGTGATACGTAAAAAAACAAAAAGCAACCCTCCTAATTAAATGAGTAAAACATAAGACATTGTAAATTAACACCATTAAGATCGACCATGATTTCAAAGATTAATTGCGGCCAGGTTAAGTAGGGTTGGTGAATGTAATCAAAATTCCGCTCCGTATATAAATTGTACGCCCAGCTTATAGCATCCAAACTCGCACTCGGGTCATAAAGACCAGGATCCGGGCAATATTTGATCTGATAACGATAAATAAATACCGAGGCGCCACGAATTTCAATAAAAAAATATCACACGACCAAAACGAGTCCGGGAGAGAGGAGCGGAAGGCTCGTAAAATCATGCGTGTTAGGGCATTGGCAAGAAATTTGGTGAAATTGTTTTGGCTCATGCTGAGGCTTTTATGGAGGACGTTGACCGAGCGGCTTGCCAAGTAGCTGGCGCCATCGTGGCCGACGCACTGCGATGCTCGATGCTGCAGTGCGCCTTATCTCCGGCTTCCTTCTCGAAATAATTTATAACTATAACGATACATTCTTCTGCCAAACAGGTCCAGATCTTTGCCCGGAATTTCCCTAAACAGAACCATTTGGTATTTCAAAAGCCGAGTGCAGCGACCTCTCTTCGGTTCCCTTCGAAGGACGTTCCAAGGCAACCAAAAATACCATTTGTTGTTTTTCTTTAATTATATACAGAGATATGAGGTTGCACGATGTATATATGCAAATGAGACTGCCTTCGATTATCGCGTCTTGTAGTTTAGACATTTACGACTACTTCGTTACGCGGATACTTTTATCCGTAAGAAATAATGATTGAAATATACGATACGTATCCTTTAGATAATTAAAACGTTTCAAGAATGTGTTAATTATACGTTATAAATGTGCGAAAAATGTAATGAAAATTAAAACATATTCATAACACAATCAAAGAGCAACAGACTGATTAGAATCAAAACATCATCAATTTTTTTATTTGTTTAATGATTTGTTTAAGGGCGGTTAATGATCAATAAAGTTCTTAATTAACGATACGTTTAAAATTATTTTAAAGCTATAGTCGTTAATGTTAGTTTATTAACAATTAGGAATTAAGTACGTGACTTACCTAAATATAACAACGTTGTAATTAGATACATTTGTCCGTTTATTTTAACCGACTTAAAGAGAAGGTTTTCAAAACGACTGTCCAATATGTTTGTTACCTCAGAACTTTCGACTAAATGAACCGATATTGTAATTTTTTTATTTAAAAACTGGTGTTTTTTATATGATCATTATCCATTTTATCGATTTTTTTATTTATAACTAAGCTGTTTTTGAAAAATCTACAATAAGTAATTACAGTGAAAATCGGTTGTTTAATATTTTCCCTGAATATTATTACGTATATAAATATGATTAAATTATGTTTTTCATTCTCTTTTTCTCACTACCAAACTACTGGAAAAGTTTTAAAAGTGAGCTATCTAAAATGTCATTACTCATTGGACACTGAAAACATTTCTATAAGTATATCCATATTTTATCATGCTTAATTTATTTTATTTTGCTTTTTTATGGTATTTTGTATTATATAAGCGACAAATAGAAGATGGCGTCTGATGGCTTCAAATGCTAAGCAAAACTGTCTATTACTTTTTCGTATTGATCACTTTGCCAAATCAAACTATTAAAATAATTTTATTATTACTTATCAAATAGATAAAGCCTGGTTTGGTAAAACTTTACATCTATTAAAAATGGAAACCAAAACTCAAGGTACTCAAAGTACATAATCACAAATTATAAATAAATTAATTGCTAATTTCTAGTTTTCAAATTTATCAGTAACAAAGACAACACCAAATAGAATAGACTACTCAAAACCAAATGCAATTTTTCTAGTTTAAACACATTGAAATAACATAAAAGTTTGTCGGGGTGCTTGGACTGGCTCCAATAAGGTGACTGGTGGTCACATACGCCTGGTGCAATAGTAAAACTCCCGCAAACTTTATTTTACGCTTATTTCGAACTTTAACACCAAAGTCATAAAGTTTGGTTTCAATGGGACGGGTTCGAGATGATCCGATCGTGGCTTATAGACCACTACTCGGTTTCAGGAGTTATTGGCTCGTATTGAGTTTTATTACAAATATATTGAATTTCAAGGTAATTAAGATAGATAGAAGATAAAATTAAATGCCTACCAATTTTAGTTTAAGCAAACATTATTCTCTGACAACCTAACAAATGACTCGAATTTAAAAAGCAAACCAATTTAAAATATAGTCTTATATCTTTAATTACACAACTATTGGAAAATATTTTGTCAAAAGTAAAAAATAATAAGTATAAAATAAATTATATGTAACAAAAAAAAACATGTATTAATAATGGCTTTTTTGTTACATTTATTTAATAACTAGCTGAAGCCGCTACTTCGTTCGCGTAAGCAGATGTTACTGACTTATACATTAATTGGAAGTATCGTGCATAAAATATTTGGATAAGTAGTCATTGAAAAACCTTTGAGTTTGAGTGAATTTGTTTTTCCACACAAAAAAATATTTAATTTTATCATCTTCATTTTCCTTTTTTTAAACAAAATCAAACATACTTAGTAAGGTTTCGTAGTATCGAACATAGCCGCAAGTGTTAAGTTTGTAAGATTTTTATAGGATACATTATGAAAAGTTTGAAGCTAATGTGCATGATCTGATACCTATTTACCTATTTCTTTTTATCCGCAAGCTGTTTTCTAGCTGTTACCCGCGACTTCGCCGGCGTAAAATTTTGAACGAAGCCTGTGTGGAATCAAAATAATTAAAATTTTGAGTTTTAATGATATTCAAGCAAGTTGAACCCGTAAATCTAAGCCAAGTCCTAGTGAAATGTTAATGTATGAATTTAATTGTAGGTAACACAGAAAAAAATCAAGAACGAAAGAATCCAAATTTGGCATCATAATCCTTTTACGTAGCACTCAGCAAAAACTTATTAGTACAATTTAGAATACCAGTAACGCCACCTAGTGATGAAAGAAAAATACATACCACAAAAGCAAAACATCGATTTAAATGGCCTTTAGTGCTTTTAGATTTAAACTGGCATTAGCGCCGTCTAATGAGAATATTATGTTGCTTGTTATTTTGATTGTGAACGCAAATCACCTGTGTTATCTACGCCAAAACGGGTGCATATATTTTTAATTTTGGCTTTTACCTTATACCGTTTTGACGTGATAGTTAATATTGGTTTCCTTAGGGCCCATGCTACTTTTCAGGTTGATAGGTAATAAATACATAAATGTGGTATTTCAGACTATGAGTTATTTTTGTTTCAATTTTCTACCAAATTTGCTTAGTCTTTCCTACGTCACAGTAACCTATAAGTAACCGATTTGCTATTTCTGAGTTCAAACTACGTGTGTTTCGAATTCCATCCAAATATGTTCAGCAGTTCCAACGTTGTCCTGTAAATATTATGAATGTCACTGTTTGGATGTTTGTTACGTAATACATAGAGTACTTATACATAGGCAATGTTTAGCCTATGTGTTCTTCCAGACTAATCTAATTATATTTCAAATTTCAACCCGATCACTTGATACGTTCCGCCATGATTAAAGTGGCAATAGAAATACATAATCTGCGAAAATTTCTATCACCGTTCTTGAGATACAGCCTGGTGACAGACGGACGGACGGACGGACAGCGAAGTCTCAGTAATAGGGTCCCGTTTTTACCCTTTGTGTACGGAACCCTAATAACGGTCTGCTTCGGTCACCGAAGCTTGTTGAACACTACCTTTAAATTTTAAACAGTATTTAGATTGAAATAATACGTTTTCTAATAAGTTACGGCTGGTCTAGTAAGTTACAGCTGACCTAGTCGGGAGAACGGCGACTGTCGATCCGGAGACCCAAGGTTCAAAACCACGCGCACCACTATCTTTTCAGAGTCATGTTCGTAATGCCGGTAATTAAAATGGTGAAGGAAAACACCGTGAAGAAACCGAAATCTACCTTTAATCTAAGTTCTTAGTCATATGTCATCCACCAACCGACACTTGGCCAGCGTGGTGGATTATAGCTTTGTCTCTCTCCTTGCGAGAGAAGGCCCCGACGCCCAGCAGTGGGAACATTTAATGGGTTGTTTATGCTGCTACTTATTATGCTGATATGTTTTCTCCAAAATACAAAAATCTACTTCAATGACAGGTAATTTAATTCTGTCATTCGACTAAATTTTATAAGAAGGTATAAATATGTCGTACAGATAAATTTAAGCTGTTTTTTTTTAAATATTTTTTTTTTAATTTTAATTTTTTGTTGATATTTGAAAAACTATCTCCCTGTTTTCGATATCTAAGATCACCTCAGAAGTATTTTCTACCAAACAAAAAGGAATTATCAAAATCAACTAACAATTAGCGGAGTTATCGCGTAAAATAATACCAAATAAAAAACATGCAACCCGATTGAGAACATCCTCCTTGCTTGAAGTCGATTATAACCGAAGGATGTTTGTTTTTCCACACAAAAATATATTTTTGACAATTATTTGGTCATCCAAGATGACGCGACGCGATCACGTGGGCACTTTCTAGAATCTAGAATCTAGATATTCTGTGGATCGTCTATGATACACAGAATACTTAGAAGATTAGTATGTACCGAACGCGCCGCGCGTGTCGTTATTATTTAATGTTTGTGTAATTTCCGAACCAACAGACCGATATTGTTCAAATTTTGACGGGACAACGTAAAAAATGTGTTCTTTCTAACAAAAAAAGAATTAATGAAATTAAACAACGCAAACATGAGTTACAACCAAATACACATTCTGACTTTCACCCTCTCCCGCAAGAAAACCAATCAGAATTTGGGGATCAAAAGTAGCCTACAGCAATGTCCTTAGTATAAACTAAAATCATGCCAAGTTTCAGCTGAATTGAATCAGTAGTTTCGGCGTGATGCGTGATCCCTATACAGAAAGACAGACAGACAGACAGACAGACAGACAGACATGAAAGAAAAAAAAAATGCAGTTTCGCCATCAGTATCGACTATGGAGTGCCCCAAAAAAATTTTTTTCAAAATATCTTCAATGTACAGAATTCGACCCGTTACAGTTTTATTATAAGTATAGAAGTTCTTGTATTTTAATATATTTTGTGTGACCGAATTAAAAGTCCTGTAAAGAAATAAACAATTAAATCGATTCATAAATTTTGGTTATAGTGCGTCGCAAAAATGTAAATGTAATAAATAATGTTAATCATAATTTAAAAATTGCTGGTCTGATCCTAATCAATTATAGGTACATAAAATAGGTCCTATCTAAGGCAAAACAAAAGCGGCACTCCGGGAATGCTGACAGAAATTATAACACAACATACATATTGTGTATATACTTACTATACACATACTTATATAGGTGTCGGTAATGTTAACATAAACAATGTGACATTTATTTCTCCTTTTAAACAAATATCAATATGCAATACGTAGTCGTATAAACATATGTATCTACTTTGAAACCTCGTACGAATATTATATATTATTACTGGGCAAGTTTTGGATGTCTGCTACTCAATCATGTTGTAACGTCAAAATGAATCGGGTTGAAACTTGGAACACTATCCGATTGTAGTCTAGAATATAAATAGCACATAGGCTACTTTTTATTATGGAAAAATAACGAAAAAGGAATCTTCCCGGGTTCAAACCGCGGGGCGAAGCTAGTATAAAATTCAAATAATCAAATTCACATTTATATATACAAATAAATACTGATACAGAGGTGTAAGTAACAGCAACGTATTTGCTTTTTCGGATCTCAAAGAATAGTCGACGCGGCTATAAACCTTTTCCCTTAAAAAATACTATGAGAATACTAATAAATATAATAAATGAGGATTTCCTCATTTTTTAAGTCTCTTGAAACATTTTGATCATCGAAATATGGCGTTCGTTTTATAAATTAATACAGAATCACAGGCTAGTCTTTCAAAGAGAAAACTATGTTTTTAAAAGCCATTAATGTTGTGTATGTTTTTCAGCGTTCATTTCATAAGCCATTTGATTGGCTATGCATGCTAAATCAACCGTCTACCCGAGAGTGGATCATGAAAAGTGGTAAAAGCTATCAAAAATAGCGACTAAAAGCAAATTCACACACGGGACACACGTGCAAATAAAATCGAAATAACCGCAAAAATATTAAGTTTAATATGTACAAACTGTTTGATACATGATTTCGTAGGCTTTTGTGTTTAAAATTATAATATTGTAGTTGAGACATTTACAATAGATTGGACTTATAAATAGAGAAATAATTATTATTTTAAATATAGCAAATATTGAACATCTAGGTCGTGTGCGTATGGTACTCGTAGCTACACCAACTGTTGATTTCGCAAAATATTTCTTATAGAATAATGTGTTCTGTACAACTTTGTATATTGAACTAAAGCTGGTTTTGGGCCCGGCCATTCTTCGTGTAGAATTTAGTAGGTTTAGAAAACGCATTTTTACAACAATCAACGATATAAGTAAAATCAGAAGACTTTTATGTTACTATTAATTGAGCTAGAAAGCATATTGCATTATTATATGTTGCATATATACAAAATTATAACAGCTGATGTTATGTGTACTAATGTTATTAATAATTAATAAATTAGTAATATATTACAAATAAATAATAATAATAAAGATATTACAAAGCTGAAAAGTTTGCTTTTGTGAGCACGCTAATCTCAGGATCGATTTCAAAAGTTCTTTCACCGTTGCATATTATAAAATATGTTGAACCTACTGTTCTGCGGGCACTCTTGTTACCAACTAAGGCACAAAATCATTCCATAACTTTATATTTTTCAATGAACGGTACTTGCTCAAGAAAAAATAACCAATTTGCAATTTATCATTGCAAAATTGTTTTTTTTTTTTTTGTCCAGCAAGATCAAAAGATAAAGAACTTTTGCCACCAAGAAGGCGCCAATAACCAATCTAGATAATGTCTGTTAACCGAATGAACGTCAAAAGATTTATGATAGCCACTAAAATAAAACTCTACGATTATAGCTACTACTAAAACTCACTGCTAATTCACTTAAGCTCAACGCAGCGAGCATAAAATTGAATATTCACATCTGTGCTATACAGTTGGTATCCAATGTGTTAACATATATTAAAGAGATTGGTTATTTGAACTTGTAGACAACAGTAAAAATTAAATCGAATACTTTAGTAACTTTCCATAAAAAAAATCAAACCGAAGGGCGCTGCTGGTTAGTCAAATAAAAAAAATACTAAGAGCATATAGAGCTACAAAAATAAATATTTTTTTATAACACTAATATTTATTCTTCTTTTCACACGTAACTTTGTTAGATGATATTCAATACACAGATTCCACTATCAAATATTTACAAACAATGCAGATAAAAAAACGCGGTGGACCAGTGGTAAAAACTTCTGGTTTAATGAGTATCAGGTCGTAGGTTCGAGTCCCGACCACAATTCAATCTTTTCCAAGTAGAGATGTGCGAGTTTATCATCGTTAATAACGCTGAAAAAAACATGATAGAAATAAAAGTGGTCAAGTGCGAGTCGGACTCGCCCACGAAGGCTTCCGTAGCAGCAAGTAACATAATATAAAAGTTCTTGCGGTTCGTTGTTACTTTAATCAGTGTTTTAACAATAGTCAATTTATGACGTATTTAAATAAAACTACTTACTAGATCTCATTCAATCTGATTTTCGTTGATACTTTACATGGTAATGGTTTCGGAGAAAATGGCTGTGACATACAGACGGACAGACAGACATGACGAATCTATAAGGGTCCCGTATTTTGCCATTTGGCTACGGAACCCTAAAAAGCATACTCCAAAAAATTTTTTTTGAAGATTAGTGTCATCCGTAATCCCGTATTTGGGCAAGGTGGTAGATCATTGGCATCTCTCGTCTTCTTGAAGAAGATCCCGACTGCCAGCAGCGGGAATATAAAGAGGACTGTTTGTCATTAAATTCAAAAAAGTAGCATTTCATCTCAATAACCTTAACAGCAATGAAAATATATTGTAATACTCACTACTAAAATAAACCTGTGCATTAAGTTTGATGTCATCCACTGAAACAATTTTATACAAATTCAATAAACACAGCTTACTGAAGTACACACAGTATCCACAAGTCTGTTCCTCAAACTACAGTCATAAAACTGTTCCTGTACCGAGCACTCGTCTTGAGAATAACGTATGCTAAAAAATGCAAACAGGAAAATTTAATGGTACGTGAAGTGAGCCCGCTACGGCGCCCCAAAGTTTGCTTCCATTTTCAAATCCGTAGCGCTACTAATGTACTAACTCGACGTAAACTCGATTTAACTAGTCATTTTTGGTGCTTCCCAATTTGTCTTATAGTAACTTGATCGTGGGTTATTTTTATTTTCATATTATTATTACAAAATTGTTTTCAGTTTTGTAATATTAGTGTGACGCTTTAACGGGAATGACATGTACTCATAGTTGTAAGAGCAAAATCACCGAAATAGGCAATTTATATATATAAGTAATAGGAAATAGGGATTTTGATAGAATTATCAATTCTCACACAGACTATATCTTAAATTCTACGCGGATAAATCCGCGGGTAGAAGTAGTTAGTAAAATATAAACTACAACTTCTTGGTTGACTCTATAAAAATACATGTGATTACACGTTATGGTAATACGTTTATTTCTAGTGTTTCGAATTAACATTATTTGTGTTACTTACTCCCCTGTAGTGCGTGAAAAGTTATCGAGAACCATTAGTACCCTAAAAAGTATAATAGAGGGTTGTTATGTGGATTTCCTTAATATTACTTACTATCGCTTATTATTCTGAGCTATTGACTTGAACACGAAAATTGCGTTCCGTTTTGTTTATGTAAGGGAGAGACGGGAGAAAACGCATGTCTGTTCAGATAAGAGGAAAGCTCAATAAGGTAAAGATTGCCATGCACTTTATACATCATATTATTATAATAAATCTCGGGCTGTTGGGGTGAATTTTAATGCTATTATGATAAAGTGTTTGTTGTTTCTCTATAGTGATATCAAATTAGAATCTAAGGTAACATTTATGTTCCATTAGACCCTAAATAAATATACACATTTTTGTATCTGACGTAACTATCAAGAATCAAACCACAGTGTTTGTGGGGTCCATTGACAGAAAATAATAAATGCCTTTGTATATAGCAATGTTTTTTATATTTTATGTGTAATTAAAATAACTTTGAAATTTGAGTAGGTACATAAAATTGTCAATAAATAATAAATTTATTTGTTTTTGTAATAGTTTATTCTAAACTATACAATGACATTTATTTTCCACGTATGAGTACTTTTTTGTACTAACTTATTAAAATCAAGAAAATCAGACTAACTGGCAGAATAAGCAGAATACATTAGCTTTAGGAGGCAACAAATAAAAACTTAGAAGAAAAATGTAATTGTGAATGTCGTCCAATTTATTGTATCATACAAAAAAGTACTCATACGTGGAAAATAAATATTACTGTATAGTTTCGAAACAAATACATTTATTGACACTTTAATGTACTCACATCTCACAAAAAGTACTACTAAATATGGAACATGGTTGAAAAGAAAAAAACATTCGAAGGTTTAAAACTCAGGTGACCAACATCATAGATAGAAAAAAAATCAGATATTTCGAATTCCACAAAATAACTTTGTCATCTACACATTTTCAGAAACTGGCAAACGTTTCTTCGAGATCGAATAAGTACATCTCACATATTTCACGGAAGAGGTGACCCAACAGCGAATATTCCTAGAAAATGCTGAATATCGAGGGCTTGTCTGGAAATTCCGAGTAGAACTTATTAAAATGTTTCTGTGTAAACAAAATGCTCGAAGTTATTTTAGAAATTAGGAACAATGTCTCCTTAGATCTAGAACGTTCCTCGGTCCCTAATTAAGAGTCACTCGAAATTTATAAAGGGCCTACACCGCGTCAAATGTACACAGTAAATAAATTAACAGTAGGTAAGAAACCCAGACCACTTTCCAGCTCGGACATGCCATTCTGAGTGACACTCCAGTATTTAATTAAACGTAAAGAGAAACTGAGAAGTACCGACCTTTTAGGTAGGGTAATTTGTCAAAATTAATTAAAAAGAAAAACGTAGCGATACTTTTAACAAGACTACGAATCCACTAAAGAATTCCGGTGAGTAGAAGCTGTTTGTTTTAGCTAATTAGGAATGCTTTTATTGGGAAACAAAACAATAAGACGAATGGATGTTTCTGTTCTATAGCTAAATAGGCGATAAATTTTATTTATAGGTCAATTCAATAAAAATAAAGGAATTGATTGTGAAACGCTTCGACCGCTAGCTATCTTTCCAAAGGTCGAATGATATTTTTGTGGCTTCAGAATGTTAATTATATCTAAGATTGATTTGATATTCGGTCACTAATGCATTGATTTAGTATAATAGGTTTTATAGACACATATTTTTATTGTACTAAATACACAAAGGAATAAAGATGTGGTTGCCATAATATTATTGGTTACATATAATTTACCTACAGTTGGAGCAAGAAATTTAGGTTAATTTACTAATTTAAAATTAAATAAGTATGTAAATTGGCGGTTTTCATTTTATCATTTGACTCAACAAATACTGACGGATTTTTTTATATGTATTTATATTTATTTTAAATGTCTTTTTTCGGGATTAATTCGGGATTAAAAACTTGTGTTCTGGTTTAGACTGAAAACAATATGAATTTGGTTTCAAATTACCGGACGGATTTTTTTATATGTATTTATATTTATTTTAAATGTCTTTTTTCGGGATTAAAAACTTGTGTTCTGGTTTAGACTGAAAACAGTATGAATTTGGTTTCAAATTTCCAAATTTCAATCCGGCCCAATCGGTTTTTCGACGACGTAATCGTGCAACAAACACCCCAACGTTAAAACTTTTACATATCTGATATTAGTAGGATAATATGATATATTTACTTTCACTGAGATTACAAAAACCAACGAACTGGTCCTAAAAATAACAAATAAATATATTTTTAATGAAAAGTAAATAAAAACCGAAATTGTGTTTTATGTGCATTTTATTGTTGCAAATATGAGATTAAAAATTAAAATTGTAGGAATGCAAAACTGTGAAACAAGCACGATCTTCTAAAAACATGTTTTCTAGTTTCTAGTAATAAATACAGAAATATAGTTAACAAAAGACAAAAAAATTAATTCACTACATACAATTTCGCCAACTCTTTTCTTCAACAACAAAGAGGTGCAGCTTCAATACTCCACATTTTACACCTTCCAATATTTCCTACGCTTTACAATGCGCATAAAGAGTTGAGCCGCGAGCAAGCCAATCCGGCGAATTCTATCTAACGCTTGCGGAATGTGCCGTATTCAGGATAAAGAACAGGGCAATTGGAATAGATAACTCAAACAACGTGCCGTAGACGTATATGCGTTAAGCAATATGTGCAAAACACTAGTTTATCTAGTTTAAAATGTAAAAATTTACCGAGTCACCAAGTTTTTGATCTCATCTACGAAATGAAATTTTGTCGAAGTTTTTATGTGTTTTTGTCAGATATGGGAATAAGTCGTGAAGCAATTTTCACCATCCTATCCCCAGTTTTCATTTTCAATCTTCTAATATAAAAATAGATATTGGTGGACAATTCATACACAATACCATCTGACCCCAAACTAAGCAAAGCTTGTAGACTCGTAAATATTAAATTAGAATCTCGTATCCCGATTTTGTGTTTGTACTCCGAAACGGCGCAATTGATATTTTATTAGACGTTTGTGTGTTTAAAAAGCGGTGTTGGCCTAGTGCTACAACGTGCGATGTACAATCGTGATGCCGTATGCCGTAAACAAATCCCGCCTGCACCTCTGCGTTTGAAAATAAACTTATATTACGTTTTCGTTCATCTACATACCTATAGCATGTCGCGTGACGGTTAACCATGGAGTAGGGGTAAAATGAAAGACGCTCGACAGAGCAGCCAAAGCCAATATGGCGGCGTAACTCGTTAATTTACTTAAATTAATTAACTTACTTAAATCGAATATATTTTCAAACATATTTAGCTAAATGTCTACTACAATGCGAAAAAAAAGTTTCACTTTCACTATGGTTTCATAAGACCACACATTTTTTTATTCCAAGTGCAGATGTACAAGTCATTTGGTGAAGAAAAACACAGAGAAGAAAATATAACGTTCCTAGAATGATTAAATAAAATAAATATTGGTGGACAATTCACACACAACACTATCTGACCCCAAACTAAGCAAAGCTTGTGTGATGGCAGCCAGATAGCTGATATAATACTTATATAGTTTTAAATACATACTTATTATACATAGAAACACCCAGACACAGTGCAAACATTTGAATTCATCACACATATATTTGCACTGGGTGGGGATCGAACCCACGACCCTCAAGGTCAAACGTCATCCACACACTCATACACAACAAATAAACTCTTACATAAATTAATATCAAGTCGTAATGCAATATTTTTTTCTGAAAAACGAAAAACCGACTTTTATTTGTCATCGATAACTAATATATGTATTTATCATCGGCGTATTTATAATATAACAAATATTATAATACGTATATTTGTATATATTTGTTGATATTACAAAAACCCGCTTCACTGATTTAAAATTTTGTATTATTAAGAACGTCTACTAAACTTGCGAAAAAAAAATCAAAATCAATTCACCCAGTCAAAAATATGCGGTGAAACATCAAAAACATTCAAATTGAGAACCTCTTTCCTAATTGAATTCAATTAAAAGTTTTTTTGAAATTAAAAGTTAGAATTTTTGGTTCTATCATATCGAAAAAACTGAATGATACAAGCTTCAATTCTCTACAGACAAAACCGTAGGCAAATGTAAGTAAAATTAAATTTCAATAACCCTTGACTAACTCCGTCTCTGTATACGGTCTCGGCGGATGCGGTCTTTACATACAAAAGACCGAATTGCCTTCACTGATTGAATTATGTCCCGCCTTTTCTGGTTTCGAAGGGTCAGGAGTAGTTGTATTTATTGAAGCTAGTTGAATATTTTTATCGTCACAATCAAATAATAAAAAATAAGTTTTTTAAAGACTATGGCTATTAAAATAAGGGCTACAAGAAAAAAGTTTATAAGTTAACGTTTACCCAATACTTACAGTGGTAGGATTCTTTTCAGAGTCTACCTGGGGAAATACCACACCTTGCTAGTTATTCTACCGCCAAGCAGTAATGTGAAAACTTCTGTGTTCTGGTTTGTAGGGCAATTTGCCAGTTAAATTACATGGTTTGGAGGTAAAACGGTAATGATTTAGACTCTATATGTTTCAATAGCTGCATGGAACTGTGTGGCTAAGGGTAAGCACGTTACTTACCATCAGGTACATGTCTTGTTCGTCGCATCAGTCTACTCTAAAAAAAAGCCCAAACGATTGCAAAACTTGTCTCGTCAGTTGAGAATTTGAATAAGCTGATTTTTGTTTTCTGGAATCAGATTAAAAACGAATTACTTAATACAATAACTCGATGGTAATTTAGACGTCTAATTTTTGAGATTAATAGAAGCCAACATTTGATAATTGCCCAAGTCACTACATAAATTATGGGTGGCTTGTCTACACGGATCTCAAATCAAGCTACCCAAAGCTTAAATCAATGCGGCAGTGAGTGTTTCATACCATTTTACAGCTTTGTTACGAATCCTCGTACCGCATAGCTTAGAGCTGATTGATATCTGTGAAATGTGTCACCTGAATGAGTTTCCCTAACGGACACAATTTTGAGAAATTGGTTTCTTCTAGGTACTACGCTCCATTGTAGACCGCATCCTCGCTTAACATCAGGAGAGATGGCGGTCATTGAAAGCTTACTATTATCTATCGTTAGTGCCATGAAAGTAAGTGTGTTTTCTTTTTGTTTTACTTTTATAGGTGTATACACCGCAAATCTGTTTCTTCTAGATGATTACGCTCCACCGTAGACTGCATCGTCGCTTGACCGCCATCTCGGCTCGTCAGGCGACATCTTAAGCGACGATGCGGTCTAAGATGGCGCGTGTTCACCTAGAAGAAACTGTTTCACTCTCGATTTGTAGATTGTAACCATCGGGGGAAACCCCCTCGGGCAAGGTTCTAGGTCCTAGATATTCTTATCACATAAGTAGAGTCAAACCTCTTCGTTCTTCTAATGTTTATACCTGGTCAGAAACTTCCACGAACATATAATTGATTTGTCACCATCACCAAATGATTTTTTTTCTGCCTCGGTTCTCCAATGCCCGTACCTAGAGTTCCGGTACAATTCGATCGGTCTGATTCCGAATATTACATTTTGATCAAGTTCAGGCTTTGTACGGTTTTATGTCAGTATTTTAATTTAGAAGTTCTTAGAGGTTTTCCGCTGCACTGCAAAAGCTCACGCTCAATTTTGTGTTTTTGAGTTGGGTTTACGTGAAAAACTTCAAAAAGGTTTCACTGTGCTCAAAAATTGTACGTGTTCATTAAAATTTGAATAGGTTACTTTTTACAAAATAGCGATTAGTAAAGTTATATTTAATGCTCATTTTATTCGTTATCTACGGATATGGATGTCTCCACGTTCTTTGCATACATGTATAACAAATGCTAAAGCTACGCTTCCAAAACCAGCCGAAATCTCCAAATAAATCACAGCCGTCGATCTCTTCAGTAATGTGTCGACCAAGCCAATTGAATTTCAAAGCCGACAAGCCACCGCGAAATTTATTCAAAGAATAAATCTGAAAATTTGTAGATCTGAAGGCATAGCCACTGAGTGGCGACGAAGCGTCGACACAAAGGAATTTCTAAATTTCACGACTTCCGACTTGAATGTTTGTGTTTATATGAGAGTGGGTGAAATGACAAACGACGCAAGGGAAAATTGTGAAAACTGTTTCACTACAATTCAGTACATTTGTTCATAGAAAACTTTCCTTCGAATTAGCGGAAGTCGAGACCTACATTACAATAATATAATTATTTTATTCATTTAATTACACAACCACCCAAACCATTATGAACCTTAAGAATCAAAAGTTATCTGGAAGGGTATTACATATTTATAAGGGTATACATAATTTTATGATTGTGTACATTTTATTTGTATTTCTATCAATCTTAATAAGTTGCATCTTATGCATATTTTTATTTTGTGGATTGATGATTGATATTATAATTCAGAGTAGGTACCTATGCTTAGTGTTAGATGCTCTGTTAGGAAGCGTATATTTTTATGCTACTATTAAAATATAATTATAAATGTCGAAAATTGGATGTTTGTTATTCGATCACGTCTAGACGGATTCGGTTAAAATTTGGAACACAGCTAGTTGTTTTATATTAGTCATTTTTTATATTTAAAAGTAAACCTTTTTCGTTTGAGTTCTGTTTTATAACATACTAGGAGCCCGTTACAGCCCGCAATAGCGAAATAAAAACTATTATACCTATCTTTCAAGTTGGATCAAACTGCACACGGTGTGCAATTTTGATTAAAATCGGTTAAGTAGTTTCGGAGTCCATCGCAGACAAACAACGTGATTCGTAATTTAAATATCTTAATATGTTTTTGGATTAGGAGAAGAAAAGGATAATAGAAGGGAGTATGGGACATATTCAAGCTAATCCTAGTGCTAGCCCTATTTCGCCACCGATATACTACGAGTATCACTACTTGTTTGGATTCTGTAGTTACCGACTCGACATAGCAATTTGCTATTTACTAAGTCGTCTCCTCCCGGCTCAGAACATCCACCACGGCTCTATTTGTGTCTCTGATGGCCATCTGTAAGTTGTAACTCTGACGGTCTTTGGTGATGCAGCCAATGCTTGTTGACTGATAACATCGTCGGTATAGTCCTCATTAGCACATTTTCTACTTTAAATACCGGAAAATAATGGAAATGGGAACAAAGCTAATAAAACCACGGGTCTTTGCCGGTACATTTATATCTTTCACTTAACTTTAATGATATAACTTAGCCAATTATTTAGTTGTAAGAACCTAGAATTCAGTCCTCTGTACTGAGTTTAACGTATAAAGTTATGAGAGCTAGGTGCGAGTAGGCAATCTTACGCGCCGTCGCCGGGAGGGCTAACTACCCACTATTCTGCCACCCTCTTGAAAGCACTGGAGTGTCAAGTTTGTTAGTTCCCCTCAGCTCTTTGGTTCACACTGTTGTTTTTACATCTGTGGGGGGATGGAGGGTTAGTCCTGCGGCGAGTTGTTAAATCATTTTTATTACTCTTTTTATTGCATTCAAATATGAAAATTAGATATTGTGCCTTGGAGGCGTTGGTGGGAGTTCACAACATTATTTTTATTACGTAATTGGTACTACTCTCGAAGCTCTACTTTGTATTTCGTTGATGTTGTACCACAGATGGAATAATTTGTCTTCCTATTTGGTTATGGGAATATTATATATCATAAACAATTGACTGACACAGTAACTCAGTTGATGCCTTTAATTAATAATTATAATAACTGTAGGTGTAGGTACGGTATTCTCAAAAACCTCCGATTGACCAATAAGAACTCTTATAAACATACTCGGTGACCAATGGCTACAAACATAGGTATACTCAGTTACTGGCTGACCCCACTACTTTCTGTTAAACAAATTACTCTCAACTGACTGAAATAATAAAGTAACTCGATGCTTCATGTAAATTACTTCTGGGACAAACGCTCAATTATTGAGATTTTGTTAATATAAAAATAATAAAATAGCGGTTACATGTTAAAAGTGGGTGCAGGAGGTAAAATACCGGACCAGCCTTTGGACAGGTCGTCGTATATGCTGTCTTATTTTACTTGATTATTAATTACTATTATTTAAGACTAGCAGTGCTCTACAATTTCACTCACGTAGTTCCCGACCCCGTTATTGTCCTTGATTAAGAGTTAGCTTACGTAAAATTTCAGACTATTACTTATATGTATGTGTCAAACTTCATCTAGATTTCTTCAGCAGTTTTTGCGTCAAAGAATAACAAACGTCCATCCATAGTGCGACACTAATCGGAAACTATAAGAAAAGTAAAACAAAAAAAAAAGAATATTCAATTTAAATGTTACTCCAAATAAGTGTCCGAATGATTTTTCAACACATTAGTTCTAATCTTAAAGTATAAAAAATCAAGCATGATGTTTGTAGCCAGTGATTTTTTCGCAGTCAACCGATATTCAGAAAAATTTGCATTTGTGTGGAATTTGGTCCAACTTGAGAAATATGTTACCCAGTTATTATTTCAATTAATGTCATCAATAATTTACGAACTACTTATAGATGGCGCCTCAATGGGCGATATTATAGATTGGGAGTTGTTAACTCAAACGAAATTGAGACGGAACGCTAGTGTAAGTACTCCTTTAAAATATCAAAGTGATGCATTTCTCACGTAATGAACATAACACGAAGCAGAAGAGAATTAAAGACGCCTTCCGGCAAAACATTTGTTTAGCAGCAGCTGGCACAGATGCTCTTTGCAGCTGTATTTCTAACAGGCGCTCGAGAAACAACGCTGCGTTGCAACAAACGCGAATGACTTTTGTATAATGTAGGGAAATGCTTTCGTTGAGAAAATTTTGTTTAGTTACTTTTAGTTGATGTCAAAATAAAATTTTGATGGGAATATTTCAGGAAGGAATCGTTGATTTAACAGAATAGAACGAGATGGCAAATGCATTTAAGAAAATAGAAAATACCTAAAGAGTCTATGTTTTACAGTACAGAGTGATGAGACCAGCTGGTCATGTGCCTGCTGGTAAGCCACAACCCAGCATATAACAGCACATTGACACGCAGCAATGGAAACAGTTAAGAGTTCAGATACACCTGGTACTACGCTCGTCACCCGGGTATATAAAACTAGATTTGTATACGGGTTTTTCAAAAAATTCACTTATTAGATATTTTTTATTGATAATGAATTGCTATCGCTTCTAATGCAAGAGACGATGCAGTTTATGATGAACCCGAATTGCGCTTACGCAAAATAAAAGTTCACTCTTGACTTGAAGAGACACTAGCCAAGATTGTTTTCACCAGGAAAAAAATCTTTCAAGAATAGTGCTAGGATACTCGTAGCTATCAAACGATTCGTTAATTCTTAATCAACAAACTAACATATGTTAGAAATGTTTTATTTATGTAGATCGATAGGCGTTTAGACTAAAAACTATTTCGATTGCTTTACGATTTGGAGATTTACTGCCTTTTAATTTTAGCATAGCAACATGGACAAAGTATTTTGCCATCAAATAAAACGAAATACCTACTCACTATCAACTCCCACTAGACTATAATTTTAAATTTATCCCCTTAGTCTTGTAATAGCATAAGTATGAATAAAATTGTTGACATTATCTAGCCGTAACGCTAGCAAATATGCGGTAAATTAGAATATATCTCTGAACAGACGTGAAAGAATACGTATTTTTACCCGACTGCGCGACGCAAAGGAGAGGTAATATGTTTATCAGTCTATATATGTGTGTGTGTATATGTATGATTCTTTGAAGCACTACACAGACCAAAACGCCTGGGCCGATTTTTATGATTCACACGTCAATCGATTCCTCGTAGTCTCGCGAGTGACACTAAAGACATTAGTGTAAATTCAATATGGCGACAACCAGACGCCATATTTTCCAAATTAAAAAATGAAAGTCAACAAACTATGTCAAAAGGGGTATCGTTGAATAGGTATTTAAAAATAAACTTTAGGTTTCTTTCAACGTTTTTTGATTTGGCTGACCGTTTAGGATGTGTATCGATCTAAAGTTGCGTAACAACCATTCTTACATTTAGAGATATATAGGTAGCAGAAAACTTCGTATGATTGTAGTGGTAGGACTCTTGGCAGAGTCCACCTGGGGTAGTACCACACTTTTGCCAACATTACTGTATTCCGGTTTGAAGGTCAATGTTTCGAGATAAATTATAGAGCTTAGAGGTATAACATCTTAGATCTCTGGGTGACGAGCGCAGTGCAGTGCCAGGTAATGATTTGGACTCTTCATGTTCCAATAGCTGCGTGTCACTGTGGTGTTATGTGGCAGGCATGCTTACCAACAGGCACATGTCCAGCTTGTCTCGTCCCTCTTTATTTAAAAAAACTAGCTGTACGTGTGAATGTGGATGGACATATTTATGTATATACAAAAGTATCTAGTAGGTATATTGGACTACCTGTTTTCGTACGTGGAAGAAATGCATTTACGCATACCCTACCGCCCGGGGACACGGCCGGATTATGTTGCACTCTATACCATGTATGGTTATGGTGCCTCTATCTTCTAAAACCTCCATGGGATTTCAAACGATTTAGTACTCAACTTCGGTCGAAAATCTATGATTATATATGTACTTACACAAAACTATAAAAATTACATGCAGTAGAAAAATCTACATATTTTATCATATTATCAGTAGAAACGAAGACATTTGATCAAAAACCAAAAGGTGCATATTTTGTTGATTATAGCAACAGTCATAACTTTGTTCATAACTAAAAAGTATAAAATAAAATAAACTTAATTTAAAAACTCAAAAAACCCGACTGCACAAAAAGTGAACCAAACTACATACTATAAAACTGAAAAGAATATTCCTTTTTGAGAGTTTTCGTACGTTTCGTGCTTTGACATGACACATGACAGCATGTGTCTAAGATTGCGTCATTTAATATCACAGGTTACATACCTCTTGAACATAAAACCTATGCTAATCAATTTTTTTTTTTCTAAATCTGAGTTGGTACAACCAATTTCCGACAGGTGGCGGAGCAGGTAGCTGAAGAGGTTTTTTGTTTGAATGCGATATTCTCAGGAATTACTGAACCAATTTCAGTCATTCTTTCACGTTGAATATGTACGGGATCCCGCTGAGTGCTATATATGTACCACGGGCGAAGCCGGGGCGGGCATCTAGTGTCTGATAAAGGTAACCACGACACGCGCCCAGAGCCTAGTGTGGGGCCATTGTATAAATCCATAAATGTAACCTGTTTTTGTACAAAATAAAGTGTTTAAAGTATTAAAAAAAACAACAGCGAAATGTAATATAATAAGAAAATTGGCAGTCATAGAAACTACCAACAGAAGTGAAAACTTATAACTCAAAATTTGATCGCTTAATTTAGAAACTACGTGGATGAAACAGGAGGGCGTGGCCATGAGCATGGCCATTGCAATGCTTACGTGTTTCTAGATGGCCAATGGCTATGATCCCCAGTTTACCCCAGGATTTATTTATCATTACTGAGCGTGACGTTAGAATTCAATTCACAGCCCACGAAAAATCTGTCGGTGGGGTGCCTAAACAATATTTCACTTTAAAAATAAGATTTAAAATCTAAATCAGTAAGCTCTAACCTGTGCAGATTAGCAGGGGGGATCATCAGGCTCATTTTGATAGTTTATTCACTCTAACTCATGAAAAGACATTTCGTACCTACTTACTTTTGGGATTTTACGCAATAGATTATTTTTAAACAAAAAAGACTATTAAATTTACCGCTAGACAAATAAACCGAAAATTTTGTTGAGCTTAAATAGGATTAGCAAAACAGCTAGGCATATTTATGTTTATATTAAAAGCAGGCTTAAATTTAAGATTAGATAAACTTGTGGCTGAAGAATATATTCTGTAGTCTTATTATGAAGGCTAGGCGGTGTGTGCCTTATAAAGTTCAGGAAAGTCGTAAATTTGACTGTTTAGAACTTTCTAGATTAATTTTACGGCCTAATAAATAACTTCCATGAATAAGACGAATAAACATGCATAAGTTTATTCGTCCGTCTTTATAGCTCGCAGATCGTTAAATTCGCCCTTCGAAGTTTAAATCTTTCAGCGCTAAACTCTACGCCCCCTTCACCTTTTCACAGTAGTTGCAACGAAATAAAACAAGTGACAACCCTAACTTGTGTCAGCTAATCGGACGCATTAAGGATGACGCTGAATTTTTACATAGAAGTTTTTTTTATGAATTGATATGAATTCAGATGTAATGACGGTTCTACAGTTGAGTAAATTGCTGAGTAGCTTACTAAGAAAATATATTCAACTGACTCCTACATTTCAAGGTTAGTCTGTTACGATTACGGGTATGACCATTACGCCAAAAAGGCGTAACTTTGACAACTAAGCTCAACCTTGGCTCTTTCATCAAGTCTAGGGCTGAATTAGCTGCTACAAAACTAGATGTGTTCTCGATGGTGTTAAGGAGCTTCAAGTTTTAATAGTTGCTAATGTAATACCAACATAGATTCGATCTTGACGCATATTTGGGCTGGGTCGGCTAAGTACCAGCTAGTGGGTCTAGAATCGACCGAGAAGTACCAAAATGCTCATAGGCAAACGACACTCTTGTTCCAAAAAGACTTCAAAGTTTTGAACATCGCTGCAAAAATCCGAACATCGGTTTTTTATCGGATACATTTCGAAGAGTGAGCAACTTTTCGATCGAATACCACTTTGCCCTTTCTGACTGCTCTTAGCTTGAAAAAGCGACGTCGTTTCATAGCAATTGACGTTCCAAAGACTGGAACACAGAAGTTTAACTCTACTTTTGTGACAAAAATATCTAGGCTGTAAAACGTGTTGCATGAGTGGGTTTTCCCCTGTGGCTACAGTCTTAGTGTATTCAATTCAAGACTGAATCGGTTAATTGAAGTCGACCCTTGTTTACATTCTTAAATACGTCCACCCATACACTAATAAAACAACGGCAAATTGTTTTCTTTCACCAGCTGCAAGGCGAGGCATCCCTGTAAATAGGGTTGTCAATTAAACTTGTAACACAATAACATTAAAAATAAATCGACGCGTAACTGACAGCCGCTAAAGTAATAGCTTTATTGACACAAAAATATGTTTTGGTTCATAAGAAAATAGATTCAGGACCGAGCTTTAATACAATAAGACTTACAGTACTTTTTTCATAGAGGTATGTAGTTTCTTTCGTCTGTGTTAACCGAAATTCCTAAATGAATAATGTCTAGTATTAGTACAAAATTACACGCTCTGAGTGGTGCATTATGTGCAACTGAAAAACTTGTGATAAGTGTTTTTACGACACTTCTTGCTATACCTACTATTTTACCTATTAGTTAGAGCCGTGTAGTGTTTCAAATGCCGGTAGGCCGGTACAGTGCAAATATGTCAATATTAACAATGCTCCGCGGATTTACCCGTGTAGTACCCGATCCCGTAGATTTCGGAGATAAAAAAGCCTACTAATTCTAAGCCATCATCTACCTGTGTTACAGACTTCATCCAAATAATAAAATAGTAAAAAAAAATCGAAAATAATTAATACTCATGAATTGTTTTGATGCACAATTTTTTTAAGCATTATTGTAACAAAATATGCTCAAACTTGACAAGTTTTTTAAGTTAATTATTTTAAAATCAATAATCACAACATAGATTTTTATTATTTGTACTAAATTAATTCTTATTACCTAAAACATGTGTTTCTTTTCAGTATACGTTATGTAGATAGTGGATCAGAAACCAAACTTTCCAATTGTTTCGATTTTTCTTCCTCTTATTTGTGATGCATAGAATATCATTATCTAAAACCAATAAACAACGTACACTAAATCGTTATAATTTTGTATGTAAATACAAAATCATAAGTCACGGTGGTAACAAGCCAAAACAGTCCTAAAATCTATCACTGAGTTATTTATTACTTTTGTTTGGACAAATATTTTATTCAATTCGAACGATGTATGTAACTAATAATTTATACATTTAGAGGCTACTTCCACGGGCTTAGTATAGTATCATCGTTAAAATTAGATGTTTTGTAGACACATAATATCATTATTCACAGAATATTGACCATAGATTTAGTTATTTGGTGATCAACAGTAAACGTCTAATACAATTTTAATTAACAGGAAAAATTTAATTATTTATTTTATTTTTCTTTAAATTCTATTACAATATTAATCAGTTATATATCTATTGAATTTTGTTTCATTTGTTTTACAATAAATAAATAATACACAAAGATTGAAAGAAAGAAAGAAAATTTAAGAAAGACACCGGTAGTAGAGTAGTAAGCGTAGAAGGTAGTCATTACTCTAAATAATAGTGATCAAGCAGTGGTATTTAAGGAATAGCTTTATAGTCGACGTTTTTTTGCGCATGATAGAATGATTGCCTCCTTTACCACTGAACAGACTATGCTCGTATAGCAAAACCCCTGGCCTGTAGAGTATTCGGTATAAGGCCGTATTAAAATTTCTGACACATTTGTTTGCCAATTATAAATTTTCAGATTTTCACTTGATTGTGATTCCGTCTGATGTAAAGCAATGATTCTGTCTACAATGGAGCGCACTTAGAATGTCGATGCACTCTCGACTCAAAAACTATAAAATTAGTCATATTCTGACAAATAAACTTATGTTACACTTATCATTATTTATTATTTGAATGTTTATATGTTTCAATGTAAATTGGCGCACACGAAATTATTTGAATTACTATTATTATTTGAATTTGTTGTATGTTGATTGAATTGATTCCACGTATGATAGTTTTATATTTAACGTTTGTGTTTTTCGGTGTGTGTATTGCGCGTTAATACCGTGTCAGTTTTTGACAGAGCCACTGTGCTCGCAATCTGAAAGGCATCAAAAATGTCATTGTCAGATTTCCATTTCGGCATGAATAGGTATCATTGTAATAGCGCCCGTGGAGATGGCGCCGCAGTCGGATGGTAGACCATTGATTTTATAATTAAAGCCTGCCGCTGTGATCCGATGCAGCGGCGTGAGAAAACCACGTTCAAAGCACAGATTTGATATTAATTTAAGCTAGTGTTAATATTTGGGGTACAGTTGCTGCCACAATAGTGCGCTTTTGAATTAGCCACACTGTTCAAATATTACGTATTCCCCTTTAAAATAGCGTGTAAGTGTCGCTTTTTCGAGCTGCGAGTAGTAACTCCGATAAAAAGGGCAAAGTATAATACAAGATCGTGCAGGTCAGTTGCATACTCTCCGAAGTGTATGTGTGATTTTTATTTCGTGTGATTTTAAAAAAACAGACTTCCTATTTTATCTGTATACATTTTTTAATCGCAAACGGGTGAATTCAATAAATAAATTGACAACATTTCTCATTCAAGCATATATATTTCATGTTCTTTCGTCCATAATATTCTCGTGATGAAAAGTAGCCAGATTAAAATCTCACTATGTTCCAGATTTTAACTTGATTCAATTAGTTATTCTCATAATATGCTTGAGAAACAAACGTGCCAGCTTTCATAATTAAACGATCATTAGATTCCTAGGTTCATTTGCTTATAAATCATCACATTCTTTAGCTTTCCCAGGATATTCAAAGTATTTAAATTTAAATTCATCACATAGTAAACTGTCGAATCTTACCGTTGGAATTTCAAAATTTTATTTCACTCCTAATTAAAAAAAAAATACAAAATATTTAATGGTAGATATCTATACTGAGTAGGTGAAAATGAAAAAATGTTTATTGTGGCAATAATGAAAGACATAAACCAAAACACAAGATATAGTACATGTATGTAACAAGAAAGAAATACAAAAAACAAATACATATTATGTTAGTGTGCACTGAACCCCACACTAGACTAGGCTAGGGCTAGTTAGTGAAACATTTCTCAAAATGTAATATAAGGTCATCAGCTTTTTAGAGTATCACACAAAACTTAATTATTGCAGCTAATGACTTAACTCTTTTTTTAAGTGTTTTCGAAAAAGACCCTTTCTCTTGGCACTAAGTGTAACCCACCGCCGTCGGCTCCGCATTTCAATAAATCAGAGAAATGACGGCGAGCGCGTTAAGCAGTCATCGCCGCGATGGGTGGCCGGAGTCTTCACGGTTATTTCACGCCGTTGCACTACAAATGGGCACGCGGATGTGCTATATGAGCTGTACACGAGCTAATAAACGGTGGTAACAGCCACTAAATGTTGTGTTTGAACTGAAAATAGTCTAGAACTGAAAATTGCAGATGACACTTTTATGAGTCATCGTACTGATAAGGATTTTTTCATGTAAATATTCGTCAGCGCTTTTGTTTTACATTTTAGAAATTTTAATATTTTTTTAGTTTGGTAACTAATTGATTTAAAACTCTACTTATATTATGTGAAATGTAATATTATTATGTGAATATGAAAGTTTGGGTGTTTGGATGTCTGTTGCTCAATCACGTCAAATTGATCATAAGATCATGTTGATTACGTACATATTTATGTAGATCGACTGTAGTTTAAATAGGTACACTTTGTGTCACAAGAAAAATACGAGAATGGGTATTACCTGGGTAAAACTATTACCATAGTTTTACGCGGGCTTAAAATAAATATAGATAAACAATTTGAGCATTTCTCGAGGACAAAATAAGTATTATTGCAATTCATGTGTTTTCGTTACAACTGCCAAAAGGTTTTGCAGCCTACTGATACGAGTATGAGCTACACAGAAAAATATAATATATGTAGCTGCTGCATTTCTGAAAAAAAAAAAAACAATAGAAATTCGACAAAATATTATGGGTTCATTATTTCCTTCCAGCAGTAGTAATTGATAAGTTTTGTAAAATAAAGAGAAATAGGGAGAGCAAGAGATTCACTTGATACACTTCTGATATAATGGCACTAGGTATGCCAGAGACGTATTATAAAGAAACCAAATCAATACCTAGAATTGTACTACGCTCGCCACCCAGAGATACTAAATGTTTTTTAATTAGCTTCAAATTATACAGGAAACACCTCAACATCTGAACATAACCGATCGACAATAGAAGAACTGGCTGATATGCTGTACGTATCTCTCTAAATGGAATCAAGAAACTAAAAATTATATTATAGTGCAACATTGGTAGCTAGACAGTAAAATATAATTATATTACGTCGACGACATCAATTACTCAGATTTTCAGGAAAGAGTAATTTAATTTTAAATTTGTTAAATGAAAATGTATTCCTATAAAATAAAGCTTCCTCTTTTTTTGCAGAAAAAGTAGAAAACAGCATAGACAGAAAATTTAATATTAAAATCCTTGACGATTCCTTAATCCACTAGAGTAACTTACAAGCCTTTGTCAAGCTTTTTAAATAGTTTTTCATCCTGCTAACTATTCTCATCGCAACTTTTACGCTTCGTCTAGCATTTGTAAATTTTTAATTTCTTCCTCTGCTATAAATTTAACTGTACTTTTCCAAGCATAATATCTCTGCCACAATTGTATGACGTCGTGTTGAAATTAAAAACTTATTAAACAACTGAATTAAAAATAAAGTGAGTCAAATTAATTTATATTTCTGTCCACAACGCGATTATCAGCCGATAAATAAAAGACAACAGCACCAGACAACCGAAAAAATACTGGGTACAAGTTAAACGAGCCGTGAAAATAAGAAAAATAAGGGAGAAATACAAATTACATTTTTTTCTCAGGTGAGGGGAAAATGCGAGTTCAACAACTTAAACAATTTGCACAGGCAACACTCGAAAGTGTTAAGTGAATTTGGAATTTTAGGGCTTGCTTACATTGTTGTAGATTTTAAAAAGTTCCTTGATCATAGACAGTTTGAAAGAAATCCATCTGCGGAAATTAATGCTGTAGACACTGAACTCCAACTTCAGTTTAGCGATCGGTAGCGTACTTTGACTGAATTTGGTAGCTTTTTGTAATATTTCATATCATAAATTTTAAATTGGAGCAACCGGACCTTCTGTAGATCTTCCGAAAATATTTTTGCTAGTCATATTTATTATTTTATTCAACTAAACTTTATCAAATGCATAATTTATTTATGCTATACATTAATGACATTGTGGCTCAGTTTTTAGTAAGTCTAGGAAAAAAGGCAAAAGTCAATTTGATTCGCACCCAGGATAAAGGTACATTTGTGTGATGAATTCAGAAATTTATTCTGTGTTTAGTAAAAATCAAACAAGATTTAACTGTGCATTTTCGAGTAAAAAATAAAAGTTCTTTACCAAACAGTTGGATAGTTTGCCTGCTTCTCAAATTTTGACCGGAGAGTCTATCGCCTAACTAAAACTGTCTTAGACATTGACATTGCTCTCCCTTTTCTATTCCCTTAAAATTACAGAGACAGCAATATGAAATCTGATCATTTCTCTCAAGGTGATTGAGAAACAAACAATGAAACATCAAATCAATGTAAGTATGTATTTTTAATATTCGTAGGACGTCAGAATACGAGTATAGGCTTGTAGGTGAAAGCACATACTTGTTTCCTTGTATTGTAGTTCACTCATTCTTCTAGATTGTTTAATAGTTTGGCGATATAACCTGTCGTTTATCAATTCACTTATTTTACAAAAATACGAATATAATTAGCTTCATTATTTCCAAAAAGTATAATAAGTATAATTAGCTTCATTATTTCCAAACTTTCATTAGTCTATAGATGGTTCAAATATTCTAAGTATAAGTAGTTAAGTTTGTAGTGTAAATTTCTTTGTAGTTGTAGGTACTGCATATTATTTGAAAATGTTCCGTCTCAAGAATCTGGTGTCGTTCGGTGTAAATAGGTCTTAAAGTTAACCATATTGCAGAAAGAGACACCGAATTGAGTCAAACGAACGAAATTCATCGACAAGATTCTATCATGCCGAGTTTAAGAGCAATTTTTCTCTTAAAGCCAAACAAATGAGGCACCATTAGATGGAGTGAGAGCGCTTAATCTATTTCTGACGAGTTCAGTGACGCCGACAAAGACAAATCGACATTAGCCTACCCACACGGCGCAAAGGCGTTTCACTTCTGTTTCAATTCCACTTTTATTTGCGGATTAACTTCTTATTAGTCATTGTGAAGCGAAACTCGAGCCTATCACGAGCCTTATGAATGACTCAATTATTTTACAGATTCACCGCGGATTCGGGAGAGTTTGAACGTCACGTCGCAACCTAGGCATGAATGATTTGATTCAATTTCATTCGAATCTCAACCGTCTTAATCTTACGAGATGCTTATTAAAATATTCATCATTAAGAGTAATGGTCGACTAAACGTGTTAATCGTTAAAAAATGCCCCCGTTGTTAAACACGTGTTAGTCTTTACAGAGAAACATGAGTATTAATAAACTGACAACATATTTATGTTCTCCCAGAGACAGAAATAATGGTGTCTATAAATTTCATGTGATTAAACATTCACCGCTTAAAATGACAGTGAATTATTATTTTAAAAGTATGTGCTCATCAAAACTGTTAGAACAAAGGATATAAAAGAATAAACGCAGACTAATTGATTAGTTAACCCGACGTATTTGCTATTAGCTCGTTTAAGATTTTAGCTCTTCAATTTTTGAGTCATCTCATTAGCACGACTGCATTGTTAGGAAATAGCCATTTTCAAATGTATCTATTTCCAATTCTAAAGTCTAATAGATAGGATACAAAATTGAAATATTTGGGCATCACAGTCAGAAGCAAAATTAAATAAAAAGGAGTGGCTGAGCGCGTATTTCAGTAAAGACAAGTTGAAGAATGTCGAAATGTGTCATCTGTCAGTTGGTATTTAAAACGATATGTTATTCTGAAAGTGTCGCTTCGTCGTGTTTCTTAAATAGTCGAGGCAGCTGTCTCGTTGTAAAGCATTTTCAGAGGAACCAATGAAAATTCCAATGTCTAAAAGGCGTTTTTGCTGTTAGACTGCTAGATGTACATAAATTGTGTAAAAAGTAGAGGTATGTTTAACATTTTTAATTTAGAAACGCACTAGACTATTTTTAACTATGCATTTAGGTGCTTTTTAAGTTTAAACCGGTTTCAAAGTGGCGATCTAAACAAAGTATAAAATGTCGTTTTTATGGTCTGATTTTTCTCTTCTAATTATGGGAACATCTGTTTATCTACTCATGACTGTTGCTAATGGACGAAGTAACATTAATGACGTTTTGTTTCTTAAGAATAAAATGTAGATCAGCATTAAATACCTTTCAATGATAAATCATTCTGGCGAAATATAGTGACGTGGACGTTTTAGATGCAGCAAACCATTTTAAACTTAAAAAAAAACTGTGGGATTCAATTAAAAATCATAGGTATATAACGGAAAATACAATGTTTTTATTGGTCTGTTAAAATTTATAAAATGTTGTAAACTTTCAAATCGTAGTAAGTATTATAATAAGTAAGAATAATAAATAATAACTAATATTAATGTTATAATTATTGCTTGTAACAAACAAAACATGTTAAATATTTAAGTAAGTAATACATTTTTGGAAAGATTTCATAATACTAATAAGTAAACTTCCTATTTTTTTTTTGTTAGTTAGTTCTCAATCTTAATTTGCTAGTCTTAATATTAACGTAGATATACAATAAATTTGGATTTTTTAAAAAATACTTAGTTATTATGCGTATGCATTTTAAATAGATTACAACTTACTGTAAGGCAGCTTGTATTAATAAAAGTAACTCACAATTCTAATTGTACGAATATAACTTTAAAAAAAAAAACGTTGCATGACTGCATCATATTCTTAGATAAAGAATAAGTAAATAGATCAGGTTTTTCCGCACGGTTCCTTTGTAAGTACCAATCGTATTCAGATGAGGTGTATGAGAGTTATGGCGACATTGTGATGTGCCGCGACCGCCGCGCCAAAAGTATGACACTTGCAAAGGAGCGATCAGACCCGTGACTTCAGTCTAAAATGTTTGTTCTAACTGTATACGTAGTATATGTAAACTCTTTGATCATGTTTAATAATGAAATAATAATAAAACGGAACACATTCAAAAACAACCCGAACTCAAAGGAATAATACTAAAATTTTATAACCCTTCTGACTCCCTCTCGATCCCAATATTTTGTCAACCATCTTTGTTTTACTGGAAACTGGAGTCAAACTGACCACTTCTACCTTCAATGGCGGTATTATGTTGCATGCTCAGCAGTTGTGCACTTGAAATGCTAAGGAAGTAACTGTGTGACGCGCTAAAGCGATTGGCTTATTGTAAATAGGTTTTTTTTTACCAGAAACACATTGTTATGTAGCTTCCTTAGATAACAATTAATATATTATATAAATGGTAAAAAAAAACATAAATGTAAGCACACAATCAAAATCAATGGTTAGTAATAGTAATAAATATACTCTGTTAGATACAAAATACAGTATAGACTCTATACCAGTTTTATGTCGTGGTAGAACTCTTTGCAGAGTCGGCTTGGGGATGCGCCAAACCTTTACAGTTATTCTACCGCCAAGCAGTTAAGTGAAAACTTCACTTCATTCCGGTTTTAAGGACAATTTTTCCAGTGAAATCACATGGCATAGAGATAAAACATCTTATATGAGGGACTCTTCATGTTTCAATAGCTGCGTATCCCTGTGCTGTAAGCATGATGCTTACCATTTGACACATGCCCTGTTCGTCTTGTTCCCCTTTACTACAAAACAATAATACAAAATATCAATTGATTAAATAGACCAATAACTCTGTATTCAAGTTCATTCAGATTCTTTGATTTTCTTTAACAACATCCTAAAAGGTGTTCTATTTAAGCAAATGAGGTGAAAAAGTAAACATAGATATTTTTTTAATATTCCTTCGCTACCGCTCTGTACTCAATTAAAAATCTAGGCATTTAACAAGAGAAAAAGATAACGTTTTAACCCATACAAGATAGAATATTAATTTATTTGGAACAAGGCACGCGCAGACCTAATTTAATAACCAAACTAGTATTTAGAGAACTATATTTCGGTACCTACAGACTTAAAATAAGAGAATTCGACCTTCAGCCAAAACCAAATTAAGCATAAAATTTGATAAGCCATTTTGGCTTTTGGTTGTACATAGGTAGGTTGTAGGTGCCTTCAAACTCCGTCTGCACTTTAAGTATTTTTCCTAACTTGTGTTTTTTAACTAATTACTAACTAATTTTAACTAACTTTTATTTGTTAAAATTTGATACTAGTTTTAACGGCTGTGGAATCATGGTCGCTAAATCGTACTATTTGGCTGTGGAATCATGGTCGCTAAATCGTACTATATGGCTGTGGAATCATGGTCGCTAAATCGTACTATATGGCTGTGGAATCATGGTCGCTAAATCGTCCGCCCCGGCTTCGCTCGTGGTATATGCATAGCCTATAGCTTTTCAGCTATAAATTTTCAGCGAACCTTAAAACATCGAAACTTTCGCATTAAAATTTATATTATCAGCAGGATGCTCTCCATATGAGAGAAAGGTCCCAGTTCAAACGAACATAAAATGCGCTACTTTTGCTTATAATACATTTTACAAATATCTAGCCTCGCTTATTGCTACCACTTTGTGCAACCCTAAACTTACGAGCAACAACAATTTTCCGCAAAGTACTTCAGGTAATGGCCGTTGCGATATTAGGTGCATAGAGATTTTATTCGTAGTTCCCAGGATGTTTACTAAATGTTTTACTTATTATTCTTTGGTTAGAAAAAAAAGAGTGGCATTTACAGACAAGACAAGACTTTCCCATTGAATAAGCTTTGGGGATAGGAAAAGTATGCCTTTAGGAAAAAAAATTAAATGAACATGATTGGTATGGAATTGTATGAAGAACATTTTATTATATTTTGTACAAAGTTATTGCTTCAAGTATTTATTTAATTGTGATTTATTGTTCAATCCTACCAATATTATAAATGTAAATATATGGATGTTTGTTGCTCAATCAGGTCGTAACGTCTGAACGGATCGGACTGAAATATGGAACGTATTTAGATTATAGTCTGAAAGAACACATAGGCTACTTATTATCCCGGAAAAAACGGGAACGACGAAAACGGGAACTACGCGGAGAATACCGCTGGTGTTAGTAGACGCTTTATAAGAATATAACGATCCAGTTATTTGCATAAAATTACGAGGTGAGCATTGCTATTGAGACACTTCTACTTTCTTTATCTCAAAAATAGATAGACACATACCAAGTTAATAAAATTGTGTAAAAAATAATAAAATAGAGATAGATGTACCTATTGTTTTATTTCCTTTAAAGCAGTTTGAAAAATATCACAATCATCTCGATCAAGTACATAAGTTTCCCTGTTATCCAACTGTATCTCGGAAACGAAGTTAGGAAGCGTCAGTGCTCCCTAACAAGGGTGAAATAACGACGAGCCCATAACTTTTAAAGATTACGCAGCCCTTCTCGAATTAAAGTTTAATTAATAAGGAAATTTTAGGTATTGCCGAAATGACTGTTAATTGTTTAAAAGTTTCACGCGCCTCTGCTCGTTTTAATTAGTTCGGTTCTCAGTTCGTTTCAAGGTTTTCAAATATTGGGTGTGTAAGTAGTTTTAGTTTAGTTGTCGGAGTTGTTTTGTTGGCAGAATAGTAAAAGGTAGTGATTGGTCTCTTTGCAGAGTCAGCCTGACGATGTACCATGCTTTTGCCAGTTGTCCTGCCGACAAGCAGTAGTATGCAAGCATTGCTGTGTTTCGGTTTGAAGAGAAATGTTTCCAAATAAATTACTGAACTATGGGGAAAACACCCTATATATCCGGGTGACAAGTGCAGTGCAGTGCTAGGTAATAATTTGGATTCATGTTCCTATAGCTACGTGTCACTGTGTTGTTGTGGCAGGCATGTTGTTTACCATCAGACACATGTCTTGCTCGTTTTATTATCAACCTATACAATAAAAAACAACAAAGTGGTATAAGCCAGAAACCAAAAACTGAAGTGATCTAAAGCTGTGTTTTTGTTTAATAATAATGACTACTTCGCCTTGTGGTCGAAATCCGACCGTAATTTAAATAAATAAATTTAGTGTATTTTCTTAGATAATTCAAACAATAGTATTGGGCACTCCTCATTATATAGACTATAAGTGTGGAGATTTCTAACTCCTCCGTGCGCACAATTTTTGTAATAATGGGGATCAAAGTTTTTTCTCACGTTGTAATATTATGTGTAGACATACAATATCACAATATACTCGTAAATTATATAACAATTATAATCAATACAATTCATCGACACTGCCTCAAACGGCTTCCTTCCACACAAACTTACTAAGAACTTATTGTGAGACATGTTGTGTGCTGTATATAAGCAATGTTACTTAATATAAAAAAGTAGTGTGGCACTCGGGGACTGCCGTGGTAAAGCTATTGCATGTTGCATGCATTTTTATTAACATAAGCAATAGGGATGTTAACAATTTTTCGGAATTGCTTTTATTTTGAAGAGTGACATTTGTTTACCATAAAAATATCACGGGAAATCCGTTAAGTTGGCAACACTGCTAAGAGCGTTAAGTCTGTAAAGCTAATACAAATAAGATTCAAAGTCGAATGACCGAGTGTGAAGGACGACGTTACGGTCTTCCATCCCTCTTTCTTGTGAACATAAGAAAGAGATGCACGATCACTAAAATTCGGTCCCCAGGCCCGCGATAAAAGCTATGCAATAGCTTAAAAACAGAAGCATAGTTTAGCATAGTTTAGTATTAAATTATTTTCTTTATACTCGTATATTTGTATTGCGCTGTTGAGACTAAAATAATTACCCATAAGACAGAATTACAGTAACAATGCGCCGACAAGGCACTGATTCAGTGTGATATAAAGCCCACCATTAACATGTAGACTACACAAGACATGTTACTGCACTATCTGAATTGTTTAATAATAGGAATTGTGGTCTGTATTCTTATGTAAAGCTTTTATAGGCGAAGAAAATGTTCCTTATTGAAATGAAAACAACTGCAACCGTGTTGTGTTTTTTTTACTTTTACAGGTTTAGACTCAACCACCAAATCGGCTGATGTTAAACGACGATGTGGTCTACGATGAAGCGTGTTTATTTAGAAGAAATCGATTCACTTTCGATTTAAAGAAAGATTCTAACCACCGGGAAAACCCCACTCAAGCAACGTACGAGGGGTGATCCAAAAGTAATGATAATCAGTTATTTCTAGTGCACACAAAAATACAAAAAAATTACAGCCACTTGCTCAATTACCCACTAGTTCAGGAAAAAAAATCATATAAATAGGCCACGATTCCCGGGAGCTACATTCATTTGAATACGGACTGTCAAGGAGTGAACATCAAAATGGAAAAACACGAAATCAGAGCTGTCATTAAATACCTCTGCTTGAAAAAAATGTCTACCAAAGACATACACAGCGACTTGGTGGAAACATTAGGGGACTGTTCTCCTCCATATTCCACAGTTGCATGCTGGGCTAAGGAGTTTAAGCTGGGAAGAACATCGACGGAAGACGAACACCGCGAAGGGCGCCCATCGACGTCCCTCACTGGAGAAAATGTGAAAAAAGTTGAAGAAGTTGTATTGGAAGATCGAAGAGTGACTATCAGGCATGTATCCTTGTGAACGAATTGCATATGAGAAAGGTCTCCGCGCGTTGGGTACCGAAAATGTTAAACGACGAGCAAAAGAAGAAACGAGTCGACATGTCAAGAGCAAATCTTGAAAAGTTCCAGGCAGACAAGGATAATTTTTGTCACGTTTTGTGACCATGGACGAAACCTGGATCCACCATTTTGATCCTGAAACAAAACAACAATCGATGACATGGAAACGATCCGATGAACCGACGCCGAAGAAATTCAAAGTGTCAAGCTCAGCAGGGAAGGTTATGGCGTCTGTTTTTTGGGACGCTGAAGGAATAATCATGGTGGACTACTTGGAAAGGGGCCACTATTACAGGCTCCTACTATGCAGAACAAATAAGAAGATTGCGGGAGGCTATTAAGGAGAAAAGGCGAGGCAAACTGCGGGCTGGAGTGCTGTTCCATCAAGACAACGCACCGGTTCACAAAGCTGCAATTGCCATGGCTGCCATTCAGGAAGCGGGCTTTGAGCTGGTGGAACACCCCCCCTATTCACCAGATCTAGCCCCCAGTGACTTCTATCTCTTTCCACGACTCAAGGAACACCTCCGGGGCAAGAAATTTGACGATGATAGCGACGTGATGGCCGCGGTTGAGGACTTTTTTGAGAGTCAAGATAAATATTTTTTTTCTAAGGGAATTTTAGGTTTAGAAAAGAGATGGACTAAATGTATAGACTTGCTAGGAGACTATGTTGAGAAATAAATTTAGTTTTTGATTTTATTCATTGTGTTTATTATTATATCACAAAAGTTAAGTAAGTAGTTTTTTTGTTCGTGTATTTGGAACATATTCATTTGTATTCATTCGTTTGATAATTCATAGTTTTACAGATTTTTGTACGTTTTAGACAAAACGATTTCAACCAGGCAGGCAGTATGTGAAGTAATAATTTTTATAGTAAACTAGTACCTATTAATGTTGCTTTTGTCCATAGGAATTTTAGGGAATTTTGCTGTAAAGATTTTTAAAAGGTTTGTCAAAAAATGTATGAGTATAGGCTAAGACCACGCTAAGCCTCTATTAAAATTACTTAAATACAACGAAAAATTAAACATGCCTAACTCCTTTCGCACATTTTACTAATCCAAAGACCGATGAAGGTCTAAAGATAATCACAATACTCAAGCCGCTAAATGAGATCGTGCCCTGCATGTGGGCTGTATTAAGACGCTAAAAGGTAATCTTTATACATACTTTATTAATAAGTATTATAATATATCTATATATAAAAATGTTATGTTGGTTTGTGAACGCTTCAAAAACTCAAATAGTTCTGCACCGGTCGAGCTGAAATTTTACAATGATATATAATCCGCATCAATGATTGTTTTTATCTAATTATTGTATCACATTGTGCCACAGCGAAGCGTGGCAGTTTACATCTAGTAACTAATAATATTAGTCTTCAATAACAAGGCCCATTTTAAATTTGAGAAATACTTGTAACACTTTATTGATATAAAGTATGTTAAAATCTGATTCTCTAGCAGCCAAACTTTTCTTGAGACTCGCTGGTTGGCTCTCGAATAAAAAGTAGACCTCAAGTCCTATCTTGGCTTGTCTGTGTCAGTGGCCGAAGTTCAGGATTTCAGCTATTTATTGCGATCCCAAAGGATTCGAGAATTTACGCGCGGAACGATAAAAGAACCGTAGTTTTGTAAGGCTATAAGATGTGGTTAGTTACGAGTAAAACCGCATTTGATTTCAAATTACACATACTCGTATATTGGAGGGAACTTGATGTATCGATTCGATTATTTGTGTGATCTTTCACAATAAGAGTTAGGATGATTTGATATTCTTAACCTGACATTCAAACTTTTCTGGAAAGTAGCTTTTGAAAATAATTACAAAGTATATTTTAAATGTATTAAGTTACAAGAGCTTCATTTTCATTTTACACGTTTGCGACCACAAACTATTCATTTTTATTTGATACCATGCTTTGTGGCTAATATTAAGAGTTAAGCCTGTTTACTGAGATGTGTGTGAGAAGTTCTGGGTTCATTGCAATGAAAACACAAAACATGTGAATAATGTTTCTGTCTATAAATAATGATGGTCATTTCTCACATAACACCACCGAGCCCCAAACTAAGCCAAGCTTGTTGAATTAAAATAAGATAGCTGATATAATACTTATGTAATTGTAAAACATATTTACTCGATCGCATAGTTAAGTTTGTTAGTTTTTTTCATTTCGTAGTTACTACGGTGTATCAAGCGGTTATACATAGAAACACCCATATAATTCCTATGTAATTATAATTGTAATACGTATTATATCAACGACATATCTGATTCTTTTAGTAAAATCTTTGTTTAGTTAGAGACACCTCAGTGTGTTTTTTGAGAAATGTTCATCAATAGATAGATGTTATGATCTTTAATTATCTCAACAAAAAAAACTCATTGTCCGCCATTTTGTGGATGCGGCCATCTTGAATCGATTTTAACCAAACATAGCTAAGAAAATCTGAACGAAAATTAACCTTCAAATAAAAAAAACGCATCGCAATCAGCCCATCCATTTGAGCTCTACAGTGCCTCAGACAAACACACACACAGACAGACAGACAGACAGACATCGACGTCAAACTTATAACAACCCTTCTTTGGTCGGGGGTTAAAAAACAACGAGTACGGGAACTACGCGGGTTAAGCTGCAGGGTGTTATTAGGTATAGTATATTATGAATATAGAATTTAAAATCAAGGGTGAAACTATTATTTCTATTTAAGAACGCTCCAACGTAAATAATCGTCGCTTAACATAAAGCAAGATTTTAGCCAAGTGTAAACCTATAAAAGTAAAAAATATATGGTTTTATTAATACACAGGACACTCACGGTCCAGTCCAACTTAAGTTTATAATTAACTAGCTGACCTGGCAAACGTTGTTTTGCCATATAAATAATTTCCTAGTAATTTCTAGTGTAGACAAAAAATAGCTTACTTATTGTAAGTATATATGTATGTATGTATGTTAGAATGTGTATATTGTATGTATGTAAAAGTGACATCTGTAGACATCTGGCGGGGATTGTAGAAGGGTGAAAATTAAGAATTATATGTATTTTTGTATGTTGTATCGTAAAAAAATAGAAATTAAAATTTTGTCTAAAAAATAAAAAAATAAATTTAGGGGTGGACTACCCCTAACATTTAGGGGGATGAAAAATAGATGTTGGCCGATTCTTATAGATACCGGATAAGCACAAAAAATTTCATCAAAATCGGTCAAGCCGTTTCGGAGGAGTATGGCAACGAAAACTGTGACACGAGAATTTTATGTATTAGATATGGATCTTACCTGTTGGTTGTATTCTTGTTCTTGTTATTTTGAATATTGTCTAAAGATCCCAGACTCCAGTAAAAACTAAATATACTTTTTATCTATGTATTGACTGCTACATCAAATCCCTTTGTTTTCGCTACTCCTCTATTTTGTGCCGGCTGGTTGGCTTGTTCTATTTTCAAATGCAACAATAGCTGAAGCAAAGTAATTTTAGCAGTCATTAATTAGTTGCAGTTAGCAGTTACGCATGTCTAACATGAGGGGAATGAACTCCGATGTTCTATTTAGACAATCGTACAATACAGTAGCTATATTTGTTTTGTTTTTATCTATCAATCTAAAATAAACTGTTTCGTACTAAAATTATAAACTCAAAACTTTATAATGTGCACAGACCGATGTATGTGTCGTTTTTTGTTATTTTTGTGTGTTAGAAAACTAACAATAAACATTTTTAAAGTTTTGACCTCAGTCGAAGTTCAAGAGGCAAGAGAGTTAGGTCTGGTTTTATAAAAATACGAGTACATAGCATGATATAAGCCAAACCCTTTCATTCGATACTCTTGAGAGCTGCAATAAATGTATTACGACATTTAGTTTCGGCTGCCAATTTGGATTTGAAATGTATCATTGTTCTTAGTGTACTAGTCAAACCCTTTCATTTGATACCCATCAACAAAATCAAAATCGGTTTATCCGTTCGGGAGTAACGTTGGCACACGCAGACAGGTCAAACTTATAACACCCTGTCGTTTTCGCGTCAAGGTTTAAAACCTGCGTATATGACATCGAAATACAAATCATTTGACATTTATAATGCTAAAATTTGCTAAAAAAGTACCGATCTTAGACGAAGTGTTTTATTATGCAAACTCTTTGGTTCCGAATGTATATTTTTGGTTCAGGCAAATCTTAGGCGGCGGTCAAATTTAATTTGCTCAACTGGTTTTCTATATTGAATAGCGAAACCAACTTTATATGAAAGTCCCTCGACTTCACAGAATACTAAAGATTGCTATTGTGATATATTACTAGTAATTTTACTTCATTCAATATCATGTAGCAACAAAATGCTTGAATATTATGCGTTATTTATACTGTATAGTACAAAATTAATTTATACATACCTACATTTAAGATTGAACATGTCATAAAAGTAATTTAGCAAGACATATATTGAAAGAAAACGAAACCTTCATGTAACTTTCGCGAAGTTTAAGAAAAAACCGTAAAATTAGCATTTTTATTAGCAGATATTCATTTCAGATAGCCTAACTGCAGATGAGCTAAATTCAAACTTCTATTATACACAAACTGGATTACATTGCTGAAACTGTTATTAGGACTGTTTGCATTTTTTCATATGAAACGCAAAATTGAATTTTGAGTTGTTTTTGTAGAAAAAAATACTAAGTAAAGTAACAAATTTTATAAGTATTACAAAACAGCTCAAAATTCAATCTTGCGCTGGATATGGATAATTTAAACATTCCTAGTAGGTATTATTGCCACTTTAAACGGGTGAAATAAAATAAAGCTTCATGTTTTGACGTGACAACGTCTTATAAATTGGTTTGCCGGGTGACACTTCAAGAAACTGCGTTACGCTCCGCTCACGTTATGCGCTCACAACGAGAGCGAGTGAGAGGCACGCGTCCCTTCCACTCGGGCATGGTTAGCCCGCCTAAGAGCGAGAGAGACAGACATAAAAAGTGAAAGGCACGCGTCCCTTCCGTAAAATTATTTTACCACTCAAAGTCGTTGTTACGTAAAAAATTTGCCCGTATACCGACTTTACAGGCAACCAATTTTTTTTTTACTTTATGTTTCATATCGAATTACACTAAATTAATTTATTAAGCTAAAAAGACGCTTAATTATCATCAATATATTTATATTTGAAATTTAGATTTATTGGGTAAAATTGAATAAATCAGTGAAAATTGCTTGCTTCTGATAAATAAACTTTGTTATCTAAGGTAGTAATTGTGGTTACGTAGAGCGTTCTTTAGATATGTCGAGTAACTTGAATAACACCAGTTAATGGTGATTCTGTGTGTTTCTATGTATGAAAAGTATACCTATATTAAGTATTGTATAAGCTATCGGCCGCCATAGTATAAGTTTTGCTCAGTTTGGGGTCAGATGGTGTTGTGTTTGAATTGTCCACCAATATTTATTAATACTCCTAATTGCGCGAAAATTACTGAAATGGGAACTACGTACAGTGCCACCAATTTATCTATAGAACGGCCCAAAACGGAACCACTGATAGACGACAGAGGATGCCCCCTGTTAGCAGTCAGTTAGATGACATCTGCTCTACCACTCAAATCAGTCAGCCGACAAAGCGCCCTTTTTGCGCGCTTTTTGCTTTTGCTGGTAACCCCCAATAATAAGTCAGCCGACATAGATCCACGCGTTAGTAGCGAACTCGATACCGACGCAAGTCAGTGGATGTCTCACCCCCCACTCCGCTAGGGCACCAAGAGGTGCCAAACACTATGTCCCCCCGGCACTAGGCCGAGCCGTAGTCGAGCCGTCTGAGGCGCCCTCGTGCTAGCAGCCGTAACGCGTCCCAGGTATCATCTCATGCTACAGCACTAGCATATCAGTAAGTTTTACATAGGTTAGGTTCCTTTTGGGTCCTGCGTCCTCGGCGCTAACCCGAATAGTCAGCTCGGTAGTAAAAGCGACTAGCGGCCAGCTGTCATAGGTTAATTAAAAAAAAAGGAACCACTGACACCATTTCGTATGACATATTATTATAGCTGTTCATCAACAATAGGTAGCAACACTTCTCGATCGTGGCGCTATCGCTACATTCTACAGATAAGTTGGTCATAGGTACTGAAAGTATGCTCTGCTATACAAAAATGTTCTGAATTTCACTGTCTATTCAAAAAAAACTAAAAGTATTCAAAATACATTTTTTTTAATGTACAGCGTAACACGTTAAGTTTAACGAACTTTCCATGCCTGTATTCGCTTTTCGAGAATTTTAATAGTTAATGTATTAAACCGCCGCAGTACTTTTTACACCAGTAGCTATACAAAATATGGGTAGTTGGGGAACCGATGCGAAGGACCTGAAATTGGCCGTCGTTTACGTAATCAGGATGGTGACCCTCGCTTCAGATCGTTTTTGGTGTAAAGATGGCTATCAATATTCAACGTGGCAATGCAGCCAGCGTTTTGGGCATCTTTGTGCCGTGAACAGCGTGGGTCAGGTTCTATGAAATTTAATTGACGTAGTGATGTATTTTTATTTATTTGGTTGTGACTCATATATTAAATTGTGTTTTTTTTCAAATGTGGTTTCTTGAAAACGAAGAAGAAGATTGAAGATCCGTCGGAATACCTAACGGGTAACGTCTGATCATTCGATAGTTACTCATGGGAATGGCATCAATCCCAGACATGTATAGAAAACTCACCCAAGCGGCTGTGAAAGATGCCTATTTCTAGTTTTTTTTTTTAATATTGTTTAAAGTGAAATATTATGCAAAATTGTTCCAAATTTAGACAGTGTGGCATAATTAAACAGTGATTCAAATAAATGGCACGTACTTCATTTAGTATTTCACATTTATCATGTTTTTTAACAACTGAATAATCCTAATACAAAATAATCATTTTGATTTTTAACAAATAAATACCTATACACCAATCCAACGTGTAACCATCCAAATAATCAAACTAATAGATATTCATTTGTGCACTTTTTGGAGCTAAATGCAGCTCAAAGAAATAAATAATCAATACTCGGCTAATTCCATCCCGATCTCGAGCGACAATTTAGAATTCTCTTTCTTATTGTCTCCTTTGATGAGTCTCGAGTTTTATTCTGAACCACAAATTACACAGACAGAAGGATTACCCTGTAAGCGACACGCAACCAACCAAAAAGAGCGTGGCGGCGTAGAAGATGCGTACCGAAATGTTTCACAATTTGTCAACGTTATTGTGTCGACATTAGGGTTCAATTTGCCTTCAGTGTTTTGGGGATGGTGTGTATGGTTAGGACAAATAAAGTATGAGAGAACAATGCGCGTCGACTCAGTGAATAATTTTAGCTCGGCGAACCATCGGCGTGTCGTTGGGTACGTGCGGCGAGCAGTACAGTATTACTAGATGTGGCTGAAAGAAAAACAAAATCAAACCGTACATAAAAGGTTATACAATTGTTTTATTACTACAGTTTCCTGTATTAGTAGTAGTATTATGCGATAAGGACAGCAATAGACAGATAAGTGTGCCATCTTCATCGAGTGTCTCAATTAAATTTTAAATTGAGGTTTTTGTTTTGTCCGTGTAAATAAATTATTTACTTAAGTAGTTATTATTTCAAGAAGATATAATAAAGCTACCAAACTAATTAAAACATTGTAAAATTTACAACATAGAAAGTAGACTTACATTGCCACATCTAGCATATTTTTCACTTCATCGTTCGCTATCTTTACCGCCCTCTAGGGAAATAACGTACTGTCACGCGGAATATACTGGTCCGCCACAATTAGAGATCGCCAGAAATTGCGTAATTAGAGTCCGTTAATCGATCTTGCATACGCTCCCCCTTTGTTCTTGCGGAACCCGCTTGTTTATTGGCCGATGCGAAGCTCCCCGATGTGGATTTACGTGATGTATTGCCCTTATCGAGTGACATTTGGTTTCGGAAGTAGCGGAGCAATATCTGCAATAAGATACAACTAGATACACGTCTTACGATTCCACTGCAAAACAAGTCATGTTTTTAACCGACTTCAAAAAAGAGGAGGGTCTCAATTCGGTTGCATGTTTTTTGTGTGTATGTTATACAATTATCTCTCACACTCCAACTTTTGTGAATCGATTTTGATGGTTAGTATTTTGTTTAGTGGGCCATCGTTCAGAGGTAGGCCCATATAAATTTTACTGAAATCGGTGCGGTGCCGGTGGTACCAACAGGTATTTACTGTTTTGTCAACTTTATGAATTAAATTTTAAATTAAACACGGTTTTTGTTTTTCCGGAAGAAAATTTATTCAGGTATTCGTTTACAAGTAGTTACAACAAATATGTACGTACGTAAGTGGTTTAGTTTGCATTTTAGAAGGTTAATATCAGTACATAAACTAACGGTATTCAAGCACAACTTAATTACCCCTACACCAATGTAGATCTAAAGATAATCCAAATGATTAGTCTACTGTTGATTGCAAGTGTACTCTCCTGATACTAGACGCACTTTTTAACCCCCTACCATAAAAGGGGTGTTATAAGTTTGACGTCGATGTCTGTCTGACAGACAGACCAACACACAGTGTCGGTCTGTCTGTCTGTCTGTCTGTGTGTGTGTCTGTCTGTGGTACCGTAGAGATCAAACGGATGGGCCGATTTCGATGCGGTTTTTTTTTATTTTAAGGTTAACATCCGTGCACATTTTCTCAACTAAGTATGTCTGGTTAATATCGATTCAAGATGGCCGCCTCCACAAAAGGGCGGAGAAAATATTTCTTGACAACCTTTCTCAATATGGACATTAAATGAAATGGCTTGACTAGTAAAATACTACACACTATAAAAAATCCAAGATGGCCGCCACCACAGAATGGCGAACTATGTTATTTTTTCACTACTACCTCAATATGGGTATCAAACGAAAGGGCTTGACTAGCAAAATACATTGCATTATGACAAATTTCAAATCCAAGATGGCCGCCACCACAAAATGGCAAAATACATTTCTTTTTCACAACTCTCTTAACATAGGTTTCAAATGACAGGGCTTGACTACTAGAATGTACAAATAACAAATCCGAGGTAATCGGGGGTTAGTCAAAGTTTTTAATTTTGCTCTTGTTGTAGAATCCGCTTGGAGAAGTAGGTTACTACTACATGTAGTATAGCTATTGCACTGCCAAGCCATAATTATGTTCCGACTTACGTAATACTTCCAGATAAAAGGCATGGCAAAAGTATTCTTCATTATAGGATGTTTATGTCTTCGGGCGATGACCGTAGAACAGTGCTAGGCAGTGATCTGGGCTCTTCATGTACAAATAGCTGCGTCGCATTGTGATGTTACCATCTAGGCGTGTTGCTTACCTTCAGGCGCTTGTTTTGGGGTAGCGTCACTTTTTTGTTAAAAAAAAATTGCTACGCTGCGCTTCGTAAAATATAAGCATCATCATACGTTTACTCGTAATGGTGTCAAGCCAAAATGGTAATTTTGATTACCTGAAATTCAACTAAGCAATCAGAAAGATTTTATAATTCACAACTTTATTCCATTTGCTACGATATTACGTGTAAGTGTACAGGAGACACGTACCTTTTCCTTCATCTACTTCTACAAATGCTTACATACAAATCCGTCAGTTGCGGCTACTCTTGACCTGACCTTTCGTCAAGACGTTCGCCCATCGATGTTCGATCGAGATACGTCCGCCTAGGTCGACCCTTATCGACTTGCCCTTCACATTCACTCGCTAAACAAATCAGTATTGTCAATTTTAGACCTTGTTTTAAACCTTTAATTATATTGAAACACGTCATGATTAAACTAATACTAATTGAAATCACTCTAATGCATTAAAAATCCTCCTCTCTTATTTGTTTTTCCCGTTATACGTAAATATATTTTTTAAGTAGCCAGCTCAAAAGGAACTATAAATGATTGAAAAATTGAAAACAGATTTAATTAATTTCTATAATTAACTAGCTTCGCTCTAAAAATGTCACCATATAATAAAACAAATATTTGCACTACAAAACTATTGCGACCTTCAATCAATTGACCTACAAACTATTATGCATTTCATGTTGGATCAATTTTACAGTGTGCAATATATAATTAAAATCGGGCCCATAATTTAGAAATTCATTGCAGACAAACAATGTGACACTATTATAAATATAATTATTATAGAGGTAAAATGTGGAAATGTTCAAAACAGCTTATATCTCCAAGTGAAAAGCGCAGTCCGGTGCTAGGTAATGATTTGGACTCTTCGTCTTCCAATAGCTACGCGTCACTGTGGTGCTATGACCAGGATTGTTGCTTACCATCAGGCACACGTCCTGCTCGTCTTGTCACTGTGTGCTTTAAAATATAAATATATATGTCAAACCGTCTGTTTCCCCCATTATTCCTACTGCAGACCCGTAGGCTAGGGTATCTTTATATACCTCTCTGGGCTGATAAATTGTCGTCAGTATCTCTGTCGTTACAGATATTTTTAAGCGACGGATACCACTTACCTACCAACCAGTATGTTTATACTCATTCTTTATTTATACAGGGTTATTGACAAACAGCCTGCATCTTTTTAAGGGAATGTTAAGTTTATTAAATACGTCAACTTTTGTTCTACAGTTTATAAAAAATTGATTCCATTTTTTCCCCATACAAAAGAAGAAAAAAGTGTATTTGCCCGGTCTAAAAGCATCGAAATCTTCGCAACAATTCGTAACAAGAGTTTTTGGGATATGTATTGAGTTTTAACGAAAGTTGTTTGTTTAAATATACATAACATGCCCTTAAACGGTTGCAGGCTGATTACCAGTAACCCTGTATGCAGCACCAACGCTCGCGGTTTTACTCACATCATTACTGTTTTCGTAAATTTCCGGCACCCAAAAGTAGTACATTTGCTATTTGACACTCTAACCTACCTATGTTTTAAATTTCATTTAGATCATCATCAACATTCAAACATCCCAACTTTCGGATTTATATATTTTTTAATATTTATAGCATTATTGTAGATATATATTGATTCCATTCACCAATTTTGGCGAAAAAATCCCTAATATACCGAAGGGCCCTAATTTTACAATAATGGCCTTTCACACGTCCCCTGTAATTTCCCAAATAGAAATAGTCAGGAAGTAGTTAACGCCTTCTATGGCTCTTATTTTCTGTAAAGCCACCGAAGGGTCTACCACCTAACAAAAACTATCTTAGCTTTGTCATTGCTCTCTTTTCTTTTTATTTGGCATTATACATCTAGAGACAGTAAAAGTAATAAGTCAAGGCCGACTACGCGGTAGAAGGACGGGTCCTTGTAGGTAAGTACTAAATATGGTTATGGTAAATGTTGGCGATGATAACTTGCAACTTGTGATAATTTTAATTGTACCATTATTTCAAAATAATAGATTCCTTTATTTTCCCGTTGAAAAGTGGCCTACGTATTGTTTCAGATTATTAACAATGTACCAAATATCATCCAGAATTCCACTCAGTAGTTTTAGCTTTAGTTCTGAATACCAGACAGTCATTAGTAATGTGGAATTTATACCATTTTACATAACGAAAAATAAATGTAAAGAAACAATAAATGAATGAACACTATTTAATTATTTAATAATTTATCACGATAGGTAAAACTTCTGTAAAATTAAGTACAATAATAGTTACGTAATCAAACATAGGAATCTAATTGGCAAAAACTTTTCAACTGTCGTTATAATGATTGATGAGGAAAATAACGTGAAGCTATTACTTTAATCACCATAATCAAAAGGCAACACATAATCGCATCTAAATGCCGCCACTTTCGGTGTATAACGCGCTATACCTAACGTCCATAAACTCTATAAAGATGTGGAATAAGCGGCAATTACTGCCATTGAATGGAATGGCCACCGATGCAGTTTCATTCTTCGCTCCCCAGACAGGCCTTATTGAATCCCGCGATAAGGTGGTGCTGTAATTTCCTGCCATTTTCTGTCATTACTCTTAGCGACCGTCGGCTAACTTGTCTATGGTGATGGTTAGTGATAACCTTCATGTGGGGGCTTTAGTGTGAAATGATTTGTGATAAACGAAAGCGTTTATGTATTTAATATAGGCTTTCGTACTGAGGGTAAAACACACATGCTGTAAAATGTTTATTAACGAGACTAGGCTATTATAAGTATGTGTTATTTTTACATATTTGTGATTGAACCGATTACACATAAAATTAGCAATTATACAAATATTGTCAAAAAAATCAAAACGTTAATTTAAATTTAAAAATTAAACTGACGCACTCGAGGAATTTTGATCAAATTTATGAAATTTAAAAATATTTTATTTATAGTTTATAGTAACAGTGAAATTTAGAGTTGACAAAAATAATTTCGTCATCATCATCATATCAGGACGCCCACTGCAGGCTGGACGAAGACCTCCCAAAGATCTTCAAAAAGGCCGGTCTTGCGCCGCCTGTATCCGACGATTTCCGGAGACCTTCAACAGATCGTCGGTCCATCCTGTTGGATACTAAAAACAAAAATAATAGTACATTTTGAAGAAAAAGGTAAACATGCAATTATTACTGATTTTATTTTTAAATAAACCTATTTATTGATCTCTAACAAAAAAGATAAACAGTGTAGTTTAAAAACGTCTATATATTTTGCCATCAACATAAGTCGTACACACAAACCATTAACCATTTACACCTGTATTACTCGCATGAAACCCAATATATAGCCCGAAGCGAATTTAACCTTCAATAAAACGTGCGCCGCATAAGTTAAGCCGAATCTTGAGGGAACATTTGTTCAGTAAAAACGCGTGACGAAATTGCGGGTAGGTACGACATTGGCGACGCTTTTCGATCACTCTCTCGCCCCTTACACTTAGCCTTCCCTTTTTACCAATTTCAAGAGCTTTTTTCACACATCAATCTCGTTCAATACGAGAGTAATATGATGTAAAAGCGTCTCTCTGCCGCCGGGTGTTAGCGAAAATTTGTTAGGAAAAATATTGACGAGCATTTTTGTCTGAGGTCTCGGATCTTTTAAAGCCGAAATATTAAATCAGGTCGTTATGTTATCACGTCTTTGACGGTGTTTTAGTATGAAATGTTTTTTGTTATGAAACTAACATGAGGTTAATCTCATATGAACAAGTTGTATGATTGATGGTAAACATGAGATATGCTGCCTGAGTGGGTATTTTCTATTACATTCAATGACATGATCTGGGTGTCTTCATATTGAGAGTGAATCGTTCCTTATAGGACTACGACTTTATCAAAAAACATCAAGCGACTTGTCACAGCCTTAAGTACAACCCTATCGTTGGTTAAAAGAACATAGGTGAATTAAAAAAGTGTATTAACAACTTGGTTTTGAATTGATGGTTTTTAATATTTTGTAAGAGTGTTTAGTGCAAACTATAATAATCAACATCATACATTTTTTAAGCCCTGATCAAAAAAGGGGTGTTATAAGTTTGACGTCGATGTTTGCCTGTGTATCTGTCTGTCTATCTGTGTGTGTGTCTGTCTGTGGCACCGTAGAGCTCAAACGGATGAGCTGATTTCAATCCGGATTTATTATTTAAGGGTTATTTTTTCGTGCCAGTGTTGTTAGCTATGTTTAGTTAGGACAGTTAAATTTACGTTTAGGTAGAAAATAATAAATTAATATTGGTGGACAAATCACACACAACACCATCTGACCTCTAACTAAGCAAAGCTTGTATTATGGAGGCCAGATAGTTGATATAATACTTATATAGTTGTAAATACATACATATTATTCATAGAAACACCCAAGATACAAGACTAAACAATTAATTAATAATACAATTAAAAAATAAAAAGTATAAATATGTATGTCTCGTTCCACTGCTTCTCCACTGCTACTACATTAGCTTATTGTCAATATGAACTCATAATATTTGTCATCCCAAAAAGTACTCAGCCCAGCTAAATAAGTTTTCACTTTCAAAAACGGTGGCAGAAGGAGTATGATGAATAGCAGCCTAATCATTACAGACTTTAGTTGGTACAATACAATGTTTTATTTCACTGTAGGAACTGCCACCTTGCGTGAACCGCTAACAAAAATGCCGGAAACCTAAAAGAAAATAGCGCTGCTGTTTACGATGGTACCTTAATAAAGGTCTGAAACAGCCACAAAAAAGCCAATAGACGCTACAACTTTAATGAGATAAGTCCATTTCCAGCCTAAATCCTTATCGGGCCGGCACAAGGCACAACACAATAATAAAGAGAGTTAATGGTCAAACCCCACAAGGAGTAGGAACTAGACATAGTACAGAAAACTTGTTGAATGAAAAATGTTCTTAAATTCAGAGAAAAACTGATTGAAATGAACGTCTCTAGTAATAAAGTTGTAATTTAACGTTTTTGATATTATTCGTATTAATTCGTATAAAAATTAGGAAGATATTGTCTTATTTTTTTGCTGGTAGGGTTCTGACATTGGCGACGCTTATACGTAAATATATCGCTAAATTGAGATCGGCACTAAACAAAACTTGCCATTTCAGTACTATGCTAATACTGCCAAATTGAATTTGAGCTGGACACATAGGTGTTAGTACTCGTAAATTAAGTGAAGTTGTGACTGAGTTAAAATAATTAAAATTCTGAGAAAACATTGCAAGGAAAGTAAACTGTAGCCAGGACTATTTGCTATTTGAATCTGGATAATGATTTGATCCAATATTGACAAATGATTTGGTCAAATAGCATGAGACGGAGAAACATATCATGATGAACTCGAGGCCTATTCAGCCTCTATCCAGTAGTCGGATAGAAGGCTATCGGTCGACGAACGACGTCGCAATATGATACATGACTTATTTACCCGGTTGACAACGACCATAGTACGTACATTTCATGAGCTGAAATAATATGCTGTAAATTATAAGGTACTAGCTGTACCCTGCCACGCTTCGCTGTGGCACATTGTGATGCAAAAATTAGATAAAAACAATTCTTGATGCGGATTATATATCATTCTAAAATTTCAGCTCGATCGGGTTAGAACTTTTTCAGTTTTGAACTTTGAAGCGTACATAAACCAACATAACAATTCTATACATAGAGATTCTATAAAGACGGTAGAAGAAGTGCGCATACACAGTCAATAAAGATAGCGACCTAGTGCCTAAAAAAAATTCTGCACTTACCACATGTTGAAAACATAAACTCGGGTAGAGGGTTCCACAGCTTTGCAGCGCAATATAGTATAAGTTATAATGCATCGCGTTTCAGTGGGCTGTTACCCCAAAGTGAGTTACCGTATAGAAAAAGTTACAGCCTCGCTGGAGCGTCGCTTGATTAGGTCGGGTTCCGAACGACCGTATACGCTATAAACATTTTTGGGTAAACGTAATATCGCGTCGTTAGGGTAATAGAACCGGCCGCAACAGCCCCGGACGAGCCGTTAGTGCAGATTCAACCATTTACTTCATGTAAAGTGACAGAAAAGGAATCGGTAGAACGATCGGCGTAAACGTAGCGGAACATTATACCTACCGTATTAACAACAGTGCAGTCTATTGTTAATGTTATTTTACTACAGTTTTCACAAATTGAATTAAGCAATAGGATTTCTTACAAAACTAAACTGTAAAAAAACATACTTTTACTCGCCTATAAATAAATTTACTGTACTCGTAAAACGTAGAAAATAGTCTACTGTTTATTTAGAACGGTTCGTAGATGTTGCTGGCACGAGCGAGTGAGGATCGCAATATTATCTAGGTGGGCATACCCTTGGAATTCCGAGGGAGGTCGAACTGCGGATATCCTTAGCCGTGGTCGTGGGAGTGGTCCCTGCGGACCTCTATATGACCTTAGTCAACATGTCCGACAGTGAGAAGTGATTGAAGGTGGTAGCCTCATTAGATAGGAGCTAAAGAGGAAGCCTGTAGCTCCAAACCCAGCGGTATTTTAGTCTGTAGGGGCACCGCTCGCAGTAAAGTGAAGTTCGACATACCTCAACTGTAGTATGGTACAGTATTTCTTTACTTAGTTTGCACGTACCATCACAGTGGACAATGCGCAAGGCCGAAACTGCGTCACGCGGTCCATACAAAACTAGCCCTCGCCCGCGTCACCCAGTTTCGGGCCTAAATGCATTTCCTCTTAATTACATAATATATAAAACAAAGTCACTTCCCGCGGCCGCGTCTGTATGTCTCTATATATACTTAAATATTTAAAACCACCAAACAGATTTTGATGTGGGGGTTTTCAATAGGTAGAGTGATTCAAGAGGACTGTTTATATTTATGTACAATACGTGCATACAAAACAGAGAAACTAATTCGGTTTTTTAAAACGGTTTCTAATGTAATGTCTTAAATAAACATATTTTTGCGCGTACACTGCAAACGCTGGCTGAACCCTATGAGCTAGATCAAACTAATGTACAGCAATATTGTACCCCTTTAAAAGGTCTACAAAAATCTCTGTAGTAGTCTATGACTATCTCTTAAGAATAACCCACAATAACCACTTTTATTTTTACTTAAATCTGCTATCAGCATTGCACCCGTACGAAGCCGGAGCGGGTTGTTAGTCAAAAATAAAACACTTTAATCATCATCATCATCATCCTATCTTAGTCCACTGCTGGACATAGGCCTCTCCCATGCCTCGCCACGAATCGGCAAACGTAGTGCAAGACACCCTGAGACTAGATGGAGTGACGATATACGGAAGACAGCAGACAGTGGATGGAGACGTATAGCTGAGGAAAACACTTTAATTGTTACCAATAGGGCTGATGACCCTGTCTTCTGAAAGTTATTTTTTTGAACTTTTTACACAAATAACAGACATAAGCACACAAAAGCGATAAAAAAATAAGTTGATTATGTAATTATCATCAGCGCTATTTACTCATCTTCGTATTTGAAACCGGTGCCAGCCGAGCATCACAGGTAGAAACTACTTACCTGTGCCTAATTACTACGTACATAGTATTTATTTACTAGCTTTTTGACTTGACAGGCACCTACTATGAATATATTAGGAGTAAATAGCGCTTTTGATAATTATATTAACTTATTTTCGCTTTTGAGTGCCTATTTTTCTGTGCCTTGTGTGTGCTTTGGTTTAAGTAATTTTTTGTATAAAAAGAGTATATTTGTTTGCTAAATTAAAAATCCTTAACCTGTTAATTTGGAATATCTTGTATTGCTTTTACCTTTGTCAAGGAAAAGTCTTTCTGTCACACTTACATTTATTGTTGTGTCATCTGTCACTGTCATACTTGTCGCATCTATACATACCGAACACTGAAATAGTTTGTATTTCGAGCGCTTTGACGAATAGGAAACGTTTTAATTCTAATACCTAAACAACTACAGAAAGGTGTCTAAATTTTTTGTTGTCACATTCATTTACACATATAAATACCTATTTACTTAAAATAAAACTAGAAAATAAAACTTTCTGTTTTATTTTCTTTCTTAAAGTCTTTGTTTGTAACAAAGACTTTACTAGAATTAAATATTCAGACAATAATTAAAACAAATAAATCAATGCTCAATAGAGCTCGAACTTTCTAATCGAATCAAATAAACATTCCAGTTAATTGAGAACATAAAGTCATAGAAACTGAGAGTTTTATCTTAATTAAGTTCTAGACTATAACTACTCGTATTAAATTAAGTGGATTGTAAAGTATTTTAACTGTAATTTTATTTCTTCAGAACACCAATAGTAGCAATGCAGAAAATGAAAGTTTTGAACTATGTGTAACATTTTATTTTATTACTCTAAATTTACTTTGTACTCTTGAAAATGATTGATTTATTTCTTTTTAAATTTAAAGGTTGTTAATATCTTAATAGGAAGAAAGTTTTGATCCAATTCAAGCTTTCAGAATAAATATTTTGAATAGTTGTCGTTTCTTTTAAAGCGGCCATCTTATTAACTACCCGTTCATATAACTTAAAAAAGCTGTATATTATACTAGACGTCCGTCCCGGCTTCGCCCGTAGTACATTATATAGCACTCCTCGGAATCCCGTACATATCCAACGGTGGAAGAATGACTGAAATCGGTTCAGTCATTCCTGATAATATCGCTTTCAAACAAAAATCTTCTTCAGCTACCTGCTACCCCCACCTGTCAGAAATAGGTCGTACCAACTCAGATTTAGAAACAAATTGGATTAGCAAAGATTTATATTCAATGACGCAATCTTAGACATTGGCGAAATTACGGTGACATTACCGAATAGAAGCCAAAATAAAGATTTGAAGTTGAAGTTGACGTAATCGCTGTCATGATGTCATGTCAAGTGTAGCTCTCTATTTAGTTGTGGTTAAAACACGCTACGAAAACTCTCAAAAAGGGATATTTTTTCCGTTTTTGTTACATTCTTGATTCATGCTCCGCTTCTATTGATAGTAGCGTTATTTTCTACAGCCTTCCTCGATAATGGACTATCTAATAGAAAAATAATCTTTCAATTCGGACCAGTAGGTACATCCCGAGATCCTAGCGTTCTAAGAAACAACCTCTTCAGCTTTATAATATTAGTATAGAAGTAAAGATATTATTTACGGGTAGAACCATGGAACAGATTTAGTTTTTTGATGTACGCCAAAACATTGAGATTAAAAATTTCACTGGATTTCAATATACATTTTTGAGACTAGTCGACGCAATTTTATTCATAGGGAAAATATTGAAGCTAAATAATTAAAAAATATTTCAGTAAATCTGTATTATATCTTCAATATGGCTTTTTGGTATGTTTTTTCCGTGAAAAACGTTTCAGGACGTTTCTGCTATCTCACTGGCGGATCTAAATTGAATCGTGGTATGGGGTGTGCAGTCTATAAACCACCCCGTGTTAGTAACATATCAGATATTTACTCAGGATGTTTGGGTATCAGGACATTCCAAAATATTATGTGATCTTTAGCTAAACTATATTTGGTTTCCACGTTTTTTGTTACAGTTATATTTACAATTTTTTTTTTTAAATATCGGTGGACAATTCACACACAACACTATCTGACCCCAAACTAAGCAAAGCTTGTAATATGACGGCCAGATAGCTGATATCTAAATGTATATAAATCTCCTGTCACGATGTTTGTCCGCGATGGACTCCTAAACTACTTAACCAATTTCAATCAAATTTGTACACCGTGTGCTGTTTGAGCCAACTTGAAAGATGGGATAGTTTTTATTTTGATTAATAGTCTTTATATGACGATATCCGAGCGAAGCCGGAACTGGCCGCTAGTAATACTTATATAGTTGTAAATACATACTTATTATACATAGAAACACCCAGACACAGTGCAAATATTTGAATTCATCACACAAATATTTGCACTGGGTGGGAATCGAACCCACGACCTTCAGCTTCGCAGGCAGAGTTACTTACTACCCACTAAGCCACGAGGCCAGTCAAATAGTATTAAATTGTATTTAACAAAACTAAAATTGTAATTAAAGTATTCATTCACGCAACAAGATACTACTTAATAGGTTAAAGTAACCTATTCAAACATAAATAATTAAACTACAAAATGTGCTGTTTGATATTCCCTGATGGTTTTATCAATACCGAAAGTAGCTTGATTTCCCATATGTAAGCGAGCTCCACCGTTGACTTATATATACGGAAAATACGCATAAAGGCAAGCGAAATTTAAAACAACGACCTCACGAATAGACGCCGAACATTCTTGCTATTAAACGTTTCAACTGGAAAATGACTGGACTGACCACGGCGATAACGCTGCCGAAACTTCGAGGTATTCAAAAAATAAGGTTTGTTCGTGATCAAGTCCAGTTTAATACATTTAATTGACTTTTATTTATAAATTGCACTTACATAATTTTGTAGTGGTAGGACTCTTGGCAGAGTCCGCCTGGGGAAGTACCACACCTGTGCCAGTTATTCTACCGCCAAGCAGTAATGTGCAAACATTACTGTGTTCCGGTTTGAAGGGCAATGTTTCCAGAGAAATTACAGGGCTTAGAGATGTAAGATCTTAGATCTCTGGGTGACGAGCGCAGTGCAGTGCTAGGTAATGATTTGGAGTGTTCATGTTCCAATAGCTGCGTGTCACTGTGCTGTTATGTGTCAGGCATGTTGCTTACCATCAGGCACATGTCCTGATCGTCTCGTCACTCTTAATTTATAAAAAAATTAAAAAATAAAAATTTTTTTGTATCTAAAACTATAGAACAAAAATATAGTAGACCGTGCATTAACGGCGCTGCGACAGTAGTAATTTGGTGGCAGACCAAACCTTAATATTAAAATTTAACTAGCATTATTTACAGTTCCTAAAAACATCACAAGACTAATGGCAAGAATTTAAATTTTAAGTTCATCATTGAAAAACTCGCACACATTGTAGTAACATTTTCTTATTAAGAAGCTATGAAGTTTCTTCTGGAACGTGCTATCATTTGTTTCTTTTTTTTTATTAAATCTGGGGTATTATTGTAAATGTTTATTAATGCATATAGTGGTCCTTTTTTAAACATTTCTAATCGTGAGATGGGTAATTTATAAAGCTTATGCCACCGACGGGGATTGGTTTCCAGTGTGTATGGGTGGAGATTTTTCCTAACAAGAACACCAGTTTCGGAATCAAAAAAAAAACCCAGTCAAAATATTTAGACCTTTAAAGTATTGTTTACAGCTTGTACTTCTCTGTAAATTCGCAATTATACGAATGCCCTTTTTTTGTGTTACACATATTTTTTAACACATTTATGTACTGTTTCCCCGTAAGATAACTCCATATCGCAACCAGGAGTACACGTATGCATAGTATGTAGTTAGAGCTGTTTCTATGTAACTATTGGATTTTTGGATTGATAGAGCGTAAAAAATTGAGATAGTTTTGTAATGAGTTTGTCTACATAATCTTTCTAAGATAAGTGTCTATCTTAGTTTAGACCTAGGATTGTGCAGCTACTAGTCTCTATTAGATCAAGTCTCTTTGCGATTTCATGTAGATCAAGTGGCTGCTTTTGGTCGGGGAAAATTGTAATAGCTTTGTCTTTTTTACGTTAATCGTAGAGACGTCTACGAAAGTAGTTAGTATGTGATTCAAAGAGTCTGAATGAGTTGTACATTTAAATATAAGAGCGATATGTCGTCTGCAAATAAAATACAAGGTGAGTTTGTTACTTTCGGTAGGTTGTTTATGTATATCAAGAAAATAATACAACCTAATACACAACCTTGCGGTATTGACCAGTTGGTAGTAAGAATATTTGACTTTATAGACTATGGTATTTGTATCTTGCGAATGATATTCTGTTTGTACTAGTTGTTTTCTATTGGAGAGAAAAGAAACTAGCCAGTTAAGAGGTTTTCCTCTAATGCCAATTTCATGTAATTTTTATCTTTAGAGGCTTTAGAAATATCTAAGAGTAATCCTACTGAGTAACTTTCATCTACTCAAACTAGTTTCTTGTACGTATTTAAAACAGCTTTTGTCGTCGATGATTTTTTTTTGTAAAGGCAAACTGGTTTCAAACGGTCAGATATGACGCGTTTAAATATGTTTTAAATCACTGGAAGTAAGGTAATTGGCCTGTAGTTTGCTAACGTTATTAGCTTTCCACCGTTTTTGAGAATAGGTTTGATATACGTAAATAATAACTGTTTCTAATAACTCCTGTTTTTCTTTCTTCAAATGATGATAAAATTGTAGCTTAGTCAAACACCTTGAATATTTTTATAGGTAGGTGTATACTGGAGACTGGATCAGGTCATTTCAGAAACTGGATGAACGTAGGATGCGAAGCTTGCATCAGATTTCATATTTTGCTATGCATGCAATCTAGAACCGTGACGTTTAATCGCATCTCTGGTTCTGCTTTTCGAGCGTGTTGTGACTGAGAATTTTCTTGCACAACGAATTTACTTGAATACGCTTGAGTTAATTGAAATTCACGTGTTAGCGCAACATTTTTAATCAGGTTGGCAAAATTTGAATGACAATTTAAAAACTTATTTAAATTTTGCAATTTTTAAAATTGCCAATTTTTTTTTAATTTAATTTAAAGTTACAAAGTGAAATATTAAAACGCTCTAACCAGACAAATTTTATGAACTACACTTGTCTTGGTTTGGCATACTCACGTAAGAGACTATTTAAAATCACCGCAGTACATATTACCATTACGTAGTAAGTGGTAGTACGACTCTACTAGTGTAAGTACTATATATTTATTTTGGCAATGGTTTTATCGTCAACATTACTTTGTGAATCATGTTGAGAACTACCTTTTTTTTTTGAGGTCAGTTGAAAATAAACAAAGATTTAATATCTGTTATCAATAGATACTGTGTAGCTGATACTAGCTAGCGCGAATTTTAAAAGAACCAATGCTGCATCGAGGTGACTGCACTGTTGGCATCTGTCATTGGCTAAGTTGCAGCCAATAACAGACTTTGGTATAATACCCTCCACATTCGTGACTTTTTTGTGGTGATTGAAATATAGCGAGGGCAGTTGAGTTTGATCGAAGTAGGGACACAGTAATACAAGAATCATTTGTAAAGTGGTAATACAAATAAATAAAATATCATGTGAGTATTTCAATCTTTTATTTTTCTTCTCCAAAATAAATGGTACAACCAGGATTTCTACCAAAATACTGGATGTGCCATTATATAACGCACGAACTTCAAGAAATACCATTAACTAGGCTTCTCTATAAAAACTCAACTGAAGTTCAACATAACAAACCGTTTCAATGGCCGCCTAATTTCGAACAAACGCACCATTTCCCTTTCTTACATTAATATCAGTCAGCATTACTTAAGTGAAAAGTTGAATACACTAAATGGCACGGGAAACCGTCCCCCATCATTTGTTACAGTCGCCGCGTAAGATGAAAGCCTCTATATAGAGGTTTAATGAGACTCCGGCAAGATTTTAAGTAGATTTTTCCGGAAACTTAATTCTTTAAACCGAAGTGCACTTAAGAATTACATGTACCTACATCGGGTTAACTAATATCAAATTTGTTAAAATCTAAAACGTTAAAACTGCCGACTATCTTATGTCATTGCAAATAAAATTTTGTACGGCGTAAGCACACATCCTTGTGCAATGGTTGTTTTTTCTTTTAGCACTATTTAAATTATATGTACTTTTCAAGTAATTAAATTGCGTAAAAATAGCTTTATTAGGTATTTTTTTAAGTTATTTTGACAGCAGACACTATTTTGTATTAGTTGTTATATTAACATTGGAAGTATATCTGTTATCTTGGAACAAACCATCCACTGGTTTGGTGAGGTCTAGTGTCGAGCTGATTCTGACATTATATTGTGCAGTTAAAATTACCGTGTTAGAACGGGCACAGGATGAAAATGAGTGTGCAAAATATGAGGACCGGACTCGGTGTAAAGTTTTGAACTCAAAAAAGTATGCATATTATGATTTTGGATGTTGCCAGGAGGCATATTGGTCCATATTCTTCTTAGCGCCTCACCACCTGAGAATTTTACAGGCTTTGTTCTACAGATTTTGATGCGGTTGTGTCCAAGCGCGGTCCTCATATTTTGCACACTCAGGCGCCTGGTTTATGTTGTAATAATCCATAATCACACACCGGTCAGATAGGTTGATGACATTCGAAAGGTCGCGGTTCATGCATGGAGAAAACCAATACAGGTTCCAGACAAGTGGCGTATACGAAGAAAAGCTTACACTCAGCAGTAGCGATTACAGGCTGAAGAAAAAGCATACCTATCCATTAAAACCGGCAAAAAAAGTGAAATTCCACCTCTATCTCGATACAAAACGTCTCGCTTCACGTCTCAGTACCCAATGGGCGGACACTGCGTTCCGCTCGGTACACACCGAGGAATGATTTGTAGAGCATCGTGTGCCAAAATAATTTGCGGACATTGTAACAAAAAAAGCGTACATTTTGTGTTGCAAATAAATTAATATTTGCTGTGGAAATTTATATTGCATTTTTATTGCCAACTTCTTGAATTAGAAGACCCACGAAAACCACGGGGAAAACCGGGGCGAATCGCTAGTTTTACAGTAATAATATGAAATTTGTTCACACTTGTGTCGTCAATAAAATTATTTGTATATCTAGATAGTTGTATGTTGGGGTGTTATACTGCGTAGGTATAGAGATGGATTCATTTACAAATCACAAAATTCAGCACAGAACGAAGCACCCTCACTGTCACCAGATCTTTATCCGGATACCGTCTCGATATCCGCTCCATTATAGCACAGATAAAACTTTGATTTGATTCCGAATAACTTGAGCGGCAACAAAGAACTTTATTTGCAACTTTATTGCGGCTGCCGATTTCTCTTTGCGGCAAGCTTTGCTGCTGATGGCACGATTCTTTTAAGTTAGACTTTGTACCAGGTGTTGGGTAAGTATCTTTTTTCTTCAACGACTAAAGAAGAAACATAAAAATGGAGGTATTGGCATTGTTAGTAATGGTGCTTACACACGATATGAGTTACATACCCACAGGTTTGGTGCTATGGCAATGGCTAAATGGCTTACTAACTAATAAAACACATGTCTATTTATTGATATAATTTGTACTAGTTTTTTAAAATTAAAATTTCTTTTATTAATATTATGTTTATCACTTATCATTAGTTGTGAAATACTTGCAGTCATCAGTGCACTTTCATGCATTATAATTATATTCAATAAACTAGTTGAGCCTGCTACTTTGTTCACTTGAAGAATATCTTGGAGTCAACAAACACTACAATGGGTACCAACCGAGTATATTTAAATATATCCGTCCGCAATAAAAGATTGAAGTATGCTCAAAAATAACTACGGCATAAAGTCCATTTTAACTAAATTTTTTAACCCCGACCCAAAATAGGGGTGTTATAAGTTTGTCGTCGATTTCTGTCTGTGTGTGAGTCTGTCTGTGGCACCGTAAAGCTCAAACGGATAAGCAGATTTCGATGCAGTTTTTTCATTTGAAGGTTAATATCCTTGCGGATGTTCTAAGCTATGTTTGGTTAAATATCGATTCAAGATGGCCTGCTCCACAAAGTTGCGGACAAAATATTTCTTCACAACTTACCCCAATATGGGTGTCAAATAAAAGGGCTTGACTAGTAGAATACAATACACTATAAAACATTCCAATTTCAAGATGACCGCTACCACAAAATGGCGAAATAGATTTATTTTTCAAACCTCCCTTAATATGGGTATCAAATGAAAGGGTTTGAGTAGTAGAATGTTCTACAGATAACAAATCCGATATAGTCAGGGGTTTATCAAAATTTATCATTTCGTTCTTGTTTCATTCAAAACCGCAATCAAGTCAAACACTTTTTCTACATAAAACACCACATAATTCTTAGCATACCATAAGTAGGTACAAACCTACCAAACGCGTAGCACGCATCGTTACAGTATTATGTATACTACGGTAAATTACCAGAGTATCAACAAATACTATGATTTTATAGTCTGCCATATACTACGTCCATAGTACACGAATTTCCAAACTGATGATCAAATACAAATACAAAAATCTTTATTCCTGTTTATAGGTAAGATAAGATGATACAAAACATTTTAAAAGTTGCCCCATACAAACTGGCCTCTGCGAGAGGTATGCAATATTTCTGGCAAGACAATTTGTTGTGGTCTTAATTTATAAATGAAAAAAAATACAAAAGTAATAGTCAGCTGATTAAAGTCTTCTTCTTCCTCATCTTCTATTCATTTGTCTTCTATTCATCTTGAAGTATTGTATTCCAAAAGCGTTATTTTGACAAAAAAAAAAGATAAACAATCTTGGACAACGTGATAATGAGTTACAACCAAATACACATTTAAACTTTCACTCCTTTTCAAACCTTTTGGCGCGCCACAGACAGATTTCTTGTCGGTTGTGAATTGAATTCTAGCGTCACGCTCGGGATTGATAAGAAATCTTCAGGTAAACTCGGGACCATGGCCATTGGTCATCTAGGAATGCTAACGCATGGCCTCGCCCTCCGGTTTCACCTGCGTAGTTTCCAAAGTAAGCTATCAAATTTTGAGTGACAGGTTTTCACTTCTATCGGCAGTTCCTATGACTGCCAAGTTTTTTAAATTCAATGTACCGAATTCGACCTGTTACAGTATTCTTAGAAGTATTTATATTCCGTATCTAACGACAATTATTATTAGTGTTGTCCTACATATGTGAGTTAGTATAGTTTGTTAGTTTGGTTCGTAGCGCCTTACGCCTCTACCCTTAATTATTAGTACCTGGGTGACCGTAACATTCAAATCTTTATGTAACCGATTTTATTGTCTAAAAACGCGCATAAAACGGCGTTTTTTTTTAAATAAAACCTGGCTAGATCGATTTATCGTCCTCGAAACCCCCTGTGTACATCATTTCATGACAATCGTTCGAGCCGTTTCCGAGATTCAGATTCTATATATATATACTTACAAGAATTGCTCGTTTAAAGGTATTAGATAAGATTAGACAACAGCCAAAGTCCAAAACTATACACAGTAGTTTATCACGAATGTGTTTTCACATCTAACTTAAAATCAAAGTACGAGTAGATGCCACTGAGATTGTTTTTAATGATTTATTTAAAATTCACTCTATCCAAAGGACAACTTTTACTGGGAATTGCTTAGGTCACGTAGTCTCGTAGAAAATGTACGAAATTTTGCTGTTGTATAAAGCTAGGTTAATGAATATTAATGAGAAAGTGTAAATTTAGGCAACATTTTAAGGTCGTCTCTTGTGTGGACGTTCCGAGATTAACGTGGTGAGGTTAAATTAGCCAAATATGGCTCAAAGGTACAATTTTTAGACACAGAAATAAAATGTGACTCTCATAATAGAGTTATAGTGTGTAATACTGACATGATTTTGCATAAACTATCCAAGAGTTTGAACATGTTGTATTCAAATCTGCACTTAGTCTTTGGATGTGTATAGAAGAAAAATAAGCTTTTTTGAGGGTAGGTATTAAAAGTAACAATTAAAATGCTACTGTATGTGATTGTTTCACTTATAAAACTGCAAAGAGCATCGCAGTGCCACGTATTTGAACAAAAAAATCAAGTAAAAATAAAGTGGTCAAGTGCGAGTCGGACTCGCCCATGAAGATTTCCGTTGCAGCAAGTAACATTATACATATAGTACACATAGTTCGTTGTAACTTTGATCGAAGTTTTAACCCTTTGAAATCTTTAATCGGAAAATTGCGAAAATTCGCCTTCACGCGATCATCGGCGATAGTAAGCGCGCGCGCACGGCCTTCGCTCCATGCGGATTATTTTAAATCTTGTGATAGATTAGTTATATTTAGGCTGATTTGAGTTACTTTATCTTAAAGCTATTGAAATAAGCTATAAGACGATGTATACTTGTTTTGTATTGTATTTTTAAAGTTGAAAAATAGTTATAATTTTGAAAATGTGAGTATTTGTGTTGAAAATGAATTGTTTTATGTATTCGTTTTTATAAAAAGCTTTATATATTTCTTATAAAATAAATCTAAAATGTACATGCTTTGATACAAATATTTTGATATTTTGTACTCGGAATCATACTCCAGAAATTGGCGATGAACAGAAATTGCATGCGTTAGGGCCGTTCTTTCAAAACTCTTGTGTGGTAGGATTTTAGTATCTAGGCTTTATATTTATATACTGGTCGATAGAAAATATATTAAGTATAACAGTGTATTTATGACGTACTAAAAAAAACTACTTACCAGATCGAGTGCAAACCAATTTTCGGTGGTAGTACATCATATATATTTTTAAGATTTATCATTCTCTTACTTTAGAAGTTACAGGGGGAGTACACATTTTACCACTTTGGAAGTGTCTCTCACGCAAGTTAATCGGTATAGAAAAAAAAATTTAGAAACCTCAACATTATTTTTGAAGACCTATCCATAGACACCCTACACGTATGTATGGGTTTGATGAAAAAAATGTTTTTGAGTTTCAGTTCTATGTATGAGGCACCCTCTAAATTTATTGTTGTTTATTATAATTATGTTATTGTATATTTTTGTATAAAAATCTGAATGCGGTTTACAGAATACATTTATTTACCAAGTTTCAACAGTATAGTTTCGGAAACAAGTGGCTGTGACATACGGACGGACAGACAGACAGAGAGACAGACATGATGAATCTATAAGGGTTCCGTTTTTACGTTTCACGGAACCCTTAAAATGAACAAATCAGAAAATTGAAATTAACTACCTAATATTGTATTGGATCTCTACATCCTTCTGTTGGCTTTATTTTGTTTTCTGTTTGTTGCTCCAATGCATTTCCAGTGTGCATCTGACGTGTGTAGTGCCAGTAGAGATTCAAATCTTTTTAGACTCAGATTAAACAAGAACAAAATTAAAAATTTTGACTAACCCCCGACTACCTCAGATTTGTTATCTTTACAACATTCTACTAGTCAAGCCCTTTCATTTGATACCCATATCGAGGTAGTTGTGAAAAAGAAATGTATTTCGCAATTTTGTAGTAGCGGCCATCTTGGATTTGAAATTTGTCATAGTGCAAAGTATTCTACTAGTTAAGACCTTTCATTTGATACCCATATTGAGGTAGGTTGTGAAGAAATATTTTGTCCGCCATTTTGTGGAGGCGACCATTTTGAATCGATATTAACCAAACATAGCTAAGAACATCCGCACGGATATTAATCTTCAAATAAAAAAAACCGCATCGAAATCGGCTCATCCGTTTGAGCTCTACGGTGCCACAGACAGACACACACACAGACAGACAGACAGACAGACAGACAGACAGACAGACAGACCGACAGACAGACAGACAGACAGACATCGACGTCAAACTTATAACACCCCTTTTTTTGGTCGGGGGTTAAAAACAAGTATCCAACTGTTTTTTAAACCGGCTTCAAAAAAAGGAGGTGTCTCAATTCGACCGTTTTTTAACCGACTTCAAAAAAGGAGAAATCCTTGCTTTCTTCTATTATGTGTTTTGGTGGTATAATTCAAGGTTGTTAGCTATGTTCATTATTATTTATTATTGAAGTGAACACTTCTTTTGTAATACCACACACAGATTTATCGTGAGCTGTGAATGAAGTTCATCGTCACGCTCGAAAGTGCAAGAAATATTCAGGTAAACTGCCAAATGTGCCAGAGTGAGAAAGAAACAGTCTGCAGCTATTCTTTACTATTGTGTTTACTACAAATATATTCAATTGAACACGTTTCGTTTTAATGTATTCTATATGTTTTCTCACACCTATTTACAATTTTTTATCCTATCCCTTTCATACGTTATTTAATTCAGCTTACACTTTCGTACTTAGGTACACTTGTATTGCTTCTCTTTCACACTGACACGTTTCATTCACAAGCTAATTTTGTTTGGTAATTTACAGACACAAAAATCTGGTTTGTTCTTTATTTATTTTATAATTATGATTCATAATAATACCATAGTCTAATAAATCATAGTAGTAATAGGATTTTTTTTTCTGTGATAAGTCCACACAATACAAAATTAAGTTAATTAAGTTTTCACAGCTGCCGTGCGATTTTAAGCACACTCATTTTTTTCTATAATACATATATGTATATTAATATTATTTATGTATTTTATATATTATTGTATTTGTAAGCTACGGTAGCCTAGTGTCTAGACCGTGCGATTCACAATCATAACGTCGAAGGTTCAAATCTCAGCTGCACCTTTGCGCATTTTCCCAAGAGCTGATGTACAAGTTTGTACAGTAAGCAGAGTTAAAATGCTAACCACAAGACTCAGACAAGATCAAAGCCCTAATAATAATTTCGCTTACCGTAGGAACGGATTCAAAATATTCTTGATTTTATTGTATCGAAAGAAAATCCTTATCGGACTGCTGACGTAAACCTCTTAAAAGCTAGTTTATACATATAATACATACTCGTGTATGTTTAGCACCTATACTACTCTACCTAACCTTTCCCAATTGTAATTCCCAATTCCAAGTACAAACTAAGCGGCCCTTTGTTTAAGATTCCACGTAGTTTCGCACGTTCTAATCAAGTACCTACGTAATACCGTCTGCCGTTCGATGTAAACTGCAGTAAACATTATTTTTGCATATTATTAGCTTCGTATTTTAACTCAGTATTTACAACATAACTGAAACACATGAATTTTATAGATTTGATTTTACTCAAGAAACTAATCGTTGGTTTAAAAACATCGAGAAAATATTAAAAAACTGTAGTTGGAGATAAAATTGATGATTTGTGTATGTTTTTAATTATATTATCGTGAAAACAATTTATGGGTAACATTTTGTAGTGGCAGGACTGTTTGCAAGTTCCACCTGAGGAAGTACCACACCTTTTCCAATTATTCTGCCGCCAAGTAGTAATGTGAAAATATCACTGTTCTGGTTTGAAAGGCAATTTTTTCAGGTAATTACAGGGCATAGGGATAAAACGTTTTTTTATCTTTGAGTGACAAACGCAGTGCAGTGCTAGGCAATGATGTCTTGCTGAGTGTCACTGTGCTGTTATGGGCAGGCATATTGCTTACCAACAGGCACATGTAATGTCGTCTTTTCACTTTATACAATAAAAAAAAAGATAAATAACATAGTTATAAAGCAACGTGCACAGTAGGTTCGTTGATCAGTACAAATCATGAATGAACTTAATCGTACGTCATCGTTCTACCCTACTGCTAACAAATGGTCTTATTTTAATCCAACCTTGGTTTTACGTTTTAAATGTATTTATTTCTTAGAAATAAGTAGACACGATCATTAAAATTAAGTTATTAAACGCAAAAGCTATAAGCAAAAAATAGTTACGACATACTTTATGATGTTAAAAAACATTATACTACGAGTATGAGCTATTATTTTGATTTAAGTTCAGAACCTACCATAAATACATTTCTCAATTTTTACCGAAAGTTTTGACATATTTCTCAAAATTTTGTCTAATACTTGGTAGAGTCAGGTAACAAGACTGAACGTCTCGAACATCGCCGAAAATTGCTAGCTTATCGGTTTTTTATCGGATACACTTTGGAGAGTGTGCGACTGATTTGCACGATCTAATACAACCTTGCTTTTTTCTATCTGAATGCTCGTAGCTCGAAAAAGCGACATCATTCCATGGTTGATGTTCCAAAAACACGAACGAAGAGATTTCTCTAGTTTTGTGATAAGAACGTCAAGGCTGTGTAATACGTTGCCTGAGAGGGGTTTTCCCGATAGTTACAATCGTAGTATCTTTAAATCGAGAGTGAATAGGTTTCTTCTAGGTAAACACGCTCCATCGTAGACTACATCATCGTTTAACATCAGGCGAGATGGCGGTCAAGTGTAAACCTATAAAAGTTAAGATACGACGCGACGTCAAGTAACATACGACAGTAATCCACAGAAAAGTTATCAATTTTTTTTCAAATAAACTGTAAGCAAATGTTGTTCAATTTTAGAGAATATAATCTTTTAATATTTCTAACCGTACTGCACTTTTGCGAAGTACGGTTCTTCGTAATACCTGTTCGGGCTCCTTACGAAGTTTTAGGTCATCAATCAACGGAGTTGGGGAGCGAGTGTTTTATAAAGTACCTATTACGATACATATTAGGGTTAACCGAGATGTGTGGGTAGAATTTTTAGTTAGATGCGGAGAAACATTTTCATGTTACGTAAAATAATAACCTTTAGGGCGGTATGTTTTTTAAGGAAATTATATGGTGACGAATTATTATTGTTCGACCTTTATCCGTCATCCCACGTTGACTGAACTATTTGACATTTTCAGGACTTCGTATTTACATTTATTACAGATAATTAGATGAAATGTCAGTCCATTATTTGATCATATTCTTGCTATTTTTTCACTTGTACAGGTTGACATACCATATTTTTTACTTTAATCTATCATCCATCTTCTAATCGCTCATTCTGTAAACACGCATACAATCTCTCACACAAATCATCCACATACTTTTTGGGTGCTTCCTTCATTTGTAACGGCCTACCATCAGGTTTAACGATCTTGTGAAATGGCTCTCTTTTCTGCCTATAGCTTGGCGGTAGGAGATTCTGAAAGGGTTTATTATTCCTAGTGATGAGGCTCGGAGGCTTCTCTCACAAGGAGAGAGGCAAGGCCACAATGCGCCAAGTTAGCTCTGTGCAATTTGGCGGTTAGCGTATGACTTCGAAAGATTCTTGGGACAATTTGATTTCTTCACAATATTTTTCGTTTACTGTTAAAGCCAATGTTAATGACGATGTCAACTTTATATTTTTACCTCCACTTGGAAAAATAATTTGAGGTGATGGTGGGGTTTGCACTTACGATCTTACGATTGTGAGTCACATTTTCGCCATTCATTGTCACGGTTTCTACAAGATAGAGAGAAAAATATCAGTTTCCTTTAATTTTGCATACTCCATCATAGACTGCATTGCTACTTAACATATTTTTTGACGTTTCTTTTTTTTCAGAACAGACTAGTAAACTCATAAAAGTAAAAACCTTTTGCTCATTGACTCCTAGTGCTCATTTTACTAAATATTTGCGGGTAAATACTGAAAATTTACAACAATTTTTGTATTTTAATTAATATTTAATTTAAAAAGTGAAAACATGTAAGGCCTAGTAAATGATAATATTACTTAAAAAATGTAATGTGTAACTCAATGTCTGTTCATCTGTAGTAGTGGTAAGGCTCTTGGCAGAGTCCGCCTAGGGAAGTACCACACCTGTGGCAGTTATTCTACCGTCAAGCAGTAATGTGCAAACATTACTGTGTTCGGGTTTGATGGGCAATGTTACCAAAGAAATTACAGAGCTTAGAGGTATAACATCTTAGATCTCTGGGTGACAAACGCAGTGCAGTGCTAGGTAATGATTTTGACTCTTCATGCTCCAATAGCTGCATGTTACTGAGCTGTTATGTAGCCAACATGTTGCTTACCAACAGGCACATATACTGCTCGTTACGTGACTCTTTACTTTTTATTTGCATCACCGGTTTAAAAAAAACCTAGAAGATACTAAACTAGCTGAAAAATACAAAACATATCGAAACCTCTGCAATAATATACTTTAAAACTTAAATAATGAGCATGAGCGCAACAGAATTAAAACAAGTTTAGGTAATAGTAACGAACTGTGGACTTCTATTAAAGATATTTGCAAAATCAAATCAGTGACCACAAAAAATCTTGACCTTCTGAGCACGACACCTACACCGACTGAGGCTTTAAATGGGGTTAATAAATACTTCGATACGGTCGCTGGAAACCGCTGGTTGCAGGTTGCGCAGGACCGTTCGTTGTGGAAATCTAGGCCTATGTTCAGCAGTGGACGTCTTGCGGCTGATGATGATGATGATGATGAATAAATACTTTGCCACAATAGGCAAAACATTAGCTATGGACATTCTTGAGAGTTTGAAGACAAAAGAAGAAGCTCTAGCTAATAAAATTTCTCTGAACAGATCTCCTGTAAACTCAATGTTTTTAGCACCTACAGATCCTATGAAAATCAGTAAAATCATTAGTTCACTTAAAACAAAGTCTGCTCCTGGTGAAGACAACATTTCAAATCAACTACTGAAATCAGCAAAAAGTATATTGGCAGACCCCATCGCATTTATTTGCAATATCAGTTTGGACACTGGCGTATTTCCGGACTCTTTTAAAATAGCGAATATTTGTGTTTAAAAGTGGGAGAATTCCTCAGTGACTATGGTGATGTATGCTTTGGAGTTCCACAGGGCAGTGTGCTTGGGCCAACTTTATTCCTGGTATACATCAACATTCTCTGCCAAATTAAACTAAAAGACGCAAACATTTTTGCGTTTGCAGATGACACAGCCATCATTTTTCATGGGCGGACTTGGGACGAAGTATCGAAAGCTGTTAATGACGGTCTGAATATCATTACGAACTGGTTACAAAATAATCTGCTTACTCTAAACGCTAATAAAACCAAAATCTTGGCGTTCCGAGTCTCGAACCGAACAGCCCCTAGTCAGCCGCTATGTATCCAGTTGCACACCTGCACTTATGACTCCATTTACGGACATGTATGTGGATGTCCGACACTCGGTCAAGTTCAAGACATTAAATATTTGGGGATCCACATAGATGAGCTTCTATCATGGAGAAAACAAATAGACTCGATTGCCAATAGAACCAGAAAGCTATTATTTGTTTTTAAAAAGCTAAGAGTGGTTGCAGACATAAGGACAGTCCAAATGGTGTATGATGCTTTGTGCAAGTCCCTGCTGCGCGGCCTGCAGCTCATATTTAATTCGTGTGGAACGTACTCAAAGACTTGTTTTAAAAATAGCATACAAAAAACCGTACAGATACTCAACCGACAACCTCTATAGTGAGACAAGAGAACTCAGGGTAAGACAACTATTTGTTTTTAACTGTGTTCTCAGATTTCACCGGACTGCTAAACTAACAACTAAAACCCAAGAAACATCAAATGCGTCCTCTCGCACATATAAATGGCACATTCCTTTCAGAAAAACCAGTTACGGACAAAGGTGTTATGAGTATCTAGGTGTTTTTCTCTACAGCCAAGTAAAAAAGTTGCTAAAAATCTTAAACAACACTAGACGAGAATGTAGGAAAAAGATTACGGACTACTTACTTACACTAGACTATATCAACACGGAAAAGCTAATTAGGATTGACTTTTAACTTACTTAAACACATACAAATACAAATAAACAATAATGAATAAACATCCACATATACAATAACAGAACATATAACAAATACAATAAATATTTACTTTCACTTTCAGATTCACTCATATTTTTTAATTCACAGACAACGACACTGACTCAATAGGAGTGCAACTACAAACATACACAATACAGACGTACAAATACACAAAAATAAAAAACAGTACCTCGGAAGAGAACTGGTTCCCACAAACACAGGGTATCCTAGTGTGGGAGGGAGCCAGGGAAAGAAATTATCTCATTAGTACCATCTGTATGTTGTTGACGTGATTGTTGATCGTTGCGTTGCCAATACTGTCTACATTCAAGTACTTGCCATGAAATAAACGTAATATACGCAATGTATAAATAAACGTACTTAACATAATTATTATATTATATCCTAAATCCTAATTTTAATTATTTTTGTTTATTAGTTTACAATTATTGTCTTTATTAATTTTATTAGTAATCACTGTTAATAATCATTTGTCAATCAGCATGCATTAGTTATATTTCTATTGTTTTTGGAAATTAATGTACATTGTTATCTGATCATGCAATAAACATTTATTATTATATTATTATACAAAAATATGTTCAAAAAACATATTATAATCTTATGCCGCAGTTTTCTTCATACACGAAAAGACTTAACGTCAATAGCCTTAATCTGTGTCAATAGCATTTTATTCTATGTTAGAAATCAAATTAGTGTTGCAGATCTGAGTAAAATAAAAAAAAGTATGCTTCTACAACAAAAAAATCGAATAATGCATTAGTCTTGCAGTTACATAGAATATTCATTTTATGTTTGCTTTAGCTAAATTTCTTTACCCCCTATATTCTTACCCCTTTATACAATGTGTTTTGTCTCCACCCGTGTCATATGCAGTTTATCCACAAAACTATAATCTTACTTGACGGTAAGTACAGGAGTAACAAGATCCTTTGTAGGAAACGAGGGATTTTACCTCAAATAAATATAGCGACGAAGCGCAGGATATTATTTTCAAGACAGCGTTATATGAAAATGAATAAAAAACGGCGTGAGAGAGGTATTGGATAGACACTACTGGAGCTGTGAGCACGTTTCGTCCGTTGAGAGTTGACTAAAATATTGCTTTAACCAAGAAAAAAATAGATAAAAGTAACGTTTATATGGAAATAAGTTAATCATTAAGAAAATATGATTATTATTATTATGTAACTTTTGACAAAATCATTTTGCTTCCCTGACTATTGATTTATGACTGAAAAATTATGATGATTGATATTATTATTATAGTGAGCTATTTATTGTATATGGGTTAAGTTACCTGAAAAAAATAATTTTAAGTTTGAATAATAGTTAAGCACTTTCTTAACTTAAAATAATTTTATTTATTATAATTGTTAAATAGTTTAATAACCAAGAAAGAAATCATTGTAAGAAATACATCACATAATGATTTGGCATTGGCCAATTTGCATTTACCGTAGTGAATTCTGAAGTTACGGCTGGTACAGTCGGAAGAACGGTGACTGCCGATCTAGATCCCCGGGTCATGTGTAAAACATCGCGAGGAAACCGACATGTACCTACAATCTATTGAGGTCATGTGTCATCCACCAACCCACACTGTGCCAGCGTGGTGGATTTTGACTTAATCTCTTCTTGGGAGAGAAGGCCCCAGAAATCCCAGCAGTTAGAATATTTACTGGGCTGTTATGTGGTAAAATATGGTATTGTTTCTCTCCTTGTCAAAAAAGACCTCAAGTGGTAACAGAGAGTGAGCTACTTAAACTATTGTAAAGAAAAATAAAGAAGATGGTCATTTATTAAAAGTTAATTCGATACTAAGCAAGACACGTAGCATTAATTTTATTTTATGAGTTTATGACATTGATCCCACTTTAATAATTCTTATTACATTTTTTGTCTTTACAGAAATTGAGCTTGTTTTGCATGGAACAGTCTAGACAGTAGAATAAACTCACGAGACTCAAAATATAAGCTTACTCATTGAAGCATTTGAGCCCTTGCGTATTCATTTTATTATTAGTTAAATCCTGTGTTCTGTTGAGTTATTTATTAATGAAATGGGGCTTGTTTTCGCCATTACAACTGATGTAAAGCGATTAAAAGACGACGGTTACTTAGGAAAATAACATACACGCTCGATTCAAAAACACTCAGATTGTATTCTTGGAGAAAGCCCCAATCCTACGTCATACTAATTATTTAATTAATTGATATAGTGAAAGCATCCCATTTACGTTATTTAGTTTTATCTGTATTGTTATTTTTAGTTAGTTCAAGTTTAGGAAGACACTGCATGAAGCAACACAGCTAACGCTAAAGCTACAGACAGGGGCTACTAATGTATTTAATCTAAGTAATTCAAACCGTCTCGTTCGAGTTTTCTGAACATTAAAATTAAACCGCATTAAATTATATATTTTCAGGCTGGTATGTAATCATACAGCATTTTGTGTGACGTAGCATACAAAATCAACTGAATGAAAATTTAATTTATTTGGTAAAGTTAACAACACTTTATCAATTTTAACAAATATGCCTCGTATAAGCCTTGAAGACCTCGTGGATCAGTGGGTAAGTTTGCTCAATGTTTGATATCACCCAGGATAAAAAATGTTGTGTACACATTTTTTGTTATGCAACATTTAATTTACATATACGGAAATCCATATCTTGATTTATGTATTTTTATTCATTCATTCATTCATCCACATCCTTCTCTATCCCACTGCTGGGTATAGGCCTCTGTTTTCCCTGCCATACTCCTCGGTCTTGTGCTAATCGAGTCCAGTTATCTATTAATAATAATTAAGCTATCTACTAATAATTCTATTTACGCTAGTAAGCTTTCCTTAGATTGGGGCTAGATGGCATTAAAATTGTTGATCAAAATGTTTTTTTTTAAATAAGAAGTGACGAGACGAGCAGGTCATGTGCCTCATGGAAAGAACATGCCTGCCACACAACAGCACAGTGACACGCAGATATTGGAACATGAAGAGTATAAATCATTACCTAGCACTGCACTGCGTTCATCACCTAGAGATCCAAGATCTTATATCTCTAAGCCCTGTAATTTCTCTGGAAACATTGCCATTCAAACCTTCAAATGTGTTTATTTGTTTACGGTAATTTATTACCACATTAACAAAATGTTAGTAAAATACAGTACAGATAGTGAATAATCAACATTTACTTGTGTTTCCGCAACAAGGCAGTCAAATCGAAAGAAACAGTAAAAGAAAATGAATTAAAAATGACAAAACTTCGCCGCTCATAACCGTAAATCAGGCTGTAAAACAAACTTATGCCACCGCCACCATTAATCCAGTCTATTTCCTTCTGGGACTCTTGCATTACAGCACGGTGACGTTAGGGACGCACCTTTCACGAAGCCTTAACTTTAATAAAGAAAACGATTTTAGCTATATTCCAGGGGATTCACGTCCCCTTTTCCAATGTCCATAAAACTCGTACAGTCGCTAACAAAGCTAGGCAACGACAATACATACAGTAAGAGTTACACAAAATATTGTTCAACATTAAAAAAAATTAGAAATTCATATAAATTTACAGTTTTGTTTTAATTTCACAACAATAAAAAAAACATTATATTTTATTGACATCGAAATTTCGAATATCGAAATTTTTTATTAAAAATATTGTATCAATGTTTTACGAGCAAAGTAATAAATAAAAGTAAATCACAATTTTATTTAAAACTAGCGGCCCGCCCCGGCTTCGCACGGGTACATACACACACACACATACACCTTTTTTTTGTATCGGGTTTCAAAAAAAAAGTAAAATTATAAGGTAAGTTTGAATTTTTTATTAATGTTTTTTTTTTTTTGTATTTTTATTTTAAAATTTTATACATATATAATATTATTTACAAACCAAAAGCCATTAGTTTTAGTGAGTCAGAGCTTCCCTGTAAACGATATTTGAAGTAGTTTTATTTTGTGGCAGCAAAATAAATTGATTTTCAAGAGCTCCGACACGTGATCGGCCAACATACAGTTGGCCATGAGTGAAACATTCTTTTTCGTAGGTCGATCCCTAATAATTCGAAGGTTTGGCCCTGGGACTTGTTAATAGTTAACGCGAAAGATGATTTCACCGGAAACTGAAGTCGTTTAAAAGAGATTGGCAGATCAGTTGGAATCATCGGTATCCTCGGTATATGAGCTAGTTGACCAGCTGCTGGGCCAGTGATAAAATTTTGTTCAGCAAGCCGCTGCGAACACTCGATACTTGACTCTCTAGCACGCGATTGCGACGCGTATTCTCTCGGACTTGCAAGGCGATTTTCAGTTTCTGATGAAGATTCCTCATTACGCCGTATTTTTATTGCCCTCGCCTGGTAACTATGTTTAGAAAGTTGATATCTTGATCTTTTTGGCATTTTAGGGCATTATAAAATGAAAAATAGAAGGAAATAAATAATTAAACAGGCTTTTACTACATTTTTGCTTATTGAACTATATGAAGTACTAAGCTGTTTGAATAATTAAAATATAATATTTATTATCAGGTAAGTAGTAGGTACTTATTGAAAGAAAATTAAAAATATGGGCGTAGAAAACTACCTTTTACTAAATTTTGCTTAAATTTTGAACAGGAATGAATACCCATAAAATACTACTATAAGCAGTTTGAATAGTTACATTAAAATATAATATTTATTATCATATACTTATTTACCTACGAAACGAATTCAACGCGAATTCAAAAATTTTCAAAGCTAAATCATACGATCACGCACACGACCGCTGCGTAGGGAGCCGATCGCGCGAGTGAGCCGCGCGGCAATTTATTTTATTACATTGACTCGCAATACTTTTTGTAGATAATGATGAGTTCTGCAAAGTCGTAGTAAATGATTTTGTTCTATCATCAATAGTTTTCGCAGCGCACGCGACGTAAGGAATTTTTCAGGTCTTTTTTTTACACCTTAAGTTACATTATTGGAGTTTTAGTAAGGATTCCTAATTTTGTTTTAAATATAATATAGCCTATGTTACTCGGGGATAATGTAGCTTTCCAAAGGTGAAAGAATTTTTGAAATCGGTCCAGTAGTTTCGGAGCCTATTCATTACAAATAAACAAACAAACAAATCTTTCCTCTTTATAATATTAGTATAGAAGTATAGATTTACAACTTTAGAAACAAAAATGTTTTCTGCATTTTTATACTTAATTCAATGGAAATAAAATATTTTCTCCGATAAAACAAATACTGTCTAAATTTAAAATTCAATTCAGCCACTCGACCAAACTCCATAAGAAAGTTATCACCAAGTCGTCCTGATAAATGGTAATAAAAAAAATATTGGTGGACAATTCACACCCAACACCATCTGACCCCAAACTGAGCAAATCTTGTAATATGGCGGCCAAATACCAAAATTTGAGTTTTTTGTCGATATTTCAATAACCTAAACACTGATTCTGATAAAATTTATATGAGACCACTTCTGAACCATAATAGATATCTTCCTTTTTTGAAGTCTTTTAAAAAATTACTCACAATTTATGGTATGGAAAATTTGACAAAAATTTGTAATATTTTTTAATGTTTGTTAGTTGCACCAAACATTGAATTGAATATCTTAGGCTGCGGAATCGTATCATGCCATCAAGCAAATTAATAAGTGAAACGCTAGATTACATTGAAAAAAAAAGGGTTTCATGCCATAAATACAAGCCATGAGACAAAATGTTTGTGTTCTTGTACATAGACGAGCAAAAATCCATACTGTTATAATATATCAACTAGCTTTGTTGATCTCATACGCCGAAAAATGCTGACTAGTACTTTTATGAAAAAATATTTATGGGTCTGCGTTGTTGTGAGTTTGTTTTGTGCACCTTTGTTTTTGACGAGCCAGCTCTATTCGAGCAAAATGCCCGATACAAAAATGCAACTGCTAACTGAATAAAGTTTAAAAATGTAGCTCTGTTTATTTGCGTTACCCGAAGCTATACGCTGACCGGCGTTTTTTTTTAAATTTCTAAAGGTGTATTTATATATTTCAAGGTATATTTCATTTATTCGTTTTTTATCAATGTTTAATTTAGTCACTTAAAAGTTACAGGATCGTTAACATTACGTTTCAAATATGATAAAACTTACTATTAACGTTGAATTGGTTAAAACATTTGAATGTGAAAATTAAAATGTAATGTTAAAAACAAATCCTAGAAATTAAAATGCGATAGTTTTGATGTTCCCATTTCTGTTTTTGTTCAATCACGTCGGAACGGCTGAATGAATTTTGTTGAAATTTAGAATAAATCAGATTATATACTTTTCGTTGCCGGAAAATCAAATTAATTGATTGACTTCCATGAACTTGATACAAATCTTGATGTGGATTGACAAACTTGAATCTGGGTGTCAAATTATGCAAAATAAAAGCACTGTACATGTTATTTATTGTACTAAGAATAAATAAGTATATCAGTGATGAGAGTATACTGACTTTTTTTTAATCTTCTCGTTACCACGGCTGTTGTTACGCTGCCAAAACGGCCAACTAATTACCTCTAAGTAAAAACTTTGACCGTGTTTAATTCCTGTGTAAAATGTTCAATATGAGTACCTACACTTACTTCACAGTATTTTACAAACTTTGAATTAATCCACAGATCCGTTGCAAGTGATTCCCTCTTCCACATACTGGACGCATAGGATTTTAGGCAGCTCACAATATTCCACTATTGAAATTCATTCACAACACGAAACCGGCCGCTACTATGCTACTCGCACACAAAGAATTTGAGGTTATTTTTCTCATTTCAAATTCTCCATCCCCGCGACTAGAATCGTAAAAAGCGGATTATGGTCGGCATGGGTGTACCTAGGATGGGGGTTAAAGGACCTAGCTCTATTGGATCCAGAAATACAACTTTATTTCTTCCCTATTATTACTGAGAGAAAATAATATTATTAATAGTAATATTATTACTCTACCTACACTATGGCTATCATACTTACATCATTCAATTTCGATTCTGGTGTAAAATTACTGATTCGACAACATTAAACCTTATGGTTTTCTGTTCTATAACAAAATTAGATGAGATGCAAATAAGAAGAATGCGTAGGTATATTGTATTTTTTTCTTACCTCTGTTTCACTAGCTTTGCATAATTTTTGTAAGGTTAAGTTTAAGTGCAAATATCGCCAATAAATATGACATTTTCACTTTTTTTTTTCATTTTCACTTTTTTATGATTCAGCATTCAACATAACTTTATCTACTTTATGTAAGTCTTGTGTTAATGTTTGGAATATGAGGTGTCGCATTCTCGGTTCGAGTATTTTCAAACATTTCCGTAATTTAGCTTTCGATAACAGCATAACTACAAGACATACCGTAGTTAAGTAAGGAAAGTATTTTGAAATATTTATTTATATCTTGATGAACGTTATGAAGCCGCTTCCAACAGAAACCCCCACATACATCCTGATTCCGCCCACAGCTCGAAAGCTCGCGTGGCGGATAGAATTCGTGAGAATAAGCCGAGACTGCAATATGGGTGGTTTATTTACTCCTAGCCCAGCCACTAAGCTGCATATAATGAAAACGCACTGTCGCAGGCGTCAAATCGCGCCGGCACCAGTAAAAATATCAAGTGAACGAGTAAGACGTTTTGGTACTTGATGTAGCCTAGTAAAATCCCATTAATATTTATTGTTTTATACGAAAACGCTCGGATATTTAGATATATTATTATGTTCAATCCCCGTCCCTGGTCTTCACAAGTCGGAATGAAATTTAGAACACAAATTTAAATTTTGAATTGAACGTCTAATTTTAAAACAACTTCTCATAAAAATGTAGATGATCGTAAATGCTTTAGTTAAAATTTGTTATGCTCACAATATTCAATCATTGTTTGTTAAATTTTGTGATTTATCAAAAAAATCGAGACGTATCGCGAAACTAAAAAATACTTGTAAATATACAAGTATTTTTTAGTTTACTTTATTTTTGTGTTTTTTTTCATAATTACTTTAGAAAAATAATAAGATTCTTAAAACTTAGTAGCGCTATATTTAACAGTAATACTCGTAGTAGGACTGTTTGTAGAGTCTTTGTGGTGAAACACCTTGATTTTATTCTACTGATAGGATGTAGCATGTAAACATTACATTACATCATATTCTGGTTCGAAGAACAATAGCTTTCAGGTTAAGAATGAATTCCAGGGTGAAATAATATCTGTTCAATCATATCTTAACAGTAAGATATGATTGAAGATAACTCCACTGCGCTTGTCACTAGATAAGCGCAGTGGAGTGCTAATCAGTGCTCATCTCGTCAGATTATCTTAATAAAAATATTTAAATTAAATGATAAACATTCTAAGCATAGATTAAATTTTAGGAAAATGTTAATGTGATTTTGTATTGACCAGTAGCAAAATCGCAGACGGTTAGAAGACGACTTTAAGGTTATACCTAAACCTCGAAAGTTTAGTGTAGTCGTATTTTTCTTCATAACACTGACATCACGTAGCACATTGAGTTTTATGCTGTGGATCGTTCATCGTAAACAGAAAACATTTAATTTAACAAAACTATAAACTGTACACTACATGAACCGCAGTTCCAACATAATGTTTAATTTCATACAAACATGCAATTGCAAATGTTTCACGTGTTTTAATTCTATGTTGATATTATTTGCTATTTCGTAAATACAACACTTTTGAATTCGAATTAACAGCTTAGCTTTATTGTTTCTGATAACAAAATGTGCAATTAGCATGCTATGTTAAGTGCAATGATATTTCACTGCTTTTTTCCGCAGTTTTTTTGAACACCATTCATGACTTTTAATGAATGCTATGCACGCAAGCGTTGCATTTTGTTTACATAATGCAAAGGCAAGCTAACAAAAAGTTATATTTTCGTAAAAATATTTGATGGAACAAACAAATTAACATAATTTGCCAAATCGAGTAAAAATACTTTACTAGTAAGTAGCGCCCTACGATTTTTCCCGCGTATATGTTTTCCCACGTCAGAAAATAGTCTGGTAGTATGGTACGTACCATTAGATATTTTTATTTATTTTAGTTTTTTAATCTAACGTATACGATTTTGGGAGAGTCATGCCCCCTGTGACCCTCTCCCTCTTTGGACTGCATCTGCTTTACATTATCATGTCGGTGACGCAAACTCATAAAATTTTCTCCTAACAAAAAGCGCTCAATACGACTAATGTTTTCACATCAAAATAAACGAAAACGCAGATTAACAGCAACTATTGAAACATGAAGAGTTCAAATCATTACTTAGCATTGCACGGCGCTCGTCATCCAGAGATCTAAGATGTTACATCTGCAAGACCTGTAATTCCTCTGGAAACATTGCCCTTCAAACCGGAACACAGTTTTGTTTGCACATTATTGATTGGCGGTAGAATAACTGGCAAAAGTGTGGTACTTCCCCAGGCGGACTCTGCCATGAGTCCTACCACTACAAAACATAATTACATATTTATGATACTATTTGCAAGTATCAAATTGACCAAGTCACAGTACCAGCTCATACGGTTATCCGTACACGTCGCGAGATGTCACTCGTCGCACGCGACGCCAACTCCCCTTCTAGCGACAATGAAACTCTATACCACTTTTCCTGTTTCATTCAAATGTTATGTTATCTTAATTCGATGATTAATAACATTCTGTACTGAGACGTTAAGCAGAACGCCTTTAACGACATTTGGAGCAAAAAAAATTAGAATATATGAATCGTTTCTGATTCTTCTTATAGTTCACTAATAAAATAATATTTTTCTTTAATTTTTCGTAAGTATAAAATCGAAAAATTAAATTTCGATGTATATAACGTTAAACAAACTCAACAAGACAAAATTGTATGTCGGAAATATTTTGAAATACGATGATATTGTTACATTATTATAAATACTGAAGAGATTTGACTCTAATTTTGTGATAAGAACGTCTAGGCTGTGGAATACGTTGCCTGAGTGGGTTTTCCCCGATGATTACAGTCTTTGTGTCTTCAAATCGAGAGTGAATCGGTTATTTCTAGGTAAACACGCTCCATCGTAGACCGCATTGTCGTTTAACATCAGGCGAGATGGCGGTCAAGTGTAAACCTATAAAAGTAAAAAAAAAAAACTGTAAATACAATATCTTTCACATAAATGATTTTACTTGTAAAACTCGTTTTTGATAATGTAATTGTAACATGAACCTAAAAAAGCTTTTTTAAAGCCTTAACATGACATTAGAAAGCCTATTTTATCAGCGATCTGAATTTGGAAACCTGATTTCAATGAAGGATAAAGATGATAGGTAAATAAATAATACAAGGTATGTTACTGTTTGTACTTATTATTTCCTGAATTTTAGTAATAGTTTATGCAATTATTTAAGACGTGCATACTAAATAAGATTGCAAGTTATAAACTATCATATCATTTAACAACAACTCCACAATATATGTATACTGCTCTCTCAACACATTTTAGAGGAATCGCCGGCAATAATCTTCAATCACTTTAACATCAGCTGAACAGTAAATTCCTTGAAGCACTGAAACTCGATCTCGCTGACGTATAGGATTGCACAAAACTGGAGTAACTATCACAACACAATAGCTCGCCATCCAATTTTATACGCGACTATAAATTGCCTTGTTCTTATTTCCACAAAGAGCTTGGAGGCATCTATTGCGAAGCGTTCGACTCATATCTGTTCCCATAAAAATGTTTTATGTTAGAGCCTAATAAATGACATCAGCAAATTCTGTAAGACAATATGAGAGGCGCTGTCTGCATTCGCTCTATCCATTTGGCTGCCTCCCCTAGCAATCATTGTTTCGACCCAACTACTGTATACAGGACGTGACATTATTACATTACGAATCGACGTACGTCAACAAAGTACGTTTGTAAACTATATTGAAATAAGTTTACATATCTTTGTGTGGTTCTGTTAGCAGTAAAAAAAAATTCTCATCATGCCCGAGCGTGACGCTACAATTCAAATCACAGGCCACGAAAAATTTGTCTGCGGTGCGCGAAAAAAAATTTTCACTTCAAAAATAAAAAGATAATCGTCTGTTTGATGGTAATAAATAATTAATACTCCTACTCTTAGAAATGCTTATATTATTAGGTATCCTACTAATATCATACATCCAAAAGTTTAGATGTTTGTTGCTGATTTAAAATTTGGAACACAGTTCTGTTAGACTATAGTCTGGAATAGCATATACGAGTGGACTATGTATGATACGGTAATATTACTTTTTAACACGGATTAATGACGCACGAGTAAATCCACGGGGGGCTACAAATTTTGAATAATTATAAGTTAATAAAAGTAATAAATTGCATCTTACTATTGTTATTAATTTTAAGATTATGTTACCATGTTATAATTATGATTTTAATAAATAAAAGAAAATTAAGAAAAAAATCACCAGTCCGCGTCATCCTGTGTCTTTAACGTTTTGGCTAAGCTAAGATCATGGGTGCCGACTCGTCATATCGGGCACTTAGCTAATATTGGGCCCCTGTTTTTGTTAAGCTTTATGTCATAGTTATGCTATGAATACGAGATAATTGCTTTCCCTTGTACCTATTGAAAGCGTTGAATTCTATGTGTAGAAAACAAACTTTACTAGCAGCTTCAGGCTACTAGTTTTCTTACTAAATATTTCATATTTAGTTTATAAAGTGTCAGTCTACGTACATCATACATTGTAGATATAAATTTTATGAACTTATAAAACGACTTAGATTAAGTTGCTTCGATAACTTTGTTTTCTTTGTTTCGTGTTTATAACTTTAACTTTGTAGTGAAATGTTTATATTTATATGTCGTAATTGTATGACAAATTAGCTAAAAAACAAGGCAACAGATCCTAAATATTTATTCAAGGCTCAAGTATTTGTCTAAAAACTGTATTTTTTTTGTAAATCGGTATAAAATTGTGCGATTTTTGTTACATCACATGGCCTTTAACAGGTTATGGCTAGTTTAATGGTACGAATTCGCGCTGAGACCGCGGGACCGCGACCGGAGACCGCGACAGGCACTTGATACTATAGAATTGTACGGGCGCCAGTTCGCGCGAGACCGCGACACAAATGTTTCGCGACACGTGTCTTGGTCTCCGATTGCGGTCTTCTGTCGCGGTCTCGTGACGCGGTCTCCGCGAGAACCGCTGCCTTTACATAGCACATGGCCTCTTAGACCTTGGTTTAGGTATTATATCCAAGAAAACATCGTTGGCACGTAGGTAATTTGCTCTTATATTATCCTTTAATTTAATTCTACCAAACATCATACTATTTAATATATAGCTAAATTAAAACGACTGGTCTCGTGGTATAGTGGGTAGTAACTCTGCCTGCGAAACCGAGGGTCGTGGGTTCGATTCCCACTCTGTGCAAATATTTGTGTGATGAATTCATATATTTGCACTGTGTCTGGGTGTGTTCTATGTATAATAAGTATGTATTTATAACTATATAAGTATTATATCAGCTATCTGGCCACCATATTACAAGCTTTGCTTAGTTTGGGGTCAGATGGTATTGTGTGTTAATTGTCCACCAATATTTATTTATTTAAATATAAAAAGTTTTTTAACATTCTTCCAATTCTAGTACCGTATCGAACAACCTACTGGATTCTCAACATTATAGAAATAAAATCATTTTCATTTAATAATTAAAAGGATCACTTCACTGTTCGTACCTAAGTTAATTGGCTAATAATTACTTGGTAGAATTTCAGGTACTCAGAGGAGTTTACTATTCAACGCTTTCTTCTGGAGTTAAATGAACTGAGCTAACTTCAAATATTAGTACTGTTGAAAATAGTGCAAATAATGCGCTCTTTTATGCAGCTGTCTGAGTTAGTTACTATTGTGTGCAGTTCAAATAACGAAAGTTATTTTATCGTTTTATTAGCAGTTATTTTCTTGCGCGTGGTGTAATTGGTCTGAACATTGGGAAAGGCTCAGACCAACAAAGATTATTCATTAATGTTTACCACATTTTCAACCTTAACGACATACGAAGGTCAGTTTTCGTTGAACTAGGTTTCAGCACGGAACGTCGAAATTGGCCCTGAACGTCTACAAACACAATCATCGTGTGTGCGTTGTAGCTTCTGTGAAACTGTTGGCTAAGCAATATTGGAGACCGCTGCTGTAAACTGTTACAGCCTCTACGAGAACTTGGCAGATGTTGATAAAGCAGCAAGCTATTTTGCTAATACCTATTGTAGTGGTAAGATTCATCGTAGGGTCAGCCACACCTTTGCCTGTTAAGAGTTACAAAGTCAAATACATACAGAAATACACAGTAAGCACGTCAAATATTTTGCAGTGGTAGGACCTTAGATAGAGAATAAGTAAATCAGGCTTTTCCGTACGATTCCTTTGTACCAATCGTAAGCAGATGACGTGCATTTTAGCTATGGGAACAGAGTGATATGCTGCAACAAAAGTATGACACTTCCACAAGAGCGACAAGACAACAACGATTAGACCCGTACTTTCGGTGTAAAGAGTTTGTTCTAACTCTATACCTACGTTGTATATGTATTTGTATACTCTTTGGGTAGGACTCTTTGAAAAGTCGCCTGGAGAAATAGCATCAGGCTCCCTTTATCTTTCGCCGTCACTTTAAAGCTTTAAACTATGAAAAAAACCTATCCCACTCTAGCGCCGGGAGTTAAAAAGTTACTTGATATTTCGTAAGCAGCTCATTTTATGTTGTCACTACTGGGACTCGGGGCTATATCTCTCGGAAGGAGGGAATCAGGATCATAAGCCAACATACTTGTGGGTTTATGACCCTGATTGCCAACATGCTGGTTGATGGATGACGCACATCCTCGAAAGGAGTCTTTATTGGAACGTGTCAGTTTCTTCGCCGTGTTTTACCGTCCACTGTTCACCATTACAGCCAGTGCTGTATTGTGTTATATTGTGTTGGTCTCACAAAGCAAGAAAAACAAATAACCAGCTTTCGTTGCATCCTAATGTTGCTCTAACTAGAGTTCAACAAAATCTTAGTAAGTAAAACAGATCGGCATTTTACAAGCAGACAGCACTTAAATATTCAGGATGATTAAAAATTCCATTCCAGATTACAGACGTAATCTTCATTGAAAGCAGTCTTTAATAGGAAATTTCCCGGAAATAATTTTTGTTTGAATCTTAAAATATCTTGGGGCTAGTAAAATATATTTATTTAGGGTCGGAAATTATCGATATTGTGGTAGAGAAGAATTTTTGATCTTATTTTGTTGTGAACATTAAACTATCTCATTTGTTTACAACTCTAGGTTAAATTTATTACGGGATATCTATCATGGTTATCGCGGAATCTGTATCTTCTACATCTTGTATAGAGGCTAACAGTTTATTTGTGACATGAAGCTGTATCGAAATATCAGGGAGTTGCTCCTGAATATCTCATTATTATTAATAACTAGCTGAAAGCTGCGCGCGTTGCTACGTCACTTGTCGAAAATTAGTCGTGAGTGAGTTATCAGACAGACGAACGCAACGAAAGCTCTCAAAGCTTTTTTCAGTTTTTGTTACATTCTTCGTTCATGCTCCGTTCCTATTAGTAGTAGCGTAGTATTCTATAACTCATATTATTTCTTGATAAATGGACTATCCAACAGAAAGATAATCTTGCAATTCGGACCAGTAGTTCCCGAGATCCTAGCGCGCAACAAAATAACTCTTCAGCTTTACAAAATCATAGTATATATAGTAAGTAGTACTACGTACATTACCAGTGTTTAATTAAAAAGTCTACGTAACCAAAATGATTAAATAAAATAAATGTAACTTACGCTTGCAATGGCATGCATTTATGTATTTACTTTGTTTGATAAGTATAATTGTATTTGTAATAATAATATTGATTATTGTTTTTAATACATGTTTTATCTATCTTGGTGGATTATGATATTGACTCTCACTTGTAAGATAAGGCCCTCTGAGTGTCTTAGGAGTGGCAACAGAAAGTAGGTGATTTGTGCTTTTGCTATTAAAGTTTCGGCCAAAAGCCAAACCAATTCCAGGACAAATAACCATTAGCTCAAGCAATGTCAGTTCATTTTTCAACAAGCGCAGATATTATCACCCCTATTTCGCAGAAAATGTTTGTCATCTATCCTTTTCCTCACACAATCGTATTGTTTGACTCCCTTTCTGCGTTCCAACGAGATTGGTTTTACACATTTACTGACTAAAGTTATTGTTCTAAGGCCACGCGTCATTATTCATAGTTGTAAAGAGATGGGAAAGTCCGGCTTATTTATGTTGCAACTGATTTTAGTCTCTTTATCATATTGTTACGCTAAATATAAGTATTTTCGTGTATGCTATTATTAGATGACGTTTGTATCTACATTATGTTTCACTACATTTTAATTGTCACATTTTTTAACAACAAGGCATCTCAATGAATATTATTTTAATATATATATAATATATAACTCTATCTATATAGAAAATAGTCAAATCGAATTTCAATCGAATGCGTTGCTCACTGTTTTTGGAAAAATAATAGCAGGAACTTAATTTATTGATTCAAGGGAGTCAATGTATAAAGCGCCATCAGCCTATTAAATTTAATTATAATCTTGACATAAAGATTATTTATTTGTAAAATTTGATAATTTTTATTTTAGTCAAACAACCGGACTGAAACAGACAAAAAAAGTATACCTACAATTTTTTTTCATAAGGAACAAGAGTTAACAAAATTATATTGTCTAATTATAAACATAATTGGCCCTTTATTTTCCAGACTTTTGACCTTTTTCTTAAGACAGTATCCGGACAATTCACAGTTATTAGTTCATTCACTCAAAGTCCCTACGCCTTCGACGCTAACCCGATAGTCAGATAGGTAGGCAGCCCAGCCGGCTATAAGTCAGTTTAAACGACGTAACGAATTCGGAGAAAATGCTTCTTACGTTGCGCACAGCACTAGTCGTGTGTCTTACAAATGCGAACACTTTGCCCTGAATGGGGTGGACGGTAGCATTTTCCATTAAGCATCAATCCTTGTTTCATACATAGCGATGATACGACTCTCTACCAGCTGAGCCATGAAATATTATAAAGCTAAACTGACACGATGTTGTATCAATACGAATAAAGTAGAAACTGTTCGGAACATTTCTGTATGATAGCTAAAGTTAAAACAGATGAATGATGATACAGATGAACTTATTTACAAATATATTTTTAATACTTTCAATGAATATTAAAAGTAGTTTTTAAATACAGTTTTGAAATGAAAGTTTCCGTAGTAAAAAGAAAAGGTTGTTGTTTAATAATTGTCGAAATAAACCTTATGAAGAAAATAAGGCAAAATATAAAAGCTACACCAGATTGTTCAAAAAAAATATTAAACTGACACAAAAAGCTCAAAACAATTACAGAATTAAAATGTCAGATAATAAATCAAAAACTACTCGGCAAATTATAAATAAATTTAGAAATAACTTACCTAAAATATCCATAGATAAAACTTTAGTAATTGCTAACGCATTTAATAACTATTTTGTTGATAAAATTATTCCATTGCCTGGTTCTGGTGTAAATGTGATACAAAATATTGAAATGACTCAGAACTCAATGTTCATGGCACCATCTACACCACATGATATTCTAAAAATCATAAATTCTTTAAAAAATACAAACAGTGTAGGATATGATGAGATATGCACTAAAATTATAAAATCTGTCAAGCAGGCTATTTGTAGCCCTCTAAGTCATATAATCAATTTATGTATAAGTACAGGTACTTTTCCTGAGGCTCTTAAAAAAAGTATAATCATACCTGTTTTTAAAAAAGAAAATAGGGAACACATGGAATATTACCGACCTATTGCCCTTATACCTATAATGTCAAAAATATTTGAAAAATATTTTAACCAGCAGTTTATTCAGTACTTTGAAAAATACAACATACTTTGTGATGAGCAAAAAGGGTTTAGACAGAATAAAACAATAAATATTGCTATATATGATTTTCTTAACAATGTAATGAAAAATGTTGATAATAACAATGCTACATATATGTCCCATTTATTGCGATATGACCCAAGCATTTAACTATGTCAATCATGACATTCTTCTAAGTAAATTTGAAGCCTATGGGGTTAGAGGTAATGTGCTTGACTTAGTAAAATCTTACCTAAGTACCTTACGGCAAGTAACTAAAATTACAAAGATTAATACTAAAACGAAACAGGAAGAAATATTCATCTCTAAAGAAAGAACTGTTAAATATGGTGTGCCGTAGGGAAGTGTGTGGGGACCGTTTCAATTTATTGTCTACATAAATGATTTTCCTAAAGTAATTGAACATCCAATGTCACTATTTGCAGATGATAGCACGATTACAATAGCCTGCCAAGATAAAGCTAATTATGAGGAAAATATCAACGCTGCACTAAATTCGTCTATCCACTGGTTGAACATTAATAACTTGAAAATTAATTTAAATAAAACCAATTTAATGCAATTTACACAAACAAAAAATTACTTAAATAACATAAACATAAATTATCAAGGTAACAAAATTGCAAAAGTAACTACAACAAAATTTTTGGGCTTGACAATAGACATGAAATTGAATTGGAAGGCACATATTGAGATTCTCTGCAAGAAGCTTGGTAGCTCTGGTGGCTCTGGTGGCTCTGGTAGCTTGGTGGCATATGCTCTGCATAAAGTGGTAAAAATTTTACATCTTACCATGGATTAGTGGCATCAGTCTTGAGATATGGGAAATTTTTTTGGGGTAACTCAACGGATACAGGCCTAGCTTTCAAAGTACAAAAACGATGCATTCGTGCTATGTTCGGGATGCAAGTTACAGATAGCTGCAGACAGGTATTCATAGACAACCAAATCTTAACCCTTCCAAGCCTTTATATTTTTGAAGTTATGTATTTTGTAAGGAATAACCCCCATTATTTTCCTCTCTTGAGTGACAAAGTGGAACGGAACCGACGTGATAAGTGTAGGCTGCTCATAGGCAAACGCAAGGAAAAGATTATGAGTGACAGCATTTTTTCTATGGCTCCTCTTCTATATAATAAGCTGCCAAATGCAATTAAAAAACTTAACTTATCCATGTTCAAAAGTAGATTAAAAAAGATACTGGTACCCAAATGTTATTACACTGTGAAAGAATTTTTAAATGATAGAGAAATTAATTGGAATACTGATGTATACATTTTGTATAACATGACATTTTTGCATTCCATTAACTTCCACATTAAATTCCATTAGCCACATTAGTGTCCACTGTCTATATTTTATGAAACTTTAGATTTAACTAATGTTAGATCAGATAATATATTGTAACGGACAGGTTGAATCAGATTACTCTATAATATATTGTGAGAGTTCTTTGAGTAGGTATACAAATATTAAATGTTATACATGTTGACATTCTTTTATACACATTGACATTGTTTTATTATATACATATTGAACTATTATTATTATTTTTGATTATTATTTTTTGATTTTTCTATGCATAATGACATTCTTTGACATTGCTCACACGGCTGAACTGCAAAGGCTACTACTGCAAGACCTTGGATTCTACATGAAACCACACACTTGTCAAAGTCCATAACATTATCCTGCTGAAGCACAAGACGTTGGCGTTATTGTACTCATCAAACATATCACACTAACATAACACAACGGGATAGAAGCCAGAAATTAATAGACGATTAATCAGATGACATATAAATATGCAACTATATATACAACATATATACAACCGATTAAAAGTTAAAAATGAAAAAAGAAGAAGAAGACTTTATCAGCTGACTATTATTATCATTGTATAAATTCAGACCAATGGAAACTGCATTGCCAGACATATTGCATGCCTCTAGAAGAAGAGGCCAGTTTGTATGGGTCAACTATTTAAATGTTTTGTATCATCTTATCTTACCTGCAAACAGCAATAAAGATTTTTGTATTTGTATTTGTATTAGACTCGTTGAATGTTTTTGTGATGAGGCAAAACATTTACTGGCGAATAGTTTCCAACACATTTCCACATAAATAAATGAAATGATTTTGGATACATTTTGAGAAGTACTTAACTTGCTGGCAAAAGGAAAAAAATTTAGAATTAGTGTTAGTGATGGTAATTAGGTATTAGTATTAGTATTTATTGGTTGTATTTTGAATTTATTGTGTGATTAAAGAGCTGATTTATTTTTGTGATTTCAAGGTTAGATATAAGTGTGTAAGTTAAAACCTTTTCTGAGGTACCGATCAATGGATATCCTACCTATTTACGATTGTAACGCAATATAATATGGCTCGAAAACCGAATCTAGTTTGAAGTTATTGAGTTAAGTTTACGTGTTGCTTCATCTTTACAAGTGACGGCTGGTCTGGGAAAACGGCGACTACCGATCGGGTTCAAATCCCACTACACTACTGTCTTGTCATAGTCATGTGCGTAATACCGTTAACTTAAAAACGACAAAAGAAAATATCGTGACGAAAGTGATATGTACCTAGAAACTTTCGCACTTGGCCAGCGTGGTGGCTTAAGGCCTTGACCCTTGAGGGAGAAGGCCCAGCAGTGGCAAAAAAATCTATTGCACGGTATACTCTGTAGAATAGTAATCGCAGGTCTTTTGTGATATTTCACATATAGATGTTTTAACCGCTTTTTTATAGATTAAAACGGGTTATGAACAGGCCTTGATTATGTTATTTATCTATTTACTAGCAGTGCCCTACAGTTTTATCCACGCAGTTCCCGTTTCTTCCGTTATTTTCCCTTGATAGAAAGGGATTAACTTCTAATGTAATAAAAAATCTATGTTCCAAATTTTAACCCTATATGTACAGTCGTTCTAACGTTTTGTTTAATGTTAACGATTGAGCAACAAATATCCAAAATTTTGTATATATGTAGGTATGTATGTATTAATATGCATGTGTTAGATTAGGGGTTCCAAGGAACCCCTAACCTAACGTTAAAAGTGAATAAATGTGTGTTTATTATCGATCAAATCGAGAATTATATGATAGTTATGTAAAAAGAAAGGAATTGATGTATTTCCGGAATCATATAATAAGTATAATATTGTTATAAATAATAAGGTTAAATATAAGTAATAAATAATATTGTATAACGTATATTAATAACGAGTAAGTAATTCAACGTGGTCAAATCCACCGCCTATTCCGCCATTACTTGTTATTGTGTAGTTGGAGGGGCGGCGCTATGACTTTGGCGAGTGGGGTTGATCACGACTAGTATAAAAGCGAACGTCGTTCTGTTCGGGGCTCTCTTGTATATTATTCTCTTGGTCTTACTTATTGCTCTTGCTATTATGCTGGCTCTTATGTATTGTTATCTCTTGCTGTTCTTGTTCTCCAACGGTTGACACATTGTAAAGATAAGTATTATAACTATTATCTAAGGTTTACTTGTGTACAGATTATGTATGTGATGGCGCAGAGTTTTCTTGGCCACTTTCTTTCTCTGTCGTCTAGGGATTTGCGAAAGTGGTATTAGAGTCTTTAATATGATGAGAATACCCTCTTGGGGTTTATCAGTAATATAACGATGAGCTAAGAATAAACAACATTCAAATATCATCAATTGGTTCTTTCTATTCATCCTACTACCTTTAAGTAAATAACAGCACATACACATCTAAGCTCACAGAATTAAGGCTATCCTGACATAAATTGGGTCATAACAGCACAGAATCCTAACAGATTCTAACACATGTATTAATAGGATAGGATTTATTTAGTGTCAGGCGAGCAGCATTAGTTGATCTGCCAGTGCTGAAAAATAAAACTAATTGTCTGTTAAGACGGATATTAAATTTCATAAGTGGCTCTGACAACGATTTGATTGCTTGGTACTTGGTATATTCGTAACCCTGTATGTAATAAACGCAGGTCTACTTTGTAGAAATTCATTCCGCGCGCCCAAAAAATGTCTTAGTGAGAAAATATCTAAGACTTGGGCCCCAATGTTTGCTCTTGGTGGTTAAGCTGCATCTAATGAAATCCCCTGTCAGGGAAGCCTTGCACCAAATTGTGGGCAGAATAAGCAATTTTGATCTTTTTGGGGAAAATATCAAAAAGATGTTACTTAACTATTTCTTTTAAGTAAATAACCATTAAAAAATAAGTTCTTTTTGTTGAATGACATCGTGGCTCATTTTTTAGTGAAGCTGTCCCCAAAGGCGCAAGTTGTGAGTTCGAACCCCAACCGGATTTTTTTTTTTTAATTATACATACGGATATTTGTTACTTGTCTGTGAGTTTATATTTATTTTAGCATTGTAAAAATGTATATAATAAATACAAATGTTTGTAAATGTATTACAGTTATAATTTTTTTGTGTTTCCCATAAAACAAGATCTGATTAGTTTGGTTTGGGGCTAGCGTCGTGTGAGAAATGTCCACTAACATTTATATAGTTTTTCAAAAATGTCCGATATTTTGAGTACACACACTGTTGTATTGTAATCGTATTTTTTTTCTCTTTCTATCATGTTTATCGTTTTGCCACTGATTTTTTATAAAATCACATTCGAAGGGAAACTCTTAACTGTGAATAGAGTGACACATCAATATCACGTTTCTACAGTATCGTTAGACACTTTATGAGCACAATATAATTCTGATTCTCCAAACAATAAAATTTGGAAATTGATTCATGTTCGGATTATTTACAACCCAAAATTGCGCCAAAAATAAAAAGACATCTAAGAAACTTTCTATTCACATCCATTCTTTCAAGTAATAGGCGATATAATAAAAAGCAGTAAGCAGATACGCTGAGAACTCAAAACAGTTTTACAAACCACCGCTATGCAGATCTATAGTAATACGTAGTATAAATATCATAAATTATAATGAATTGTGGCGTAAATCAGCTGGCTTTATGCAACATTAATAACTTTTTGTGTATGAAAGTATCTCAAAGGATCAAGTTTTTACAATACATGAGATAGGTGGACATCGAGTATTTTTAGTCTTCCCTCACGGGATTATTTTGGTATATTATTCTGATCACGACGTTACTAACCTTGCTTATTGAAAGAACTTTTACAACCTTAATACCTTCCACACATTTCACTTAATTCTGACCCAGGCCCGATAAATCGTTAGTGGTATCCAAACAAAAAGATAAAGGAGAAAATTCAATCAGGGCCAATTCAAACTTTTGTGCGGCTAAAGGGTTCCTAAGAAATCTTCGACCGCTTCGACTATACGCATCTTTGAATAAAAGACCCTTCGGTTTGAACAATGGTTCGGTTCAACGTAGTGGACATATAACGGTTGACCAATTTTCTTTTGTCCAAATGCCTACGAATTGAGAATATCAAACGGGTGATTCGACGAAGTACTGATTGACACTCTCTTTGTACGAAAATCCATTGATTTCAACCGATTCAGTGAACAATATTACATCCACTGAAAATAAAATTTGCGCGGTTGATAGAACATGAATTTTGTATCGACCTTGCCGCCTGTTGTCTGGAAGTGTGACGAACTGTGAGGGAATCGTTTTATTTTTGCGAAAGAATTTCTTACTGTATCCCGAAAAAGGATAGAAAGAGTTGGCAATGTTCATACGTTTTTTGATACGTCGATGAGATGTTTATTAGGTAATTTAATGGAGATCGGTTTTCATGTGTTCCGGATTGATACAAATTCAATGATTCTCCATAACTTTTATTTAAAAATCTGCAATCTAAGAAAAATAATATTTGTTTTGTTAAAACACAACAAAATACAGTTTCTATATTTGTTATTGTTTGGATAAGATACTATTCTAGTGTTATAAATTGCTGCGTATGAGATGTCAAAGAAATAACACCTAAGTAGGTACTTTTAATTTCTGAAAGCCTTATTGACCTAGTGACGAGAACGTCTACTTTCACGATTTTGTATACAAATACAATTCAGAGAAACGACAAAAGCAGTGAAAAAACGGACTGAAAGTCATTTCTTCCAGACTTTAGCGATGGACAATAAATAATCTGAGAAAACTGGTGCAATCATTTTGTGATTTTAATACTATGGGTATTATTACGCTGTAAACAAACTTTGTAATAGTATCGCATGCCAATATTTTAATGACGCAAAAATAGTACAACAATAACAACTAAAAGACACCTACAAAAACATGGTTATTTGGCATGATAATTGAGATGTACATGTTTATAATATTGTTAAGGTTCGATTTCATATATATTACGTTCTACTAAAGACCAATCAATAAAAGCTAGCTAAGCAATTCTAAAGTGACCGTGAACTGGAATAAATTTGATTTTGCATTATGCCCTTAAATTCAAACTGTTAAGTCTAGCAAATAGATTTAATATCTGCTTGACCTCACATTTCTAGAATATATTAAATAAAATTCATTGAAATTAAATTGGAGAGCCACTCAAGATAAACTTCGCCGTTTTCGTCAAATATAAGAAGTAGATATTCTTTAATTGAGACGATTATACTCGTAATGCCAATGAGATTGAAATCTTACTAAAATAGGACAGAAGTGTAGACTCATTATAGTGATAGAACTCTTTGTAGGGTCGATCTGGGGAAATTGTACCAGTCCTTTGTCAGCTATTCTACTACGCCCAGGCAGTAATGCAAACATCAATATGTTCCGGTTTGAAGGGCAATTCTTTCAAAGAAATTACAGGGCATAGAGATCATCTTATATCTCTGGGGACAAGCACAGTACATTGCTAGGTTATAAATTGGACTAGTCATGTTCCAATAGCTGCGTTACACTGCAGACGTGTTGCTTACTATCAGGCACACATCCTGCTCATTTCGTCACTCTACATTAAAAAAAAACATTGGTGGTCATTTCTCATACAGTAACTACATTCAGTCATTTCTCACTCTAGACCCCAAACTAAACAAAGCTTGTAATATGAGAACTAGTTATCTGTTATAACCATAGGTAAATATTGTTAAAGTTATTTTTATTTGTACATAAATTTTGTAGATTTATGGTCAATAACATTGTAGTGTGTTTGATTAATTCATAACAGTTTTGGAAGCTACAACGTTCACTGTTTGAATCCAGTAGGATTCAAACAGTGAACAAATTTTCGTGTAATTATAATATGTGTTTCCAAGTAATGGAATTAAACTGATTTTTCACAATATAGTGTTTTAACACTTACCAACACATACGCAAATAATTGAATACAAAGAGTCCAAATCACTATAGAGTACTGCAGTACGCTAGCCATATAGAAATAAGTAGTAGCTTCTTACCCTATAATTTGACTGAAGACTTTGTCTAACAAAGCAGACGCGTGACCAAAATTGTAGCGTTTGTTTGACCCAACGCATAAGCATTGCCATTCAGCGTGGTAATGCCGCCAGATTGCTAGTGGTAGTGGGCTTGAACATCTTGATTATCTGTAGATTAGAGATATAAGATCTTAGATCTCTGGGTGACGAGCGCAGTGCAGTGCTAGGTAATGATTTGGACTCTTCATGTTCCAATAGCTGTGTGTCACTGTGCTGTTATGTGTCAGGCATGTTGCTTACCATCAGGCACATGTCCTGATCGTCTCGTCACTCTTCATTTAAAAAAAAAAAGACCTACAGTGGTCTATGGATAATTCAGGTGTGCTTAGTGTAAGTAGTTAGGTAGGTTTGTAGTGTAGTGTAGTTCTCATTGTATTTCAGTTTTGTTAATAATGGCTCTGCCCACTCTAAAAAAACAAATCAGATTACAACAATGCTTGCACATTACAGCTTATCAGTAGAGTAAGCTACCTGGGTACCTGATACCTGGATACTTATCTAAAAACACTCTGCATATATAATACTACTATTATTCAGCGAACTGTGGGCAAATTTTGGGCACGCATTTGAGGTAAGTTTGTCACACACGTGTACACGTACGCGTTGTATGTTTGTGTTTGCGTACACGAAGGTTCAGACTTTGTTGCAAGTTTTCAGCTTGCTTCAAATATCTAACCAAAATATGGTACCATCTCTCGGAATATATAAAATAGGTGATCAATACGGTCGATAGCTAGACAGCTAGGTAATAATTAAGCCATGACAGCATGACATAAAATCCCAAACTAGGAAGTAGGAACATTAAGTGGGATGCTTAATCATCAAAAGCTCTGGGTATAATTACCCAAACTAAACATATTATCATCCAATTCATACCTCAGCGTCGCAAGTTACGCTCCAGCGCACGCCCCAACCTCGCAAGTGCTTGTTTGCTGTTGCCGTGTCGGGAGTAACGCCATTAGGTACGAACGAAATTTATAATGCAAATACGATTACGCGCCCGTCCCGAGTCCCGAGAGCTAATGCACTCGACGCTATGAATTGCAAACTGTCATGCCGGTGAGGTTCTTTCTGTACACCAAATAACTACTCACTGTAAAGTTTCGACGAATAAATAGGGTTTGCTACTTCTTGTTCTGTCTAGGGTATCGTTACTGATTGTAGCTGTCAGTTAAGCAGACTTTAAAGGGAAAACTTCGTTGACCGTCGAGCACTTTTTGTTATGGGTAGATCTTATAGGTTCACGACACCAACATGCTAATGGAACGAGACGTGCACGTGTGACGATTTTTTGATAATTAAATAAATATTGGTGGACAATACAACACCATCTGACCCAAACTAATCAAAGCTTGTACTATGGATGGACGCGATGTTTGGCGATGGGCATTGCGACAGTAAATGAGAGACCGCGGCAGGAGATGAGTGCCGGTATTACGGTGCGCCGTTCTCCCTGCCCATCGCGGCCTTGTGTGGTTGCCCATGTGCGATAGCGAAAGCAGTAGAACTGCAGGGGAAGAGGAGTAGGTACCAGTATTGCGTGTGCCGATATCCCTATCCTCTGCAGCCGAAAAATGGTAGGGGGCAGGACCACAGACCTGACCCATTGCGGGAGACCAAGAGTGCATAGACGCGGGGGCACCTGTCACTCATTTACTCTGGTCCCCGAGGTAGTATCCTTCGTATCCTGGGTTCAGGTGCATCGGTGACGGGGTTGTGCTCCACAGGACGGCTCGGAGATCGGCAAGCCGCGGCGGGTTTCGTTGAAGAATGTGAGAGCTTTTAGTCTGTAGGGGGCACTTGGTCCGACCGTTTAGTCGGTAGGGGCCTTAATCCATCCATGGTGTCGAGTCCGATATAGCCCGACCGTCTCTCCAGGCGGTAGGGTATGCATAAATGCATTTCCACCACGCAAATAAAAGGTATATTGGCAGTCCCCTTGGTAGAATTTTTTAAATGTTAAAATAGTAAAAATTACCTATTTCTAAACTTGATTTAATCTCAATTTTATCTCTTCGTCATAAAAATCGAAACTTTCTTAATTGATTCGTTTTAGTTTTGCGTTAAGGGTTGAAATGCAGTAGTAAGATTTTGTAAACTGAAACGCGTTAATCGTGATGAAATACTACTATGCTTTTGAGAAAATTAGGTCTAGGTTGTCAAAATGCGTTGTCTGAGTGGGTTGATACAATAAATATTAAATATGGGATTATATTTATGATAATATATCACAATGAAAATTAATCAGTTTCTTCTAGGTAAGCATGCTTCATTGTAGACTGCATCGTCTTTTAACATCTGGCGATGATTCGATGGATGATGATCAGTTTAGTGTAAGCCCATAATAATGGAAGTCCGGGTTTTAATAAGTGCGCTGGTTCAGGCTGCTTTTAAAATACAAATTTGTAAGAACAGAAATCAATTTTCAAACATCCTAAAAAACATTAGATAGATAGAAAACTCATTATTGTGAAACAAAAACAGAAATATTACAGTAAAACATTGTTGATATTGTTACTGACATTATTAGACATTATAATTTGTTAAATAAAATAAAATTTGTAAATTAAAAAAAATTAACAGTTTAAAAATGATAAGTGATAACCGTAACTTTAACGCCAACTTCGCTCAACCGGAGAGGTGCTTAAAGGAATCCTATTTGGCGCTTAGCTTAATATTTTCCAACTGAGAATGTTATACATTTTATGGTACTAATTATACGTATCAACCACTGCATGCATAATTCTGAGGCAGTAACCACTTGTAAAATGTTTGCGGGATGGGTAAGCCGCAGCTATCCGTTGAGCTTGCCGAATACTCAGCTATGCGGCTTGTATCTTAATACAGCTTACTAGTGAATACAAATTCTCTGAATAATTATAACATAAATGTTTTTTTAGCAAAATAAACAGTATTAGTAGTATTCTTTGCTTTGTTTTCGAATACTTTTTGGTGTACATTTATTTTAAATACTAAACAAAATATACTGTTAATCAATTGCTTTTTTCCCCACTATTTATGCTCCGGGCATTTCTGTTCAATTAAGGACTAAATAAATCTTGGAGAAAGACCGTTGAATGATATCTCAAGTTTATTGCTATTGTTATAAAAGTAGAACCTATTAGAACAAATTCAACTTTTTTATCTAATTTCTCAGATAACTGATGAAGTAACATTTTGAAATTCGCGCGTTTAGGAAAATAATGTGTTATAGACTAACATTTTATTACAAGTACCTAGTAATTTAACTATTTATGTTAGTGTTACGGTTTTAAATGTTGTATGTAATAAAATAATGGTATTTAATAGTTTAATAACTTTTCCAATCGTACACAGAAAAATATTTGATTTATGCACTCGGGTCTCAAGATACAAGATATGTGCTTATTTTGCGGCCCACTGATCATACTTGTACCGACACATACGGACCGTATAAGCATTGTAATGTTGGACTTGAAAAACTACTTATGTATGTGTTTTGTTAGTCTGTGTGTTAATAAAAAAAAATCATTTTCATTTTTCAACATGTCTTCACATTTGCCGTAATATAGCCACGCTACTTTATTATACTATAATCTTCAATGTGTTGTGACGTATCGTGCAAAAATAACTGAACCAGTTACGTCAACACTAAACGAAATAGAAAAACAAAGCAACTCTTTCAGTGGCATTCAAAGAATCAATTTTATAGCTTCCGCGCTTTCACTGTAAAGGAATTTAATAATTTATCGTCGCAAATGGGAAATAGCCAGTTCGGAGCTGAGGCGTCTAATTTAGCTGCGATGTAGCTCCACTGTATATTTATTTCCGTGGGCTTTGTTCTTCTATCCGCGAATTAAGCGGGATCTTTCGTAGAGTTTCAATCTAGAGAGAACTGCCGTAAGTGTTGCGCAAACTCAGACGTTAAAGTATCTTTCGCGGCTAATTTGTTAAAATTTGACTATAATATATAATGTGCTATATATATTTATTAGCGTAGGTAGTATAGGTATGCATTTGAATTAATAAAAAATGGGAAAAATTTATGTGTCTGGTGTAACAAATTAAAGTGGGTTTTGGTAACGACTTGTTGAAAATTATTTAAGTACCTAATTTCTTACACGATGGAAACATTGGCCTACCTTACAGGTTGCAGGATTATTGTACAATAAATGTCATATTTAGGAAGCAATTTTAACATAACCTCTATTTATGTATAATAAGTATGTATTTACAACTAAATATGTATTATATCCGCTCTGGTCACCATCTTACAAGCTTTGCTTAGTTTGGGGTCAGAAGGTGTTGTATATAATTGTCCACCAATATTTATTCGTATTTATTTATTATTAAATAAGGCGCTTAAAAATTCAAATAGACCATACAATCAAAGATAGTAGGTACTCAATTTCGCCAAGTGTGGCGCCTATGTTTTTATTTCACTAACATGTTTTTTAAAACTGAACTGAAAATACACAGGCATTGAAACCAGTGGTTTTGTTTTTCAGGGACAACATAATCATTTGTATGTTTCATAAATATAGCCTTTCTACGGTGCGACAGTTCCTTGCCGAATGATTCCTGTGGTAAATTAAACAGGATCGCGGGCACGTCGAATGATTTATATAGGCAACGTTCATCCCAGTTTATTTACGATTCCCGTTCTACAGAATAATTACAGGCCGCATAAACGCGAATGTAAAAAGGGATTTACCCTTTAATGATTACAAAGTAATTGCTTCTGCATTAGGACGTGAAACCGAAACATGTTGTGGTATTGTAATCACATATTTTTTTTTCAATACTTTATAACAAGTCAACGAGAACCGTTGACCAATTATTATATCGATAAAATGTATTATAAGAACTGTCTCTTGGTACTAATTCTATTGAAAATTACTTAAACATTATGTTAAACTATCAAAGTTACCAGTTTATCCCTGAGAATTAGAAATGGTAAAAAAAAACTTAAATCCGGTTAACAAAATTTATATACATATAAATATAAATATAATTACAATATAAATTTTGTTTCTTTAAGCTTTTGTTTTCTGTGTTTTGTTTTAGTTTTTATCTATCTATTTTTAATATGAATTTGTAACGTATTGTTACACATTTGCAACCAATTGTATAAAAAGCAGCTGCTGATACCCAGATTATTATTAATTCAAGAAATATCAAGACAGTTTGATAGATTAAATATTTATTGCACATAATTAAAAAAAAGTTACTTAAAATAAAATTAAAATGTAATTGATGACCTTATTACTAAAAGTGATCTCTTCCTGGAAACCGTTGGATAGAATTAGAGATAATTAGTTACATAATATGATATCTAATGACATCTGATGGCTGCAGATATAATTATCATAAATATTTTAGAATATACCATTTATTTATGAAAACCTTCGCTATCATTTTGAAATAATAACAGTGCTTTAGGGCTATTCGTCCATTAAGAACAAAGCCCTTAGCTTCAATTGTGTACAGCAGAAAATAAAACCTAGTCTTTATTTTTGTACCTGAAAAAATAACCCTTCATTTAACGACTACCCAAATGTTATTCAAGTACAAAATTAAATTACCTGTGGTGAATAAAACGCGGCCACAGAATTTTTGAAGCTCAAGTTTTTTGCTCTCATTTGTAATCGTTAAATGAAAGAAAAACAAAGCGGGCAATTTTAGGCAATAATTATTTACCCTGGCAACATAAACATTTTCTACATACGTTAATAAAAAAACAATAGGTGAGCGGAACCTAAACATTTCTGTTTATATAATCCACAAAAGGAGAGAAGTTAAAAAAGGATAAAAAATGTTTTCAGCAGTATTCAGGCGGCGGTGCCATTGTTGCCTCAATCGTGGTCCTTTTTTTCGTAGAAAGGAGGGAACATTCAAATTAGTCCATTGTGATTTATTTTTCTTCGCGCCCGTCCCTTCCGAGTAACGTATCCCAAATGTTTAATGTTCAATGTCATGAAAAAGGTCTGCTGAAAGGTTTTATCTTTGGGTTTTTGTTGTGTTTAATTGATTTTGTTGTTTCAATAACTCGATTAACTGCCTAGTGTAGAGTCGAAGTTATACCACAAAATTTGTTTACTTTTTTATGTTATTATATTACTTAGAAGAAATGTATCTCAAATACGTTTGTAACCTAAGAAGAAATAAATACACATGTTTAAATAAATACTAGTTCTATTTAATCAATAGGGCTTAATTCGTCGGTGTCACAACTTAATTACAATTTGAAACAGTGATAGAAAATAGTCTGAAAACTATAGGATAAATATGGCTACTTCTATCCAGAAATATGGTTACTTCGATTCCTTCTAAATATTTGTACTTTGACAAAAGCCTTCTTCATTCGCTTTTATCATCTGTTTCAGTCGAATGTTGTTATTGCCCATGTCTTCTCCGCTGTTGTTTTTATAATATTTACACTACTGCATCCATGAAAAGCACATAAATCATAAAAAACATGTAAACTCGAAATCAGTTATCTACCACAACATTTATGTGTGCCGCAAGCACACCCAGCGTCAAAGTGTTTGCAATGGGCAACAGAAACCAGGGTCATTAATGCACCCCAAGAAGGCATCCCTGTATTCAGATAAGTAAGTAAAACAACTTTATTTGATGTTTCGCGTCAGTGGCCGAAGCGTCATGACACAGGGGACGTGACGACACCTCGTGTGTACATGGGATGTTTACATGTCCCAGATCAGGTCAGGGACAATGTAGCGAAGGATTTTGCGTAAAAACTTTTAAAGAGAACTTACTATTTATACGACCTACTTTGTGATCTTTTTTATCGAAATCGATTTGCGCTTCACGGCTATCTCGCCTGATATTAAACGTCAAACTGATCAACTATGTAGATTCTACGTAGTTGATCACTTTTTGCTTTATCTGCTTGTTTTCTAAGCAAGCCCTCTACATTGTAGAGTGCTTGCTTAGAAAACACTGGCTCTTGATTTAAAACTATCTACATTATATCTCCTTTGCATTTAGTTAAACGTTTAATGTTTAGCCCCTACTTATTATTATCATCAAAAACACAACTGTAGTCTATAAAAAAACTCTTCCACTATGATATCCAAATCAAGCTTTACGTATGTATATATGCATGCTATGTGGTTTTCACACCCCTACATTTACATGTCACGTCTACTCCTCAATCGCGGTGCATATCTCGTCGTAATGTAGAGAGCAATTTAAATAGGCCTCTTAAAGCCACCCTATGAAGCTACCTGAAAAAGAAACATGTTTTAAAATTATTCGTACTTCCGTATGCGTAATTTTTATGGAATTTAAATAAGGCTGAGATTATTCTGATGAAAGATATAATGATATGCAGGTTTTTCATACCTTTCATGCACTCGACATTTTACGGACTCCAAATAAATAAAGATATACTAAATGGAATTTTACTTCGTATAAACCCGATATTTACAAAGAGATTCTTAAAAAAAAATACTACCTTTATACCTACATATTTTGTTCTAATCGAATCCATTATGAGTATGAGAAATGTTAAACTTTTTTGAAGTGGTAGGACTCATGGCAGATTCCACCTGGGGATGTTGCACACCTTTGTCAGTTATTCTACCGCCAAGCAGTAATGTGAAAACATTACTGTGTTCCAGTTTGAAGGGTAATGTTTCCAGAGAAATTACAGAGCTTAGAGATCTAACATCTTAGATCTCTGGGTGAGGAGCGCAGTGCAGTGCTATTGTGTGCTATGTATATTAGTTGTTTCACTCCGCATTATGACCTGCGGCTTACCTAAGCCTAAGTTAGGGACTTTAAAAAGAACCCCATGAACTTTTTAGGCTATATAACCAAGATTTTTGCACCAAATTTCATTGAAGAAGACAGACAAACAGAGCTACTTGTGAATTTATATTAGTGAGGATAGTAAGGATGATGTTACTAATAACAACTGGGTGAGCGCAGTGCAGTGCCAGCATGCAGGGCTACGGCGTGTGACTTATTTACTATAAGGCTGACGTCTCGTCACTCTTTACTATAACAAAAATATAGAAAAAAAAGGAAAAAATCATAGCCTTTACAAATAAAAGGAACAAAACTGCGAACATCCTTTCCACGTAACCTACTTATACCTGATACACATCAGAATGAACGCTGACGTCAGTCATCCATACATCGCACTGCAAAGCTTTGATCCACTCTGGCTAGTGCCCACTGGTAAAAATACTTTCCACTTTTACTAGGGCTACAGACCACATTCAAAGCTATAGAAAGAGAGAGACGTGAAAATATTCAGAATAATTCATCCCAAATACCTATTATCTACTTCAAGTGTAGATGTAAAATGTGGTCACGACAGGATTTCAAGTTCATCATAAAGAAACTAAAATGCGCAGGCAAGTCATCTAAGTACTTTTACTAATTTCTGTAATATTATTAAGCTGTAGAGTTCATTTGTTTGTCGCGCTAATTTCAGGAACTTCTAGTCCGATTACAAAAATTATTTCACCGTTGGATATGTATGTGAATCTTGAGTGCTATAGACTATAATATACTCGTATGTATTACGTGTGAAGTCGGGGGAGATCGCTAGTCTTTAATATTTATTTATTTAATCAGGTATACAAAACAGAATACAGTTAAAACTTAAATATATAACATGGTGCAATTTCGATCCACACTTTATTTCTTACTATGCATACACAACATGAGTGACAGAGTGCTTACGTCTCAAAAAAGAAGTTGAAACCAAAAATAAGTTGTTACAACACAGCTTAGAAAATCAAACTCCTTTTTTTTCATTATAATTTTTTATTATTATAATATCCAACATGTTATGTCATCCCCCAACTTTATAATTGGTTAGTCAAGACCACAATGCCATCCGCTTTTGACTTTGACTCTCATAGACAGAACATAAATGGAAACATATAATTTATCCTGGGATATAGGTACCTAGGTATTACAAGAAGAGGAGTGTATCCTGAGACACAATTCATTTCCCGAGCGATGGGTTAAACGGTTAATTTTGTTACAGACATTTGATGAGCAGAAGTGAATATTAATATTTTCACGGACTTTGTTTTCCGTTTTTGTCACTCATATTTGAGTTCTGTTTCTTAACATGACAATGTTTTTTTTAAATCACCGAAAAGTTTTCAGAAACTTATATTGTAAACTTTGTTTCCAAATCTGTTGTTGAAGTCCAGTCATGATCACGTAACTAAATAATAGTTTCAAAATTGTATTTAGACAAATAAATAGTAGTAGATACCAATATAGTAATCAGTATTTTGTTATTGAATATCTTTCATTTACAGTTTCCTAAGCACGTGTTTAGCAAAAAAGCGTTATGGATTTTAGCAATAGTTAGCGTTGCTATCAGAGGAGCGGTGGCTTTCCTCTCATAGCAAATGCTCCGCTCAAATGGATCGCTGGATAGGCTTTCCACTGAAATGCTTCTGCATAGAGACAATTGTTCTTAAAACTGCAGTCACTTATAACGTCCTACTTTACGTCACAAAGGAACGTTTACGATTGTACTTTGTCTCGAGTTGCGCTGACTTGTAATTTACTCTTTGAAAAAGTTAATGATTTTTATTTATGTTTGAAAAATTCCTAAGAGCTCTCAACACATACCAAGCAATGTTTCTACTACAAGTATGTGAACTACGAAATTGTAGTCCATATTTTTTTATGCATTTAATTATATTTTTTCTTTATTAGTATGAAAAGGATATACTAAAATTAACGGATAATTGTCACCTGTAAACGTAGGTAAATAAATTATCAATGAGATGCAGAGGAGAACAAGGAATGACACGCAACATGTTTTTAATGTTTTGAAATTTGTCATCATACAAATTTTAAACTTACTCGTATTTCATTGGTTTAATTTTGCGTGAAAATTTTTCGTAATCAACCTTTGTGTTTGAGACTTTATTTAGGCATAATTTTTGCCACTTTGAAGTCGCAGATGTCATTTTTTTTCTGTCGGACGTCCTGGTTATGAGTTTCGAATATGGCAGCTAGAAGATAGCATCTTTAAATTATTCTTTCCAAGTAACATAATCTCGTTGTCTCAAAAACCGTCTTTATTTTTGCGTCATTACAAATAATATTTTTGATTTGGATTTAACATGTTCATATCAACCTAGACTAAGTCACAGCTCTTGTTTAAAATTTTGCCATTGTATTGATAACCGGCAGAATCCCCGAACTTTAAAACTTAACCACGGACCTGTCAAACTAAGTTCCAAACAGGCTATATAAACACGTAGCTGTGGTTTTAATGACCTGCATTCGCGACGCAGATGTGCCTGCAAATCCGCGTAAGCTGGGACTTAGTCCCGCTCGTGTTGTAATCGCGATGACACTGCAATGCAAAACGGTACCTTATTTCAGTTACATGACCACCATGCCACTGGGAATACTTCTCATTTTCTTTTAACAGACAGGCATTGTATAGTTTTTGTGCATTTTGCACGGTTGTAACGGGCTATCAATTCATAAATACAAATTTATATAGATACCCATAATTAAGTTTTTTTTTCAAACAAATTTTCTTATGGGTGAAGAAAGTAAAACCGAGTTTGAAGCCAATTGAAACATTTTAGCAATACATTTGAGAATACTTTGGGAATGCTTACGACTGTTTTTAGCCTGTATTTTATATTTTAGTAAATTGATACTTTACCTGGTTGCTTTCTGCAGAAAGTTTATTTTCTATTATATTTTATAGCCCAAACTTTAATTTCTAACACATATATTACATTACATATACATATTACATATTATGTACATATTACATATTATATACATATTACATTATATTGGTGGACAATTCACACACAACACCATCTGACCCCAAACTAAGCAAAGCTTGTAATATGGCGGGCAGATAGCTGATATAATACTTATATAGTTATAAAACATACTTATTATACATAAAAACACCCAGACACAGTGCAAACATTTGAATTCATCACACAAATATTTGCACTGGGTGGGAATCGAACCCACGACCCTCGGCGTCGCAGGCAGAGTTACTACCCACTAAGCCACGAGGCCAGTCATTTCATTTAGTCATTTAGAGAGCACGAATGAAAAAACCGTAGCGTTGTACTACGAGCGTAGCACTTTACTTTAAAGCATTTTGTAAGCGTTGTAGTAATAAATATTATCAAAACTTTTTTTTCGGTATCCCGAGTAGTTTTTAACCGACTTCAAAAAAAAGAAGTTGCTCAATTCGACCGTATATATGTTTTTTTTTTATAAATACATCAGACACCGATTAAAAACTATGGTATGACAGACGCGTATTAAAAACTATGGTAGAAGCAATTTAGGATTAATATTAAAACACCGTAATTTCTTTCAAACTTACTATTTCTTAAGTGTAAAATAAGCAAAAATGTTATTATACGAGAGTAATGACGGTTGACGAACAAAGTTATTTTGTATTCATAATATAATCATGATATTTTATGTTCCTATTTAAGGAGCCTTTTCTCACCTAGAGTCAAACTCACTTCACCACGCTGCCCAAATATGGACTAGCGGAGATAGAAATTGCGTCATTAATATAGTGTGCAAAGTACGTGTACGAGCTAAGCGCATTAGAGTTTTTCCAAAAGCAATCACATCATCTACACACTAGCCTTTTGTATCAGCTACTACCACAGGTTTCTCTACCCTTGGTTTGGCGGCAGAACCGCGGGACCGCTTTCGCCGCAGAACCGTATTTCCAGAAAGACATTTTTTTCCCAGTCTACTCTAAACTACAGTAGTTGATTGACTATATCCTTAAGAGAGAAGGTCTCAAATCTCATGAGATTTGTCAGGAGCAACCATCACTTCGCTCTTCTTACTACGGATCCTCAAGAATGTTAGATCATTGCTGGGGTCTAAGTCTCGTACTACGGCTTTTGCTTTGTCCACTAAAGCAGTCATGAGGCCAGCGTACTACACAGGCACATGATTTTCCCATGTGGTCTTGATTGGTATGCCTTCACCATTAACCACAATTACTCCAGCTACACCTTTGTTTTTGCTTTGCTTCAACTCAACTTCAATAAGCTGGAACATTAACTAGACAGTTTATGCTATATAATGTTAAAAATACAGCCGTTAGCTATCTCCGCAGTTTACGTACTGGCACGTAAAAATACTGAACAGCAAGTAATCGCGGCGGGTTCCTGCTCTTGAATTATAGTCCGTTTTATATACAATTGTTTCGGTTGGACGCGGGAAACAGGCTAAATAGTTGCGTTAAACGCGCCTGATTTATCAGGAATTGGATTTTGGAACATACACACACCACATCACAACATGTTACAAAATAAATGAATAAATGCTTACGTAGGGGTAAATGTGTTCAGTAGATATATTTCCATCAGAAGTTTTACATAATTATTTTTCTCTATGACAAAATTCTTCATTATACTCTTTTCTTGTTAAAACTTTTTTTTAAAGATTCTATCTTTTTCGTGTCTTTGGATTATTGACCATAAAACGACCTTGCTTTCTGGATCTATGAGTAGTATGATAAATAAGTAAGATGGTATTTAACTATTATAAAATAATTACATTTTTTCCCGTTTTTGTTACATTCTAGATTCATGCTCCCCTTCTATTGATAGTAGCGTTACGTTCTATAGCCTATAGCCTTCCTCGATAAATGGACTATCTAATAGAAAAAGAATCTTTCAATTCGCACCTTACTTAGTACTTCCCGAGATCCTAGCGTTCAAACAAACAAACAAACTCTTCAGCTTTATAATATTAGTATAGATTATTCAGATCCGCTGCAGAAAGTGCAGCGAAGTGTATAAAAGTATAATAAAGATTTATAAAAAAATACTTTGATAAATTTATTTGAGACCAACTCTGAAGTATAATCTACTTACCAATAAAAATACTGTCATTAATTGGCATTCTTAATTGGTACGATCTCGTAACATAGTTACATATACAGATTAAGAGCCTCCTCTTTTTAAAGTCAGTTAAAAAGGGCATACATTTTCGATTGCTTTGTGAAACAGAACAGCATCACCAACATAAAATCTTACAATAAAAATTCAACACCGCCCAAAAATTTCCATCGCACAGAAACCGAAATTGCTTCCTCAGAAAAGAGAGATGAAAAGAGAAATTGAATTACACCCATAGTATTCAAAGTCGAGTGCCCCGTGATGTTTGTTTGTGGCAATAGAGAAAAAGTGAATACATTAGACATCTCACCCCTACGTTCCTATCGGATAAGTACACTGAAGCGACAATTTGGTCTTCAGTATTCAAACTCAAGGAAAATTGTACTGTGTATTGTAAACTATGAATAAATAGTCGTGTTTGGTCGTTTGCATACTTGTACGATGTAGGTATTTGTTATTTTATCCCTATCTTTTCTGTTTTGGTAATGCCATAGTTGTAGTGTCGTTTTTGTAGTGGTAAGACTCTCAATTTGCGCAGGACCGTTCGTTGTGGAAATCTAAGGGGGAGGAGGCCTATGTTCACCAGTGGACGTCTTGCGGCTGATGATGAATATGATGAAGACTCTCAAGACTCTGTAGAGTACTTCTACAAAGTCACTTGTGAAAGTACCAAAACTTTGTCAGTTCTTCTATCTCAACTATGTTCTTGATTAAAAGGCAATGGTCTCAAAAAATTCACAAGGCCAAGAGAAACAATATTTTGTCTTGGAGTGGCGAGCGCAGAGAAGTACGAGTACTAAGCATTAGTTTGCATTATCAATGGTCAAGTTGCGAAGTGGCAGTCTGCTATAGTGGGTAGGCGAGTTGCTTATCATCGGACGCATATGTATCTTGTTCGTCCTATCACTCTTATATTAAAAAGAAATGGTTGTCTATAAAGTCGGTTGGTTTACGGACGATAGTTTAATATGACAACGTCATAACAAAACATTGATAGATGCGGCCATAGCGTACAATGAGCGTAACGGGACAATGAGGGTAACGGGACGTAACGGTGCACTTTTTTGTGCATGCAGTCGGCATTTATAGATATATTATAAGTTGTCACGTCAAAAAGTTGTTTGTGTTCAGCAACAATGTTCAGCTTGTAGTTTCATTCCATAATATGGAATTAATTTAAGTGTTAACCGTCAGTTAAGATTTTTTTTCTTTTTTTTTAATAAATGGTGACGAGACGATCCTGACATGTGCCTGATGGTAAGAATTAAAATAAACAAGTGTTATTAATGTTAACAGCCAGTCAATAGTTAATAGATTTAATTATTTTTAATAACTGGTTAACTTTAATAACTGGCAAAACCAGTTATTGTGTGTAAGCTGTAGGTACTTTTCTAGATAGACTCTTCATAAAATATAACTTAGGTAAAAAATGTTTTGAAAACAATTTACTCAAATCAGTTTAAGTAGTATTTGTAAACTACTTAAACTTTTTTCCTGTATACGGAACTAATTTTGTGTTAACGCATTCATTACAAAAGTTATACATTTCAGAAGAGGCAAAGTTAAAAGAAGTTTTAGAAAACTCCACAAAAGTACCACGTTTGAAGTTCAGCAACTGTTCTACAATTTTCACGTGTGAAAAGAATTCCTGGACCCTTCACTTGCACTACTCATGAATATTTTAGGTCGCTTACGACACGAAAAGCGGTGAATATGCTTTCACGATAATAACGCTCCTTGCAAGCTACCTGGCTTTCATTGATTTCAGAAGAGGTTTCTTTATGCAAAATAGATTTAAAATGTAGTAGCTAACTTCTTACAAAAGTGCATAAAAAGACCCTGCTTTTGCATAAATCAAAAAGAATAGTAAATTAAGTTACAGTTCACTCGTACTAAAACTATTTTTTGAAATTTACGTAATATGTGTAGCTCAACGATCTAAAATTTTCTTGCCCCCTTTTTCTAAGACGCGACACTTTACATGGCATTTTTGGGAGTTTCTTTAAGTCTACAGTAAACCATTTTCTTTTAAGTGTGTTAGTCTTTAAGTGTGTGAGTGTTCCATAGCTGACGCCCGATATCTAGCAACCATACGGTCTTTGATGGAGCGTGCTTACCTAAAAAACTGATTAATTTTATTTGCTCATTTGCGAGATTGGAAAACGGCGGGTAATGTGTCCTAGAGTTGAGGACAATTTATACCAGATTCGAAATGAAATTGTAAAAGAAAATGCAGATTTTGTACGGTCTGCAAGCCAATTAAAGCCATGTAATTAAACATTTAAATCCTATCTAATTAAGCAGTTAAAGGACCTAAAGTGTTTTACAAATAATTGCAAAAGCTGTTGTAAATTTTCTTTTTTATCGCGTGTAATATGGGTCGTGGATGGGTTTATTGTAAATTAGGTTTGTTTTGCGAAACGTTTTGCTTTACCAGAGATTATAAATTCACCACTAATTGTCCTTATTCCCTTTGTGGCATAGCGTAATAGCTCTTCTGATTTTGTTGACCAATACAAAACATCCATAGGAAAAGTCGAATTCTAGCTGCTAAAACTAGAAGCGATCTGAAAATAGTAACATTTCCACTAGAAAATATACTCTGAGGTGCAGAAGGGATTCAAACCTACGACCTCTAGATTGTGAATAAGACGTTTTCGCAACTGGGCCATCGCGGATTCTAATCCATGAATTCAGTTGACACTATTCCAATTAATTACTTATTACTGTAGCAAATAACTCATAATATCCTATCCAGCATCGTAATAACCAGTGTGCTACAATAATTACAACTTTGTTATTATTAATATCACAATCAAACCCTACGAACCAATAGCAACTGAATCAATCTCATAACTGTATTAATTCCGTAACTACGCACGACTAATCCATAAATTGACACAAATACATGCCAATTGATAGATAATAATTACAGCAGCCATACATTTCTATATTCCGTACAGTTGCAAAATCTACATGTTTAATCGTAGATCCACGGTTTTAAGGAAAGCATTTTAGATTTAAAATTAAATTTTCAGATATACCTTACGTGATTTATTATTTTGTTCGTGTGACATTAATCAGCTGTGTTTCTTAATTACCTTACTGAATCTCAATCCTAATACCGTTTTGTTTTTGCAACGAAGTTCCCAAAGGGTTTACATATACTACGTATAGAGTTGGCACAAACGCTTTACACCGAAAGCACGGGTAGGATCTTTCTTGCCTAGTCGCTCTTGTGGAAGTGTCATTCTTTTGTCGCGGTATATCACTCTGTTGCCATAAAAAGTATGCACGCCATCTGCTTACGATTGACACAAAGGAACCGTGCGGAAAATCTAACTCTATACGTAGTATATGTAAGCTCTTTGAAAGTTCCTTACGACAGGCTTGGAGGAGGGAGAAGAAAAGGATTTAGATGCGCCACAAAACTGAAAAATGTGAGATTAAAACTGTAAGAAAAATATATAACGGAAGGACCCGTAAAACTACCCGTGACCAATATTGCCAACTTTGTTTTTAAGTTTTTAAATAATGTAATTAAGCCATACTATTTTTGCAAATTCTAATGCTTCTGTATTAGCCAAAGGAACTCCGTTCTTACCTGGAATCCCATGGCACACCATCTAGTCCATATAATTAAAAAAATGGCAGTCATAGGAGTGCAGATAGATGTGAAAACTTAGACTTAGAATTTTGGTATTATATGCATGTCGCAGACGCGAACTCAGTAGATTTCGCTAATCCAAAGTTGTACAATGTGCGTGCAGCTCCGCTACCATTCCACCTGTCGCAACGCAACGTTGCAGCCGACATTAATAAATATGTCGGCTACGCGAATCTGTGAGTTTTCTCCAATCAAAAAATGCGGCTAAAGAAGCTTTCGTTTCAAGAAAAAAGTTTACTGAAAACAACTAATGTTTACTAGCGAACTTGTGCATTCATGGCATTAATTCAATAATAATTTAAAATATATAAATATCGGGCAATGATTCATGATTGAGTCATTCATCGGAATATGATTGAGACATGATTGATCGGATGTCGCGATGTTTGCGTTTTTTGCTCCAATTTTGATAAATTTGAACCCGTTTTATTTTCCTGAATTTGTTGTGAAATATTTTCTACTGAGTCAGCTAGTTTTCTATAAAGTTTTAGGTTATTTTTAATGTATGTTCCATCGCCACATTTTTATCTACGATATTTTCAATTAAGAGCTGGCTACACTGCCTCTCGTGTTTGCTTTGCAATCTAGGTTAATATATTACGATTATTCCCGTTAATTTAGCTCCACGGCCTGTTTAATTATTCATCTCATTAGAGAAGTTTCTAGGCGTGCCTTTGTAGTGAGGTAGCTCTAGTGCAATACCGATAGCCTAGTTTTCAACGGGCAAACTTACGCTTGGGAAGTTTTAGGCTTATTCAGATGGCGTTACTATTGCTGTTAGGCTAACCTAAGCCTGATTGTTACATAAATAAACTAGCGGTCAGCCCCGGCTTCACCCGTTGTACCCAATTTATACACTCTATGTCACTCAAGGACTACGTAAATATTCAACGTTGAAATAATTTTTGACATCGCCCCAGTAATTCCTGAAATTAGCGGGTTCAAACAACAACTCCACAGCTTTAAAATATTATAATATAGATATATAAGCAGCCCACTAAATGCTGCTGAGCCTGCTGCTGAGCCTTCTCTTACGAGAAGAGAGCCAGGCAATATACCAGCACGCTACAATGTTTCCAGAGTAGAATGATATGACGAGCGCAGTGTAGTGCTAGGTAATGATTTGGACTCTTTAGCCCACTATTTAAAAAAAAAAAATAATTCCACTGCCACTGCCACTGCCAGGCCTTCCTTCACGTGGAGAGAGCCAGGCAATACAGCCAGGATTTATCCACCACTCTGGCCTAGTGCAAGTTGGCGAGTGAAGGCTAATTTCGAAAGATTCTCGCTACATTGTTTGCTCACGTTGTTGTTTTTTACCATTGAAACTAACGATGATGAAAAACTTATACCTACATCTGCGCTTGGAAAGATACACATAGGTGCAAAGGGACCTTTGTGTGTGAGTTATCAAATTACGCTATCGGTCATAATAATTTTAATGTCCATTTTTGTCAAATAATTTGAAAAGACACTCAAGTTCGCCGAAAATCGTTGGGTGTGGGTGGCATAAGACCGGTCTTTGTGGAGGTCTTCGGAGGAAAACTTTGTCCAGCAGTGGACACCTTTTGGCTGATATTATGATGATTTGTCTGTTAAACAAAAGACAGGGTACCTGATGGTAAGTGGTCATCGCCACTCATAAACATTAACTATACCTAAGCTATGTGTGTTGCTTACCAAGTATAAATCTAAACGTTTGTATTATAGGTACGAAAAGTGAATATGTTTCCTCAAATCTTATTTCTGGCCTAGCTTATAACTTATCAATTGACAGTAACTTATTCTGAAGAAGTCCTGAAGTTTAGCGAATGGCGAATGTGTCGTGCCCAAGTTAAGCCTTCCAATTGGGAGTCAAAGATAATATATTCCGAATTTCTGAATGTACAAGTTTATTGCGCTGTCAAAAACACAGCAGATAATTTCCTGTCGAGAACTAGAGAATGGCTTTGAGAAGTTTCGGGTAGTTTGAAATAACTATTAGAGTACTACGCCTTGATTTAGATGAATTAGTTATTAAATGAAATAGCGTTCAAGATTCTATTTTGAAAGTCTTGTCGTAGATACTAGCTTCTGTAACATTATGAGAGATTTTATTAGTAGTTTAGTTTTAAAACAATTAGTAGCAATTACCGGTTTTGGCCGGTGGTAAATATACCCTATAGGCTATAAAAGCACTAAGTAATCACGTACATTTCCAATGATGAAACATTTTATTGAAATCGGTCCAGCACTTCTTGATGTTAACGCGTTCAAACAAACTCTCCAGCTATAGCTGACGTGATTGAGCAACAAACATCTAAACTATCACATTTATAACAATAGGATTATTGTCTATATTTGTTGCTCCATCACGACGGAACGATTTGACGAATCGGTATGATATTTGGAGCACCTAATCTGGAATAACAAACAGGGTTTAGTTTAGCCATTATTTTAGAGGACAACAATTTCTGATGGTAATAATATGATAATTTTCTAACCCAGACATAAACAAAACAAAACGCACAAACTCATGCACGTTTCAATCAAAAGCTAAGCGCCGTCAGAGTGCAGACAGCCGTGACATATCGTGCGTCGAACGCAGACCTACGCCGGAGGGCCGGACTGGACTGTGGTAGACCTCGACAAACTGTTGTAAAAATTCATTGATATTTACATGCTATTATCTCGAAAAGTAAATATAACTGCAAATCATTTGGAAAATACAAAAAGTTAAAAGGAAGTAAATCCCATAGTTTTAAGCTTCTACCTAGTTCAACAAAATATCATCATCTTTGTAGGATATTACAACGTAAAATTGGCTAGTGAAAGTATTTGAAAAATCAGAGATAAAAGGCAATTAATTAATCATTAATAGTACCAAGACCAATAAGCAGGACATTTGAGTGATAAGTAAGCACTGTTCTGTAAGCTAAGTACGAGGCTGTAATTTTTTTGTAAATAATTCGAATTAAACAAAAACTGACTTCATTTTAAAAATTAAATTTAGACACTCGATTACATTCCATTTTTGACGTGACAACGTCTTATAAATTGGTTTGCCGGGTGACACTTCAAGAAACTGCGTTACGCTCCGCTCACGTTATGCGCTCACAACGAGAGCGAGTGAGAGGCACGCGTCCCTTCCACTCGGGCATGGTTAGCCCGCCTAAGAGCGAGAGAGAAAGACATAAAAAGTGAAAGGCACGCGTCCCTTCCGTAAAATTATTTTACCACTCAAAGTCGTTGTCACGTAAAACTTTCGCCCGTATACCGACTTTACAGGCAACCAATTTTTTTTATGAAATTTACGATGACGTCGTCCAGGGAGAGGTAAGATAATTTTAGTTTTTTGTTGATATTTGAAAAACCACCAAACCCATTCCAATTAAATGTCCTTATATGGAATCACCTCTGAATTATAATCTACCAAACAAAATGAGACCATCAAAATCGACTCATCGACGAATTGGCTATTGCGTATCACACATACAAAAACAAACAAACGCGTTTTCCAGATGCAAATTAATTTACTTGTCAAAAATAGTTCTAAATTTTGCTAAGGGTGAAACCACTGTTTGTTTTTGTGAGTTTTCACTAACAAAATAAAACATTGGCGCCACCTACGGTGAAATTGGGAACTGTCTTCGACAGATCTTTTTGCATCTTGAAAACGCCCCATTGAAAACCTCCTCTTTCTTTGAAGTCGGTTAAAATACCTTTCTATAACTAATATTACTAAAGCATTTCTTCTTACCTTTATCGGGATAAAAATTATTCCAGCAACTTTAATCTCTTTTCAAATAGTGGATTAAGTTCTGAGTATAGCTAGTGTTTACATAAATTCATCTCTATCTATAGCTCTTCTAGTTTATTTTTCGACACAAAGCCGGCGATACACATCACTTACCGAAACATCGATGTACTATCCATCCCGGACGGCCGTGACGAGGGGAACGTCACTACCATCGGCCTAGATTAACTCTCTTGTGTTCTGTTTATAGTAATTCATTTTTAAGAAAACTATTTGGTTTTGCTCCACGGGTTTATGTGTATTTTGAGAATAAAATTATTTCACCGTGAATCTGAAATGAAATCCTATTATTAATATTATTAATGTCAATGCTTGAATCTTTGTTGCTCAACCACGTCGTAATAACGTATGAAAAGATCGGGTTGAAATTCAGAAGAACACATAGACTATTTTTATCCCAGCAAAATAACGGAAACGGGAACTACGCGGGTAAATCTAATAACTTTGTTTTATTTCTTATTACTTTAAATAGGTACACAGATTTATGAAATGTTATATTTATAACACACACACACACACACACACACACACACACACACACAGTTTACAGTAGGTACAAGCGAATCAGTAATGCAGGAATATTATGCTAACAACAGACAAAACTAAATATGACAGACACACACACACACGTACACACCCTCACACACACGCACACACACACACACACACGCGCGCGCACACACACACACACACACACACACACACAGTTTACAGTACGTACAAGCGGATCAGTAATGCAGGAATATAATGCTAACAACAGACAAAACTAAATATGACAGGTAAAAGACAACCTTTTTATATATGGCGCAACATACACCATTAATAATATCTATAAAGATTATTCAATTTACCTTTAATCCCAACAATGTTAGCAAGAAAATATTACATTAAATATACATTAACACACTCACGAACTTTAAAATTGATCATCTTTATTATTTTGGACAGTAATTATTTGAAACTAATGAAACTGCGTTGGTATAATTAACGAGTACTATTTCAGTTCAATTCATGCATTTTTTATTTAGTAATCGTAGTAAAATTTAAATTTCTATTAATACTTAGCAACTATTAAATGATTGCGTGACTTTGAACCTGAACGACGTATTTTTTTGCTCTAACTTGCGCCAGGTCAAAACCCGCAAAATTTTTAAGCTAAGTCAAATTGTTTGAGAAATTTTCTATATTTGTCGTCAAATAAACTCAAAGAGAGAAGTTGATGTTTATGTCATGTTATTTATACGTGTGGCGGAAAGGTCCAACAATATTTGAATAGGTCATTCCAACACTGATGTGGATTTCATCTCCGAATGTCTCTTTTCCCTCAGTACTTTAGATCGCGAGATAATACGAGTCAAAGTTTGATGTAAAATTGACCAGCTTCAACCCTAATGTGCGGCGGCGGCGGCGCGGCGTGCGACGTCGGAGCGGCGCGCGGCGGCCGACGGTCAGTGACCGCGCCGCGCCGCCGGTGATTAGGGTTGTCAAATAAAATAATAAACAACGAATTTTTAATTTTGTATGGAAAAAAAATGTTGCTTTCGTGACTAATATTCACATATGTGATTATAATATATTATTAATATTGTTGGACCTTTCTGCCACACGTTGTATACATCGTCGGCAAAAATCTTGAAAAATCCAAACCGTAGATAGGATACATTTTATAAAGTACGAAAAACAATTTCAAAATTCATTGCCGTTTTAATTTTGGTATAAACCAGCAATCTATTTATATGGAATGGAACAAAATTAAATATGTGTAGAACTCTGTAGTAGTTAAAAGTGGCACAAGGACGTAATAATTTAATTACAACCCTCATTTCATGCAACATTAATTTGGTTGGTGTTACACCTTAACCCTTGCACGACAACCCCTCACGAAATCAGAACAATTTGCCGGCAAAACAGCGGGACAGAGTCGACAAGCTATAGACGGGACGTAAGCAAACAAGTTCAATATCGCGGAAAGAACAACAAGCCGAAGCGTGACAAGACGACGTGACAAATGACATGCAGGTGTCACGTTATCGGCGTGCCGCAGCTGCTGTATTGTCGCGTGATTGTGAATATGTAATGAATTTTAGTCTACTACGTGTGTTATGCAGCATTCTCTTTCACACACAGTAAAATCTTAGAGTAGATGTTTTATTAATTTGTTGTTATGAAGTGATTGATAACTAATCTTATTAATTAATAAAGGCAAAAATCAGAATCCTACTAATATAATATTATAAATTTTAAAGTTTGAATATATAGATGTTCGGATGTTTATCGCTCAATTACGACAAAGTGTCGTAACGGATCAGTTTAAAATTTCGAACATATTTAGGTTATAGTCTGAAACAACAAATAGTCTTCTTGTATTTTTAAAATTATCACGGCAAAAGAACGGGAACGGGAACTACGGGGGTAAAATCGCGAGCCGTTGCTAGTAAATATTTCAATCTTCTTACTCCTATTTACAACTCAAGGATTAAGCTATACATATTACACATATGTTTTAGTTAAATTAATTAGCCGTTTAAGTTTAAGCCGGCGTTTTTTACTTCGTCTTATTTATCTTCGGTATTTTCAAAGAACAAGTGCTTGCAAATTACATTTTAAGAACTGTTATGTCTTATTACGACCAATTTACTACGTTTTACGTTTAATATATTAATATTTATTGATATTATGCCAATAGTTTCTTCATAGATCACTTGAAAGGCTATCTCTTTCTGTCACCGTAGTGTACATGGATACATAAACCTAACTACAGACTTACACTTTGAGCGCGTGTTTTGTTTACAATGTTTTAAAAGATAGCAATAAGGTATGGCAGTCAATTAATAAAAAGAACAACAGGGTTGACGTGACAAATGACGTGCGCGGTGTCACGCAGTGTTATCGGCACGCCACAGCTGCGGGATCCTACGGGTTTGTGAAAATAGTTCCAATGCAATGTTACAATTTAAATCCACGCATACCGGCTTTACGTATTCCGTTAATTTATTTTGTTTTGGGTCTATCTAAAAAATATCTATATAAATAATATCTATCTAATTTAAAAAGAAAAATATTCATTAAGCTGTCTTGCCTGATCTGTTGCAACAGTTTTATTTTTGTCATGAATTCTAATTAAAACATTGTTTCATGTTAGTATTTAATAAAAGTTTCATTTTACAATCTTCAATAAGGTGTAGAAATTTGACGAGTATTAGTAGAGAAACTTTGATACATAAGACAAGACGTTTAAAAATCTGTTCATGGACATTATTTGTATGAACAGAAATATTGAAAATAACACAACTAAATTAAAATAATTGTTAATTTATACGTAATAATATAAATAGATCAGATATATGACGTTTATATTGGTGAAATTATTCAATTTCAAGAAGACGTTCATAACCACGGGGTCGTAAGTTGAATACAGCCTGTACTTCTAATTATTTTAATTTTTCCAAGTCTATTTATCATCTCGTTTGGCTTTCATTGTGAAGAAAAATGTTTGTGAAGAAACCGCCATATTCTAAAAAAAAAATTGACGTGTTCCTTCAATCCGCACTTCGTCAGGTGGTCTTTGGTGAGTTATACTTAGTGTTGATTTTCTCCTTGACTTGAATAAAACGTGAGTCCCAACTGTGGAAACACAATGCGGACTACTTAATTACGCTGTTATGCTGATATAAAACCTTAGACCACCAATCTTGTGTTAGATGTGCACTATACCCTACATTAGGGCGACCTGTGGCACTACTGTGTTGTGGGCGATGATAAAAATAAGTAGTTCATACAAACTAGCAGTTCCTCGCAGTTTGACCTGCGTAATTCCCATTCCCATATTTTTCACACGATAAAAAATAGCCTATCTGCTCTTCCAGACGTTAATCTGTGTTCCAAATTTCAACCTAATCTAATCAGGTGTTCCAACTTGATTTAGCAATAAAGATCACAACTTTCGCATTTATAGGTAGTAATATGCATGTGTTATGCAAGATTGAATTAAATGCTATTGTATTTAAAATCAATTAAATTCAGCATTAGTAAGTACAATCACTTACTAATCACATTCAAATACAGAGCTACAGTCTATCACTGTTGCCACAAGCCTAGAATTTCGAATTGAAATCTCCAAGCTTAACCGTTCATTATAGCTGGTAGTCTATTTGACTAGGCTTAAGCACCTGAGACATGGCAATAACGAGGCGAGACCGTTTCATGCCTTCTTCATTTGTCACGCTCAGATATCATACGTCACAGGATTCTCGGTCATGTACACACATTTCCACAAGGAACATTCGCATCTACTTAAGATAATGTTATTTCCTTTAAGCTAGAAGTAACTTCTGATAGTAATAGAGGATAGATGATGTTGTGCAAAAGTGTCGAACAATATTTAATTTTATTTCTTGTACTTTTAAAATTGCGACGAAAGGGTCTAAATAGGTTGTTAATTCTTCAAAATCAGAAAATGAAAGTATTTATCATCAATATGGCTTGTAGTAAACAGTTCGACTTTATATATTTGCGATAATATTATTAATTACAGGGTTTTTGCTATCGTTAAATAGATGAGCGAGTTTGTCATTTCGATTTGTTTAAGTTGCAAATTAAAGGAATAAACGAAGTATTACGAAATATTTTAGAAAAAAATATGTTAATATATAAATGTTATTTTGTGACCAGGTAAAATATGGGCTCATCTTGCTAATTTATAAATATTTAAACCTTTGAATGTTTGTAACTTAATCGCGTCACAATGTCTGGATGGATTCTCATAAAAAACGAAAGTGTGAATCGCGCAGGTAAATCCACGGAGCGCTGCTAGTTTATATATACACCTATAAATATAGATACTACTGTCTATGAACTTATGTAAGCCTTTCGAAATGAATCCTATGGAAATAAATATTTTTGATAAAGGCTATGACTAGGTACATGACCCTTGACCATGAACAATATTAGTGAAGTACACAAAATGTGATAGCTTAAAACAATGTTTGTTTATTTGATATCGTTTGACGGCTAAAACAAATTTTATATATGTACTGACTGGAGTTTTTAAATAAATAAAAAAAAAAAATGAAAGTGAAATTAAATTTAGTCTATGTTATTGAGATTGCTACGAATAAGCTTTGATTTTATTCGTATTTGTTGTCTTAAACTTTCCTATCTAGTTTGATTGAACGACGCGAAGTTAAATAAGTCATGAAAAGACATTTAAAAGAAACAAAAAAACCGTTTTCACAAACATTCCAATTCCAAACTCGCTGTAAGTATTTAAAAAAACCGTTTTTCTCGGAATTCGGAAAGTAATTTTAACAGCCATTTGCAAAGTAAAGCGTGGGTAGGTAATTAAAATCCCAAATGAGATTTACTTATCGCAAATAAATAATTTCAAATGAAAAGGAAAGCTTTTGCTGCTCTCGTAAATTAACATGTAAATTAAGAGGTACGGAAAATGGGGTTTTTCTTTGACATTCGGACGGTAGGCAAAACCGGACACAAAATTGTTCTGAAAAGATTCGGTACCTTTTTAACATTTTATCTGTGCCTATTTGCGTTATATTTATTTCACTAAATTTTCCAAGGCTTTTAGGGTCTGGAGATCAAAGAATCTTGCATCTGTTAATCTAGGTAAAGACAACTTTAATATTTTTATGAATAAGTTTAATATAATACAAAATAATATTGTAACAGCAAGCTCAAAATCATCTTTTCTGCGATTTTCGCTAAAAATGATTGATGGAATCTTTACAGGTTTTTCATATATTTTTTGTTATTTTTGACGTTACAAAAATGTTAGATTATGATAAAATTGGCCACTGGCCACTATTGTTTATTATTTTGTAAAAATCTTTTCGTACGAAGTAGATACAATATATAGGTAAATAAAAAGTATAGATATTAAAAAAAACGTCAGCCCACCGAGTTCTCTCCAATAGATAAGGTTGACGCCTGATGGTCGGAAAGTCGCAGCACCCGCATGCCATTTGTCAACCGGAGGCGACGCAACATTATCTCCAAACTCGACGCAGACTGACGTGCCTGATATACTTTCATGCGAGATTGATTGTGTAACAGACGTTTTATGTTTTGTTAAGAGAAAATTGTGAAAACTAGTCTTGAGAGAAGTAAATAATTAATGGTTTTCTGTCGACTTGAGCAATAAAATAAATTACTGTCGGATTTTGAATGAAAAACTTTAGAAAATTCATGCAAAACACTATTCTATGCAAAAACTGAACAAAAAATAATGAGTAAAAAATATTTTATTGCTGCATAATCAGCAAAGGGCAATTTATAAATTAAGGCAATAGCAAACATTTAACCCTTAATATCATAGTATTAACAGGCAGTGCTGTAGATTATAGTACGTCTGTACAATACGATTTTTAAGGGCTACTATAGATTTCTAATTTAATCCATTATATAATTATAGCTACAGCTTTCACAGATACTCCAGTGCAGTGTAGGCCTGAACTATGTTCAAAGGGACATTAATTATAGTCTAATTTTGTTTGCCTATGCTATAGGAATCTAAGTAGGTAATGATGCAATGACCTATTTGGACATAATATTTATATTGAGTCTGTACACGAATAGGCCGTTTCAGATGTAATGTATGTCATTGTGGAGCCAGTTAATTTACTGGTAAGACAATGTGACTGTGGTGTAACCCCTGAGAGCTTTGCCCATCTACCGGAATGTTGTCTGTGCTCTTACCTGCTCCCTCAGTGACCTGTTTAAAGCAAATCACGTTGCAGTATCATTTTGGCAGTTCAGTCCAGTTTGAAGGGCAATGTATATTATTAAATGTATGTAAACTAAATAATACAAGCTTTGCTTAGTTTGGGGTCAGATGGTGTTGTGTGTGAAATGTCCATTGTCCACCCACATTTATAATGTTTTTTTTAATTTTTCCACAGAAATTACAAGGCATAGGGATAAAAATCATGATTCCAACTGCTGTTACGGGCAGGCGTGTTGCTTGCCATAGGTAAGGTACATGTCCTGCTTGTAACATTGCTAAAAACTAAAAATAACTGTCCAAACTTTATAATGTATGTGGAAAAAATAATATAAAAACAAATTACCGAAAAAAGTTTTAATTTAAAGTTTAAAATACTTAAAAACATATATATTTAAATTTGTCATATTAATCAATTAAAATTATTAGAGAGAGTAAATTTAATCACTAACACGAAAGTAAGACTCTTATCTGTTACTGTTACGTCGGAGTAGTTCCACTGACTGAAGGCCATCTTTTATCATTATATTCCTTTGGTTTATCGGTTTATTTTCCACAGTAAAAATATTCAATCAAAATTATATAACATTTGTGTTATTCCACGAATTGAATTTCAGTAGATATGATTTATTTCAACAATAGCAATATGAAATTACTTTTCTCACCGAGCTTTATCAGTTTTGCGATAAAAACTTCGCAGGCGCCCGCTGCGGTCTCTCGCTGACAAATTAAATTCCTTCCTCTTGAAGAAGCAGTCAAATACATCAGACGTGCGTCGGGAACAAACTTTATTCCACCTGGTTTTATTGGGTATCGCGTATCTTTCCTTTGTTGAGATCAGTGAACTGGATAAAATGTTCAAATTAATTTTAATTGGTGTCCGAATATTGAGAACTGCTTTGATCACGTTTTGTTTACTCAATAACGTGGTTTAACATGAAGAATGTTTGTCTATAAATAAACGTACTTACTTTAGATTTATTAACACCTAAGTTATAGTTATCAAGACACTTTTAATTACGTGGAGTATTCCACATTACAGTGCCTTTGATATACTTGGAGTCTAAAGGATTCCTATAAATATTGAGAAATATTTTACTATGTGCACCAGAGCAAATTGTAGTGAAAGCTAAACATTGCTGTATGGCAACTATTTATTGCAACAAATATAAATTTAATGCAATAAATAGCGGCTTTATCATTTACAGTTATTTTTATTAGGTGACCATTAATAGTAGGAAATGTGAGTAAGACAAGAAAGTAGTAAAAGAGAGGGCAAAAAAAACATTAAATGAAAAGTTTCTCACAAAAACTGAAAAAGGGCCACTCTACGATGAGGTTCAAGACTTCGTAAAAACTTGTCATTGGTTTAACAAAAAAACTATTAACATTAATTACCTAATCTACATGGGGACTACTACCCTACACTATTTCAGATAGTGTACCAAGCACGTCATATCCACAATGACAAATCAAATGACAATCGCAATGAAGCGTGACGCTAGAATTCAATTCACAGACCACGAAAAGTCTGTCTGTGGCGCGCAAAAAGAAGTTTTCATTTCAATAAACATATTATGCTATTTGTAATCAATGAAGGAAGTACTTGTTCTTGTTTGGGTTCACTATCGCTACAAACCTGTTGTAAATGCACCAGATATAAGTCAGGCGACCATATCACGAGTCACGTTGTTGAACCACAATGAATATTAACACTCGAATAACGCTCGCAATAGTCCCGCGAAGATAAATTTATCCGTGTGTCGGGAAATGGACCATTTTTCACGGCACCTAACGCTAGGTGTCACACGAACTGCGAAAATGACACAGGGGAAAGTTAGGGGTAAGAAAAGTTTCGGATCGATAAAATTCAATTCGATTTGGTTTCCACAAAATTCAATTTTTCCACGAAAATTTATATAAGATTTAAATTACGAAAGTGGAGCTAAACCTCTTCATTCCGAGTCTTAGGCCCTTAGTTATACATACAAGGTTTTTAGTACACCGTGTCTTAATACGAGAAGAAAAAGAATATGTTAAGAAAAAAAATAATTGAGAATCTCTTCAAAAACGAAGGTCTTCAAAACAAGAAAGAATCGTATTTTCATCGCAATGTTTATGTTAGTTGAGATGGCGGTTACGCTTCTTATCCATTAATGAAAACAAAATTTTACATTTTATATTTGTATTCTAGTGATAAGCTACCTGAAAATATTTTTGGGAAACGAATAGATTCATATGTTTTTTACAAATATCAATTTAAACATATTTTAATCCTAACTTCTACTTCAATATCTTTGATATTTTTAAAAACTACGATATTTATATAAAAATTACAGGACAAAAACATAAATCAACGTCTAAGTTATTAGTACGAAATGTTAACCACTTTAGAATTAAGTATTTACTCTCTCCGCTAACACCTTTTGGTGTTATTATATGGATATTAGTAATATGCTATATAGCTTCGAAGATAATAGATTTAAAATTATTGCCTCAGGTTCACTCTATAAATAGCTTTGAATATAACCTTCTGGGCTCCTCCACTGTGACCTTAGGCTAGGTGTCACACGCGAGCTGCGAAGATGCCGTTACTTACGTACGACGTGAGACGAATACAACAAGTACGTAGCACGTGCGCCACCGAATTAGCTTTAGCTTTCTTTATATTGCTGTTTGTTGTTTCATTAGGAATCAACAGGCGGACGGTCCCAGGGCGGTTATGATAGTGTTTATTGCAAAAACTGGAAAAATTTTCCGAGTGTCGAGGGTGTGACGAAACTCAATGGTAAAAGCAGGAATGTTATTTGACAACATTTGAGGTTTTTACCCGATTGAAAAAGGCTTATGTTTTTCGCTCGTATCTTATACGTTTGTAAATTTCTTTATTCCCACGTATTTTCCAAACGGCTGGATAGGTTTTGATAATTAAGGTATAGTTAGATTCGTCTCAATCACCCGAGTGTTTTTGGATAGTAATTAAAATTAAGTTGCATTTTATTTTTGCTGGCGGGTTTTTAAAATTAAAGTTGTTATTTTATAAATTATTACAGTTTTTCAAGTTGAAAAACCCTTTTGTTGTCGGACGACACCGCTGAACTTTAATGGTCATAAGGTATCAGTCGCAAACAAAAAAGGCAGTTACAACCCGAATATCCGTAGTTACAACACTTTAATTCGAATTTAAATGTGCAATGATTATCAAACATTATATTATTTATATAATTATACCCGATACATGTTATTCTGCCAAATATTTAAAATACCCGAATATTTCAAAATTGGCTATGTTTTAGATTGTATTATTGTATTAGATTGGAGATGGATCTCAAGCTTAATTTTTTATCATTGACTCTATTTCATGTCACAAACGTCCATAATTTCTATTACTATTAGATTTTCTTTTTCAAAATAAATTTCATAAATTTATATCACCAAATGGTGTTCCATTTTCCTCAAATGCTTACCTCTTTGAAGAAATATAACGCAATTGCAGTACACCCATGAAATATTATCTCGCTTTGCACACATGGCTGTAAGTGCTAAGCACAGCGTATAAATTGCAGTAAGTACTACTAAATAGATATGTAAGCAGCCGGCAAAATAAAGTACCGGACAAAATTATTTTTTATGTCAGTTAACGTAACGACACACAGATTGTGCCACTAAATGTGAATATTTTATAAATTTTTGAGGGTGTTATCATACAATAGTAAATACTTTTTTTATTGAAATGTTAGAATGATGATCACTGTAATTTTTAAACGTAAGCAACTTATCACGAAAATTCGAAATTAACTATATTTCCCACTAATTTTAAAAAACCAATTCGATGTCAATAATACTGTTTTCAAGCTCTGAAACTTTATATGGCATTTGTTTGCTTTCCTGGCTGTTGAACTGTGGAACGAGCTATCAGTCTCTATAAGAAAATTGCAATTGTTACTTATTTAGCACCACACTAAAGTGTTCAAGATAAGCTTAAAAGCCATTTAAACTAGAACAAAGTAGTTTATGTACCAACCCTAAAGTACTAACGTCCTTTTTCAGAGGACAAGTCCAATTTATCCGGCATCCAGCTGAACCTCATTTCATCCCTAATTACTTAAGTTGCCACTGTTATTACAGGTCCGAAAACAATAGGTATGTTACAAAACGAGTGTTATAACCGGTGATATCGCCGCGGTGTGGTTTCAGTCACCGTTTGAAATAACATGCATTAACGCTCGCCAGTGGACTTTGTAAACTGAACGGTAGAAAAACGGAGTGCACAGAAATGATCGTTATACTATGAGTTCTTTGAACTATAGCTATGATTTAGTTAAGAAAAGTTTTAGATACATACACATTTTGTTATAAAACGTAACATTTATGAACGAAAGCTCTTACATTCTTGAGCCTTTATGTCTATGGTGGTGGATAAACCATCCTATTTTACTTCTCAAAATCAATCTATCTTCGACTTTCATGTAGCACAGCACACACTATGTTAGTTAGTTAGTTAGTTTGGCGGGGCCTTTTCCGCACTTAGCCTCTTTATTGGGCCATTGTGCGTGGCTCATATTACCCTTCTACTCCAGCCATCCCAGGCTATCCCAGAAGGCAAGCAACCTATTCAGGTTGGTGAAGGCCTCTGGAACTGCCTCTAGGGAGTGGAGGAATTCTGCCCGTTGATCTGCCACGCTCCTGCATTCCACAATCACATGCTGTGGCGTTTCTTCTCCCTCCATGCATCCCCTGCATAGAGGGCTGTCTGTCACACCTAAATTAAATAAGTGCTTGTTTAGAGGACAGTGGCCAGTCATAATACCTACGACTTTACGTATTTTGTCCCTGCTTAATCTGATAAGGTTGCGGGCAAGTTTTTTAGTTGCTACCGGAACAGCATTTTTGGTTTGCCTGCAACCTTCAGTGTTTCTCCATTCCATTGAATGTGCTTTCTCAGTATTTTCCTGCAGCCATGTTTTTATTTGGGCCTGAGGTATAGACATTAACGGTTCCGGTCCATATACTACCGCCTTTGCTCCTCTTTTGGCCAGTTCATCAGCTGCATCGTTACCTAGTGAGTCGCTATGTCCTTTGATCCATTGGAGTGTTACTCTATTTGTCCCTGCTATGGATTGGAGCATGACGCATTGTGGCATTCCAATATAAGGACAGAGGTTATGGTATTATTTTTTAGAGCTTGAAGCACTGACGCGCTGTCGGAGACAATTTTGATATTCAGGTCCCCAACATCTCTGGCTGCAACCGCCTGTGCCGCCCTGGTGATGCCAATACATTCGGCTTGAAATATTGACAGCACACACTATGTCATGCACTTTGTTACTACAACAGTGTTTGGCACAACAACTGTCAACTGCAACAATAAGTGCTCTATAATAGAGCAAGAGCCCACGACGGCCAGACCTTCCTTATTTTATAAAAGTTGAAATTTTCTCTGGGCATGTCTCCTATACAGGTAAGAACGACTAGCGACTATAGAGTTTAGGTTGTGGTTATCTGGACAGGTAACAGGTACTAAAGGTGTATAAAATAGTACTTAAAATTTGTTACAGCATAAAGCTCAATTTTTTTTATATTTTCTTCGGGATAACTTTACAAATTTCGTCATCCATTGCCGAACACTTATGACAGTTGCTACCCCTAGCCTAACCCTACCCTACCCCTAAACTTTAATACAAATACGCCTTACTCGTCCCTGAACTCGAAGAACCCACGACTTCGGATTCCCCTTCGCTTCACCATGTGGGACCAAGCCACTGCTACTGAGCTCCTCGCATCGACATTACAAGAACCTCTCGGGGGACACACACCTCCATACCATTTAAACCTATCCTCCAATAAATTGTTACAAGAATATTAATAAATGAATTTTAAAATTAGGATCATCATTTGACTTTATCAATATTGTTTAAACATTTTAGAATATTATCGATTTGCTATACCTATGTTAGTTAAGTCATACCATAGCCCGGAATGTATTACACTAATCTAGAAAATAATATTTACCCTACAGTTTTTTCGGCAATATAGTGCTCTAACCTTTTAAATTTCAATATTGTTATCGTGATATTTTAAATACCTTTCGTTTTGGTAAACCTTTCATTGTGACCCTATATTTTCATTTGCTAAATTTAATCTCGTGGCATTATCAACGATGATTATGGTACTGTTAACTTTGAAAAATATTTTTGGACTTATTATAATACGTTGCGGATGTGATCACATGCATTCATAAACATTTTATACTCTTAAATGACTTAAAAAAAAAGAATAAGGTACTCAGATCGATTGTATGGTATTTTTTGTATGTACGTAACGCCAATAGCTCCGCCAATTGGTAATCATTTTTAATGGTTTTTTAAGGGTTCCGTCGCCAAATGGCAAAATACGGGACCCGTATAGATTCGTCATGTCTGTCTGTCCGTCCGTATGTCACAGCCACTTTTCTCCGAAACTATAAAAGCTATACCTACTATTGAAACTTGGTAAGTAAATGTAATCTGTGAACCGCATTAAGATTTTGATACAAAAAAATTAAAAAAACAAAAAATTTTAGGGGTGTGTCCCATACATAGAACTGAAAAACAAAATTTTTTTTTTATCAATACCATACGTGTGGATTATCTATGGATAGGACATCAAAAATGATACTGAGGTTTCTAACATATTTTTTTTCTAAACTGAATAGTTTGAGCAAGGGACTCTTCCAAAGTGGTAAAAAGTGTGTCCCTTCCCCTGTAACTTCTAAAATAAGAGAATGACAAAAATAAAAATGTGTATGATGTACGTTACCATGTAAACTATCAACAAAAATTATTTTGAATGATATCTAGTTAGTAGTTTTATTTTAATACGTCATAAATCGACTATTCTTAAAACACTGATTAAAGTAACAACGAAGTACAAGAACTTTTGTATTATGTTACTTGCTGCTACGGAAGTTTTCATGGGTGAGCCCGACTCGCACTTGACCACTTTTATTTTTTGTTTGTTAGATCATAGTTCAAAAGTTCCATATAAATTTTCTCGAAATCAGTTTGGCGGTTTTTGAAATACGTGCACTTACTTCTTATGAAATTTGGTCGAGTTTAAAAATAATGCTATATTGAAATTGGTGTTTGGTTTTGCGGAAAAAGAAGTAATGCATTTTTTATTTTTTTCTTAAATAAAGAGTGACGAAACAAATAGGACATGTGCCTGATAGTAAGCAACACGCCTGCCACATAACAGCACAGTGACACGCAGCTATTGGAACATGAAGAGTCCAAATCATTACCTAGGACTGCACTGCGCTCATCACCCCGAGATCTAAGATGTTATATCTCTAAGCCCTGTAATTTATCTGGAGACATTGCCCTTCAAGCCGGAACATATGAATTATATGTTTCAAAAGTATCTACTGGATATCAAAAGGATGAAAACAAGGAAAGTATAAATATTATTTGCATTTAATATTAGAGTAAAATTGGGTTATTTTTGAACAAAGTGAAATTGATTTGTGAATTCAATATTATAACGTAAAATGAATTAAAAATTAAGTTCAAAGGCAACTCACGAGCGGATAAAATTAGTAAACACATAAATTTAACTGCTTAAAACGAAGTCATTAAGTTTTAATTGAACGAGAATCATGAAATCCAAATATCGAAATTTTGTATAAACGGATTTTGATACAACGAACCGCAATGTTTCCCGTCGTTATTAAATACAGGAAAAAAGGCCCGTACAAATATTTTAAGCCGATGACAAAGGCGGTGCACTGAAAATGTCATGCGACCGCACCGCGAAACCAATTAACCGTATATCGGGCTATAATTTCTGGGGTAGGGCTATAAAATATAATCGAAAATACGGAGACTGTAGAGTAGAGAATATAAATAGGTCCTGCTTTATCACTTCGGAACAATTAAAGTTTAAGAAAACTATAAATACCATATTAAATTCATTGTGAAATGATAAGTAAAATCTGTGATGGTCTAATGGCGAAAAGGTCAGTTTCACAATCGGGAGATCATAAGTTCAAACCTCACGGGTACCACTGAGTATTTTTCAATGTGTCATTACCACGGGCTTTATCTGTTAAGGAAAGGATTATGAGGAAAGCGACGTATTCCAAGAAAAATGTCTTTCGAGGACACATGACATCTGTCGAGCAGTATACGACCGTGGTTGATCAAAACCTTGATTCTCTCTTTGTGAGAGGAAGTCCTGAAGTCCCTGCGGGAACATATAGTGGACTGTTTATGATATGTGAAATGATGAAAAGCCACATTAACCGTCATAATACAAAACCACATTTACATTATGAAATGATACTACACACTTAGTTAGACTACTCTAACTCTGCCTGCGAAGCCGAGGATCGTGGGTTCGATTCCCACCCAGTGCAAATATTTATATGATGAATTCAAATGTTTGCACTGTGTCTGGGTGTTTCTATGTATAATAAGTATGTATTTACAACTATATAAGTATTATGTCAGCTATCTGTCTGCCATATTACAAGCTTCGCTTAGTTTGGGGTCAGGTGGTGTTGTGTGTGAATTGTCCACCAATATTTATTTATTTACTCTGAAGAAAAATAATTGGGAATGGTACTCATTCCTCACAAAACACTCATCTTCCATTAGTAAATATACAATGGCGTGTACTATGGGAGCAAGCTATTATAATGCTTTTGTAATCATGAACATATTTATGATTATTTTTTCATAACAATATTTTTATAACTCCACTCAATATCATTGTTGTTCATCACTCGACGAGGGTGGGCGACTACATGCCGAAATATGTCAAAAATCGCGTGAAGACCAGACGCTGCTAATTTAATTGTCGCCGGTCAGACTTGATCAGTGTTCCGCAAATCAACGTGAAATCTGATATTTGCTGGGGATCGCCAATTTTCTTCCCGCCTTAATGGACGGGGGAGGATGCAATTATTCATGCTAACGACGTATGGGGATACTGTCACTTGTTTTGTCTAAGACTGAGCAGATGAACGAGAAAATACTTTTTATTCTCTGAAGAAAAAAAACGAACTATACGACTTTATTTAAAAAAAAAAGCTCAGATAGGTTACTAACTTTCATTAAATTAAGATATCATCAAAATACTAATACTCGTATTTCGTTATTTTTGTTAGTATGACGTAAACCGTTTTATTGATAACATTAGAAGTCGGTTAAACATAGAACTTACTTTTCCCAATAACTTCAGTTGCCCACTTATAGCAGAATGCCATTACCTAGATCATCAATTAAAATATTCAATTTTACGGGTGCATTATAAATTATGACATAAGCTCAATTTGCAGTCATTCAGTTTGACATCACAACTATTTCTATTGCAATTTTAATTAACTGAAAATATACAAGTTACAAGTTTTTGAAATTATTGAGTAAATCATTATCAAATTAGAGAATCTCAGAAAATCTATTCGCTGAAACTATTTATAATTAATATTGAGTTTCATAGATTTGAAGTACTGAACTCTCTTTTATTTTATTATTTATTTGAAGTACTTAAATATTTAAAGTTACAAATATATAATTTAAATAAATACTAGTGCTAAACGAGCTGCGACAAGGTGCGCGCACTCTCCTTGAAAAAGATCGCCGGACGCGATCGAAACTTGAGTCGGACTGGACTGACTATATCAAACGTGAGTTACCGGTGTATTTATTTATTTAAAATCCTTAATATTATAAATGTCAATGTATGGATGTTTGGATGTTTGGATGTTTGTTGCTCAATCACGCCCAAAGGGCTCAACGGATTGAGCTGAAATTTAGTACACAGATAGTTTATAGACTGGAATAACATATAGGCTATATTTTATCCCGATATCATCCACAGTTCCTTAGGGATCAAGTATAAACATCAGTACGCCAAACTAGAGTTTGTTGAAATTTACGTTACGTTTACGTTACGTTTACGTTACGTTTACGTTACGTTTACGTTACGTTTACGTTACGTTTACGTTACGTTTACGTTACGTTTACGTTACGTTTACGTTACGTTACGTTTACGTTACGTTTACGTTACGTTTACGTTACGTTTACGTTACGTTTACGTTACGTTTACGTTACGTTTACGTTACGTTACGTTTACGTTACGTTACGTTACGTTACGTTTACGTTTACGTTACGTTTACGTTACGTTTACGTTACGTTTACGTTACGTTTACGTTACGTTTACGTTACGTTACGTTACGTTTTACGTTACGTTACGTTTACGTTTACGTTTTTACGTTTACGTTACGTTTACGTTACGTTACGTTTTTACGTTACGTTTACGTTACGTTTACGTTTTACGTTACGTTACGTTTACGTTACGTTACGTTTACGTTACGTTTACGTTACGTTTACGTTACGTTTACGTTACGTTTACGTTACGTTTACGTTACGTTTACGTTACGTTTACGTTACGTTTACGTTACGTTTACGTTACGTTTACGTTACGTTTACGTTACGTTTACGTTTACGTTACGTTTACGTTACGTTTACGTTACGTTTACGTTACGTTTACGTTACGTTTACGTTACGTTTACGTTACGTTTACGTTACGTTTACGTTACGTTACATTTACGTTACGTTTACGTTACGCGACCGTTACGTTTACGTTACGTTTACGTTACGTTTTACGTTTACGTTACGTTTACGTTACGTTACGTTTACGTTACGTTTACGTTACGTTTACGTTACGTTTACGTTACGTTACGTTTTACGTTGTTTACGTTTACGTTTACGTTACGTTTACGTTTACGTTTTTACGTTACGTTTACGTTACGTTTACGTTACGTTACGTTACGTTTACGTTACGTTTACGTTACGTTACGTTTACGTTACGTTTACGTTACGTTACGTTTACGTTTTTACGTTACGTTTACGTTACGTTTACGTTACGTTTACGTTACGTTACGTTTACGTTACGTTTACGTTACGTTTACGCCGTTTTACGTTTACGTTACGTTTACGTTACGTTTACGTTACGTTTACGTTACGTTTACGTTACGTTACGTTACGTTACGTTTACGTTACGTTACGTTACGTTTACGTTACGTTTACGTTACGTTTACGTTACGTTTACGTTACGTTTACGTTACGTTTACGTTACGTTTACGTTACGTTTACGTTACGTTTTACGTTACGTTACGTTTACGTTACGTTTACGTTACGTTTACGTTACGTTTACGTTACGTTTACGTTACGTTTACGTTACGTTTACGTTTACGTTACGTTTTTACGTTACGTTTACGTTACGTTTACGTTACGTTTACGTTACGTTTACGTTACGTTTACGTTACGTTTACGTTACGTTTACGTTTACGTTACGTTTACGTTTACGTTACGTTTACGTTACGTTTACGTTTTACGTTTACGTTACGTTTACGTTACGTTTACGTTACGTTTACGTTACGTTTACGTTACGTTTACGTTACGTTACGTTACGTTACGTTTACGTTACGTTTACGTTACGTTTACGTTACGTTTACGTTACGTTTACGTTACGTTTACGTTACGTTACGTTTACGTTACGTTTACGTTACGTTTACGTTACGTTTACGTTACGTTTACGTTACGTTACGTTTACGTTACGTTTACGTTACGTTACGTTACGTTTACGTTACGTTTACGTTACGTTTACGTTACGTTTACGTTACGTTTACGTTACGTTTACGTTACGTTTACGTTACGTTTACGTTACGTTTACGTTACGTTTACGTTACGTTTACGTTACGTTTACGTTACGTTTACGTTACGTTTACGTTACGTTTACGTTACGTTTACGTTACGTTTACGTTACGTTTACGTTACGTTTACGTTACGTTTACGTTACGTTTACGTTACGTTTACGTTACGTTTACGTTACGTTTACGTTACGTTTACGTTACGTTTACGTTACGTTACGTTACGTTTACGTTACGTTTACGTTACGTTTTACGTTTACGTTACGTTTACGTTACGTTTACGTTACGTTTACGTTACGTTTACGTTACGTTTACGTTACGTTTACGTTACGTTTACGTTACGTTTACGTTACGTTTACGTTACGTTTACGTTACGTTTACGTTACGTTTACGTTACGTTTACGTTACGTTTACGTTACGTTTACGTTACGTTTACGTTACGTTTACGTTACGTTTACGTTACGTTTACGTTACGTTTTACGTTACGTTTACGTTACGTTACGTTTACGTTACGTTTACGTTACGTTTACGTTACGTTTACGTTTTTACGTTACGTTTACGTTACGTTTACGTTACGTTTACGTTACGTTTACGTTACGTTTTACGTTACGTTTACGTTACGTTTACGTTACGTTTACGTTACGTTTACGTTACGTTTACGTTACGTTTACGTTACGTTTACGTTACGTTTACGTTTACGTTACGTTTACGTTACGTTTACGTTACGTTTACGTTACGTTACGTTTACGTTACGTTTACGTTACGTTTACGTTACGTTTACGTTACGTTTACGTTACGTTTACGTTACGTTACGTTTACGTTTACGTTTACGTTACGTTTACGTTACGTTTACGTTACGTTACGTTACGTTACGTTACGTTTACGTTACGTTACGTTACGTTACGTTTACGTTTACGTTTACGTTACGTTTACGTTACGTTTACGTTACGTTTACGTTACGTTTACGTTACGTTTACGTTACGGAACAGATCAAAACAGAACTCAACATAACACAACACAACCCAAGACAACACGACATAACTACGATAAACACGAAAGTTTTTAAGGTATTTAGTAAGGTTTTTAAGGTATGTCACGGCTGACATAGTAAAACTTACCGTTTACGATTTATAACCCACTAGCTGTTACGCGCGACTTCGTCTGCGTAAAATTTGGATTGTTTTGTGTGTAAATACACTGCTTTTAAAAAATTGTAAAAATGTAGAGTTGTTGTCTTACTTTGTTTATTTATAGTAATGACGGCATAAGGTATATACTCTTACAGCTTACTAAAACTCTACCGACGTTACTAATTTGGCAAAATTATTGTTTTGTAAGAATTCACATAAACTATGTTTATATTCCCTGGTAACGAGTGAAATATACAAACACCCGTCATATCTATAAATAAATAAAGTAAGACAACAACTCTACATTTTTACCATTTTTTAAAAGCAGTGAATTTACACACAAAACAAATCCAAATTCTACGCGGACGAAGTCGCGGGTAACAGCTAGTGTGTAATAACCACGTTAGTTTTCATACTAAAACATCATCATTATTTATACATATGTATCTAAAAGTATTTCTTATACTCGGTATTGGATGTTCAACTAATATTATATACTCGTAATGTGAATGCTTCAATGTTTGCACGTAAATTCCATCATGTCGGAACGTCTGAACCGATTGGATTGAAATTCCAATGATACTCGTATTTAGATTATAATCTAGAGTAGTACAAGGTTGCTTTTTGAAGTAAAATTATAAATACGGGCAAGAGTGAGTGGGACTCGCGCATCAAGGGTTCTGTACCTACCATTAGCAGCTACAGCTACTAGCGAAAACAGCTTTTATTGTATGAGAGCCCCCTTAATTATTTATTTTATTTTAAATAATTATATTAAATAGAACATAAAATAAACTGTGAATAGTTCAAGAGTCTACCTGTCACCGTTATTAGAATCAAGCAAAACCGTAAAAAAAAAACAAGTTTTTTGTATGGGAGCCTACTGCTAATTGATATTAATCTAATATACATAATTATATATGCTAATAGATATTTTTATTTTTGTTTTATAGCTGCTATTTGTTTATTTTTATTTGTTGCTATAGCTGCAACAGAAATACGTCACCTGTGCAATTTTTATTTTTATTTTTTAATTTTAACCACCGTTCTTGATATACAGCCTGGAGACCAGCCGGATGGACGGACGGACAGCGAAGTCAAAAAACAGCTCAATTCTGATATGTAGGTAGACCAAAAATAGTAAATAATGATTTAATGATTTTGTATAACGAGAGAGCAGAAAATTATGAATTAACGATTTAAAGTCGGATCTGCAATTAAATCAGAACACGCAATCATTTTGTCAACTCATTACAGTTCTGTGCAGTAGGTTTATTTTAATTGAACTTATCATCGAGGTAAATAAATTGCTTTTCAAATTGTGGTGGACGTTATTATAGAACTCACGCATCAAATAATCTGCTAATGTGTTCGATAATAAAGTATCGTAATAAATCGAATTTTGTGGCTGCAATATTTCACCATCTATCGTCGAAATCAAGTCTCAGTAGATCAATAGTTAATTTTGTAGGATTCGAGGATCAATGTATAGGTAGCTCAATAGGTAATCATTTTATAGGATTCAAGGTTCAAGATTATTTGTGGCAACGTTATTCCTGTGCTCAGGAAGAATAATATGGACATATACTACAAATGTATAATAACATTTACATATACATTTAAGGAAAATTATTAACAAATTTAAACAAAATCTTTTACCCATATAAAAACAGATGAAATTTAATTTTCCAATCTTATTATATTTCAAACGTTAAATTTGTATATTTTTATCTTTTTACTAAAAAACTAAATTTCAATGAAAACGACACTTCATAGTATCTATTGTCAGTGAGTACATTTGAATGAAATCTACACCGATGAAGGTCTAAATGATCACGCTCACTATTAGTAGGAAAAGTGTAGCAGCTTGGTAATGCCATCATACTGATGGCATTATATATTACCAAGCTAAATGGCAATGCTTATTTATACGTTGAGCCAAAAAATGAGACATTAGGTATAAAGAATAAAACGACAGCTTTTGGTCATGCGTGGTCGTCGCGTCGACCACGCTTTAGAAGCAACATAAATTTAAATAGATATTTTTTGACAAATTTTTCCTTCATCTTGATATAAAATTACTGCGATGATCAACGATTCCATACCCTAGTTAAGCTATTATGTTTGTCAGCAAGTACCGTTATCTGGACTTTTCGCGTCATTTGCTTGTGCAAATTGTAGCTGCATCGTCAATCCTATGACCTCCAATTGTTTGGAAATAGCCCCAAACATTGATTTGATTGATCACTGATCATTCAAACGAAAGGAAATATTTTTATTATTTAATTATGCTACAATATATATCACCTTCTATCAATGTCGTAGAATGATAGGTAAGACATGGGGACTTAACCCAAAGGTCACCCTATGGCTTTATACCACAGTGATCAGGCCAATAATCACCTACGGGGCTCTGGTCTGGTGGACCAGGACGACACTGGCTACAACCATCGCGAAGCTGCAACAATTCCAGAGGTTGGCATGTCTGGCGACTACCAGCGGTATGTGCACTACACCAACGGCAGCCCTGGAGATAATGCTGGATCTGCCTCCTCTCCACTCACATGTGCAGCAGGAGGCGGCGATGTCTGCAATAAGACTACGGACTCTCGGTCTCTGGCATGACACAGGTATTCCTCACACGCGGGTCCTTCAAGACAATCTGAAGCATCAACCCATGCTGCTGGCGATAAGTGATAGAATACCCAAACAGTATGTATTTGATAAAATACTAAATTCAACTCGAGGAGCCTCCTCCGGGGATCATAGCTCCACCGAGTTGATGGTCTTCACCGATGGTTCGAGAACCAACGAGGGCGTTGGATCCGGCACCTTCTCGGAAGACTTGAATATCAGGTACCACACATCTCTCGGGGCCCACAACTCCGTCTTTCAGGCAGAATGCGTGGGCATCACGAGGGCTGCTACCATAATCACCGACAGGAGGGTGCAGGGTTATAACATCCGCATACTCTCTGACAGCGCGGCGGTCCTACATGCCTTAAAGAGCAACACCATCGCTTCGGGACTAGTCCTTGAATGCCACAAGTCTCTGACGGAGGTTTGTGAACACAATCAAATCGTTCTCCAATGGATTAAAGGCCATAGCGGATCGAGAGGTAACGACGCGGCGGACGAACTGGCGAGGAGGGCATCAGCGGAACAGGTTCAGGGCCCTGAACCGATTGTCCCGCTCCCACTGTCGCAGGTACGGAAATGGCTGCGAGAGGGTCACTGAAAGAACATAACGACAACTGGACCAAGAGGTCGGACTGTAGTCAGTCCAGAGCGGCACTGGGGGGCCGTAACCCACGGTACACCCGGCAGCTGCTAAGCCTGAATCGTCAACAGTTGCGACTGGTCACGGGCGCACTGACAGGTCACGGTTTGTACAATAAACACCTATTCAGACTAGGTATTACCGACAGTCCTCTTTGCAGAGCTTGCCTCGAGGCTGAAGAAACGGCCGCTCATGTGCTCATGGAGTGCACAGGAGTGGCGGCGCATCGAGCGAAGTTCCTGGGCACACCGGGGACGCTCCGTGAAGCATGCGGCAACGTTAAGAAGCTGCTGGGCTTTCTGTTGGAGTTGGGTTGGCGGGAGTGAAGCCCACTTCCCCACACGCAAAACAGGCGCACCAAGACGTCGAGTTGCGGAAACAGCCCGCCCACAAAGCCTGAGCGGAGCGCTACTATGACTATGACTATGACTATGCTACAATATACATTTTCAAAAAATGCTATTTCTAGACCTTCGTCGGTCAATAGGTAATTCAGATATTATTTATTATGTTTAGTCTGCGTAATAATCAGTAATGTTAACGAAGAGCCTAACAATTAAGATATTAAAATAATGTCATAGCGTTTCTTTGAAGAGATTAGTTATATTATCTACTAGCAACCCGCCCTGGCTTCGCACGGGTGCAGTGCTGATACTAAACATATGTAAGTACTCATATTATTTTATATAATATAATTAATCACTATTGCAAATTTTTTATACACCTTTTAATGGGTTACAATATTGCCATACATTATTTTGATCTAGGTCATAGGATTCAGCCAGCATTTGCAGTGTAACCGCATTTGTTTATTTATGACATTGCATTAGAAACTTTTAAAATTATCCATATTTCTCTGCTATTTTATGCACATACATATAAAACTTTCTCCATCACTCTATCTATTAAAAAACCCGCATCAAAATCTGTTTGGTGGTTTCAAAATCTAAGCATAAACAGGGACGAATAAACGCGGGAAGTGACTTTGTTTTGTAATATGTAGTGATGATGCAGTAGTTTGGACACTTCATACTTAAATGGTACAGGGCGCTGTTACCTTCACACGTTATGGCACAATGGCTTGCTTGCTTAGGGCGCATGTAGTGTTTCGCAAACAAAAATCGACTACGTTGATTGACAACCGTTATAAAACACACATAATAACACAAAAGGATTTCGTTTCTATCTTTTTAATTGTTTTTGCTTTATTTTCTTTATTGAAAGGTACATATTTCGTATTTTACTGCTTTATGATTTACGGGCAGCTCTTGTTTGGATTATGAAATGTGACAGCTACACGTTCTATATTTTGAGCAACAGCCTACGGCGACTAAAGTTGATGTTGTGAAAGCTGGTTGTACACTACCATCTGTCTCAACTGTAGAGAAATGAAATAAACTACTCAGAAATTAGAATAACATTATTTGGAGCACGAGATCTCTTATCTTTGATATTTCGTAGTTACGCTTTGTCATGAAGGAGGTATATTTTGCGGAGTTTCTCTTTCACTTACAAAGTGATATTACATATTTTGGGTTTCATAAATTTAATGACATATGTGTGGAATTTTTTGTGTTGTCGAATTTTTGCTTAAATCTAAATTTTTTTGACACCGTGAGTTTAGAAAACGTGTGAGATAGTAAATCCACATTAGATTAGTTTATAATCTAACATTGTTTGGATCTCTAAGTTTATAATCATATCACAAGCTTTGCTTAGTTTGCGGTCAGATGGTGTTGTGTGTGAATTGTCCACAAATATTTATTTATTTATAATCTAACGTCATTAGATTATAAATTTAGACTTAATCTGAAGGTATTTATAATTTTACGTCAAAATTTATTTGTATTTTATGAAGTATTTGAGGTTGTAAGAGGAAATTAATCTCAAGATCAACCGATATTTTTATTTTGTTTTTGAAATCCTTATTATGCGCTAGTGTCATTAGTTATGTCATCTTCTAATGTTTGGAAATTTGTTGCTAGATTACATCGAAACGAATCGGTTCGAAATTCGGAAGAGCACAGATAATAGTTTGAAAGAACGCATAGGCTACTTTGTATTGCAAAAAAATACGGGTATTGGGACATGGGTAAAACCGCGAGGCATTTATATATATTATTGGTATAGATTTTCATAACATGAACACAAATTAATGGCAGAGTCACGCCGATTACCCACCCGTCCACAGACTAACAGTAGCGACCGTTGATTCTCTTTTGAATCGCTATGAAACACTTAGTCAAGTCAAACTAGCAAGAGTGATTGGGCATAGTCACAGCCATAAAGCAAGTCAGAGCAATAAAGTCGAAACCGTAACAGGACAAAGTAAGTGATTGCTCTCTGCGACGGCTACAAACCAGGGGATTTCATATGTCAATTGGGATGAGGGAGATGCGTGCAAGCAGAAAACTCGATTTGCAAGCGCTGGGGGGCTCGTATCACTGAGTGTCACTACCAGTTAATGTTCAATGCAACTGTACCCTTTTATTTTGGCTGTTGACCGCAGATATGCGAATAAAAACTCGTGGAATGGAAAGTGATGTCAGGAATGATATTTTGTTTAAAACTGCTATTATGAAACATTTGAAAACAAACGGTAAGCTATCACGGGCGTTCATAACAGTACCTAATATTATAACTCACAGGGTTATATAATAGAACGATTTCCAGCTATTTTGAAGCAGTTTTACGCATGGTTTAACATAGTTTATAAAAATACGGTTTATACGTAGATATGGTGCATGAAACTGCACTAAAATGTCGGTAACTAGCTTCACCATATAACCACGAGAGTATTCCTTAATTAATAATGCTAGAGTGTACCAGTAAATTACGGCTGGTCTAGTCGTGAGAACGGCGACTGCCGATCCGGAGCCCCCGGGTTCGAATTCCACCACGCGCACCACAGTCTTTTCGAGGTCATGTGCGTAATGCCGCTAACTTAAAAACGGTGAAGGAAAACATCGTGAGGAAACCGACATGTACCTAGAATCTTTCGAGGTCATGTGTCATCCACCAACCCGCACATGGTGGATTATGGCCATAACTCTCTCCTTGCGAGAGAAGGCCCGATTCCCAGCAGTGGCAACATTTAGGGGGCTGCTTATGTATACCAGTTTGTTACTAGCACCGCCTCGTGGTTTCACCTGTGTAGTACATGTTTCTTTTATTTTCCCGCGAGAAAAGTAGAATATCTGCTGGGATAGCAGACTCTAATCTATCTGTATTCTAAATTTCATCCTGATTCGTTGTGGTGTTCCGACGTGACTGAGCAACAAACATCCAAATTTTCGCCTCTTTTATAATATTAGTAGGTTTTTTTTCAAGTTTCAAACAAAAATAAAAAAAGTTTAAATGTTTGGTTTAGAAAATTTACAGTGTTATGATTGTTTGATTCAAGTCAAGGTCGTGATTATCCTATTGTTATTTTTGCTAAGCAATGACGCAGCACTTTACGTTAGACTGAGAAATTGTACCTAATGTATTTTGTAAGTTACACATACACACACACACACACACGCAAACACTCACACATACACACACAATCATACATACATTTCTACAACCTGATTCTGATAATCTTATTTTGTAAAACTGAGACATAAACTTTTAAAACTAATTCAAACCCAAAATTTATTTCATAAAGTTCTCGTGAATGAATCAAAAGCTCTTCCAATCGGATTAGGTATACAATACCGCGTCGCGTATTACAATTTCATAGCGGCTAATAGTTTAAACCAGAGTTGTACGAGAAGTAATCTTGTTACTGTTAGCTAACAACCTGCAGGGGAAGGGCTCGCTGTGAAGTTAGGGAAATTCCCTTTACTTAGTGCGCAAGTTTATCTATCAAATGTATCTGAATTTACAATTACAATATTAAAAATCTTGATTTAGTCCCGACTATCTCGGATTTGTAGTTTGTATAGCATTCTACTAGTCAATCTCTTTAATTTGACACCAATATTGAGGGGTAGTGAAAAATAAATGCACTTAATTCGTCATGTTTTGGGGCGGCCATCTTGGATTTGAATCTCGTCATAGAGTATAAATATTTTACTAGTCGAGCCCTTTAATTTGATACCCATATTAAGGGAGGTTGTGAAGAAATATTTTGCCCGCCATTTTGTAGCGGTAGGTATCTTGAATTGAATGTAACCAAACATAACTAAGAATCACCGCACGCTTATTAACCTTCAAATAAAAAGACGTACCTAAATCGCTCCATCTGTTTGAGCTCTGCGTTGCCACAGACAGACACACACAGAGACACTCTGACTGACAAATATAGACGTCAAATTTATAACATCCCTTTTTTGGCCGGGTATTAAAACTTATTAAAGACAACCACGGTTTTGTCCGTGTAGTAGCACCGTTCCTATTATTTTTTCGCAATAAAAAGTAAGCTCACACAATATGTGTTATTCCAGATTCTAACTGTATTCCAAATTTCAACCCGTTCCGTTCAGTTGTTCCGACCGTTCATTGAACAACCAAAATATCTAAACATGCAAACATTGACATTTATTTTGTAATATTAGTAGGACTAGCTGTGCCTCGTTCTTTTACCCGCGTAGATCCCATTTCTGTTGTTTTTCTGCAATGAAAAGTAGCCTATGTGTTATTCCAAATTAGAATATAAATCTGTTTTTCAATCCGTTACGTTTAGACGTTCCAATGTGAATGAGCAACAAACAAACAAACGTGTACGTATAATATTACTCGGATTATAAAGATTGCCATGAACGTTTATTAAATTACATCATCATCATCATCAGCCGCGAGACGTCCACTGCTGAACGTAGGCCTCCTCCCTAGATTTCCACAACGAACGGTCCTGCGCAACCTGCAACCAGCGGTTTCCAGCGACCTTTATGAGGTCATCTGTCCATCTAGTGGGAGGCCGTCCAACACGGCGTCTTCCGATTCGTGGTCGCCACTCGAAAACCTTTCTTCCCTATCGGTTGTCAGTTCTGCGAGCGATGTGGCCTGCCCATTGCCACTTCAGCTTGCTTACTCTTTGAGCTATACTTTCTTTGAGCTTACTCTTCAATTACATATATTTTATATTTCCATACTTTACTGCTACTATCATAAATGTGAAGGTTTGGATTTCTGTTCAATTCCGTCGGCACTGCTGTTTCGTTCAACTGAATGGTTCGATTTAAAATGTAGAACACATTTAGATTATAGTCTTGAATAGCACATAATCTACTTTCTATTGCGGGAAAATTACGGGAACGGTATCTACGTTATCTACGTTACCGGTCTACGTCGGTATCTACGGAATCAACGTTAATACTAACGGTCCGTGCATAATCGAACAAAGAGACGATCTTCTTAGCATTCCATGGATTCACCGTGCGGGTGCCGGGTCCATCGTGTGGCAGAGAGAGAGAAAAACTCGAGTAGTTCCCGAGACTTGTGACTCGGGCGTAGGTTTAAGGGGCCCCTTTCTGACGTACATCAACACTCACCTTCACCACTCGTTTTTCTTCTCTCCCTGCCCAGCCAAATCTGATATGAGCCTACTAGTGCAGCTTTAGATACACGTTCTAGTATAGAACTTACAGCACTTCTGGATAAGCCAAGGTCTTTCAGTAGGTTATAGAGAGATTTTGCTGGTATACCTCTCGCTCCCACTTCTACAGCGTATAAACTAACTACATAGCCGTTTTTGTTAATTCGTTTAGAGGTCGTAATACTTATTTTGTTTCATCGCGTGGTCTTTAGGTATATTAGTTTCCCACGGTACGGTAAGTTCTACAAGGACTATGCGTTTCGTAGCTCTAGAAAAAGGAAAATGTCCGGTCTGGATGACGAAACACCCATCATCCTCTGGGATTTTGTAGTGCTTTTCATACGTGTCCATTAAAATAGTCCAATCAGGTGCTGTACCCAGGATTGAGTAAGGCTTGTTCCTGGGTTTGAAGTTGAGCCTTCTTTTACAAAGTTAATTTGTCTGTTGTTTGTCGTCAATCCTTTTGGGCTCTAGCTACCGAAAGGCTCATGGCTTCACGTATGATTTCAAGTACTCTGTCATGACGCCGTGAGTAATGACCCCATTAAGGAGCACCTTGCATCCCACCAATATGTGCCTTGCTGTACATATCGCCTCTCCACAAGTATAGCAACATTTTTCAGAGGCTTTTCCCCACCTTACCAAGTTACTCTGGTCAGGAGGGTCATTTGGAATGCATTTAGATAAAATTTTAATAAGGCAGGGGACCAGTCATAGATCAAGGTGCGCCATTTTAGAGCTAATGGGATACAGAACTCACCTATGGTTAACCACTCACTTTGCATTTCTAAATTCATAGCGTGCACTTTGTAACCGTCATTTTCGTCTTGTTGTAGAAAGGTTTTACCATGTCTCGGTCTTCCTTTTTTCTCGCACCCAACCCAGCAGTATTTACTTGTGCACCTGCCATAAATTGTTTATGGAATTGAAGTCTAGATTCAGGTCTGAAGCAGTTTTGTCTTTTGGGAGAGATGTAATTAATTCGTCTTGCGACTTTCCCAAAACATGCGTTTTGTAACTCTTAGGTGTTTGTAAAGTTCAGACGGTTTCTTTAGTTTCAGCCCAAAACTATTGTGATCCCTAAAAGAGTAGAGGATCAGCCGGATGTGCCAATCCGAACCATGACTTCAATATCTTTATGACATTGGCATCTAGCTTTGCCAGGAGAGTTTTACCGATGTCATATACTAGGAAAGGCCAAGTGAGACGTGATGTGAGGTAGTTGTCATATATCCATGCTTTTTGATATTGCTGATAGGCTGCTGGTCTACCTTATTGAGGTTGTTCATGAAATTTTCAACAACCACCTCTAATGATGGTGTACGTCCTTTGTGATCTATCTTTCTACCAAGAAATTTGAAAGGCACTGCCTCTGCAATTGTGGCAACTCCTTGGCCACTTATGGAGAGTCCCGGATCGTAAGACGTATATTTGGTATTTCTTCTACCCAGACAAAGACAATGACATTTAGATGGTTTTGTCCTCATTCCCTCCGTCCATGTACAGAACTCATCGACTTCGTTCAACAATTCTTGACACTGTTTGGGATTACGTGTAAGTATTGCAAGGTCGTCCGCAAAGGCCAAGATTGACTCAGTGTACTTATTGTTGATTTTAAACCGGTAGCCCCATTTCTTTTCACGGGATATTAATTTGTCTACTAAAATATTTATAACTATATTAAATGCTATTGGTGATAAGCAGCACCCTTGGAATAGTCCTACATTGTATTCAAGTGGTTTTGTGTATTCCTTGTTTACTGCTATGACGAATTTTAAGTGGCAATAATAAGAATTAATTATGTCAATAATTTCAGCAGGAAAGTTATACCATTTTAGGGCAAATATCATAAGTTCATGCTGGACAGAACCAAACGCGTTCTCTAGGTCTATCCAGCAGACTGTAATTTGCCTCTCATGTGTTCTGGCATCTTTCAAACTTTCTGCTAGTAATGTATTGTGTTCCAGGCATCCTGAAATACCAGGCAAGAACCCTTTCTGGTGATTGGGCCTGAAATACCTATTGCTAGTCATAAATGTGGTCATTTTTGTTTGCAAAATACTGAAAAATATTTTAGAAATTGTATTGGTTAGGGCTATCGGTCTGGTGTCTTTGGGATGAGTTACTTCCTGCTTTTTAGGGATGAGGACAAAATTGCTCTTCCAAATGCTACTGGGACTTGCTTTCTTGACCAGATCTTAATGAATATATTCAAGATATGTTTACGAACTGATGGACACTTTTTATACACTAAGTAAGGAATGCCATCTGGGCCAGGAGCTGATTTAGTAGTTTTCTTTTTAATTTGATAGTTTACTTCCTCTTCACTAGGTGGGGTGCCTTGAAAGCCTGTCAGAGGATCATTAGCTCTTTGGATGTTTGGTTCAACGTACGAGCTCCCGCGTTTAGGCACTTCGTATGTGCTTTTAAAGTGATCGTAAATTTGCGCGTTAGTCAAGATAAGCTTTCCATTTGCTCCCTGAAAATATTTTTGGAGTATTGAAAAGGGTTTTATCAAAGTCTACTTCGTGTTTAGCTCTGTTAAAATTATCACGATTTTACTAATTTGAAGCGATATTCCTTGTATTAATTTAAGGATTGATCTTAGAGCCCTGGACAGTTGGTGACTTAGATGGTTATCGCCCATGGTTTTAGCTACACGAAGACGTTTTATTAACTCTCTTTTCTTCCTCCGCAATTTCATTTTGAACATATTTTCCTTGCTATTTTGAGCATAACAAGTTGATGGTGGGTAATGTTCCGAAAAGTATGTATATATGGTGTCCTGGAAAGTTTCTACTTGGCTGTTTAGGTCTTGTTTTGGCCCAGGATGTTCTAATAAGATCGCCAAGTTTTCGTCATGAACTTTCCAGGTAGAGTTTTTAAACTGGGAATGCCAAGACGTGTCCTGATGACAATGGACTCCTGGTAGTTTTCACTCGATGGTTCACCTTGGGATATATGAGGGTCAACTCTATCCATAGTGTTTGTCGAAGTACTGACCGACGGCTGTCGTGCTTCAACACCATCATGTGTCTTTAAATGCTTTTGGTACCAGGCTCGTCTCTTGTAAATTTTCCCGCACACAGGGCATCTCAAGTCCGTATTCGCGCCAGGGTCGTCATTACTATCACACGGTGGACAGATCTTCCGCCCCGCCTCTCGGACTGTCCCAGGGTATTATTCTTATTTGGACTTTTAGCGATTTAATTCCCGGGCTTGGCTTGCTAGGCCTACACCCTCGGCTGTCTTTCCAACAGTCAGATGTCTTTCCATCCGTCAGATGTCTTTTCCACCAGCCATCTGTCTTTCCAGCGTCATCCCGTCTCTCCGGGCTGTCATTTTGTTAAAAAAAAATGATTTCCGAATTCATTGATTTTATTTTTTGACAAAAACTGTATCATTTACTTATCATAATTTTTACACTGAAGTCCCATGTAATTTAAACATTATTAGTTCAAATCACGAAAGTTTAAAAACAATATCATTTACCTACTATTTAGTTATACATCTATTTTATTTTTGAAAAAAGAGTGACGCGACAAACAGGACATGTGCCTTATGGTAAGCAACATGCCTGTCACATAACAGCATAACAGTGACACACAGCTATTGGAATATGAAGAGTCCAAATAATTACCTAGCACTGCACTGCGCTCGTCACCCAGTCACCCAGCGATCTAAGATGTTATATCTCTAAGCCATGTATTTTCTCTGGAAATATTGCCCTTCAAACCGGAAAACAGTAATGTTTGCACATTATTGCTTGGCGGTAGAATAACTGGCAAAGGTGTATGTGAGAATTTGCCCAGGCGGACTCTGCCAAAAGTTTTACCACTACAAAACCATTGGTATAAGGCTGGTGTCATAATATAACCCGTAATAACTGCAAACAATACTTTATAACATTTTCACTTAAAATCCACTCAAACAAAATTATATTTCATTATTAATATTAAACTAACCGCGACAATGATGATTGATTTCTTCGAAACAAAATATGACTCTAACAGAACTAGTGTCATAACTGACAACTTTGTAAACTTGTCAATTTGACACGCCTTTCAAGCAAAGCTACACCCAGTACACTAATGATCGAAATTCTGATGGAAACTTCTGAGAAGTATTAATTTGATCTAGTAAGTAAATGCTGCCAAAGTTTGGTGGCGTTAGCTATGCTGATTGGAAGAAGTTATAGATAGACAGTTATTTGTGTAAACAATGTGCAAAATACAAGCAGACGAGAATATTGTATAATACGATGCAGATTTTGAGGTATGCCCGAGGTATGTTCTTACGTGCAGTTGGATAGTAAAGTTAAGTTAGATGTTTGAGTTCTCAAAGTTCAGTTAGTAGCAGAAAAGAAATCACACCATCAGGTTCCTTTAGCAAGGAAAGCCATAGTAGTTCGTTAGTTTAATTAATTTTTAAAGTGAACTTCTTTTGGCGCAATGCGCACATATTTTTTTGGAGGCCGTGAATGAGGCTGATCGTCACGATTGTCAAGTTTTTTCTTATTTCAGTTATCACAAACCCGTCTATCAAACATATCATTTGTAGATTAAGAAAATTAATAATCTGATGAAGACTTAAAATAATAACTTTAATTTATGAGAAATTACGAGAGAAATGAGATTTTTTTTTAAATGCTCACACTTTTTTATCTTGCTCATACTTTTTATTAAAGTTGGTGAAGTTCAAAGTGTGTGAAAGCTTAGATGTAGGTATATCTATGGATGTTTAAATTACGTCTTAATAACTAAGGGATCTGGTTTATAAAAAAAAACTAGCTGTAGCACCACGTACCACGCTTCGCTGTAGCACATTGTGATACAAAAAAATAGATAAAAACAATCCTTGATACGCATTATATACCCCTATCATTGTAAAATTTCAGCTCGATCGGTGCAGAGATTTTTGAGTTTTTGAAGCGTACACAAAACAACGTAACATTTTTATATATAGAGATGAAGTAAACACATATGCTACTTTTCATCCATAAGGATACGCTTATTTACTAATACTAATTCATTTTGCGCGTACAAACGCGGCCAGATTCTAGCTATTAGTTCCTGGGGGACCGAACCTTGATTATTTAATTAGATACCCACAGATATAGGGCTCCTGGTAATAGATTTTCTAAAAAAAAAGATGAAACTTGAAATAAACGCATTTAAAATGGTTTTTTTTAATTGAAACCATCCTAGATCCATTTATTGTCCCCCCTGCATACATGATTTCATGAAAATCAAATCGTTCGAGCAGTTTTGAAGATTCAGATTCTATATATATATATATGTATCTGTATCTGTATTGATAAATACAAGAATGGCTCGTTTAAAGGTAATTTGAATTTAAATATAAATATTTCTGAGCGAATTTGAATTTGCCTAAATATCTCACATTTAGGTTTATGTAAGTATGTCGTTTATAACGTCAAACTAAAAAGAGATAAATTACTTAAGGGACGTTTTGTATGACGACTCGACGGAATACATCGGATAAAAATACTTTTTCTTAATAATTTACAACTTCTCAGTTCCTAATTTAAGGCAATTAAGTAATTAATTACGGTAAAGCTAAATTACTCACAAAAAATAATCCTCAAGCAAACATTTTTATTGTCAAACAAAATCTGCTAACCTGAAATTTACACTTCTGATCATTTAAATATAGCCGAAAATAACCAAAGCAAATTACTTAGTAACAAATAGGTACAAAGCTCCATTTAAGTGCTTTCAGACCTTTCTAACCTTTGCCCTTAGCAAAATAGCCAAATTAATTGGCTTATAATAAATTTGTTTTACATCAGAAGTTCTCTGATAGACTTTCAAGTTATTTTGTTGGTAGTTATTAACATCGCTTAAAATGCCGTTGTAGTCTATTAGAAGCACTTTATTAAATTAATTGTTTATGTTTTAGGCTCATTTATGTCCTTAGTAGGCTCTTACTTTGTAATTACTAAGCAATCTAGCCTTTATTAATAGCGGATTTTACGTAACTTCTTTAAAAAAAATGTATCTTCTATTTAGCTATCATGGCTACTAAACAAAATGCATGAGACTGTATGGAAGTATCTCTGGAAAGAATTATGGAATTATGGAAAGAATTTTTATCGGATACACTTCGGAGAGTGTGCGACTGATTTGTACGATCTAATACCACCTTTCACTTTTTTCTATCGGAATGCTCGTAGCTCGAAAAAGCGACATAGTTTCATGGTTGATGTTCCAAAAACACGAACGAAGAGATTTGACTCTACTTTTGTGATAAGAACATCTAGGCTGTGGAATACGTTGCCTGAGAGGGTTTTTCCCGATAGTTACAATCTTTGTGTCTTCAAATCGAGAGTGAATCGGTTTCTTCTAGGTAAACACGCTTCATCGTAGACCGCATCATCGTTTAACATCAGGCGAGATGGCGGTCAAGTGTAAAACTATAAAAGTAAAAAAAAAATGGAAGTATATTTAGAACGTTAGTTAAGTTACGGCTGGTCTAGTCGGGAGAACGGCGACTGCCGATCCGGATCCTCCATGTTCGAATCCCACCACGCGCACAACTGTCTTTTCGAAGTCATGTGTGTAATGCCGCTAACTGAAAAACAGTGAAGGAAAACATCGTGAGGAAACCGACCTGTACCTAGAATGTTTCGAGGACATGTGTCATCCACCAACCCGCACTTGGCCAGCGTGGTGGATTATGGCCTTAAACTATCTCCTTACGAGAGAAGGCCCCGAGTCCCAGCCGTGGGAATATTTAGTGGACTGCTTATGCTGTATCAACATGTTGGAAATTTAGGTATTTAAAATAAAACTGTAACGGGTTGAATCCTTCCTTCCACTCGACACCACCAAAACGACACCATCGGTGGTGTCGTATGGAATCACTAGTCCATACGACACCACCGACTAATAGTGAGGTTACCTACATACAAATTTGTTGATATGAAAACGCCAATTAAGTTCAAGCAGTTTCATTAATGAGGTATGTCATTTGATAAAGTTTATATTTATCTGTCACTCAAATGGTCATCTTGACATTGTTCATTGCAATTTGCATATTATTGTCTTTCCGTCCGAATATTTTAATTTTTCACAATGGACATGGATACTTATACTGACGACATAAAATACATAAAAACTAATGGCGGAACAGCACATCACTAGGGTGGTGTCGTATGGACTAGAGATTCCATACGACATCACGGATGGTGTCGTTTTGGTGGTGTTGAGTGGAAGGAACGGGTTGAATTCTAAACACTGATGACATTAAGAAACCTTTGATTGATGATAAGGAGCTCAAAGCTTGCACTTTTAACCGACCTAAAAAAGGAGAAGGTTCTCAATTCGGCTGTATGTTCTTTTACATGTATGATACGCGATAGCTCCACGAATTGAATCAATTTTGATGGTTACATTTTTGACAGATCGTCGTTCAGAGGTGGTCCCATATAAATCAATTTCAATTTTAAAGCATCTTAATTTCATAACAATTATTTTACACATTAGTGTTCATTTTAATCCTTGGTATGTTGGTGTCGCAGTAAGAATTTGTACCTGTTGCCGTGAAGACATTGGGTTGTTGGGGACAGACGCTAAAGGGTTCCTCTCAGAATTTGGGCGCAGGCTAAGGATGAATACAGGTGACTCCCGCTCTGGCGCGTTCCTGGAGCAAACGTTGGCCATTGCCATTCAGCGTGGGAGAACGCGGCGAGCATCATGGGCACTTTTGCGCCGGTAGCAGTTAGGTGTGGGTTATTTGGAGATTAGTTTTTTAATTATTATATTGGATTTCTTACGTCTCCTCTCGCCTTACATATCTTTTATAAATTAAAGCAAGGAATTCTTATATTTTAATCCTAGTATCACAAAATCGTACGTGTTATCTTTTTTTATCGAACTGTGTGACGGTTTTTGAAACATTAGGAACAAATAACTAAAATTTGTTTTGATTTATCAAGACGACGCGACGGTGACGCGATTCGACGTATTGATAGCTTATATAGAATTTGGTTGAGTGTCTCAAATAAATTTTAAAGTGAGGTCGGTTTTTGTTCTTTATAATACAGAGTGAGAACGAGCAAGATACGTACTCATGACAGACAATATACCTTAAAATCTATTTTCAAAATTTCATCGCTTTATCCTGTTCTGTTTCGTAGGAAGTAAAGCACGTAGTAATAGTTTACACAACAGGCAACAAAGATAATTTATTACCAACCAGTGTGGTACGCTTTTTCGGTTTAGTTCAGGTGTACTTCGAAACTCATTATGCACGTATATAAGTCATAATTAAAAGTCAACATCTCATTAAGAAGTTTCGATAAAACTCAACCACACGACAAACAAGTACGCCATACAAAGTTGGTGTACATTTCAAGAGGAAGTCTCTTGCCATCCACGTCGATGCAAATGTTGTGAAGACTTATTAAGAACTTCTCACACAGTATCACAGATTTCTAAAACAAAAGGCAGATGGAACGTGCGGAACACAGATCCTTAGGTCCGGAAAGCAAATATCAAACGCCAAAGAGCAAACAAACAAAGAGTCAGTACGAAACTGACTTCCGTCTCGTACGGGAGACCCGTGTGATTTTATGTTTTGTTTAAGATTATGCTGTCGTGTGTCATCAAACATTGCAAACATTGTTCCCAAAAATAAAAAAAGGAAATTTCATAGGAAAATTAGAATATTTTTACTGGTATTCATATAATTTAGACGATTTTATTTCGATTGATGAATAGAAACACAACACCTCAACGAAAATAGGTCAATGTTGCTATACTAAATTGAAATTATTTTCCCTGAAGTTAAGGTAAAATATAGATTCTAATTTTGTTTTGAAGATACTCGTAGACCAAATTATTGATGAACATTGTATAATTCAATTTTTTTTCAAGCCCTATTTTTATAATCGTTATTTTTTTATTTAATGTGAATCGATGCCAAGAACAAATCGTCGCCGTTACTAGGGTTAATAAAAAACTAATAGTGTTGATGAAAACTATAGTTATGAAACGAATAGATAAAAACAAATCCTCGCCGTTATAAAACGTCTCGTCTATGACCTGTGGATTCTAACTCATGATTTGTGCAGTGCTGTTAGCATATATATTTTCAATAATATAAATAACATATTTCTTTCTTACTCCTTGTTGAATTAGAGCCTCCCAGAGCAGATTGTGTTTGATTGAGTCGAAAGCTTTATTGTAGTCGACAAAATTAATGCAATGTATAGGTCCTTTCCATACTCTTGAGATTTTTCTTTAAACTGTTTTAATACACGTAGACGCAGGCCCGTGAACAAAACGTATGGGTCATATGATACAGCAGGAGACCTCAAGGATGATTTTAGAAAGGTATAAAGTAATAAGATTGAGCACTATGCGTACGTCACTTGTAAGCTGTCCAACTGAGCAGCAGTTGAAGAGGGGTTCTGAACCTCGATCATTTCTCCTGTCGAATGATTTTCGTACGGCATTGCGAAATAATGTATTAGAAGAGGTATTGAAACTGTATGGAACCAAAGCCGAACACAATCAAATGACCAAACTTACTCTGTAAATCGTCGGAAAATCATGAATTTTTTTCAAACTAACCATTAGAATTTTAAAATTTATATTTTTATAGTTTCAATACCTCTTCTAATCTATTATTCCGCAACGCCGTACAAAAATCATGCGGCAAGTAGAAATGATCGAGGTTTAGAACCCTCCTCTTCTACAGCACTCAGTTGGGCAGCTTACAAGTGACGGCATACTGATCAATCTTATTATTTAATACACTTTATATCATCCTACATTAGGTCTCCTGCTGTATCAGATGACCCAGACATTTTATTCACGGGCCTGCAGTCTAATGCATATGATCAATAGTTGAAAACCCTGCTCTAAAACCAGCTTGTTCAATGGGCTGTTCTTCATCTATAGTCCTTGATATTTTATTTAGGATCAGCTTTGAAAAAAATTTGTAAATGTTTGACATGAGGCTAATAGGTCTATAATTTTCAATTTCGTTTCTGTCTTATTTTTTGTGGAGCAAGTTATTAACTAGAAATCCTTGCATTATATATTATCGGTGTAATAATAAATTATTTTAAAATAATGTTTTATGCGTTTATTATACGTGAAAATTTCCAAAGCTTAAGACAACAATAGTGGGACTTTTTTCTTAAGACTGGGAACATTACACGCACACCAACGTGAGTAATTTGACAACGTCGGTGAGAGCTGTCACGCATACATAACTAATGACTGGCCTCACAGTGTCGTTCACGAAGGTTTCATCTGTTTAGAAATCTGTGCACAGTATGTAATCATTCTGTCAACTTCGGCGACTTCGAAGTTAGAAGGCCTTGGGGAGCGTATCGTATTGCAAGACTGCAGTCTTGAATTTTAACTAGGAGAGTGTTGAATTCATGTCAGTGGAACGTATAAAGGACTAACAATATGAGACGTCCGGGTTTTAAACCAGCTTTGTAAAAGAAGTAGAAAGAGGTTAATTGGTTGGTTTGCATATGTTTTTGAAGTGAAACAAACATTTTTGACTGCGTTGAGTACTTTTCTTTTATAGTTTAGTGTGACGAGACGAAAAGGACCTGTGCCTGATTGTAAGCAACATGCCTGCCACATAACAGCACAGTGAAACGCAGCTATTGGAACATGAAGAGTCCAAATAAATACCTAGCACTGCAATAAACTTGTCACCCAGATATAAGATGTTTTATCTCTACGCCCTATAGATTTCACTGTAAACTTTACCCTTCATATCGGAACAAAGTAATATTTACACATTACTGCTTGGCGGTAGAATAACTGACAAAGGTGTGTTACTTACTCAGGCGGATTCTGCAAAGAGTCTTACCACTACCGCTGCTGTTCGATTGTTACTCATTAAACATTTTGTAGTGGTAGGACTCTTGGCAGAGTCCGCCTGGGGAAGCATCACACCTTTGCCAGTTGTTCTACCGCCAAGCAGTATTGTTTCCGTGTGCAAACAATACTGTGTTCCGGATTGAAGGGCAATTTTTCCAGAGAAATTACAAGGCTTAGAAATGTAACATCTTAGATTTCTGGGTGACGAACGCAGTGCATTGCTAAGTAAGTAATGATTTAGACTCTTCATGTTCCAATAGCTGCGTGTCACTGTTATGTGGCAGGCATGTTGCTTATCATCAGGCACATGTCTTGTCCGTCTCGACACTCTTTATTTAAAAAAAAAACTCGATCCTGCTAATTACAAAACTATAAAGAGCAAGTCATTAAAACCAAACAAAGCCACAAGACCCACAAAGTCCCATCACTACCACTCTGACGTCTGTTCGTAGTGTTACCACAACATCGAAATAATTAGATCAGACCCGCAACACGAACTTTATGCCAATTGAAAAGTTGTTCTGCATTGTACCTAAACACAAAACCACTACTTGAGGCCTGTGATGAAAAACTTGTACTAAATTTTACACACAGCGGATTGAATTACATCAAGCACAACTAATAATAACGCCACGTTTTGAAGTCATTATAATTTGGTATAGTACAGGCTCTATCAACATTTTTACATATCTACGAATGAAGTATCTGTAAAAATACGGTTAATGTTTCAGATACTCTTATTTAATTGAAATTTATACGAAATACTCGGCCGTTTTCAGCTGGCACGAAGCATTAGTTAATTGAGTTGATATTTAATGGGAGCAGTTCGAAGGTGTGTCTGTAATTCGTTATAGCTGTCGACGTGTTAAGTGACGTGTAAGGATCATTAATTAAAAATATGCATGTGTTTTCGCTTTTTTGAATATGGAATTTAGTTTGATTTATTCTTAAAATAACAACGTCTAGTTATAGATAATGTTGCACGTCATCAGTCGTTAGTGATCCTTTTCGTGGAATAAACAAATTTTATAATGTTTACCGTAAATTTAAGCAAAATTTTGTCATTTAGAGTTTGTTTCACGTCACAAATATCGAAAATTTGTAGACCAATTAGATTCTACTTGTAAAGTTTTCATGTATTTGGTGTACCTACTTAATTTTTGAAGAAATGTTTAGAATACGTCACTTTTTTTTACTTTTATAGGTTTACACTTGACCGCCATCTCGCCTGATGTTAAGCGACGATGCGGTCTACGATGGAGCGTGTTTACCTAGAAGATACCAATTCACTCTCGATTTGAAGACACAAAGATTGTAACCATCGGGGAAAACCCACTCAGGCAACGTATTCCACATCCTAGACGTTCTTATCACAAAAGTAGAGTCAAATCTCTTCGTTCGTGTCTTTGGAACATCAACCATGAAACGATGTCGCTTTTTCGAGCTACGAGCATTCCGATAGATAAAAGGGCAAGGTGGTATCAGATCATGCAAATCAGTCACTTTTCTTAATTCTATTGGAGCAAGGGCAATGTTTCCAAAGAAATTACAGGACTTAGAGATATAACATCTTAGATCTATGAGTGACGAGCGCAGTGCAGTGCCAAGTAATGATTTAGACTCTTTCTGTTCCAATACCTGCAAGTCTCAGTGCTGTTACGTGGCAGGCATGATGCTTACCATCATGCGTATGTCCTGCTCGTCTCGTCACATTTTATTTAAAAAATTGATGACGTAGTGAAAAGGTGACTTAGTAACTAAGTAAAATTTAACAAGTGTCTGCCAAATAAAGTTTATTGAGATTTATATAATTAAGAAAATAGTCTACAAGGAATTCATTAGCGTACGTTACTTCTGAATTTGGTCCTTCAGACAGTCTTCAATTGAGGCGTCAAGAAAATATACACCCATGTCTGTTCTTTTCAAATTAAATTTCTACTGATTCGTATTCGTTAGGGTACGTCTGTCGTAGTAATATAATTGACCATTTCAAACTCTTGCGCGTTACTTTATCATCTGACTTTTGGGTCATTCAGTGATTCTAAAGTTGAATTACCTGCCAAAAATCAGGGCATTTTGGTGCGAAAGGTACTTCACATTTGAACAGTTGCTCACTTTATACCAAGCACAAATTCAATCTTTATATAGAGTACGGTTTGCACCTTTGGGATGGGTCGGCTAAGAGCCAGCTGGAAGTTTTAGATTCAATCGAGTGATGTGCCAAAAGCAACGACTTCCTTGTTCGTAAAAAAAGCTCAAGACTCAAGTCTTGAACTTCGCCGCAAAGTTGCAAGTTTATCTGTACTTTATCGAATACGTTTCAGAAGGTGTGCAGCTGATCTGCATAGTCTATTAGACTGCTTGTAGTTCCAAATAGCGACATTGTTTCATAACTGATGTTCCAAAAACAGGAACAAATACATGATTTGTTTTAGCGATAAAAATAATTACTGGACCGCCATCGCGACCGATTTACAATAAGGCACGCCTACCTAGAGAAAACCAAATATTTTTGATTTGAAGACACCCAGATAATATCCATCAGGGAATACTCACTCAGGTAATGTATTCCACAGTTCAGGTTATCCTACGAAAATGGAGTCAAACTTTCATTCTAAAGTCAAACTTCAAATTCAAAAAAGTCAAACTTTCAAGCTAAATTATTTGGGGCATCAACCATGAAACGAAATCACAGTTTCATGCTACGAGCATTCAATTTTTTACATTATTTCAAGTAAATTAGATTTTTTTCCACAACCTGGATCGTGTTAACCACTAAACCATTTAAACGATTTCCATATCCGACGCGTAGTTAAACTAGTCTTGAAACTTAACTCCGGCAATATTCAAGAACAATTTCGCTCGACTAATAACCGTGAAGCCGGAGGACAATATTCGCACAGCATGTGCTGTAATGTATAATGGTGCTATAAAAGTTGACTATAACATGCTCAGGCACCTTAGCTTGGATTTTTAAATCGTGTGCTGGAAATTGCTCAATGTTACTAGCTGCGGTTAACATATTAAAACTCTAAGCAGATTTACTTGATCGGCGCAACGCCTAAGCAAAATGCTGGCAATGTTTTGGCAATTTTTTTTGACATTACCACCGGAATAATGTCGCCAGCATGCTGGGTACCCCTCCGACTTGTGGTAGGTATAGGTAAATATATCAAATGTGCGTAGTACATATTCTTAGTTATCAGCACTAGTTAATTAAGGATGTGTAGTGCGCTGTAGTTTTACTTGATATGTAGTTAATGTGCGATCTTACAAAGTTACATTCTGAATGATTAGGTCTATAATAAACTTCAGTACTTACTTACATCGAAAATTCAATAAAAATTAAAGGATTCTTCTTAATTTATTTAGATGATATTCTACAGCAAATGATAACATTATGTGTGTTGTATAAAATTAATATCAAAATATTGTCCGACCAAGCAAATTTGGTTGATTTCAAATATATAGACTACTCAGGTATGTTGTAAGTTCAAACGTTTACGGATGATGTAATTATTTCTGCATAACATATTTTAGTTACCACATCAATAAAACTTCAAAGATTCTTACAATTATATAGGTATCTTCACTCATTCTAACAATAAATCAAGTTTGGTGTATATCGAGAAACCTAAGACAACTAGCTTAGGTTGTAGAGTAAACCAAAACAGTTGAATTTTGTTTATGTACAAAAATAACAAGCGTACAAATTAATGTTCATTTGAATTTGTCCCAACATAGTAATGCATTTTTTACACAAATTACTACTAGTTTCATGGTAGTTAAAAAAGAAATTGCAACTTTCCTTTACCAGTTACGAGTCGCGCAACGGTCATCATTCAAGCCGAGTAGCTGCCACTCTGCTACTAGAGACAAGAGGATTGCCACCCTCAATGCAATTTTGCTCTATGAATTCATCCGGCAGCCACAATATCTCGTTTGTCACTCCTGTCAAAGTTTTGAATTCGGCATTCGATATCATGGCGGGAAACGATCCTATTGGTTTTATTTTTATTACTGCCAGCCAGTAACAACGACGTAATTCACTATTGTGATTCCGAATGTGGGTTAGAACTGTGAAATCGCGCGTTTAATGGGTGTGTCATTGATAGTTAAGTTTTAGTAGAACGTAAATTAAGGCTTGGATATGGCTGTGGTGTGGAATGTTTCATGACTTTCATGACTTCGAGTGAAGTGTAAAATTTAAGGATCATGACGTAAAACGTGAACTAAAAGCATTCGCTAGAAAGATCAGGATGGAAACAAAATTTTAAATTAATAACTTTTATTAGATTATTTAAGAATTTCATTTTCACTCGTACAGCTTTGGAACGTTTGTATTTTTGTCTCTAAATAAGTACGAGAGCGTATGGCTTAGAAATAACTACTCGTTCTAACTGCAGTAAAATCGCAACGCTAATGGATCCTGCAATATACCACCTCATATCTCAAGGAAGCGTCCTGAAATGAATTTCACATTCTCAGCGCAGCGCGAAATGAATTCCGCCAACTCTTTGTCAGCGCGAAGTGAAGCCACTCCCGAGTGACTGATGACTCGTGGCTCTAGTGCTCTCAAGCTGGTCAGGTTTGTAGTGCTTGTTGGTTTATTTTAACTTCGTAAAACAATTTTGGAATGAATACTTTCAGTCTAATTTAAAGTTGAAATCCTTTTTCAGACGCTGTCGTCTTTCTGTAAGCTCCTTTCTAAACTTGCCTAAGGAAGTACCTCGCCGTTGACAATTCTGTGTCTTATCTATGCAGTTCAATAATACGGTTTTTTTTGAGTCAATATATTTTTTTTCCTCGCATCAATAATAATGTATTATACCACATTTATACCACATCATTTTACGCATATTAAAAAAAATCTGGCTATTGTAATGCAATTTTTTTTGACATTTGCAAAAAAAATGTTTTAGGTTTAAGTTTAAGCAAAGCGTATTCAAATTAGTTGTGTTAAAACTTGTTATTCTCGAAAAGTACTCGACTCATTTTAATATTTAAAACCAATCTTAAAAGTTCAAAGTCTACTATTCAATTACATTTATTTGCTTACTCTTGGTAATTTAAAATTTATTGTCGTAGTTTAAACTGAGATGTGAAATTCAGTTTAAATGCAATTAGGTTGCCATATACACGTAATCGCGTTAAACCATTTGCTTTATATTAATCCATTAGTCAATTCAACAATCACCCTCGAAATCTCAGCAGTGCACATTAAATCGAATCTTAAATTAGGTACTCTGTTCGGGTACGTATCACGTACGCTGTTAACCGCCTCGCTTTGCCACATTATTATTACCCGATGTCATCCCATTCGCAAAGCAAATGTCCCAATTATCATAGCTAATGCTCTGAAGAGTTGGCGCACCCGCAAAACAGAAGGAAACAAGCGCCTTTCTAGACTGAGAGCTGGCAACATTGCAATTGCCATGCTTGATAGATGATCTTGAGGGAAAATTATATCTTTTTCATAAATGTGTGAATTATGTGTGGGTTTGAAGTTCTATCACTACGGATTTTGTCTTGAAGAATCAAAAAGAACTCAGTATGTACAATGAATTTTAAAACTGCAATTTGTAATAGTTTTGATAGTTATTGACGATTTGAAATAGTTTTGATATTATGATTGATACTGAGATTTAACTTATTGATACTTATATTGTGAGTGAGGAGTTTCATTGACTGTGAGAGCGTATGTTGTAGTGAAAACTTAGAGCACCTTATCGACCTCTCGCAGTGCGGTGCGGTTTTGCGCGGTTTTTTTTGAATTAAATTGAATCGATAAAACTAACCCAGCTGAGTTTAAAGAGAGTCAGTTTTCTCAAAAGGTTGGATCATTGCACACTTTTTAATGTATAAATTTTTGTCAATTTGGTCTGACGCCATTTTTTCCATGAAAAGTAATTGTAATATACCATCTGTAATTTTTTTTCGTCTAGTATTGCAAACAGTACTTACTATCATTAATATGTTTACAAGTGGGTATCATATTTTTTTTTTTTTTTTTGTAAAGAGATGTAATATTTTGTCCCCAGGCTCTCGATCCAATAACATATTCCTAAGTATTTTCAACGCTTTTTGTTTGGCGTACGCTGATTTGATTGTGTTCTTGTGTGAAGTGACATTCTACGTTCAGTTTACGTCAAATATTTTTATGTCTGCTTCTGTCAAGAAAATAACGAAAATCATCTGATGTTACCTCGCAATTTTTGTTACAAGCGAAGTACTAAAGTGTTATGTGGTTTTTACGCGCATTTTGAGAAATAAACGTTAACTCCAAGTTAGTATTTACAGATCTGTAAGAAAATAAAACTTAGCACGTACGCTTAAGATTTTTTCAGGCGATAGCGTGACCAAAATTTCGTAAGATGTCGAATTTTTATATCTCGGTTAAGCCGAGCCAGACAGCCCGTTTATCTTACGACCGCTGTTGAATTGAGTTTAACTGCTTGAGAATAAAGATGTCCCTAAGATAAAACTGTCCGATGGGGAAGAAAGAATTTTCTAGAACGGTCTCGGTAGCAGAGGGTTGGACGTCGACGAGTGACAATAAAATTAGATAAGTACAGGATAGTCTCGCTCCGATCCGGCGTCCGTCTTGCGGACGGAATCAATCGCAGTAAAACATGCTCGGTCAATTTCAACTCTAAAACCCAACATCTAACAAAAACATTCCATTGTAATCTAAACCTTAATGTTACAAGAATAAAGCATAGTAAATTTTCTACATCCGTGAAAGCAACTCTTGTCCATGTGTATATCACTCCGCTTTCCTGTAATGACACGAAACGAGTGGACTTTGAACGAAACGAGGATATCAGAATGGATTACAGAAATCTCCTTGTGAATCGAAACGAAAAATGCACGCTTTTAAGTACTGCAGTTTTCTATAAAACTTCGTTCCGAACTTTATGTTATGAATTCTGAAAATTTAATAAGGTTGAGTGTTTACTGTTGGAGAAGTAATCTAGCAGGAAAATCTGTTGAGCATAAAAATGAATTATGTAAATTTTATTTACTTTTGTGGCTGAAAAAAAGTCATGGTTTCAATCGCCATAACATTAATGCACGTGTCGAAAAATGAAATTGATTTTGCCCTCGCTGTCTGCGTGCCGTATCACGGAGCTTCGAGTGGTTAGGGAGAGGAGCGCTAATAACTAGCGAGAACCCAGAGATGTTTATTTAATGGCAGGCCCATAGACCCTTAATGGGGCCTCGCACTCGCTTCTGCGTATCTCTGAGCCTGTGAGGCTGCTTGACGCCTCGCAGAAAATTATTTTTCGACGTAAAAACGTGTTTGTTGCCAAACGACATAGCATCAAAGTAAGTATTCCAGATTAACACTTAGGCATGTAAAAATGCAAGCTAATTTTGAGGACGATTATATACCTATTCCAATACGTTTCGATTGAGTAGTATTTGTGTTTACACGGGTTTATTAGAAAACAACGGTTGTTTTATTAAAAACCGGATTTTAACCTAGCGTGGTTATAAAGTCGATATTTCGAGTCATCGATATGTCGTTGCAGTTTTATGCACCTGATCTATCTACCGTGTTAAATTAAAACAATAGAAAATTTTACGGGAGTTGAAGTAGACAAGATAATGTAAAGATTTTTTCATAATATCTATGTTATTAGAAACTCATAACCTTGACTGTTTTGTGTATCTTGGGAGTTATCACCAAATCTGAATGAGCTTAAAGTGCAGTGCGATCAAAATCATAACTAAAACAAAATATAAATTTGACCAAGCTTAAACCTTAACGGGTTTTTATTTAAATAACGGTTATTTTTAATTGATACAAATTATAAGGTTAAAATAAACTAAGTTCTTAGCATTAAGTGAGTGAATAATCTTAAAACAAGTCGTTAGACCCAATTACAATCAAAACTGCGGAAGCAAAACAATAATATATAGCTGAAATGTGGCATAAGGGCTACCGTGCACAGTCAGGTAACGCGCTTAAATCAAGGTAATGTGACAAGGCGGCATCGGTGTACGGTGTTGCCACAGGAATAATTTCCAAAGCGTATGCCGAGATTATCATTTGAATGTGCCCTCAGACGATTGTTGGATTCCGTGACGGCGGCACAATGCCGCTGCCCAGAGGCGAAATATTTTCGTATAAAGACCCGTGTTTTCGCTACTCCGGGAAATTACATTTTTATCACGAGTCACATTTCCGTGTTATCTGTCGCTTCCTCTTTTGTTAAGTCGCTTCGCTTGTTACATTGTTCTATGCGATTGTGTCGATGTGCTTGCTGAATTTGAATGGGTGAATAAGTAGAGTTTACAGTGCGATTCTAATGCAGAAAAAAAAGTTTCTTAAATCGATAACAACACTTTTGCTTACCTCACATAATCTTCACTCATGATAAATATGTAAATGAGTCATTATCCCTAGTATACAAATATTTATTAACCTTATTGTCATATTTATTCGTCAATGGCAAACCATGCTAGGATATTAATCGTAGGTGTATACACTATACATACATATCTCACAAAACAAAATACTTTTTTATTCATATTTGTTATTACTAACGGCCCACTCCAACTTCGTCGTGGTACCTACATAATCTATACTAATATTATAAAGCTAAGAGTTTGTTTGTTTGTTTGAACGCTAGGATCTCGGGAAGTACTGGTCCGAATTGAAAGATTATTTTTCTATTAGATAGTCCATTTATCGAGGAAGGCTATAGAAGGCTATAGGCTATAGAAAATAACGCTACTATAAACAAAAGCGGAGCATAAATCAAGAATGTAACAAAATTAGGAATAAATATTTGAGAGAGTTTTTTCTTTTTTGAGAGTTTTCGTACGTTTCGTGCTTTGACATGACACATGACAGCATGTGTCAAGATTGCGTCATTGAATATCACAGATTACATACTTCTTGAATATAAAACCTTTGCTAATCTCTGAGTTGGTACGACCAATTTCCGACAAGTGGCGTAGCAGGTAGCTGAAGAGGTGTTTTGTTTGAAAGCTCGAAATATTCTCAGGAATGACTGAACCGATTCTAAATTTTTTTCACCGTTGGATATGTGCGGGATCTCGATGAATGCTATATATTTTCCACGGGCGAAGCCGGGGCGGACATCTAGTAATATTGTAAAGCTGATGAGTTTGTTTGTTTGAACGCTCGGATCTCGGGAAGTACTGGTCCGAATTGAAATACTATTTTTCTATTGCATAGTCCATTTATCGAGGAAGGTTATAGGCTATAGAACATAACGCTACTATTAATAGAAGCGGAGCATGAATCAAGAATGTAATAAAATCGAGTTTAACCTTTTTGAGAGTTTTCGTACGTTTCGTGCTTTGCCATGACACATGACAGCATGTGTCAAGATTGCGTCATTGAATATAAATCTTTGCCACTGATTACATACCTCATTTTTGCTAATCAATTTTTTTTTCTAAATCTGAGTTGGTACGACCAATTTCCGACAGGTGGCGTAGCAGGTAGTTGAAGAGGTGTTTTGTTTGAAAGCGATATTCTCAAGAATAGTAATTCTTTTTAAAACACCGATTTTAGTCATTCTTTCACCGTTGGATATGTACGGGATCCTGATGAGTGCTATTTAATGTACCACGGGTGAAACCGGGGCGAACATCTAATATTAAATATAAATAAAGTTTAGCACTCGGGAATTACATGCATATTTAACGGTGAAAAAATTTTGAAATTGGCTCAGTAGTTCTGAGTTTAGTGCGTTCAAACAAAAAATGTCTTCAGTTTCATAATATGTATTATCGAATAGATAAATATTTTGTTGCAGGACGAAAAACTCACTAAGCTATTTTACTTGTCGGTATAAGTGTAGGAAAGCTATGTATGAGTCTTGTTTATGAGCACGTTTTGCGTTTACACTTTGTAAAAGATTTGTTTCAAAATTTTAAGGAGACAAATTAATAAGGTTTGGATTGAGTCAGCATCATCATTTCACAGTCCATTTCTTTCCACCAATTTTAAAGGTAAGATTTTGTGGTAAGTTTACCTACTGGTATGAGTAAAATGACTCCTTGTCAAAATGTCCCAAAATATGAATTAACGTCATTGAGGAGAAGCGTTAAGCGGAAGCGTCTAAAATGGCCGTTTTGTGGCAGTAAGTCCGTATGTTTGAATGGTCGCTACACTATTGTTACACTGTGGTAAAACGAGTTGACATAGTAGATTCAATATAAGTATACCCTGAAAACAAATTTATCGTAAAAGAAAAAAAAAATCATGTGAATCGACGGACCCCACGTCGGCCAAAGTTCATACACAGCTATAAATACCTAAAAAATACATATTGATGGACAAATTATAGGAAGAAGTGTGAGAATAGCTTTTTTTATGTTTAGCTCCCACCACCATCCGCTCAGATCATACAACGCGCGATAAAGTACTTCGTTTCAAAAGAAATACAAAAATAAATACGTATTTTGAAAAACATCAGCATCATAAATATTCTAAACAGCATTGTCGCAAGTCATCGCCACCTAATCATAGAAATGGGGGAGGATGCCATAATTTTTGTCGTTCACCATAACGGTGCAGCATGATAAAGCACGAAAATGATATCAAAATACCAATCTTTGTTAATATTTTCTCCTTGTCATTTTAATAAAATCTATTAGAGTGTTTTGCTAAGCACAATTTGACGTATATGTTTTACATTACATTCCAAAACGCTATGTTTTTAGAGTTCATGTAATATTCAGTGTTGAATACCATTCTACTTATTCTACTCATGAAATATAAGTGACAGTTATTTACAACAATAATTTATTTTCACCAAAAATAAACAAGCACAAAATAACTAATTACACCACGAAAATCAACTTTAACAAGGTTAAAAGTAGCCTACTTTAATTGCAAAATTATTCCAAATAGTACTCTCATCAATTTTCTTACTACGTCCTTAATTCCTGTTATACGTAGAGAGATATGGGTAAACAAATACATGGGCCCACAAACTTTCGCCTTGTTAATATTAGTGTGATGTAAATTATGCATTTTGAGATAATTGTATAAATGTATTTTTTTCTTTCTAAAATTAGCCTTTAATTTTTGGTCAAGTTTGTTAGATTGTTTGAAATTTAAAATGGAGGATAATCAAATCTAAGATCGTTATAATTGACAGACTAGTACCATTTTTTTCAATACTCAGCGAAGGTCAACTATAATGAAAACGGCTTAAAGAATGTAATGTACCGTTTGATTGAAATAAAATTGAATTAAAATTAAGTGACTATTCAATTTCGGGAATAGCTTTTACATTATTTTCGCATGAAATATTTTAAACCTTTAACAAAAAATATGATTTGTTTCACGTCAAAAACAAACACATGTCTCTGTAAGCAGATTTTAATAAGTACATTTGTATTGTGATAGGTACCTAACAGAGTAGAAGCTAAAAGGGTTGGAGTTTAATTATAACGATGATGGCTCCCAAAGCCGCCCCAGGTGGAGTTGAGAAGCCTAATTATTAATAACGATAGTTTAACTCAAAGGAAATGAAACCATTAAAGTAATTCCTCAAAGTCTAATTGAGCTTATCTATGAGTGATATTTGTAGGAATCGTAAAGTATTCTTGTTCCATTTAGAGCAACGTTCTGTTTTTTATTACATAGTATAAAACAAAGTTACTTCTCGCGTCTGTCCGTCCCTATATATGCGTAGATCTTTAAAACGACCAAACAGATTTTGATGCGGGTTTTTTAGTAAACAGAGTGATTGAAGAAGAAGGTTTATATGTGTAATACGTGCATAAAATAGCAGAGAAACACGGATAATTTTAAAGGTTTCTAACGTAATGTTAAAAATAAACACAATTTTTGCGCTTACACTGCAAACGCTGGCTGAACCCTATAAGTTAGATTAAAGTTATGTACAGCAATATTGTACCCATTCAAAATGTCTACAAAAAAGTTTCCACTAGTTTATGTCTATCTCTTAGAATAACCCACAATACCCATTTTTATTAGTACTTATATTTAGCTGCACATCGCACTCACCAACCACTAACCACACATCCACCAACCCTCACTGAGCCAGCGTGGTGGATTATGGCCTTAACTCTCTCCTTGCGAGAGAAAGCCCGAGTCCTATTAGTGGGAATATTTAGAGGGCTGTCGATGATGATGATTGCACCTGTGCCACCTGTGCGAAGCCGAGGCGGGTTGTTAGTATTAGATAACGCGATGAGACGAGCAACAGCTTACATCAATCAATCGGAACAGTGCACCATTATTGTTTTGTAAATTTTAATTTTAAATTTATCTTAGATTCATTTAGATTTATATATAGATTTATTTTAGACTTTATTGTATTATTTTATTATTTCAATGTCTTTAAATAGGTAACAAGAAAAACACATCAAAAGAATCACGATACTCTAGAATCTAGAAACATAAAAAATCCAGCTTCATTTCAAGTTAAATCATTTCTAAACTAAAACTGTTGAAAATAATTTACATTTTGGAATGAATTCAGTCTACTCGTGAATCAAATTCTCGGATTAGCAGCAAAGAAGTCTTAATCTAGATAGGTTTCCTAGTCTATCCAGAACAGGGCAAAGAAACAAATCGCCACTGGAAGAACTGTGTTGAAATTGATTTTGCTTGGCTCGAGGCAGTGCGGCCTTCCATTAGGTACTACTATACTGTGCAGTTGGTGCCAAAAATTTAGCACGCGTCACATACGAGTATAAAATGCACCATATACGGTGCGTATCTCTACAGATTGTTTACTTAAAAAAATATTTATATTGTAGGCTGGCAATAATAAGTTAATACCTTAGTTAGTAGTTAGTTTGCCTGGGAAGCCGTGGGTCGTGGGTTCGATTCCCACCCAGTGTAGGTAAATATTTTTGTGATGTATACAAACATAATATTTGTCTGGGTGTTTCAATGTTTGTGTGATCCTACTAATAATATTATAATGTCAATGTTTGGATGTTTGTAGCTCAATCAAGTCGTACAAACGTTCATACAAACAGATCGGGCTAAAACTTGGAATAAAGTTAGACTTTGGTCTCGAAGAACGCATAATCATTGCATTTTTGTAGAAAATATTTTTAAAGCTGCGAAGTGCTGTGATAATGTTACGAGTATCATGAGACGCATATTACTCTCGCATATTTTAAAATAAAAACAACACAAAATTAAATATCATCATCTTCAAACTTTCTTGTCCACTACCTAATAGACATAGGTCAGGAGAAGAAAAACTTACTATTAAATTTGCAGAAATAATGATGTAAAATGTTGCTTAATTTTCTGGCACGAACTGTACACTCGTATATCTAGCATTTTACCTCGCCCACCGTCTATCTTGTGTCGACAAACGAGCGTAATAAGATTTTTTGTTACGCCAAAGTAATAAACAAACGCAGACACGATTGATCTCTTCGGTACAAATTGGACGCGGGAAAGAAAACCTTTGGCTTTGTGTTCTATTTTCTTTGGCTGGCGTTAATTTGTCACGAAAGTAGGTGAACTTTGGAGGCTTATTTCTTTCCAGGTCTATTTTTCTCCTCAATTTCGCTCTTATATTAGACATTTCGCTTACCTATCACAAACAACTTGAGTAAGGAACCTTCTCGAAGCCTTTTTGGGCCATTGTCCAAATCCCTAATCCTTTTTACCGTATGCGGCTTGCGTATACTTCGTTTGCACAGGGTAGTCTGATTTAGGTCTATTGGCTGACTAAACTATCTACAAAGAAATTTGTACTCTATGTCTGTTGCTTTAAAGGTGCTACCGATAATGAGTTTAGGCTTGTTTGTCCCTCATCATATCGACAGTCAGCTTAGCGAGATTACAAGGTGCTGATTCTGTTTGTGAAATATTTGCCTCGTTTTAACAAGGTGTGTGATTTAACCCTTGTTACCCCTTGTTTGTTTTCCACTTGCGAGAAAAGCCTGTTTTTGAATCGTTCTTTTGTGAAGATCTTTTTGTAAGAATATCTGGAATATTTTTTTACCTCTTATTATGGCAGATTTTTGTGTAACAAATGAAAAATAACAAGGGTTTTCCCGTTAAGTGGCATATTTTTTACTGAAAAGATTGGGATACCTAAATTAGATTTTATTGAGCTGAAATGTAAAAGGTATTGACAATTAATAAGGTTTAATACAGAACAATTAGGAATAACTTCAACTTATTCTTCACGGTGTTCTCATTAAAACCATTTAAAATAATATATACCACACAGATATTTACCAATTCTACAAATATTCGTAAGATTCGAACTCAAACCTAGGTTTCTAAACAGAACAAACAGACGTAACTTAAAAATTCTACTTCAAATATACTGTACAAAACTGGCTCAAAACTAGAAATGTTCCAGTTTGCTGCTTGGGTAACCTTTCTCTGTATCAGAAACGCGTACCAAGCTCTAACTGCGATCATTTTTCGATTCCAATGACGACTGTAATTTCGAATATGATCTCTAAATATTTTTTTACGTACAAGCATACGTAAAATATGACGTGTCACTTACTGTAAGATAATATTTAAGGAAACGTCTATAAAGAATAATAGTAATTAATTAAGTAAATATCTTTTAGTATTTCATACAAATAATTATGTGCACATGGTAGAGCCGTTTAGAAGGAGTTCACTCACAACGAAAAGTGGCATTGATTTTTTAGGGCTCCGTAGCCAAATGGCAAAATACGAGACCCTTATAGATTCCTCATGTCTGTCTGTCTGTCCGTCCGTATGTCACAGCCACTTTTCTCCGAAACTATAAAAGCTATACTATTTAAACTTGGTACGTAGATGTAATCTGTAAACCGCATTAAGATTTTGGTACAAAAAATACAAAAAAAAATTAAGGGTGTCCCATAATTAGAATTGAAACTCAAAACCTTTTTTTTGTTCAATATCATACGTGTGGGGTATCTATGGATAGGTCATCAAAAATGATATTGAGGTTTTTAACATTATTATTTTCTAAACTGAATAGGTTCCGCGAGGGTAAAGTGGTAAAAAGTGTGCCCCCCCCCTGTAACTTCTAAATTAAGAGAATGACAAAAATAAAAAAAAGTGTATGATGTACGTTACCATGTAAACTATCAACGAAAATTGGTTTGAATGATATCTAGTAAGTAGTTTTATTCTAATACGTCATAAATTGACTATTGTTAAAACGTGGTTAAAACACTGATTAAAGTAACAACGAAGTACAAGAATTTTGGTATGATGTTACTTGCTGCTACGGAAGCCTTCATGGGCGAGCCCGACTCGCACTTGACCACTTTTATTCTATATATATTTATTCACTGTAAAATTTTAAATGACGTGTATTTGCTGTATGAATAAATTAATATAAATCTAGGTAAGCATACACATGTACTTCAGCCAAGCTATGACCAACCATGACAGCAGGCTGCAACTTTTACCATAATACCAGATTTTGTAGTCACGGCAGTCATAGAGTCAACAAGTAAGATAGAAAGCTCATAGTACTGTCCCCGCAATACATTATGTCGTCCCACAGTCCGCGTCTGCATGTAAACAATCCCTCATACAGATAAGACAGTGGGTGCAGAAAATCTTGAAATATTTATTGGACAGGAAACAAACTAAACATAAATAAATGTTTATATTTATTTAAAACCAGCGCCCCGAGGTATTACCCGCGTAGTTCCTGTTCCAGTAATTGTTTCCCGATGTCCCCCCTATATGCCATTTTAGACTATGAACTTTGTATCCATATAATTATGTTCTAAATTTCAACACGATCCTTTCAGCTGTTGCAATGTTAATAAGCAACAAAGATCCAAACTCGTATCTATAATAGTTTTAAATTCATTTTGCTACAAATAGTTTGACGCTTTTTAATATGCTACGCTTTAATATAGTTTTTTTTCAGGTTTCATGTAACTTAATATTATGTGTCATGATAGTGTTGCTATTTATTTCATCTTATTTATTTTGCCATACTTAGATCTAGATTACAACGATAAATTAAGCAAGATTTTTCACTTGAAACATTTTTTTTAATATCTTTGTATGACGAGACGAGCAGGACATGTGCCTGATGGTAAGCAACACGCCTGCCACACAATAGCACACATTGACAGACAGGTAATGGATCATAAGAATACCAAATCATTACCTAGCACTGCACTGCGCTCGTCACCCAGAGATCTAAGATGTTATATCTCTTAGCCCTGTAATTTCTCTGGAAACATTGCCCTTCAAACCGGAACACAGTAATGTTAGCACATTATTGCTTGGCGGTAGAATAACTGGCAAAGGTGTGGTACTTCCCGAGGCGGACTCTGCCAAGAGTCCTACCACTACAATAAATGTTCGTACTAAATCATCACCCATAAATATCTTAAACAATATTTGAAAACCTATGACATTCGCCACACAAGGTCTTTAAAGACACTTTCATTAAAATGAATTTAATTTTTCAATTAATATTGTCTTCTTTCTAGCTCACACAGATAAAAATGTCATAAGTATGATAAAACAAAAACATGCCCTATCCATTCATACCGTTTTGGCAATGACACTCCAAAACTATAATAAACCGGCGCCTACCAGATTGCGGTCCTAATCCGTGCCAATAGCACTTTATTATTCCCCACAACCACACAAGCTAGAAATATTTTCTCCTTTCCTAATCTAGGATAGTAAGCGGATCACGTCAGCTTATTTGTGTTTGTTATGAGATCTAGCCCCCCGGCGCCGAGCGATGCAGTTGTCTTGGAGTATTTTCTATTGTGCAAATTGAACCAGCATTACGATATCTACCTGCTCTACGGAACAATACCGTAATTTATGGTGCGGTCCCTGGAGTAATGATAAAGGTAACAAGCTGCTGAATGGTAATGCGGTCTGCATAAATCTAAAATTACGTAAGCACTAGTTTGGTTTCAGGGTTTGGGATGTCGATATTATTGGTGTCGGAGAATTTTGATGCATAACTTTTGAAGTGAAAACTTGTATAGTAACGTTGAGTAGTTTATGGCGTAGCGTTGGAGCGGTGGCGGAGTAGGAAAGCGGTACGTGTGCGTTGGATGCTTATTCGATGGATGAAATGTTGTGAATTCTAGAAAACGAGATATCTGTATGCAGTATCTCTGTTGTTGTCTGTTGATGATGGTGCAACATAAGTGAAACAGAAATCTAACCGACAACATATGACCTATAGCAGACTCAATGCCAACTCAGCTGCGGAATAAAATAAAAAGAATACCTCATCCTGTGCTATAGACAGAAATATTGCTTAAAATTATGAATCTGATTTTATCATCTCTATTTGTCATAAATTCAGAGGAAACCAACAAGTATTGTACAAAATCGTACAATCAGCTCTTCGATCTTGTTTTCAATTACCATTTTAAAACAAAAGTCTTTTACTCAAATAAAAGTTGAATGAAACTGAAGGAAAGCCACAGTTTCATGTTTCAATTCTCTCTTACCCCTAGGGTAGTGGGTACGTTTCCTGGTATTTGGCAACGTTATTTTATGTCGTTTTAAACAGAACTTTAGCCCGGGGACACACTGGCTTTATCGCATGAACAAAGTTCCATTTCATTTTTACATGTTATTCAAGAATGCCTTATTTTTGTTACTGTTTAAGAGTTTATTTAAAAGATTTTTAGTAGACGGGTGAGGAAAGTGTCTGATTTTTGAGTAAGGACCTCAAGTTTATGTGTCATTTTGTGGATTTAATTACGTTAAAAGCCAGTGATGATACTTGTACCTACATCTGAATTATGATTAACACACAAATGTGCTGGTGGAATTTATACATATACCTCTCCAATGTGTAATTAGATTTCCCGCCATTAAGTCATAACAGTTTCACAGGTTATATACATTTCATGGTTGTGTCACTTACTACTAGTACTCACACTAAAACGGTTTGTTCGAAGTTTCTGTCGTTTTGGATTTGAAACAATTTACCATATAGGTACACGTGTCACACATATATAGGTACACGTAGATTAATATAGAATATAATATTTTATGAACTATTTAATATTGCTCAGATTAATAGTGCCCTTACTTTCTGCGCTACCTCTAAGTTGGGCAGGCGGTGGAGGCAACTCGACATCTGCCATAGGTCCTTAAAAAATCTAGCGTAAACTTCAACCCAAACCAGCCGCCACCACAAAATGTCAATTATTAAAAATTCCAAATAAATTTGCTTGTCTATTTCATCAGAAACACAAAATCCTACTCATGTTTTAAGTGTACATTTTTGAATTTTTTGATGTTTGTTGCGTCACGTTTTAGTGTATGAACGGATTGGTTTGAATTTTGGAAGGGTTAGTCAGTCAGGTTATAGTCTGCAAGAAAACATAGGTAGACTACTTTTTATTCCGGGGAAATAGCGGAACGGTTAAAACCGTAGGATGCTACTAGTATCTACAAAGACCTTGTTGATTAAAGATAAAGACGAAATGCGAATATTTTATAAGCACAATAACTGTTACAGGTATTAAAAAATTCGCCCTTTAAACCTGTACAAAGTTTGTCTAGGACAACATTAAAAAAAGGACATTACGTCGACAAAATACCTAAAATTATCACAATGTACGTTTTAACAGATATCAGCACAATCTTAATAATAAAAATTGGCAAAATACGAGTATCGTAGTTTTACTAAATCATCATATTATGCTTAAGTTCAGTGTGCCAATGTCTCAACAACACTAGAACAGGTACAGAAGCGCCGATGGCTATCGCATGCGAGTCACATGCGCGTTAACATTCCTCGTACCTCGTAGGTATAGAGTTTAGCTTTGAACCAGTTGGACCGTCTGCTCTCTAAAGACTACTACAAGTACTTTACACTGCAGTTATGTTTCTGTTGGTATCTCTGTTTACTGATATTATGTAAAGGAAACTTTCAGTTGCATCTTTTCCTGCTTTTAAAATTCTAGTAAAAGAAAGGAAGTATATGAAAATGTTCCTTCTTGTTCTGCTTTTAAAATTCAGTGAAAGGGTGTAAGCATTGCTTTGGTCATTGATATCGGATGTAAAGTATAAAACAGTCGAAATCTATGGCGGTTGTGGATTAATGAGGTATCGCCGATCGTAGACAGTCTGTAAGATCAAGCTTAAAGCCTAGAAATATTGAATATTGACGAAGGTTATCTGGAAGAGATCGCTTTTAGCGAGAAGATCGCCTTTTGTGCCCCTTATGTGTTTGTTATTTTATTTGTTACTTATTGTCAACTTTGTTTGTGGTGCCTATAAAGTGTTTTTTGTATTGTATTTTATTGTGATCAAGTTCATTACCAGTTGCAAAGTTTTACTAAGACGCTCAAAAATAGAAAAAGTTCCAGAGAAACAGAAATTTTCTATGTAATTCCTTCAGAAACATTGACCTTCAAACCGGGTCGTGATTACATCTGCATGTTACTGTTTAGCGGTAAAATAACTACCAGAAATTATTTAGTAGGTCGGTATTCCACAGGCGGGATCTGCAAAGCTATCGCTTCAAAACTTACCAAATAAAAAAATAGGAATCACAGAGGCTGCCGATAATAGTGAAAACTTATGCCTTGAACTTGACTAAACTTATGAAAATCGTTTTTTCGCGAATATCTGCCTTCCTATTATTTAAAATGACAATGCATTCATTCCGAAAGTGGTAGAGAATAAAATTCTCTACAACTTTTGTTCGAACTTTTTTTCACAAATCGCTACCGAATGGAGAACCTCCTCTTTTATTGAAGTTGGTTAAAAATAAACTAAAACCGATACTATAAATGTAGCAGCTATTTGAAAAGCTGAAGTAATAGAAATACAAAATTTACATTTCTAGTAGCTTATTCAAGAAACTGCATTTTAGCTGTCCTTATAATGAGAACACTCCATACTCATGCGGCTTAGTGTCCGCACAAATGTGGCCACTAATTGAATAGATTCCAGTCACTTACCACTTTAGGCATAATAACTGCTTGTTATGACTATCCCTATTTATAAATTAAGTTATGAAAATGAGACATATTTTGCGATTGTAATAAAATATGTCTGTATAAGATTGTTATATCTAAATAACTGAACTTATAGACTTATAACGTTACATTTGCATCTGGGCAACTATTTTGTAAGCTACATTAAAATGATCTTGTTGTGAAACAAGTCGGTACTACAAATTGGACATTATTATAGGATTGTAACTGCGTACTACGAGTATACTTACCTCAATAAATACGTAGATACTATAGACATATTTTAGTCCAGTAATGCTTAGACTGTTCAGTAATGTTCCAGAATGTTCAATAATGTTTAAAAAAGCGTTACTTTTTCTAGTTTTTTAGAGTGACGAAACGAGTTAGATATGCACCTAATGGTAAGAAAAAGCCTGCCCGTAATAGCCAAGTAGCTATTTAAATGTTAAGATTCCAAATCACTGCCCAGTACTGCACTACGCTGTCGCCCGGGTATATCAGATGATACATCTAATTGCCTTGTATTTTTCTGGAAACCTCGTCCTTTAAACCGAACTCAGTAGCCCTTGCACATTACTGCTTGGCTGTTAAATACGAGTAGCTCACTAAAGTATGGTACTCAAGCAGTACGACCACCACCACTACGATTACAAATAAATAATATTGCAGGACAGTATCTCTAAACATAAACACTTGAGTGTATGTAGCATACGAAGAACTTAAAATATCAACATTAATATTGCACGGGATTTGTACGTAGAGTTTATGAATGAAGGTAAGCTAATTTCGGAGACTGTGAAATAAGTACGTTGTGCCCAGAAGCTGGCCACTAAATGTTCTCATTGGGGCATGGGGCTTTCTTCCGCAAAGAAAGAGTCAAGATAATAGTCCACTACGCTGGCCAAGTGCGAGTTGGAGCATGATACATAACCTCGAAAGATTCTTGGAATACGCCGGTTTTTTGATTACGTGCCGTTTTCCTTTACCATTAAAGCCACTGGTGAAGGCAAACTTGTACTAGAAAAAAATATTCAAAAGTGCAGATGGGATTTGGAATTTGTATTGTGAATCGCACGTTTTAGCCATTCAGCCACCACGACTATATTCTTTGTTACATAAGAATGTCAATAAACCGAAATCAAAATTTTGTTAAGATAATCTTTTCTTTAAGATTCTTTTAATTATAATGCGTAATAAAAGAATATTAGTGGACTTTGCACCCCCAACACTATCAAATTCTAATTCCAAACTAAGCAAAGATTGTACTATGGGAGCCCGATAAATACAAAGTTCATTTATTTTCATATTATGTTGTCGATCGCAACATGCTTACGATCTAAAAAACATAAAATCTCAATGTTATTTGAAAACAAGTCGTAACGACGGAACGTGATAGGCTGTGCTACGAATAAGTACTATAGACTAACGCTGCTTATGTTAGTACTCATTTACTTTTAATCTTAAGCTAAAAAATATAAAAAAATACCTAGTTAGTTAGTAAAACCTTTTTCACAAAAAACAATACATACAAAATGTTCAGTATATTTTTTAAACAAATGCGAGCTTCGAATTCTTTGTTCTATATTCAACAAAACATACAAATACAATTATTATTGACAATCGACTTTGGTACACTTCGCGAGGTATAAGCTGAGCTTTGCATTAGTGTGAGTGATCACCAATCAGGCAGGAGCTTGAAATTTTGTCCGCGAGGTATAGGCTGAGCTTTGCATTAGTGTGAGTGATCACCAATCAGGCAGGAGCGCGGCGAGACAGAATGGCGCCGCGCCTAAGGGCGGTTGTCACACCTACACTATCCATGTACACTCGCACAAATGCAAAGCTCAGCTTATGCCTCGCGGAGTGTATGTACGTAGAATGTTTTTTTTACGTAATAAATTAATTCGAATTTAGAACAAAGAATGAAAAATTTTGTTTTTTTCCATTTTGGACTACGCATACGCGTTGTCAGTTTTTGGTGTGAAATGGAGGTAAATTCAACAGTTTTATTGAGTAAAAGATGCCAATTGTACCACTCAATGTGTGGGACATTGAAAAACCTGTCAAACTTTTTTTGATAATGAAATGAATAGTGGTTATTTAGATTTATAATTTTTGATGCTTCGAAAACAGTCTGCTATCGATTTTTTCATTTTCTTCATGCGAAAAATTGGTAAAAATTAAAACAAAGGGTAAGATAAATAATAATTGAGCGTGACGTGATTGAGCAACAAACATCCAAACATTCAAACTTGTATAAGAAGGCTTAAGATTCAATATTCTAACAAGTGTAAACTTGTTTTCCAATAAATTTAAAGACAAAAAAGCCCACTGGAGTGGGGTAGAGGCTAAGCTACCGGTAGATAAGGTAGCTGAATGAAGAACTTCTTGTGACGCATACCGTGACCAGGATGACCAACTTTTGTATCTGAGCCAACCGTCTAACCAAGGCTTAATTTCTTGTTTTTGTTTTAGTTATTGTAGGCCCTTTACTACTAGCTTCCCTCTGCAATATAACCCTCGGCTTACCAAAATTTATTTGTTTTGTTTTCATGAACTCTACTTTTAATTTATTAAATAAAAGTAGCCTAAGTCATGCATTATACCATCAGTGAAAGTCCCATTAAAATCAGATAGCAATTTCAGAGAAAACTGAAACAAATAAACGTACATTTTTTACGTAGGTAAGTAACGTCCAAACTTTTATATTATTACTATTCTCATAACTTTATTAAAAGCTGTCAATTTGGAAATACATATACCAATTTTATTTATAAATCTACTCGTATTTGTGAAGATCTAGACGTATAAACATACCTTTAGATATATGTTATGGATAGATTATTATAATTTATGATGACATAACACGACGCAAATGAAGTCATCACGGGTTACTACTATAAAACTAAATTATGCGCCACAAAAAAATGTTCCGCTCACAGAATAAATGCCCAAAATGCCGGCTAACACGTGTAATGGATTGCCAGACATAAATATGTGCAATTTCAGCTATTATTAAAACATTCTGCGAAAGAAGGAACATTATTTCATAGTTATTTATTACTTAGGGTTAACAACCAACCTTTTTATACAATGCTTACATTTTAACGAAGTGGTAGGACTCTACAAAGATTCCTATTCTCCTAAAGCCTATTGGTACAATAGTTGTTGCAACTTCTTAATTTTATTTGCGTGAAAGCTGTATCTATGTATATCTAAAAGTCTATGAAGTGATATGGGTTAAAGATTAGAAAATAATCTATGTGCTTTTCCAGACTCTTACAACCTAGACCGACCAGTCTTGATTGTAAGAGTCTATTAGCTTATTTGGTAAGTCTGCTAGAGAACCTAGTGATCGTGGGTTCGATTCATAGCTGGAACAAATATTTGTGTTACGCATACAAGAACTTCTTGTGTATTTATATTTGTTTTTATACATCACAGGGATGTATTAACAGTTATTAAAATGTTATAAAAGTTAGCGTAATACAAGCTTTGCTGGGTTTTAGGCTAGTTAGTTTTATGTGAGGAATGTGCAGGAATATGTCCAACAATATTGAATGCATAATCTACTTTGCTTTAATCGCGTCTTGCATAAGACCAACAAATTAGTTAGCTGGAGTGGGGCGAAGGTCATGTTAGCAGAAGAAAAACTATAAAATATACTCGTTGTTTGATTTTATTTGCTGGACAAACAATATTATGAGAAAAGTAATTAAATAAATAAATAAATAAATATTGGTGGACAATTCACACACAACACCATCTGACCCCAAACTAAGCAAAGATTGTGTGATGGCAGCCAGATAGCTGATATAATACTTATATAGTTTTAAATACATACTTATTATACATAGAAACACCCAGACACAGTGCAAACATTTGAATTCATCACACAAATATTTGCACTGGGTGGGGATCGAACCCACGACCCTCGGCTTCGCAGGCAGAGCTACTACAAACTAAGCCACTAGGGCAGTCATATTTCAGTTAATTGGCCTTGGTAGTTTTAAATAACAAATAAAGTACTATTGGAATAGGCTAAAAATCATACCATCCTATTATAAATACTATTTAAACAAATTTAGTAAGAAAATATAAACATAGAAACTATATTTATATAAGAAAAAATGACAAATAACCCTTAGTATGTTTTCACATGAATCAAATTTTGTCAGGCATCGTCTTTTTTTATCCATAATATAAAAATATTTACAAACCCGTCGTTTTTCCAAAAATGTCCCAGTTCTCCAAACATTTTACCAAAGTGATTCGAAATTTGATTTCACTAGAATTTTTCAGTAGTGTTAGCAAACACGGTCACGATATAACTGCAACGGTCGACTAATCAAATATTTTGCCGGTCAGCACACTGAACGCCTAAATTAAATTCTGAGAGCGGTCACGCGCCGCATGTAAATCGCACGCAAACCGAATCAAATTGATTTCAAATGAAATCAAACTAAAAGTAAACCTCGAACAATTAGCGGTTGTCAACCCTAGCTGGTCGTAAACACAAGTTGCTAACGAACCGAAGCGGGGGAACCCTGCACAAATTTGCAATTTCGATTGCAAGCACACACCATGCCGGCGCTATGCATCGAACCTGCACACTTTGTTATCATTAATTCTGGATATAATAAATGATGAATAGTTAAATACTTTCAGTAAGAGAGAGAAACTCATAGTCTGCAGTGAGATAAAATGCTGATGTAAAATTCAGTTTAGTATATTACCGTTTTACGAAACATTGTTTAAGTACTCTTTGGGTTTGTATTATGACACGAACGTCTAATATAGTATGTTTAATTCGATTTAACTCAAAAAAATACACAGTGCGTTTGAGTAAATGTCATGGTAATTCGTTTTAAACACATTGCTCCTCAAACCAACACATAGTCAATTAAATAGATCACATAATCTATTTTTAATAATGACTTATTAAACATTAATGTATTTAATAGTTTTATGTATAATACTCGAAAAACTAAAATAGGATTATTCTACGCCTACTAAACAAAGCAGTTAATTTTAAACGTTAAAAGCAGGATTATTCGTCACTAATGTTTAGTATCCGTTTAGAATTTGAAGAACTTATGAAACAGTGTTTATTTTTCCTTGTTTGAAAAAAATGTGTTAACAACTTATGGTGTGCGACTGATATAAATTTGGTTGGTCACTTTTATACCACCAAGTGGCCGTCTAGACAAACTTCCGTGCAAAAGACCAGGTAAGCACCCTCATACGAGTTTTAAAATGCAAAATAAGGAAGTCCGCATCGCTTAATCTTTGTTGAATAAGTAATTTCATAAATTGTTTGTTAGCATGAATCATGGCTGTAGCGCTCTAGCACTAACAAAGAAAATAATAGGACTAATTTAGAAAATAAAACATTTTAAGTGTTTTAACACGCAACACCACCTCTAATATAAAAAAAAATACTTAAAGGGTAAATTACTTATTGCCACACCTAACTTATTCATTGATGTATTTTGAACATTCTACTAGAACAAGTTTTAAATTAGCGTACGACCACCCAAATAAGTATCTACTTCCCAAAATCTGTACGGAACGGATCGATATACTTTCTTTATACGTACAGTCTTGACCAGATCCCTCATTAATTATATCATATTCTCTAAAAGATTAAATTTAGATCTTATTCTATCAGATTAGTAGAGTACTAATCCTACGAACATTATCAGTAGGAAAGTTAGGATGTCTTTAATGTTTATTATTTGGAAATTTGTTCTTCATTAACAGCGGAACATTTGATTGGATCGGGTAAAAATTTGTACCATGGTTTGGTTAAAATCTGGAATAGCAAAATACGCTGCATTTTATCCCGAGAAAATACGGGAACGGGAACTACACGGGTAGCACCGAGGGGTGCTGCTAGTACTCGTATATACAGGAAACAAGAAGATCCTGGTATTATAAGTTTCTTGTTTGTAATTTCTTGTTTTTTCTCTGTCTAAGAACGACTTTTATTTTCGTTGCATTTGTTTACTTATATAACAATGACAGAGTTTTTTATGCATTTATTCCGTGTGACTAGTCGCCGCATTGCAACACTATGTAAGCGCGATTTAGTCTAGAGTTTTTATGACGCTTTGACAGATGAGCTCACAGAAAAAAAAAACATTCTGTAACCATTTAAATTTGCTCAAAACTTTTACAGGTTTTGCGCTTGCGTAAACCTCGACTCATAATTAAGTAAATTAGCATCACAATAAGTGAAACATTATATTGTAAACAGACAAAATTTTGTCTCCACTGTTGGAACTCTGAACTAAGCAAATAGTGCGTGTTGGTACGTATCCTCGAAAATAATTTGTAAAGGTAATGTACTCGTTTTTTTCTTGCTTAAAAAGTTTCTTGTTTATCGTATACCCGTTACTTATTTAAAAAAAAATATAATAGACCATTATTTATCATAACAAAAAATATAATTATTTCCATTAAAAATATAAAAAACATTTCTTCTTTCATGTTATTTTGTGACAGTAGAACTTATGTTATCGATTCAAATAATCAAATTAAAAACTTCCCAGCAGGATACAGAGTTATAATGCGAGTTGTACTGATTTACTTAACTATAGTACCATAACAATATCATAAAATAAGTGAATCTGAAGAAAGAACACGGGCAATGTACTATATATCTAAAGAAACACCATCCAACACAAAGCTCATACACACTCGAATAAAGTTACAACTTGAAAAAGGGAACTCTATCATAGACAAACAGTTTTATGTACATTTTATTCATAAACAGGGGACTTCGATTTGCGTGTTCTGATGTAGAATCGTAAAATCATTTTTTATGTTCTCTAGAATAGGACGCCTTGCTTCCCATAGGCGTTTGGTTACAAAGTAGCATTTATGATTTTGGTTTATGCAATGTTGAGGACTTTATTACGTTTGAGGATAAGTTATAAATTGAAAAGCAATATAAGGGAAAGTCATATAAAATGGTAATTATCAATCTTAGCAGCTAAGGATGGATGTCATCATCATCATCATCATCAGCCGCAAGACGTCCACTGCTGAACATAGGCCTCCCCCCTAGATTTCTACAATGAACGGTCCTGCGCAACCTGCAACCAGCGGTTTCGAGCGACCTTTGTGAGGTCATTTGTCCATAGGATGGATGTACATATACCTAATAAGATGAGATGAGGTGAAGTAGGTAATGTAAGTAAAAGTGAGGCAAACGAGGCGAGGTGAAGAGAGGTGAGATGAGATGAGATAAGAAAACTTAATTTCATGTGGCGGGTTTATGGCTTAGTGCGATCTGTTCCTGGTGACCGTTTATAAATTGAAAAGAATTACAGTTACTTACAGGTTGCATTTATATATAGCATTTCACTATTACTGTGGGTTATAATAACTAGTTGATGGTTTTTAACTAATGACTAAGATTTATTCCATTTTTGCGATGGTTAGTTACACTAATTTTTTCCAATAGCTTGCTTTGAAAACCGTTATATTCTAGTTATCAGGATTTTATATTGGAAAGTGAATTGTAGCCAAACACGAATTTTGTTATGTTCTATTTTTCGTCGTAAGTACTCGTACTCTGATAATAAAGGTATAATGAATTTGCCCAATAATGACGTATGTTTTGTTTTTAAATAAAGAGTGACGACACGAGCAGTATCTACATGTGTCTGATGGTAAGCAACATGCCTGCCACATAACAGTACAGTGACACGCAGCTATTGGAACATGAAGAGTCCAAATCATCACCTACCACTGCACTTCGCTCTTCACCCAGAAATTTATTTGAATCATACAAGAGTCTGACGCGTATTTAACTTCAAATTTGTTCAGAGGATAATTGTTTGAAATGCGAAGGTTAATACATATGATCATATATGATTCCGTAAAATATCTTCCATAATTTGTTGATAAAAAATATATACGGTCGAATTGAGAATCCTCCTTTTTTGAAGTCGGTTAATAAAAAAAATCGTTATCGCCATTCGGACAAAACGTCCTATTGCTCAATCGCAGGTACGAATTCCACCTGAAACTCTGTGTATTTATTCAAGAGCAGATGTACGAATTGTCATTACTATTGGCTTTAACTTTAACAGAAAGTATCCTGAAGAAACAGGCGTTTTCCAAAAAAAGATATCTTCCACATATCTAACATGTGTTATCCACCAATCCACATTTTTCCTATTTTCCAGACCATAGAGATCAAATTAAGAATAGATTAATATTGTTTTATGGTACACCATGACGACCAATAGAACAAAGAAATGCTATATTAGAGTCGCCGCTACAGCTAATGTTGATTTTAAACGCGAAATCTTTACACCAGTGACGATTAAATTTAACGATTCCGAGCAATAATGTATATCAAATCATAGTATTCAATTCAGTTTATAAATAAAAAACTCGGTTAGTAAAAAGTCGTAAAATTCTTTTGTGCTATCAAATAGCGTTATATCAAATAAAACGTCACCGGTACGAGAATAAAACCGGCGCAGAGCGTCCGCGCGAAATATTGTTAAACTTTCAAAACGAGTGGACTCTGCAAAGCGAAACTACCAATTTGTCTGCAGCGATGCCGATTTTGTGTGCGAATAAGTGAATGTTTCGGTTGTGTTCAAATGTTGTTGTAATTTCTATAGTTTTGGTTGATGTTTTAAGGAGTTTACTTAGTTTTTAGTGCACAAACGGTAGGACTGTCATTTGTTTCACTGGTCTTATTGTTTTTCTATATTGTGTTTGACAGTTTAAAGAATTAAGAGTTTCTTAATATTTCATTGCAAATTTACTACCGTACCATATTGATTTTGCTCCATTTCGTCTGTTTGAATTTGTTTGACAACGAAAGTAGGTATTTATAAGGATTTCATACAATTATTGTTTAAAAATAAGATTGCTTATATTATAATTATTACCTAATACGTACCAAATATAGCTAAATAAACTACTAAATAATGTATACAAAATGTAGAATCAAGAAAATTTTACTAAAAAAGCATTGGATTCAGTTTTCTAATATCCATTCGTTCATTAAACGAATCTATCCTAAAACATCTTTATCACTAACAAAATCAGAGCCACGACCCAAAAGGCCCAGAGCAACGTTATCGACCCGCCGAAACCTAATTAAAATTTCTTATTAGCACAAAACCAATAATAAATCTAATAGCTGTTACCGACGACAACGGCGGCAGTTCATCGATTAGTTGCTTGAACCTGCGATACAGTTAATTAAAATCCAATATTGTCTAACCAAAATTGATTGCTCGAAACCACGGTTACTTGCTAGAGATGCCCCGTATTATCTGTCACACATCGATACAAATAAAACGTTTTGACATAACTAGTGTCAGATTAAAAAAGTATTTGAGCATTATAGATGGTTGTCTGCGAAATTTCCACTGATATTTAATTTTATATTATGTGTCTATTACTTTTCTGCCGTTAACTTGAAATGAAGGAAAACATCGTGAAAAACCCGACGTGTTCCTAAAATATTTCGATGTCATGTGCCATCCACCAAACCGCACTGGGCCAGTTTCGTGGATAGCCTAGACACTATCCTTGCGAGAACAGGACCCAAGTCCCAGGAGTGGGAACTTTTAGTAGGTTGCTTATGCATTACTTTTCAGTTAATTGTTTTGATGAAGAACTATCTACATACATAAATCACTGTCTACATACATGAAAATTGAAAATAACATAAATAAAACTGAAGTATGTATCTTCAGTTCTTTTGATGTTAAGTACCTAACATCGATTTAGAACATGCTGTGAACTGAATTCATAAAATTAATGTGTGAAATTAATGATTCCAGAGGAAGTACAGCAAAAAAATGTAGTTAGCCTGTTACGATGCCCGGTTACATGGATTTCGCTGACCAACAAGTCATATTCAACATTACTCAATTGAAGACGGTGGCGTGATTCCCACCGTGTTGCAAGCAGTTCCGCGAAGCATCGGACCACCCGGAAGATGGACACCGATCGGCGATCGGCGTCCCTTAGCCGTCACTTCGTAGTCTCATTTCGACGCGTTGACACTTAATTTAATTAGTTGTAATTTAAATGTAACTATAAATTTTAATAAATCATTTAATTTGCAAAAAGTTTTTTTTGCAACTCCTGGACTAGCTCAACTTAACTAGCCCTGTTAATATTATAAATGCGATGGTTTAGGTGTTTGGATGTTTACATAATTGGAAATTCAGATGTTTGTTCCTCAATCACGTCGAATGAGAAAAACGTTTGAACGTATCGAGTAAACATTTGGGACACAGATGATAGTCTAGAATCACACGTACCACTGGTAAAAGAAACCAAAAAAATTTAAAAAGCATTTTTTTAAATCTCCATCTCATTTAAAAAAGTAAGTTGAAAATAAGACTCATCATTTTTCTCTCTCTTGGCTCAGTCTCTCATGTCTGTGGATCGTGGTCAGCATCAGGGTTGCATCTGGAGCGGATGATCTGCCTCCACCGGTTTCTGTCCCGCGCGTCTCTTACGATGGCGTAAAATTTTGTAGAAGACGGGTCCTTGACTTGATCGGTCCATCTGGTTGGTGAGCGACCACGCGATCGTGTGCCCTCGGTTTTTTCAACTATGATCAGCTTTTCCAGATTCCCATCGCCTCTTCGCATTGCATGCCCAAAATTTGACATTGTTGAATATGGCTTTGTTGACATATAGTGGACAGATGTACTTTTATATCGGAGCATACGAGTATATATCGGATCTGAGTTAGGATAGTCAATTCAAATAGGTAACATCAATTTATACACTAAAACATCGACTCACCAACCCTTTTCTAATCTACCTACGGAAGCACTCGAGACTCTGATGTATTGTTGCAATATCGTTTAGGGAGCTGTTTTCGCTATATTTGTTGCAGAAGAGTGTGAAATATCGGCTGCCTCTGAGAAAAGTGGCGAGAATGGAGCATGCGAAGCTCTTTAGTTAGCTTGGGATATTGGTTTAAATTATTCACATGTTGTTGTATAATAATAATTATCTTTAGCTTTAGTTATTAATTGCAATACATTGTTTCAATTAAGTCGCATTATTATCGGTGCCAGATCGTTGAATAGCGTTGCTTGAACCTGCGATACAGATAATTAAAACTTTAATACCGGCGTCGTGACTCAGTCAGTAAGTAGTCTACTTACTGTCGTGGGTTCGATTCCAGGGCAAGCATTTTTTTTGTGTGATAAATGTATATGTAGTAATGTAATACATTCATGGTGTTTGTTTGTTTTAAAATTACATAGCTGTCATATAAGTTATCTGGCTTCCATAATATAAGCTTTATCTACTTAATTTGCGGCTAATGATGTCGTATGAAAAAATCTCGATAAATATTTTCTTTTTCTCATTAACTAGTACTTGCCCACAATGTTCAGACACGTAAAATTTAAAATCATTTAGTAAAGAACTATTCAAAGAGATTTTTCTGTTCTAGACTTTAGTTTATCTGATATTGTTAAGGCGTGATTGTGCAACAAGCATCAGCTTCCACAATAATAACAGATATTTAATAAAATTTCGTGTATATAATATATTGCCATACATTTCCTGTGTATTGTACATACCTACGTAATTGTCTGATAACTAGCAGAAGCGTTGAAATAAAATAAACTATTAATAATAATTTACAACAAAAGTTGAAAAACCTATTTGTGAGCAAAAATCAGAGCAATGGTATTCAATTTCCAGTTGAATAATTGACGGTAAAGCTGAAAATAAAAATCACACCTTTAGTATAAAATGGAATAATAAAATTTGATTTTCCGACTATCCTGGTCGTATTGTACGTAATTGTCTGACGACTAGCAGAAGCGTTAAAATAAAATAAAATTTTAATAATAATTTAAAACAAAAGTTGAAAAACCTATTTGTGAGCTAAAATCAGAGCAATGGTATTCAATTTCCAGTTGAATAATTGTCGGTAAAGCTGAAAATAAAAAATCACACCTTTAGTATAAAATGGAATAATAAAATTAGATTTTCCGACTATCCTAGTCGTATTGTACGTAATTGTCTGACGACTAGCAGTAGCGTTAAAATAAAAAAAAATAATAATAATAATTTAAAACAAAAGTTGAAAAACCTATTTGTGAGCAAAAATCAGAGCAATGGTATTCAATTTCCAGTTGAATAATTGACGGTAAAGCTGAAAATAAAAATCACACCTTTAGTATAAAATGGAATAATAAAATTCGATTTTCCGACTATCCCGGTAGCGATTGTTCTTCAGAATTGGCGAGCAGATTGTTCTGTCGGACAATGCCTGGCCACTGTTTGCTGAGACAATAACAAATTATTCATGCACTGTGATGGAATGTAAACAGAATATGATTGGCTATTAGCATGTGGGGTGTCGACGACGCACCGACACCCTGGGGACCAGTGGGACACGCGTAGGCAATGACTTCTTTTCTCTTAGACTTCACTAAACATCAGCTGTACATAAACTTAGATAAGTTGAAACTCACTGATTTATGAAATGCTTGATGTTTTAGAATCAGTGTATTTCATTTGGAGTGTAAATACTTCTTAACCTTCTCGGCCATTCAAATGTTAAGCAGTAACAAATATCACAAAAACACACAAATATCACAAAGTATTTCACTAATTAATACATGGCGATAGAAAATTCTCACTAAATGTTCCCATTGCTGGGAATCGGGGCCTTCTCTTCCAAAGAGAGTGTCAAGACCATAATCCACCACGCTGGCCCAGTGCAAGTTGGTGGAGCGCACATGACTTCGAAAGAGTCTAGGTACATGTCGCTTTCCCCCACGATGTTTTTCTTCGCCGTTTTAAGTTAGTGGCATTACGAACATTACTTTGAAAAGACAGTGATGCGCGTGGTTTTGAACACGGAGTCTCAAGATGGGCAGTCGCCGGCGCCGTTCTGCCGTAGTCGGCAGACCAGCCGTTTTTGTGTGATAAGTATGTGTATTTACACAATCTTGCTCATAAACACTAATGCATGTGTTCGCACATGCATGTGTTTAGGTATGTGCATGCTCGTACATCTACACACGTTAAGCCGCAATACACAGATACATGATGTACAACAAATAATAACATAACTTTTGACGAGATCAATGAATGCAATTCTTTTGATCTAGCTTGAGCCTTGTCTATAACGTCTCAACTCGTCGGTAACTCCAGACCCACGGATCATCTCCCCCTGGCTATTAGCAAGTCGCCGGTAGCCACATCGAACTTTGTTCCTAACGTATTCGGAACTTAATTTAATTAATTACCAACCCCTCCTTACTGAGTCCATTTCGCTAAATATTATTTCGAGGGGCCTATAACTGAGATCAAACACACGAGTAATAATTCAGGACGGTCGTGTTTATCAAAGAAAGCAGAATGAAATTATATCGTGTGTTCGGGAGCACGTTATTAAAGGCCGTTTGGGCTTTCGAGCGCTCGTTTTTGGTTGGATTTTATTGATCATTATTCATTTTGAACGTTGACGTAACGGGCTGGTGCATGTTGTATGAAGTTGTTAAGGGTCCTATGCTCATAAAAGTAGCATGACGCTATATAAATGGCTCTTGGTATAAAATTGCGAGTTTATTTGAAATATAAACTGGTAAGCATTTGATGGTACGTGCTTTTGCTTGCAATTGAATGTTTTATTTACATGATTTTATTGAAGGTTTTATTATGGCTTTAGTGAATACGCTTGCTTAAATGTTTAACAAGTTAATCCATTTCAAATATACGTGATTTTATTAACAATTTTAGATCAATGATTTCGATACATTGTAAATATTTGCAGAAAATAGGTACGAACAAAATTCAAGATTCGGTAATAAAGATCACAATGTCACCAATTTTGACAGCATATAGATACAAATTTAGAGATCATTCTTAGCGATGACCGCCAATTGGTACTTTTTTCCAAATTTAAAGGACTTCCATGAAAGAGGAGGTTATATGTTCGATCGTAACTTAATTTTTTTTTAAAGAGGAGGTTCTAGAATGATATGATTATAAGGAAATCAATGACAAACTAATTATCTTACCATGTAACAAAATCTTGAAATATATTAATGTTATAATATATTATATTTTGACCAATTCCTGGTTTCAGATTGTACTACAATACTGCACAAAATTTAATAACCATGCAACAATCATCTAATAAAATATTGTACCTACTATGGAAAGCAGATAGCTGATGCAACACATATTTTATTTAATTTCACAAAGATAAAACAAGGCATAATATTATGAGACACCAGAGAGTCTACCGCCTAACTAAAACTGTCTCAGCTTTGATATCGTTGCCTCTTTTCTATTCTTTTAAACTGACAGGGACACCAATAGCAAAGCCAAAGCAGATTTAATTAGACGTACCTACGCCCGCAGATAGCAACGAAATTTCTAACAATCATCTGAAAAATAAAGTTGCCAACACTGGCCATGGGCAGTTTTTACGCGTCGCTTCCGTTATAATACACTAGCTGTACCCTGCCACGCTTCGCTGTGGTACATTGTGATGCAAAAATTAGATAAAAACAATCCTTGATGCGGATTATTGGTATAACATTGTAAAATTTCAGTTCGATCGGTGCAAACGTTTTGAGTTTTTGAAGCGTACACAAACCAACATAATATTTTTATACATAGAGATATATGTATTTTTCTTACAGTTTTAGACGCGCATTTTTTTCAGTTGGGTCTTGCAGCAAAATCTTTTCTCCTCTATGCCTATTAGGAATTTCGTTCTAATAACAATTTGATCATGGCTACAAATACTCTTGATCATTGTTTTAGAAATATTTTTGAAGTAGAAATAATGAAAAACCGTTTTTTTATTAACTTTGGGCCCTTGTAGCTTCTTAACCAACATTAAAATTATTGTTATTATGAGAGTTTCAGTTTTGCTCCAATAACTCAATTCTGAAGGGTTCACCGATTATTATTATTGGGAATATTTTCTCAAAACTAAAATGAGACCAATATGAAGTAGAAATACTTAAAATAAAAAGTAATCAAAATCAATCAATTCACAATTAATGGACAAAATAAAAATATTTTCTCCGTATTTTTCCCCGAAGTCAGTTAAAAATAATGAAATATATGTTCTTTTATTTAACAATATTGTAAAAACTTAGGCTTAAGAAAGGAAATAAATACCTACATGAAAATGGTTTTATCCAATAACAACTCAACTAAATTGTACGATACATCCAACGTTTTTGTTTGAAATTGTTACATCTGTAGCATTATGTGGTCATATTAAAAGTATACACCGATTAAAAGGGGAATTCTCGTCAACGCAAGTTGCATAGCTAACGAAGTTGTACTAAAATTTGCAATTTTGATTGGCGCGCGGGCGACACAATACTATCTACATTACGCACGTTAGTCTCGATCGACAAATTATAATTGAATCATGGGGCATTGAATTAAATCAATGGAACAATCGCAATCTGTAAAAAGTAAATATTACCTATACCAAAAGGCTCATAGGCAATGACTCTTGTGCGAAAAAGACTTCAAAGTCTTGAACATCGCCGAAAAGTTGCTAGCCTATCGGTTTTTTTATCGGATACACTTCGGAGAGTGTGCAACTGATCTGCATGCTCTAATACCACCTTGGCCTTTTTCTATCGGACTGCTCGTAGTTCGAAAAAGCATCACATCAACATGACATCGTTTCATGGTTGATGTTCCAAAGACACGAATGAAGAGATTTGACTCTACTTTTGTGATAAGAACGTCCAGGCTGTGGAATACGTTATCTGAGTGGGTATTCCCCGATGGTTACAATCTTGGTGTCTTCAAATCGAGAGTGGATCGGTTTCTTCTAGGTAAACACGCTCCATCGTGGACCTCATCGTTGCTTAACATCAGGCGAGATGGCGGTCAAGAGCCTATAAAAGGAAAAAAAACACAGGCGAGTGGCCAACCCTATTGTCGGAATTTTATTGGCTCCACAAGGGTTTCTAACAGTGGAACATTTACTGGTATAATAATGTACTCGTATGTACTTACATCATCGTGAATTAAAATATAACATTCATGATCAGCCTGTATTCATCCGGTGCTGGACAACTACCGGCTAAAGAGGTGTGAAGAAATCGTAGTAATTTTTTAAATGTCAATATTTGGATGTTTGTTACTCAATCACGTCGTAGCGTCTGAACAGATCGAGTTGAAAATGGGAACAAAGGTAGATTATAGTTTAAACAAACTGGGTATTTAATACAAAAAACCCAAACTAAAAATTATAGGCACTCAAAAGCAAAAACTAAATTGATCTAATTAGATATTACGAGTATAAGCGCTACTCATATATTTGAATTCGGTGCCAGTCTGGTTTAAAAGCTAGTAGACAGATATCTACCTTATACCTAAGTAGTAAGCAGGCCTAAGTAAGTAGTACTTATCTATTACCTGTTAGACTTGGCTGGCACCGACTTCAAATAGATGAGTGAGCAGAGCTTATAATAATTACATCAATTTATTTTTTGCTCTTGATTTTTTTTTCTATTTCTATTTGTGGTTTTGAAGTCAGTTTATTTTTTTTGTAGGAAATAGTTTATTTTACCCTTTTTAGTGTAATACAAGTTTTTATTAATGCATTTACACAATTTCGTGTTGACAGCGAATTTTATAACAACTTTTCTGAAATCTAAAATTATGTCATCCAGATAAAATTGTAGGCAAAGTTTAGTTTTCTGGTCATATTTCAAAAACCACCACACCGATTACGACAAAATTTATATGGGACCATTCGAAAAGCATAATATAGCCCTCCAAACACAAAAAGCAATATTAAAATCTGTTTGGGCTTTTTCTAGAAATCAGATAACATAAAAAAAAGAAACATGGTGGTTTGGTGATTTTAGAAGTAGAAATGTGTTTTACAACGAAAACTATGTAAATAAATCTAAACACAGCTAAAAAACTGTTCACGTAAACGCACAAAAACTGCATCGAAATACCAGAGAAGTTGCTCTATCATTGCACCCCGGTTAATTTACCGTAATTAATATTAGTGTAATTAACCATTAGAGCTTAAAACAAAGTAAAAAATTCTATTAAAAGAAATATAGAGGCACTAAAACATTGGTTAGACAATGCAATACAAATTTATTTAAATAGAAAATGAGACTATTCAAGAACAAGAATCCACTGGCCTCGAGCTAGTTAGAACTGTGTTTCGGAAAACACGTATTAAAATCTACAACTAGGTGGTAACTTCGCTAACCGACACAGTCTGCATTCGATTTATTTTATAGCCCGTAAACAATGCTGCCAACTCCTGCTACTCTCGTTTGACGTTTATGGTAAAAGATTTTACGGCAAAGCGAATCCCCGATACCTTTTTCCCTGTACTATTTTCTCTCAACATGTAAATGATAGTAGCCATAAAATGCATTGAGTTCGCGCCACAATCGCACTTTGGACAATACAAATGTTTAGTTCACGCAAATTATGATACTATTCAGAAGCAAGAGTCTAAATATTCATTTGGCTATTACATTTTAGTATCTATTAACATTGAACATGTTTAGTATGAAAACTAAAGTGATTATTACATAAACATAAGTGGTTATTAAATCTATAAACGGGTAACTCATGTGCTAAACGAGCTGCATTAACGCGAGCGCACTCTCCTTGAAAAAGATCGCCAGACGCGATCGAAACTTGAGTCGGACTAGACTGACTATATCAAACTTGAGTTACCCGTGCATATATTTAAAACATTTATCATGCTACAAATAGCGTTGATTCTATTCACTTTTCGCTAATAATCTCGTTAAAACTTCAAGCTGCATAAAAAACAAAACCGGCTGCTGCAAAACTTTTGACCACATTTTCACGGAACCGAAGTTCTCGATTTCATACCAGGACACGGTTTTAATAACCGCGTCTGCTCAATGTTCGAATTCTAATCGAGTTTTAAATTGCACTCATTCTTGTCTGGCGCGCTCTGAACTCGATCTGAACTTTGGTCTCTCATCCGACCTATTCCTCGTTAGCCTCTCCTCAAAAGTTGTACGGAGACTTGGACAAGTTTTTTAACTTCACCAAGTCTCGGTTCCCATGATTAATTAATTCGATTGTGCGTGAGCTATTTGCGACGTGATCGGTTGCTGCGGTGTCCATTATTTTGCGATTTAGGTCGAGGGGAGACTACTGTGGGGTCGATTCTGCTCGGTCACTGCACTAAACAGTCTTGTTACAAACCCGCTTTACAACTCGCGTCTTTTTTATTCGAGAGTTGAAAGGGGAGGCGTGTTCCTTACGGCGCGAGGACAACTTCATTTAGGCGGTAATAATTCTTTTGAGGAAGAATAATTTATTACTTTTTCTCGGTCAGCGTGACGGCAGATGAAAATGATGAGGCTGGCCTATTAAATATAGATTTCATTTTTCTTTCCGACTGTTTTCGTGAGGAAATATTTTCGTATTTTGAAACATTATTAGTTATCGATATATTTTTATTATCTTTAGAGACCTTGAGTTTGTTGGAAATATTTTGAGGATGTTTGATGTTTATGATAGTAACTACCTACATTATAATATTATCATAACGCATTTTGGCAATGTTGCAAACTCAACAATGTTTTTTTTAAAGAAGGAAGTTATAGTTTTCTAAGCTATTCAATCATTATTATAAAAACATTGTAAAACATACAAAACAAACATAATGTAACGATACATATTGGCTTTAAACAATATGTAAGCGTACATTTCCTCCCTAATTTATAGGAGACTATGTGGATATCTAGGTACTTACATACTGAATTTTCATACAACTAATATCTGTTCAATCGTGTCCTCACGATAAAGCATATTTTTCTTGTTATAACATTACTATTCTTCATGTGTTTATTTCTATTTAAAACTGTAAAAACTTAGTTTTTCTGAAAATTTTATTTGTTTACTTTATGTCATTATACTTCAAACATCAATCAGCGATAAGCAAACTCTACCATTTTCATAAGGTTGTATAGTTTTTAGGTCTAATTCTCTCTGGCCGCTAATTATAAAATAAACTGTTCTCTTATTCTAGACTTGAAATACTGAAAGTTTTCTTGTAAAATCTAGGAACTGAGATGGGCAGATAACATTTGGATTTCAAACCAGAAACATCTAGATACCCTGAAAGATACAAAAGAGCTGAATAAATTGAAGCCCAGTTAATGCTGTGGGCTACTGATCCTGCTGCGGGCTGCTGAACTCTCGAGCCATTCCCTGAGCCCTCTCGAGCCCAGAGGCTTCTGCGGGCCGCTGACCTCTCGAGCCCAGAAGCCGTTGAATCCTACCGTTCAAGAAACCCTCTCAGTTTCTGATTTTTTTTTAGTATTTATAAAGTAACTCAGTAATATGTACTTGTACTAAAAATCAAAACGCATTGAGTCTAATTTATACAAATTGATTCACCAATAACCTCCAGATTTTTATTCAATAATAGCCTTTTCAATAACAACCGCCCTTCGTTCTTATGAAATTGTGAAACAGAATGAAGTCATTGTGAAAACGTCACTTGGAAAATTATTTTCCATTTTGTCATAACAGACGGAGTGTTTTAAAATTGTTTTTTTTTTCTTCAAAATTATTTGAAATCATATAATGTATTTTTTGTGTTATGCTTGTTGTACTTAGCATATCAATAAATTAAGCATTTTGTATTTGTCTTTCCAGAGTGGGCAGAAGTAGCGCTTCTTGATGATTATAATCTGAGTGTCCTTAAATCGCGAGTGAATTGATTTCTTCTGGATGAGCAAACTCTGTCATAAATCGTATTGTTGCTTAATATTAGAAGAGGTGGTATTCATGGTTATATGTATTATTTGGTTAATGGATTTACATGGTTATATGGATTTAAAAAAAAGAAACATTTAAGGAAATGTCTGTTAAATAACAATGAAATACAACAGGAAAGATTCCTTAGGTTTCTCAAAGAAATTGGTTTCAAACATAACTAATTACAATACAATTATAACTGACAATCAAAGTATGTCATAGTTTGCGTGACAAAAAAAGTTGATCAATGAATAAAAAGGTTTTTATAACAAAAAAAAAACACTGGAATAAATGTATTTTCATTTCAAGAGCTATGTTTCTAAATGTACCACCACAAAGTGGAACAAATAATCCACTCTTATTCCGAGTGGTGATTCAATATCTCGAACATTTGCAAACAAAATAAGCGTAGAACCACAAGAAAATCTTCAGAGAGTGTAAACTTATGACTGAAAAAAGCGAAGACGTGATAGAATCGACAACCATTCATAACCTTTGACCGATGGTTCGCTGAAAAAATAACAGCTTGATGCACTTATTTAGATGTGTCGTTTAGACTTTTAATTGAAAGAAGAAGAGCTCACGTAATAACGTGTAATACGTAGTAATACTGGATGATTTGGAAGATAAGAGGCAAAATATGTTATTGTATGTGATGGACCGAGATTGGATTATGTGCTAAGAGTATTTAAATTTACCGTTACGAAAAATGATGATGATAATTATAATATGTTTGTAGGTGAGTATGTATAATTTAATAATACTTTATGACTTAACAAACAATGTTCAGACATAATAAACTATTTTCGAACAAAAAATTAAACCAACTTCAAAACCACAAATAGGCACTCAAAAGCGAAAAATAAACTAAAATCATTATTATAAGCGTTACTCACTCATCTATTTGAAGTCGGTGCCAGGTAGTGGATAGATACTACCATCTTGGATTTTAAATTTGTCATGGTGCAAAGTATTCTACTAGTCAAGCCCTTTCATTTGATACCCATATTGCGGTATTAATGAAAAAATATAATATAATTAGCCATTTTGTGGTGGCGGCCATTTTGGATTTAAAATTTGTAATAGTGTATAGTATTTTAATAGTCAAGCCCTTTCATTTGATACCTATATTTAGGTACGTAGTGAAGAAATATTTTGTCCGCCATTTTGTGGAGGCGGCCTTCTTGAATCGACATTAACCAAACATAGCTAAGAACATCCGCACGGGTATTAACCTTGAAATAAATAACAAAACGCATCGAAATCGGCCCATCCGTTTGAGCTCTACGGTGCCACAGACAGACAGACACACAGGCAGACAGACATCGACGTCAAACTTATAACACCCCTTTTTTGGTCAGGGGTTAAAAACAAGTTTTATTACTTAATCCATTTACACAATTTCGTATTAACAGGATCGAGTTTCATAACTTTTGTGAAATCTTCAACTACGTCATCCAGAAAATTGTACGCAACTTTGAGTTTATGGTTCATATTTAAAAATCCACGCGACCGGTTTCAATAAGATTTATATGGGACCATTCGAAAAGCATACACATCTGAACACAAAAATAAATTTTAAAATCGGTGCAGAGGTTCTCGAGAAATCAGGATTTTTTTTATATACGAATTGATAACCTCCTCCTAAAAATAAACAACTTAATGAAATTTGAAAGTAACGCGACACTTCAGTACCTATGTAAATAAATGCACACCAATGAACGAAAGTTAAGTTATTGGGATATTGTTCATTCAAAAATAGAAAAAATTTATTAAAATGAATAATGGTGATAGCAAGCTAAACATGTTTATTCTCAAACCTATCAAATGTAAAAAAACGGTTAAGTTGGTTTCGAACAAATACAACCATAAACACTGCGAGACGCGCTTAGATTTTTGTTATATAACTAGCAGCATTTCGTGGTTTTACTGGCGTAGTTCTCGATAGCCTTATTTTCCCCGGATAAAACGGAAGTTCTCTATAATAGTTTTTTGCTTGTAAAAGTAACAAAAACACATACAAACATATACGTGCAACATATAATATTAGTAACATATTCCTGTAAGTATATCTTTTAATAAAATGACAGAAATCCAAATGAAATACATTGAAATCAGTTTTAACAATAGTTGATGTAAAACCAATATAGGTGATGTAAAACCAATCATAATTCACACATTTTAAACGGAAAGTAAGTACATCGCACATCTACTGTTTTAAACATCAGTGGTTAAAACCTACATAAATAAAAGATTCCTATCGATGGAGTGAACAAAGAAACACAGCAGCCAAAGAGGGGACAATAATTAATTAAATTAAGACTGAATAAAGTTGCTATCTCTTCGTTTTTATCTAGCTAACTCTATTGGAGTTGCGAAAGATAAACTCTTTCATAATTATATTTTTTTTCAAGTTTCGTGGACCGTAAAGCAGACAATCAAATTACAAGAAGTCTTTGTTTGAGCTTATACTATATACAAAATTTTCTAAGAAAATTTTATTTCTTTGCCATACATTCGTTTATTTTACTGATAATAAACTTATCTTAAATTAACTGATAATACTACTTCACGAAATAATTATCCAAATATATGTTTTTTTTAACCAAAAAAATAATATCTACCATATTATGTATATGTTTTTCTTAATTTTATCATAGTGGTCCATTAGCAAAAATTAAGCGACTATGTTTTCTAGAATTGCCGTTTGTTAGTTACTACTCAAAATTACTTCTACAGTTAGGCTATTCAGTTTCATTTATACTCCGTAAAGGATCCTTATGAGTAGTAACAAAATATGGGAAAAAATAGCTAGCCTACATAAAATCAAACCTAAGCGAATTCAAATTACAAAGTGTGATCCAACCAATCAAATATTTCTGTCGATTTTTCCGGATGGTTCATTTCACTGAAATAAAATAAGTTTTACAAATTCCCTAAAACATCTTCTTGTTACGTTAAATTTAATTACGATCAGTATTTTACAACTTTTTGTTATTCGAACCATTTCACATAAATTCTCTATTTCAAATTCATGGCAATGTCGCAACCTTTTCTTTGGTCGTGTCACGTAGTGCCCCTTACGCACACATACCAAATTCATTCGTCCGTGTCTTTTGTTTGAGGAAAACTCTTGTTTTTATTACAAAGTATCATATTTCTCGTGAGTTATGACTCTTCTGGCTGATAGGATGGCTGTGAGCGAGCGAGAAGTGCGATATTCCAATAGTCCGTGAGGATTTTGCTCGTTTTTTCGTTTAACGACATTTCGGTGTTCTTCACTTATGGTTGAGAATGTATTGTGCTGTACAACTTTTTACAGAATAATTTATTTCGACGATATTTAGGTTATGTTCTCAAAATATGTTCTTTTGTGATGGGACAAACCACTAAACAGTTCAACCATTGCCACAAACTTGGGAACATGGTAAATTTCTTGACTACCACCAAAAAAATGGGTTGTCTATAAAGTCGGTTGGTTTACAGATGATAGTTTAACGTGACAACGTCATAACAAAACATTGATAGATGCGGTGCAAGCGTACAATGAACGTAACTGGACATAACGGGACACTTATTCGTGTATTCAGTCGGCGTTCATCGATTTATTAGAAGTCACGTCAAAAAACAAGAGACATAATATTATAAATTATGCGAGTACATCATTGAATTTTGTAAGAATCACTAAAGTTACCAGGAATTTACGATTATTTCACATATGTTATAGACGTATGAATGTTACGTATGCCATTTAAGATAAGCAATCGTATTTATGGAAACCTAAATCTGGCAAAAACGTCGAGCGGAAAGCGCCTGAAGCGCGGTCACACTCCTCCATATCTGTATATTTGTATGTTTATTTGTGTGATACCAGGATATTTATCTTACCCTCGGCTATCTACTCGTTAATATATTACGGCTGTTGTGATAATTTTGTAATTATCGCAGTTCCCGAAAGTTTTGCCACTGTTTGTTTGTTTTATTATGCTTGTTAGCATTGTATTTCGGCGTTGTTAAAGATGATTCTTTGACCTTAGATAAGCAATTTAGAAAGGAGTTGATTGTTTTGCAAAATTTAAACTAACTAAATACTTGGTCTAACATAAACTTTATCTTCTAAACTTGCTTACGGAGGTCTTATAAAATTTATGAAGACATGGTTTAGATACACCCTCGTATTTGAGTTTAAATGTTCTGTTTCATCTTTTGCTTAATTTATATCACATGAAAACAAAACTAACTGCCGTAATATAAGGCCCGGCTAAAAGTCAATTTAGTCTCTTTGATTTTGCTGTATAACGTTGCTTTGGTAATGACGAAAATTTGTATATTGATTTCATTTTACCTAAAAATTTACTAGGTTTTCAGTCACACACTTTGTACAAGTTTGGAACACGGCGGTCAATGTTTAATATTGTTACTGTTCGTTTATGAATAAAAAAGTACGGTACATAAAATTGCCGAGTATATTTCTTCATTTTAATTTCTAACATGGGTTTTCTAATGGTTTGTGTCTTATTGTAAAACTGTTATGTAATACAGTCAGCCTAGACTACCGAAAGGATTTTTATACATTTGGATACATATTCCATTTCCACGTTTTCCACTATCCACAAAAAATAAATTGACCCACCTAACAAGTAATAAGTTAGATCTCGGCCAAGAAGTGTCGCCTGGCAAGCGGCCAGTATTACTGCCAAATAGATATCTTTTATTCAGTAAAGCTCAAACTTTTCGCAGCATAAATTCCGCAACTAGAAGGCGCCCTCATGAAATTGTAATGAGCAGAACTATTTATGGCTAATCCTTTCGGAATAAACGACATGGGCTGTTACTCTGTAAGGTTCCACGCGTGTACGTCTGGTAGTTTTAAAATATCCGCATTAAAAAGTAGTGGTGGAAGAGATGGGCTTATGGGAGTTTAAAGCGTGTGAGAGAGGGTTGCTACGTTGTAGGTTGGAAGGGAGAGTGAATTTTTGAATTGCAAATAGGGGAAATGAAGCCGCCGCAGTCGGGTCTTTCCCCACCCTAGAACGTTTCCGGTGCTATAATCATCGTTAATAACAGTGGAGTAGTTTAATGAATTTATGTTGTCATCAAAGCAAGGAGCTAAGTTGTAAGAAACTTGGAACGTATGCGTTTGAGTTAAGGGATAACAGTTATCTTGTGGTTTCTAATTCGTTTACCAAACGTACCCCCCTTAACCAACAAGTTTGGAATTTGAAAATTAATATTCAATTTGTTCAGCAATACGAGTCCTTCAACTTTTTTCGCGAACTCTCATTAATTAGTAATGTTCAGCACATTTATTAACCAAACAACACGCCTGATAAAAGTTGATTCAATGGTGTATGTTTGCTTTCGTATTTTATATTTTGGTATTTTAATTAATATCAGCTCAACGAATTTGTTTTCAAATGGCTACATTAAAAAGTTACAAAAGTGTATAAAAATTAAAAACTGGAAGTAAATAATATGTTTTGCTAACTTAGAATTACTGCCGCCATACAATGGAATGCGCTATATTCCACATCACAGGTCTAACCTAGTGTGGAGATCAGAGTTCCCTATTGACGTCATACAATACACATCCCACATCTAACACATGCTTACTTATAATTACTAACTCCATTTCTACATTTAAATAATTTCTTTCTTGGTCTTCTCTGTTTGTACACAAATAAATCATTTGATTTCATTTCAAGAATGGTTTCACTGACTTCAATAATTATATTTACTCCAAAAAGGAGGAAGTACTCTTTGGTTGTATGTTTTTTTATTGTATGTATTTTGTGCGTTAACTATCAGATTCAGAGGTGGCCTCTTATAAATTTAATCAAAATCGGTGTATTTTTGAAATTTTGAAATAACAATAGAAAAATAAAATTAGCTTTTATTTATCTAGACGACGGCGACGTAGTATTAAGCTGACTTACTTAGCTTCTTATGAAATTGGGTTGAGTGTCTGAATTTTATTTTAAATTGTATTTTAAATATAATTATATTTTATTTGTAGGTTTATATTTTTTTGGAGAAAATTTATTATGAAATAAGAATGATATAACATGATAATCTATACTAATATTATAAAGAGGAAAGATTTGTTTGTTTGTTTATTTGTAATGAATAGGCTCCGAAACTACTGGACCGATTTCAAAAATTCTTTCACCTTTGAAAGCTACATTATCCCCGAGTAACATAGGCTATATTATATTTTAAAAAAATTAGGAATCCTTACTAAAACTCCAATAATGTAACATAAGGTGTAAAAAAAAGACCTGAAAAATTCCTTACGTCGCGTGCGCTGCGAAAACTATTGATGATAGAACAAAATCATTTACTACGACTTTGCAGAACTCATCATTATCTACAAAAAGTGTCGCGACAGCATATGTCTAAATATTATAGTTAATACCTTTTTATATTTTTTACATTTCATTCGGAAGATATCACGAGTTTAAAAATGCAAGTATTAGAAAAAGTCGCGTGGTTGTCGCTCATCGCGCTCAGCTAGCCAGCATGCGATGTAGGCTCCATGTAAGCGTCACTGTGGTACGGGGTCAATAAATATTATATTTTAATGTAACCATTCAAACTGCTTATAGTAGTATTTTATGGGTATTCCTGTTCAAAATTTCAGCAAAAATTTAGTTATAGGTAGTTTTCTAAGCCCATATTTTCAAATTTTTTTCAATAAGTAAGTACCTACTACTTACCTGATAATAAATATTATATTTTAATTATTCAAACAGCTTAGTACTTCATATAGTTCAATAAGCAAAAATTTAGTAAAAGCCTGTTTAATTATTTATTTCCTTCTATTTTTCATTTTATAATGCCCAAAAATGCCAAAAAGATCAAGATCTCAACTTTCTAAACATAGTTCCCAGGCGAGGGCAATAAAAATACGGCGTAATGAGGAATCTTCATCAGAAACTGAAAATCGCCTTGCAAGTCGGAGAGAATACGCGTCGCAATCGCGTGCTAGAGAGTCAAGTATCGAGCGTTCGCAGCGGCTTGCTGAACAAAATTTTATCACTGGCCCAGCAGCTGGTCAACTAGCTCATATACCGAGGATACCGATGATTCCAACTGATCTGCCAATCCCTTTAAACGACTTCAGTTTTCGGTGAAATCATCTTTCGCGTTAACTATTAACAAGTCCCAGGGCCAAACCTTCGAATTATTAGGGATCGACCTACGAAAAGAATGTTTCACTTATGGCCAACTGTATGTTGGCAACTACTTCAAATATCGTTGACAGGGAAGCTCTGACTCACTAAAACCAATGGCTTTTGTTTTGTAAATCTATACTAATAATAATATTATAAAGAGGAAAGATTTGTTTGTTTGTTTATTTGTAATGAATAGGCTCCGAAACTACTGGACCGATTTCAAAAATTCTTTCACCTTTGGAAAGCTACATTATCCCCGAGTAACATAGGCTATATTATATTTTAAAAAAAATTAGGAATCCTTACTAAAACTCCAATAATGTAACATAAAGTGTAAAAAAAGACCTGAAAAATTCCTTACGTCGCGTGCGCTGCGAAAACTATTGATGATAGAACAAAATCATTTACTACGACTTTGCAGAACTCATCATTATCTACAAAAAGTGTCGCGACAGCATATGTCTAAATATTATAGTTATTATGTCACAGTAATCAGTTTTTTATTCTAAAATATTAATTTATATATGCCCTAAGCTTTGGACATATAAAATGATACATACACATACATACACACACACATACACCCTTTTTTTGTATCGGGTTTCTAAAAAAGTAAAATTATAAAGGAAGTTTGAATTTTTTTTTATGAATTTTTTTATTAATTTTTTTTTTGTATTTTTTTATTTTAAAATTTTATACATACAGGGAAGCTCTGACTCACTAAAACTAATGGCTTTTGTTTTGTAAAAAATATTATATATATGTATAAAATTTTAAAATAAAAAATTACAAAAAAACATTTAAAAGAAAAATTCAAAAAAAATTCAAACTTCCTTTATAATTTTACTTCTTTTTTGAAACCCGATACAAAAAAAGGGTGTATGTGTGGGTGTATGTACCCGTGCGAAGCCGGGGCGGGCCGCTAGTAATATTATATATGTATAAAATTTTAAAATGAAAAAATACAAAAAAACATTAATAAAAAAACTTCCTTTATAATTTTACTTTTTTTTTGAAACCCGATACAAAAAAAGGGTGTATGTGTGTGTGTATGTACCCGTGCGAAGCCGGGGCGGGCCGCTAGTGTGTTTATATTTTACATCAAAGGTAGTTAATGGCAAGTATTTGCATTAATGTCATAATGTAGGTACTATGGAAACTATCCTAATCTATACTAATATTATAAAGCTGAAGAGTTTGTTTGTTTGATCGCTAACGCTTAACGATGTCGGGAAGCACTGGTCCGAATTGAAAGATTCTTTTTCTATTGGATAGTCCATTTATCGACGAAAGCTATAGGCTATAGAACATAACGCTAATGTCTATAGAAGCGGAGCATGAATCAAGAATGTAACAAAAACGGGGAAAATATTCATTTTTGAGAGTTTTCGTACCGTGCTTTGACATGACAGCATGTGTCTACGATTGCGTCATTGAACCTTTGCTAATCAAATTTGTTTCTAAATTTGAGTTAGTACGACCAATTTCCGACAGGTGGCGTAGCAGGTAGCTAGTAGGAGTAGCAGTAGGATTTTCTGTTGACGAAAATGTCAAGTAGAACGTTACAAATTATAACACTAGATTAATCTGCGTAGGTACAATTAAAATTATAAATTAGCATATATTTCATTTGAATTGTCTTCATCGTTTAAATTGTTTGTTACATTTGGGTTTGTTTTATCTTACAGTTCCAATTTCAAATTTAAAAAAGAGATTTTATTTTTAATATTTCCGTCCTGCCGCATATTTTTACGTTTTTAGTAAATTAAGCTATCTACATACTACTGAAAATACCGCTCTAGGATATAGAACAGGAATGCGCAGATTCGCTATTAGACAAAAGAGGGTGTAAAACATTCACGAAAAAGGTAAAGATAACGGGCAACATAAGTATGCATATTAAAGTTCTTTAAAGTTATGAGTTAGGATTATAAACTACGACAAATCACATTAATTCTATAAATGTGAAAATTTGTTTGTAATTGTATGTGTTTGTTTCCACATATTTCCCTAAAGGCTGAACAAATTTGAATTAAGTTATAAATAGATTTGGATTAACACCTAGAACACTTTTTATCCCGATGAATATAGTTAATTGTTTGCAGCGTTTAAAACCGCGAAGCGCATCCGTTTCTTTACATAGGTACATTTTTTGAAGGGGCATATTATGACAGTGTCGAATATATGGTTGTTAGTTATGGTTTTTAACCCCCGACCAAAAAAGGGGTGTTATAAGTTTGACGTCGATGTCTGTCTGTGTGTGTGTCTGTCTGTGGCACCGTAGAGCTCAAATGGATGGGCCGATGTTGATGCGGTTTTTTTATTTGAAGGTAAATATCCGTGCGGATGTATTTAGCTATGTTTGGTGAATATCGATTCAAGATGGCCGCCTCCACAAAATGGCGGACAAAATATTTCTTCACAACCTACCTCAATATGGATATCAAATGAAAGGGCTTGACTAGTAAAATACTATACACTATAACAAATTTCAAATCCAAGATGGCCGCCGCCATAAAATGGTGAACTACATAATTTTTTTCACTACTGCCTCAATATGGGTATCAAACGAAAGGTCTTCTTAACTATTAGAATACTTTGAACTATGACAAATTTCAAATCCAAGATGGCCGCTACCACAAAATGCCGAAATACATTTCTTTTTTCACAACTCCCTTAATATGGGTATCAAATGAAAGGCCTTGACTAGTAGAATGTTGTACAGATAACAAATCTGAGGTAGTCGGGGGTTAATCAAATTTTTAATTTTGTTCTTTATACTAGCGTAGAAGGCGTAAGACCCTACTAACCTAACTAGGTCTTTATAATTCAAAACACATCGTTCGTAACTAAACTGCACTAAACATGTAACTAAACTTTAAAATATTCGTACCTTAAGTGTACGATTTCCAAAGCTAACCTTTCTGTGTGCCCTGTATAGCTTAAATTTTATTCAGCAATGCACATAGCTCGGCAGATTACATTCCTCCGCCGCGCCTGAAACCACTTGACGGCTGATGGAGCTGTATGTGAAATATTTTCATCGTGAACTGGGAAAGAGGACTTGGTACCTATGTTTAATTACGGTTTTTTTTTTTTTGATGTTTTTTTCACATTACAAAGCACAAAAAGTAAAGTGTGATTTATACTAGTGGTCGCCAAGTGCTCGAAATGAAAGCAATTTAATATATTCAAGTTAGCGTAATTCCGCTAAATTAAAACGGTGAAGGAAAACGTCGTGAGGAAACCGACATGTACCTAGAATCCATCGAAGTCATGTGTCATCTGGCATTGGGCCAGCGGTGGATTATGGCCTTAACTCTCTCCTTGCGAGAGAAGGCCCGAGTCCCAGTAGTGAGAACATTTAGTGGGCTGTTGATGATGATTAATATACTCCCGATTAGATCACGGACTTCAGCAATAAACAATGGAGTATTTATGTGTGTGCGTAAACAGTATGGCCACTACGAACTGGAAGACGCAGTGTTGGACAGCCTCCCACTAGATGGACAGATGACCTCACAAAGGTTGCTGGAGACCGCTGGTTGCGCAGGCCGTTCGTTGTAGAAATCTAGGGGGAGGCCTATGTTCAACAGTGGACGTCCTGCAGCTGATGATGACAATGCAGTGCGGCACCACGCAGTTTTACGTGACAAAATTTTAATACTAGATTAAGTTTTTGTCTCAATAAATACTTTGCTATTTTTATTTATCAAATCCAAATTACTACTCAGCACTGCACTCCGTTACTCATTCAAATACATAAGCCGGCTCATTTCTTTATCCTGCAATTTGTAAATTATTGCAAATTTAGTACCAATATCGACGCTATCTTTGATTAGCCTCATTTTTAGTGTCCCCATTTACGCATCGTCTGTACGGCAGTGCAGAAACACGGCGAGGTATGTCGGGCTCGACACCACTTATAGTGGAACACCGCTACCGACTAAAACCCCTACAGGTTTTTCCACCCGTGGCTTGAAGGCAGAGTCGTAATTTGATTTTAGTATAAAAACTAACGTGGTTATTACACAGTTTAAACAAATACAAGGGTAACTCACGTTTGATATGGTCAATCCAGTCCGACTCAAGTTTCGATCGCGTCCGGCGATCTTTCTCAAGGAGAGTGCGCGCGCGTGTTCGCACCTCGTTTAGCACTGTAGACTGGACTTACGATATATGTCAAACGTGAGTCACCCGTGTAATTATTTAAAATCGTCATTTGAATAAGCTGCCTTAAACCAAGAATAATAACAATTTTAAGATGTTTTCACGCCGGAATCGGCCGTTTTATTTTGAATTTCAACAAAATCTGTAAGAATTCACTGTACTCAGATATTTGCAAGCTTTCTGATACGCGGAAATGTTGGGTATTTTTTTTTAAGTGTTTTATTTTTAATATAAATTGAATTGCACGCGTTTCACCTTGACCTCGTCTTACTAAGTAACAAAGGATGCAAGTACGGTGTAAGATACTACTCAATTGCCCAAAAGATACATATGTTTAGAATACGGTGGTTAATCGTGAGATATCTTTATTATATAGGTATATATTTTTACTATTGTAGTACTTTTATTGTAGTATATTTTAGCAGATAGATGATTATCAGATATCTTAGTATATTTCTATTTTAGAAAACAATCAACAGCATCATAAAATGCGGGCACAGCGGCTTTTAAATTTTCAGTTTTAATTCTCTACACTGAGAATTAATGAGAATTACTACAATGAGAATGAGAAATCATTGATTCATTACCGAAAATCAGGTATGTAATACTCTGTTTTCTAAGCAGTTTTCATAATTTCTCCATTCAGAATAACTAGACTAAATTTAAAATGAAGTAGTTTCACTCAAAGTTGAGGTTAAAATTATAAATTGCTAGCAAAACATTAAAAACTCTGGTTGATGTGAAATTCATAAACGCGAAATGTTTACCATTAAAACATTACCGAGTTCCACATACGTTGAGTAAGGGTAAGCAGGCTATCTGTACTGAAAGGATTACTTACCTACACATTTTATACCTCTAAAAATGTACAGATAAAGATATCTGCGTTGTTTGTTTTAAATAAAACAACTAAACTAACCTAATTTCTATGTATAATAAGTATGTATTTAAAACTATATAAGTATTATATCTGCTATCTGGCTACCATCTTACAAGCTTTGCTTAGTTTGGGGTCAGATGGTGTTGTGTGTGAATTGTCCACCAATATTTATTTATTATTATTTATAATTGTCAACCACATCCATTTTGAGGTCATCTTGTTTATTTTGCATTTTAAGCTGAACAATTAGGATAAATAGTACATAATAGGTTATTACAAACTAGCAACAAGACGCGGTTTCACTTGCATAGTTGCCAAATATTTTCCTCGACATAAAAAGTAGCCTATGTGTTTAATAGACAAAGACAGAATGATATACCCCACTTTAAGTTTGCTGGAACTTTTGCATATATGCAGTAAGTTTATTTCCAATAAAATTTCCAATCTACATCATGTCAGTTTTTAACCTATTAAAAACGCATAAATTGGAGCTTAGTGGCCTAGGAGTTACGATGATACAAATGGGAATATAAACACAAATCGAAGACACGTCGAAAATATAACACCATTTTTGATCGGGCACAAAAAAGGAAAATAAACCAGGAATACCTAAGAGTGTATCAATATAGCTTACAAAATTGGTCTCATGAAATACAAGTACTTAAAAATTGGCATTCATGAGGGCTGCTGATAGAAGTGAAAGATATTAACTTAGAATTTTAGTATCAAACAGCATTATTGTTATATTATTATTGTTAGCAGACTCTTAGCAGAGTCCGCCTGGGAAAGAACCACATCTTTGTCAGTTATTCTACCGCCAAGCAGTAAAGTGCAAACATTACTGTGTTCCGATTTGAAGGGCAATGTTTCCAGATAAATTATAGGGCTTATAGATAGGTACAATATCTTAGATCTCTGGGTGACGAGCGCAGTGCAGTACTAGGTAATGGTTTTAGTCCAATAGCTGCGTGTCACTGTGTTTTATGTGACATGCATGTTGTTTGCCATCAGGCACATGTCCTGCTCGTCTCATCACTCTTTATTAAAAAAAAAAAAAAAATTCAACTGAAAAAACTCACCGCAGGTCAATAAATTTAAGTATAGGTACTTCCAAAAAATACCTAGTTGTATGAAATTTTAGAACTAACTCAGCCATCTGTTTAATTCACCCTCCTCTGAATAGTGTTGAGAAATGTCACTCTCCATAAAAGACAGGCTCAACTATTAAAATCTGCCCGCCCACTCAGCTGAGGCATCCGAGTCGTTACGCAGCTTACTGAATTAAAATAATAATTACTTACCCACCCCTCGCCGTTATTGTGGCGGGACCCCAAATATTTTGACACTGAACTGTTGAGCATGCGACCTCTGTATGCTTTACTGATGAACATTGACGTTTTTACAATTGTGTTTTTAAAAAAAAAAGTTAAAATTCTCTGTTCAATTTTGTCGAAATGTGCTGTGCTGTTTATACACACACGAAATTAAGGTAATCAATCAACAAGCAGCTTTTTTCAACAGAATTGTATTCAAATGTATAAGATAATTATGTAATATATGTATATATATAACAATATGGTACCTTTGTTTTTGTCCGCAGTGATGAGCTCAAAAACCCTCACCACGTCTACGTATGACATTTTACACGAGCCTACCTCTATTATTAAAGATCTTATTTGCATATTCTGAGTATTAATAAAAAAATTGTCAGTATTTAAGTTAGAAAAGTTCAAATAGCAATTTTGATGAATCAAAAATCGTGAATAGTTATTTTCGTTTGCTTGAACGAACCAATAAAAACTTAAACGTAGGCTTAAAGTCACAGAGCAGCCAATAAAAGTGAAAGCTAATAACATAGAGTGTTAGTAATAAACAACACTAATTTTGCACAATACGTCAAATGTATAGCTACTAATATGCTCACTGTACTTACACACAAACAATACATTTTAACATGCCTATCAAGTACTCATTGAACATGTAACTATATCGTACCTACAAATTCTACATTTGTTCACTACCTACTAACTAAACCGTAAATATATAAGAACGTGACTTTTATTTTATTTATCACTTTATAAAATTTACGTATTTACTACATAATTATAAAAACTGATATTTTTTGTCTTTGTTCAGCCTGTTAGAAAATCCATTTGAAGGGATACAGAAACCTGCAACACAAGCTTTTCTTAGTGCAGGTTCTGTGATCTTTAATTGTATAAGTCAAGTTCAAAAAAACATTGTGAACTCAAAATTTCATCGTCGCGGTCTCGTGTAGCGGTCTCGCTTCGCGGTGTCAGCGTGAACTTGTACCTTTAAACAGTTTTTGGATGGATGAAATTTTCATATGTCGACATGTCCGTGACTTATTTAACAAGAACAAAAAAAAAAACTACTTACTCGGTACGACTACCTCGAGTTTGTAATATGTACGACATTCTACTAGTCAAGTCAAGTCATCTTGGATTTGAAATTTGTCATAGTGTATGGTGTTCTACAAGTAGTCAAGCCCTTTCATTTGATACCCATATTGTGGTAGTAGTGAAAAAATAAAGTAATTCACCATTTTGTGGTGGCGGCCATCTTGGATTTGAAATTTGTTGTAGTGTTTTCGTTTATGACGGTTTTTTATCTTTTTTGTGGTTTAATTATCAAATGACTGACCTAGTGGCTTAGTTGGAAGTAGCTCTGCCTGCGAAGCCGAGGGTCGTGGGTTCGATCCCCACCCAGTGCAAATATTTGTGTGATGAATTCAAATGTTTGCACTATGTCTGGGTGTTTCTATGTATAATAAGTATGTATTTAAAACTATATAAGTATTATATCAGCTATCTGGCTGCCATCACACAAGCTTTGCTTAGTTTGGGGTCAGATGGTGTTGTGTTTGAATTGTCCACCAATATTTATTAAATATTTATTTTATTTGTGGTAGCGGCCCTCTTGGATTTGAAATTTGTCGTAGTGTATAGTATTCTACTAGTCAAGCCCTTTCATTTTTTGATACCCATATTGAGATAGAAGTGAAAAAAAATGTGATTCCCCATTTTGTGGTGGCGGCCATCTTAGATTTGAAATTTGTTGTAGTGTTTTCGTTTATGACGGTTTTTTTTATCTTTTTTTTAGAACTTTCATGGCATCCTTTTTTCGTTTCGTTGTTGTCCGGTGCCGCTTCTCCTAAAACATTCCATATGTCATAGGTATAATATAGTCCTATCTTTCAGCCACGTCTCTACTACAGATTTTATAATGTCTGTGTTAAAGTCCTAATTTTGCTAAAAATACAAATTTGGATTTTACATAGAACTTGGCACTCATTTAAATTTCCATTACTTTTGCGACGAAACCCACACCCAAGCATAATTTTTGTATGGAACCCTCCTTTTTATACTTATGTTTTTGGTGTGATTAATGTTTATGTTATAATAATGTATTTTTTTCTTTTGTCCCGAGATGTTTTTTTTTTTGGCATGGAGAAGGTAACTATAGTTCTAATGTTAATCAATATTGGTTTTATGGTATCGTGATTTGATCTGTGATTGTAATATTAGAATATTGTACAAATACCAGATGATTTTTAGACATAGTTTTTTATAGTATGGAGTGACAGTGTGTTTTAGTGGTGGGCCTTGGCACAAAAAATAGTGCACTGATCCAACGTCCCCCACTGGGGCCGGTTTTAGTGGTGAATTGAGGTAAGTTGTGGAGAAATAATTTGTCCGCCATTTTGTGGAGGTGGCCATCTTGAATCGATATTAACCAAACGTAGCTAAGAACAACGACACGGAAATTAACCTTCAAATAAAAAAACGCCTCGAAATCGGTCCATCAAATTGAGCTATATGGTACCACAGACAGACGCACAAACAGGCATAAACCTCAAACTTATAAAACCCCTTTTTTCAGCCAAATGTTAAAAAGCAACGCCTTTGAAACAGGGGCATAACTATAAGTGTTAGTTCATCTGTGCTAGTCGGCGCTTCAATTGTTTTACGCTAACACAGTTTCAGTATCCATAGCAATATTCGTTATAACCGAGTAAAATAAAAGTGGTCAAGTGCGAGTCGGACTCGCCCATGAAGGTTTCCGTAGCAGCAAGTAACATAATATAAAAGTTCTTGTAGTTCGTTGTTACTTTAATCAGTGTTTTAACAATAGTGAATTTATGACGTACTAAAATAAAACTACTAAATAGATCGCATTCAAACCAATTTTCGTTGATAGTTTACATGGTAATGGACATCATACTTTTTTTTTTTTGGCATCATCTTATTTTAGAAGTTCCAGGGACACACACGCACACACAAATTTTACCACTATCGAAGAGTCTCTTGCGCAAACTATTTAATTAAAAAAAAAAGAAGTTAGAAACCTCAATATCATTTTTGAAGACCTATCCATAAATAATCCCACACGTATGGTTCTGATGGAAGATTTTTTTTTAATTTCAGTTCATGTATGGAACACCCTTAAAATGTATTGTTTTTATTTATTTGTTTTGTATGAAAATCTGAATGCGGTTCACAGAATACATCTACTTACCAAGTTTCAAGATTATAGGTCTTATAATTTCGGAGAAAAGTGGCTGTGTCATACGGACGGGCAGTCAGACATGACGAATCTGTAAGAGTCCCGTATTTTGCCATTTGACTACGGGACCCTGAAAACAAACAAACGGAAACCGAAAAAATATTTTAAAGATTTATAATGAAATAAATATTCTTTGTCGTTGCCAATGTAATACTTAATTATTATACCTTGCCTGTCTCGTAAGATTCTACTTACTATCTTACGTCAATATTTTTTTGTACTAAATTCATAACTTTTTGAAAGATCTACAATGTAACGCATAGCAGGTAAAATGAGTACTTACCTACCTAACGTTTAAAAGTGTGTGTGAAAGTATTATTAGTTGATAATTTGATTAGTGTGTTTGTTTATTAAATTCTTTATTTAGCTTTAGTGTTTGGAATTGGACGCCATGATTTTTTTAAAATTAAAGAAAAACCTTCTAACGTTTTCTGGAAGAAGTTTGCACCGATAACGTCATCTATTGTAGCACTAGTTTATATTAATTATCTTTGTTTGAACTTCAGATTTTTTTATTTTGGTGTTATCAATAAAAATAGTATCCAGCTAATGCTTGTATAGAGGCCAATATTTTAGTTTAAATTGAATGCATTACTGCTGAAACTCTGCTACCAATCTACCAGAAACTATACAAAAACAAATAAAGCATTGACTCTAACACGGAACAAAAATTGTGGCGCTAACCCACCTAACAAAACAGAACAGAGGAATCATGGCTCTTGGGCACACGACAAAGGCCATCGTGACGTAATGAAATAGCCACTCGAGGCTATGTGCAAAATTTAACTTGGGCTTATTAAAGCATAATAATTCTGATGGAAATTCCTTGTCATATTGCATGTTTAGCTACAAGCCACCGGCCGCATTAACGTTTTAACTTGTGAAATCGTAATTTAAATTCGGTGAAATGCGTTTCTGATCGATTGTTTTTTTTATGAAATACAGTATCTTGACCATGAATTTATTATTCAAACAAGAGCCGCATTACATTTTTAATTTTTTATCTATACTAATATTGTAAAGCTAAAGAGTTTGTTTGTTTGTTTGTTTGAACGCTAGGATCTCGGAATGTACTGGTCCGAATTGAAAGATTATTTTTCTATTCGATAGTCCATTTATCGAGGAAGGCTAAAAGCTATAGAACATAACGCTACTATTAATAGAAGCGGAGCATGAATCAAGAATGTAACAAAATGGGGAAAAAATGTTCCTTTTTCAGAATTTTCTTACTTTTCGTGCTTTGACATGACACATGACAGCATGTGTCTAAGATTGCGTCATTGAATACCACACCTTTGCTTATCAAATTTGTTTATAAATCTGATTTGGTACGACCAATTTCCGACAGGTGGCGTAGCAGGTAGCTGAAGAGGTGTTGTGTTGTGTTGCTTTGTTTGAAAATGTTTGAGCGATATTGTCAGGAATTACTGAACCGATTTCAGTCATTCTTTCACCGTTGTATATGTACGGGATCCTCATGAGTGCCATATAATGTACCACGGGCGAAGCTGGGGCGGGCATATTAGGTATAGCAAATTTTTTCTAAAGATATTTTCAGCTGTGTTTTCCAGATTTTGATTTATGTTGGAAAAAATATTTACCTATTATGGAAATAAGTCATCATTTCATGTTTTACGTTCCTGAATCTTGAACAAGGAGGTTTGAATTTACTTTTGGAACGTTTAGACCACAGACTAAGTAGAGAGGTTTAGACTGTGTAACTTTTTTTTTAAACAAAGAGTGACGAGACGATCAGGACATGTGCCTGATGGTAAACAATATGCCTGCCCATAAAAGCACAGTGACATGCAGCTATTGGAACATGCCAAAATCATTACCTAGCACTGCACTGTGCTCGTCACTCAGAGATCTAAGATTTTATATCTCTAAGCCCGATAATTTCTCTGGAAACATTGCCCTTCAAACCGGAACACAGTAATATTTGCACATTACTGCGTGGCGGTAGAATAACTGGCAAAGGTGTGGTACTTCCCCAGGCGGACTCTGTCCTACCACTACTCTACAATACTAACTTGTGACCCCAGTAAGTTTTATTGATGGTTACAATCTTGATGTTTTCATTTCGGGATTAAATCGATTTCTTAGTTTCTTCCAAGTAAGCACCAGATATTATAGATCGCATCGTCCCTGCTTAAACTTAGGCAAGACGGCAGACAAGTATATCTTGTAGTAGAGTCCACAAAAGTCTTGTGTCGTGAAAATCGTGGCTGTTGTTACATTATGATACATTGTAATATCAAATAAATATTTAGACATTAAACTTCACAGATTGTTTGAAACGAAAGTTTCAGATATCTACTTTAAAAGTCAATATTTTCGTAAATATAAAACCGGTATTGTAAATAGCAATTTACGACGATTGTAAATCTTTTTCTCTCCATTATTATTATTGCACCACATTCAAATTGGCTTTGATTTAGATTTTTTTTTAATTTTGTGGTATTTTTACTCAACTAGAAGACAAAAGGTGAAGTACATACATTAATATTAAGATGTTAAGAAGATAAATGGAAGCCATAGTTGGGAAAATTTTGACACTTATGGCTCAAAAGATAAATATGCATAATGTAAACAAATATTATAAAGAGGAAATATTTGTATTTTTGGATGTTACGAATAAACTCAAAAACTACTGGACCGATTTTAAAAAATATTTTGCCAATAGAAAGCTACATTATCACTAAGTAACATAGGCTATGTTTATAACGAAAAAAAATGTGATATCCTCGGAAATTTTTACTAAAACCATCGCAAGGTATAAAAAAACAGACATAAAATGGCTTTCATCGCAAACGCTGCGGAAAGTACTAATTACTACTAAACTACTACTAAAGATTGACCAAAACAATGTTTTACAATATTATAGAGCGTATTAAAATCTACAAAAAACCTCGCGAGACCATATGTTTAACTACAGTAATTACGTCGCTACAACTACTTTTCAACATTTTAAAAGTAGATAAAAATGCCTATAAAATTCAGACCATGTTATCCACACATTTGTATGCATTCTTATCCAAATAAATTATTTGTTATTCAAAACTTTTTAAATACCTATTGATTACTTTTTGAATTATTGAAGCCGAACACACCATTCAAAAGATATAACGAAATTAAAAATATCAATCCTATCAAAATGCGGCGCCGCGCGGCGCAACACCGATAGAGGGGACACCGAGACACGGGGGACAGGGGAGAGGTGTTCGCAGCTATGAAATAGGTGGTACGAGTAGCCGCGCGTCTATTAATTTGCGCGGTCGGCTCGCTACGTAGTGGACGCAAATGATATTAAATATTAAAAAAAAATCGTAACACTATTTTATGTTCCAATCAAAAAGTTCTTTTCAGAATTACTTTTATATAAGTTTATTCTACCTTTACTGTTATTGTTCAAGTTTTCTCGCGCTTTCTACATAGTATTACATTAAATTTATTCAATTTCTGTTTCCTCGCGATGTTTTCTTTTACCGTTTTAAATTAGAGGCATTATGCTCATGACTTCGAAAAAACAGTGATGCGCATGTAATTTGAAATGGGGAATAGGATAGGGTATCGGGATATAGGATGGGGATAGGTCATCCCCAAAGGTCCCCTTTACGGCCTTTACCCTACCTACTAAAGTAGAATAAAACGGAGCATTAAGGGCTACGATGATGAGACGATCAGAAATCTAGCTGTGTCAATAGATTCAAATAAGCATCCCACTAAATATTCCCGCTACTGGGACTCGGGGCCCTCTCTCGCAAGGAGAAAGTCAGGTCCATAATCCACCACGCTGGCCCAGTGCGGGTTGGTGGATGACACATGACCTCAAAAGATTCTAAGTACATGGCGATTTCTTCACCATGTTTTCCTTCACCGTTTTAAGTTAGCAACATTACGCACATTACTCCGAAAAGACAGTGGTGCCAGATCGGCAGCCGCCGTTCTCCCGACTAGACCAGTACCTAGTACGTACATTTTTAATCAAAAGTAACCAAAACATTGCACAACCATAAACTACGATACGTCGTAGGTGGCATTAGCAGATTCTTAACACTAAATTACAACCATTAAATATTTACTGATTTAATTTTTGATTTGATGCGTAAAAGTAAAAGGGGAATAACAACGACGCTAGACATACCTAAAACTAAAACGTGCGCATGTAGCAATGTAAGTAGGCATAACGTTTTTAGGGCTAATGATAATATACCATAACAACTAACGCATAACTGTTTTCGCATATTTTTTGCCACCATATATAACATAATGTTTAAAGGCACACATTGAGAGAAGCATTACAATACCTAAACATAACAATTGGTTATATTAGGGTCTGTCACTGAGGTTTGACTCCGGGTGAGCTCTCGGAGCCAGAATCTCTATTATGGCCCTGAGTGTCACTTCTCCATACTCGACATACGCTCCGCTACGGAGGTCGCCGGCGTCTACGCTTGGCCTCGCTTGGCTCGCTCCTCTCAGGACCTGCCTTGAGATTCTGGCTCCCGCATTTTTTATAAAGTAAAGTAGGCAAAAAACATGCGTTTTAAATGATAAACAGATGATTGGGATTGTTTGTTTTGTCTTATGTCTTAAGCATGGCAAGTCTGACAAGAGTGTGTTAAAATTTGTAAGTCAAATAATTTTGTTTTATACTTATTTTCCATAATACCCGTGCGAAGCCGGGGTGGGCTGCTAGTAGGTAATAAAAGGGACCTTACATAATTACTAGTTTAACATAACTAAACGTGGAGTCGTTCAAGTTTTTTTTTTTATCATACAGCCGACATTTGCTTGATGATAAGCAACATACCTGCCATATAACGGCACAGTGACACACAGCTATCGGAACATGAAAAGTTCTAATCATTTTCTAGCACTGCACTGCGCTCGTCACCCAGAGATCTAAGATGTTTATCTCTTAGCCCTGTAATTTCTCTGTAAAAATTGCCCTTCAAACCGGAACGCAGTAATGTTTGCACATTACTGCTTGAAGGTAGAATAACTGGCAAAGATGTGGTACTTCTCCAGGCGAACGCAGCTAAGAGTCCTACCACTACAAATTTTCACCCTGGACATTTAAATATTCTACAGCTTTGGTATTACATATGTTTCCATGAATCACAGCCATGTATTTATAATCTTTTATATATAGAAAAACGTTATGTTGGTTTGTGTACGCTTCAAAAACTCAAAAAGTTCTGCACCGATCGAGCTGAAATTTTACAATGATATATATAATCCGCATCGAGGATTGTTTTTGTAGTGGTAGGACTCTTGGCAGAGTCCGCCTGGGGAAGTACCACACCTTTGCCAGTTATTCTACCGCCAAGCAGTAATGTGCAAACATTACTGTGTTCCGGTTTGAAGGGCAATGTTTCCAGAGAAATTACAGGGCTTAGAGATATAAGATCTTAGATCTCTGGGTGACGAGCGCAGTGCAGTGCTAGGTAATGATTTGGACTCTTCATGTTCCAATAGCTGTGTGTCACTGTGCTGTTATGTGTCAGGCATGTTGCTTACCATCAGGCACATGACCTGATCGTCTCGTCACTCTATATTTAAAAAAAAAAAAAAAAACTCATTTTTGCATCACTATGTGCCACAGCGAAGCGTGGCAGAGTATACCTAGTTACATATAATTATTACCTACGTCTGCTATGTTTCTCTTATAGTAAAAGCAATGTTTCATTTATGGTCATTATTAGTTCAATTAAGTAGTGCGTAGTTTAGTAGTGGTAGGACTCTTGGCAGAGTCCGCCTGGGGAAGTACACCTTTGCCAATTATTCTACCCCCAAGCAGTAATGAGCCAACATTACTGTGTTCCCGTTTAAAGGGCAATATTTCCAGAGAAATTACAAGGCTTAGAGATATAACAAAACATCTTAGATATCTGGGTGGCAAGCGCAGTGTAGTGCTAGGTAATAATTTGGACGCTTCATGTTCCAATAGCTGCGTCACTGTGCTGTTATGTGTCAGGCATGTTGCTTACCATCAGTCACATGTCGTGCTCGTCTCGTTACTCTATACAAAAAAAAAAAGTATTTTAATTTATTAATAATTATGACAAATGAATGAATACATAAGAGTATGGTTATACTCTATTTATACTGGTTATACTGTACTCTACTAGTAACAATATTATTTTGAATTAATCAAAATGCGATTTGCAAGTACCTACATTTTGTAAACAAAGTAAACTTTATTTTATTTTATTTACTCGAAATCCTCTTTATCTGAAAACAGTCTGCGTTGTTCAAATAACGTACCTAACAAAATGTATTTTTTCGTCTAGCGGTTTACGTTGTGTGTAAGTGAACTGTCAGACTATCAAAGTGACGTTTTTAGATACGAAACAAGATAATATCGTATGCAATAAAACGAATGCAAGCCATAAAAATAGTGAATTTCAAACATTTTATACACGGCAAATATTTTACACGGCAGATATTTTGACAGATTCATTCCATTGTTTTTATTTTCAATGTTTGACTTGCATGGCGTTTATTTTATTCAAACTTTTAAATTTAGATTGGGCAATAAGGGCACAATTTGAACTACAACTAGAGAATCATTGAAATGTACAAACTGCTGTTTCAATAAGTACATAAATAATTCTACTTAACACTAACATAAATGTAAAAGTTTGTAAAAATCTCTTTGTCTGCATGTTTGTTATTTTATTAAGCAAAAATAATTGAAGGGATCTGGGATAAACTTTGATACATCATTTGACAAAAAACTGGAATTATTTATCCCGAAAAAAAAAATACAGGATCTAATAAAGGATCCTATATCTGAATATAGGATCGAGAACTACGCATGCAAAACCACGAAATGCTACTAGTATTTAACAGTTGTACACATCTATCTAAAAGAAAAACTTGGAGAATGCATTTGTTAATCCAATCCTCTGTTAATTTCCGGCAAAGCCTCAAAATTCTGTTGCAGTTACACAGTTGGGTAAGTAATTACTCTCAAAATGGAACAAACCTAGTTTCGTTTATAAATTAAAAACACGGTAAACAAGCAATAAAGTTATTAAGTCTGGCTGCAGTCGACAGAACAAAAAGTTTATGGAGCACAGCAGAAGTTGGTAAAACCAGCCAAAAAACATTAGCGAAATATATCGCAGTCCGGTAGTCGCTTTGTAAATATCGCTCGGCGGGAACAAAATTGTATCTCATTGTAGCTGGACATTAACTACAGATTGTAAATCTCTCTCGGTGTCCTAAATTCGCTTTATTTCTAAACTGGACGAGTTATATGAGTACAACGAACGCAATATGTGACGTTACTAAATCTTCAACGAGTACTTTAATTAAAATTTTAAAAAGGTGCCCAGCGTTGCAAAAATTTGATGATGCATCGAAACTCTATACTTTATTTAAGTGTTCACGTTTATGAGTTTCGAATTAAATACTTTTCTTGACTAGTGGTGACTTCATCAAGGCCGTGGTAGGCAGGAAGAGCGGTGGAACTTAATACCGGCGATTCTCTCCCACTGCGGCCTCTATCCCACAGCCACGATTTCACGCAACCTACATGGCTGTTTTTCCGTTGGCTTGGGGGCAACACCTAGAGGAGCGGCCCCACCGCAGAGTCACCCTAGTGTGGGCATTTTAACATAATATTTACATTTAATAAGTATGTATTTTAAAACTATTTAAGTATTATATCAGCTATCTGGCCACCATATTACAAGCTTTGCTTAGTTTGGGGTCAGATGGTGTTGTGTGTGAATCATGCACCAATATTTATTACATTTATTATTTATTTGCAAATTTCTGGTCGCATGAACCTTTTTTAGTGTTTTTTTTTGTTTTTGCATTGACGCATTAGTTTTTTTAAATAGAATTCAAGGTTATTTGAAAAAATATACTTAGGTATATATGTAAGACAAAGTATTCAGGCCAGCCGTTTAGATAGATAATTGCTCATTAAACTAAAAATAACAAAGAAAATGTTATTCACAGTTGAAAAGAAAATATTTAAACATGTTGAAATCAAAAACAATTACCTTCGAGAAACACACAAAGCGCAGATAAGATTTTCATTAAAATCAGTTATAACACGCGCCGTTGAATGAAACTTGATAAATTTCCCCGCATAATGGAAACGTAATAAGAAATCGTAATTTATTTCTTATTGAAATGAGGATAATAGACGCCCAGCCGCCCTGAGACGTCCCGAAATCACAACGGAATAATGATCACAGTACGAGAGCTTACGCTGGCTTTGAAAAACAATTCCCTTGAATCTACTACGAGACGTGGCTAAATCGCTTCTATAGCTGTGATTTTATGAAACGATTATTTTGTTTCCAACACTAGAAATCATTTATTAATGATACATTTGTCAACACGAATACCAGTTCAATTTTGGTCGCTTTTAGAACTGTCGTTTTCCAAAGCTATAATTTTGTTTATTACATTAAAAAAACTGAGCGAAAGTTATTATGGACACAATTCGCTAACCTATATCGAAACGATTTTATTTGACTTTGTATTTTTAGTAGGTAACAGAAAACTTTGGAGGGCCATAACTCAGCTCTGATATTACTTACAACAAATCTAATTATATCCTTAAGCTACTAAGTACCCCCTAAGATGATGTTACAAGCAAGTGACAAAATATCATTGTCCACAAAAAAAAAAAAACCATTAGTCCATACAAAAGTACCTACTCGAACTCTTTTGTAACAATCTTTGGTATTGCTGAAATAATTTTATACTAAGCTTCCACTCTGTCGCAGTTTCCTACACACTGCGCCGAAATTATTCCCCACCGAGCAGAATCCCCGTAGAAATGGTGATATTAACATTATAATCCAATTTGCGGTTTGAACCGAGGTGGAACTCATTAACGAGGCTCCCTGTATTGCATACGATGTTAGAATCATGGCGTACATCAGTTTAAAATTACAGTGCGTTTTTCAATTGCTAATTGAAAGTAATATTTTGTTCAGATTAAAATAATATTGCTTTTCAATCTTAACGTCAATCATGCTATCAAATCTTGACTGAAATTTAAACAACGTTCAAATCTGAAAAATAATTTGAAGATGGGTTTTGTGTGCATTACGAATGTGACTTCAGAAAATGATTGTTTAAAAAAAGAGTATATTTAAATTTTTGTTATTGCTGTCCATACCTGACTTGAGCTTCATAACATTTTTTTTTTCGTTATATTGTCGTCACAAACACTGAAATTTCAAAACTAAAATGAGTTTAATAAAATATTTTACGGGTGTTTTGCTGTGTGCTTTAAGAAAAACGTCGCATTGCTAGTGTTTTCTTGATAAACATTTGTTTCAGCAAAAACGCGTATTTGTACGTCTGAAAAAATCGGTCAAATAATATCATTAATTTCCAAATTTTCTTTCAAAGATCGTATCGTCGCTTTGTAGCAACTGCAATTACGGCTAGTGTTCTTATAAGAAAAGAGCACAGTTTTATATTGTGTGTTTGTTTATCTTAGGTGATTTCTAGAATCAGTAATCTTACTGCAAAAATTTTTACCTGACTGAAAGAAGGGGGTTCTACTCGTATGCGCGTGTAGGTTTGTACATTTCTTTATTACCACGTATCTTCCAAACGGCTGGATGGATTTCGACAATTAAGGTATCGATAGATTCATCAATCACTTAAGTGTCCTTAGATAGAATTTAGTATTACCTACATCGTATATGATTTCTAATCTGTTGATTTTTTGCAATAGGGTTTTTAAAAATTTAAAGTTATACTAAAATCTGTTATTATAACTTGAAATATACTTATACATTACAGTATTGACTTATATTACATTTAACAACATCCAAACGGAGTCGGAGCCAGCTACTAGTCAATTGTAAATAGATGTGTATTTATGTTACATAGCGTCTTTTTCACTGAATGCTAATCAATAGTTTTTATAGCAAAACATATATTTTTTTAGTATACTATTTTTTAAGCTATTAAAAGGACGTCGAAGAAAGTGACATCAATTCTGCAGCGCCGTTTATATGTTCATTACATCACTTTGTGCTGAAATCATGGATCAGCTCAGTAATTTTCAATTAGTTTTTAAATAAAAGTCGTCAACTGGAAGTCGGACTCGCCCATTAAGGCTACCGTAGCAGCAAGTAACATAATATAAAAGTTCTTGTAGTTCATTGTTACTATAATGAATTTATGACGTTTTAAAATAAAACTACTAACTAGATCTCATTCAAACCAATTTTCGTTGATAGTTTACATGGTACCTAATTTCAAATTTTACCACTTTGGTAAAATCTCTCGCGCAAACTAATCAGTTTAGAAAAAAAAAATATGTTGGAAACCTCAATATCATTTTTGAAGACCTATCAATAGATATCCCACGCGTATGGTTTTAATATTTAGAAGAAAAAAAATGAGTTTCATTTCTAAGTATGGGATACCCCCAAACTTTTTTTTTTTTTTTTTCTATTTTTAGTATGAAAATCTTAATGCGGTTCACAGAATACATCTACTTACCAAGTTTCAACAGTATAGCTCTTATAGTTTCGGAGAAAAGTGGCTGTGACATACGTACGGACAGACAGACAGACATGACGAATCTATAAGGGTCCCGTATTTTGCCATTTGGCTACGGAACCCTAAAAACAAGTTCGCAGGTTGTATACGATCTTAATTGGTCGGTTCAAAATAAAAAAATATCGTAAATTAATATCGAGACTCCATTACTAATAAGAAAATATGACCAGCCACTAGTTAAAAATAATACAAGCCATATAACAACATTTCTTTAGAAAAAAAAAAAATCTGTTTCATTTTCTTCAAACTTCAGTAACTTCCTCCGAGGCAAACAAAATGTTCAAGCAAGTAAAGTCCTTTTAAAAATAACCACAATATTTAGGTACCTTCCTCTAAAGACCCTGAAGATTATGCCGCCGAGAAAAGCGCACTTTTTACTTGTAATTTTTTCCAACAGTAAGTGGATTACAATGTTAATTTTATTGATGCGAAGGCCTACGATGGATAGGCGGTTCAAGATAAGGATGTGAAAAGCATAAAAATATCGATAGACATTATAATAATAGCAACTACTCGAACTTAATATAAAGGAATATTTAGAAAAAAAATGTTTGGATAAATAAAAATTAACAATAATTTTAATATGTTCAATTTCGTGTGTTTTTATGCTTCTTTGATGTTCTATTTGGTAACGGTACAATGCAAATCTGTCTAAGCTTCATGTTAACTTTGGATGAACGTAATTTAAAAATTGAGGCTATTTTCCGTTATTTTTTAGAGATATCGAAAAAAACATAAAAATGTCACCACTATTGTTTTTTTTTTTGCTTTTTTTGACGTAGCATGTCCAGTAAGAAGAACCAGGTGGCATCTTTATGTTTTCCTTATTTGTTCAGTTTATCAAGGAACAAAAGTTAAAAAGTTTATATACCTACATACAGCATATACATGACATTATTTATGTCTTACCATTACGTTATTAAAAGTCTCAGTGTACATATTATTTAAATTAGTTTGACGTCTATAAGTATAACCGTTTGTATACTTACACAAAACAAATACTCTTAAATTTTTTTAAGAAAGCTAAATCGTTACAGAAATTTTCAACGGTTTGTGACGTCCGCCAAACTCAAAGAGATTAGCATGAGCCAGATTTTATAAGACCGCAGTAAGCGTCATCATAACATAAAGTGAAATCTAAATTTAAATCTAAATCTTGTTCCCTGAGAGATACAATCTAGAACTTTTCAAGGTCAGAGTGAATAGGTCCCTTCTAGGTCAATGTGCGTCATCTTCGACCACACCGTCGCTTATCATCAGGCGAGTTGGTGGTCAAACGCGGACCTATACGTGATAAAAAAAAAACATAACATTATCGACAAATTTAAATATTTTACAAGATAGCACCCCTACTCAAGGGTCTCGTATTAGTATTCCGATGGTGGGAAAAGATAAATTTGTTGGTGGAGCATTTAATTTATGCGATTTTGGGAACAGAAGTGCTGTTGCTAGATGTTCTTCGAAAATAACTTGCTCAAGGGTCGTACAAAACTTGAAAGTTCTTTCCCAGAAATTGAGTTCTGACTCAAACAAGAGGAGAAAGGTTGTTTTATAGTTTTAGAGACAGACATGAAAAGTTGACTTAAACTTTACAAAAATTTAATTTTTGTAAAGTTTAAGTTTAAGTTTAATGTAAACTGAAATTAATCTTCCTATTTCCAAACATATCTAATAGTAACGAACGAAAAAAACGTAAAAAACTAAATTTATCACCGTAGTCACTTGCAGACTTTCTTTTTTATTAGACTGTTTTTGTCATAACAAAAACTATTTTTGACGTCGATGTCTGTATACTGTCTGTCTGTCTGTCTGTGTCTGTCTGTCTGTCTGTCTGTCTGTCTGTCTGTCTGTCAGGTCTGTCTGTCTGTCTCTGTCTGTATGTCCTTCTGTCTGTCTGTCTGTCTGTGTGTGTGTCTGTCTGTGGCAAACCAAACGATAGCCGATTTCGATGTGTTTTTTTTTATTTGAAAGTTAATATCCGTGCGGACTTGATCCCGACAAAAAATTGATAATTATTTGATACCTACCTCAATATGGGTACAAACATTGATTTGATCTATACCAGTTTCATGGCGCTTCCACAAAATGACGAAATACATTTCTTTTTCAACAACTCCCTTAATATGGGTATCAAATGAAAGGGCTGTTTTGACACCAAATATTTATTTTATAGTTACATACGTCCCACCATTGATTTGATCTATACCAGTATATGGTTGACGATCCAAAAACTTTAACAACATGTTTTGACACCACATTCAGTTTAAATAAGTAGTCTTCGCAATCTAATAAATTTATTTTTCGTTTTTCAAGATTCCTTTTAAGTGAGCACGCTCATCTTAGACCGCACCGTCGCTTTACATCAAATAAGATGGCGGTCGCTGTTTTAATATAATACATACAACAGAAGTTCTGTACTTTATCACCTGTATTGTAATTTTCTTTGTAAATTTTTGTCTGCTATTTTAAATGCCTAATTATTCCTACTCAACATTTGCAACAAAATGTACCTACAACCTCTTTTCCCTCGTTCCTTGCATAACTTCGTCATTAGGGGAGTGGTTCTCGTAAAGCAGTGGTAATGGGTTTTATCTCCGTCTATAAAATTTATTTACACATCTAGTAGTATATTATCGGGACCTCATTTCGTAATGTGCACTGAAATAGTTATTTATGTGTCGGGAGTAAATTTGAGTTAACAGTTAACGCCTTTTGATCAATGGGGGAGAGATAGATACAATGCGGATACATATACCTAATGTGAATGTATATATTCTGTTTTCAATCCTTTTACAAGTAATAAGACTTATTGCAGGCACAGTCAAGGTTCTTACACATTTCAATTATTCTATTGTGAAACAGTAGTGTGAAGATACTATGCTGTGTACGGGTTTGAATTAAAATGTGTTAATATCATTGATATAAACCATATCCATGGTTAACATTTCCTATAGAATTGGCTTACGCTGGAGAACTAAGTACAGTAGCTATTTTGCAATATCATTTACATATGATTTTTAATACAAAAAAATTGAGAAAGAAAACAAGAAGAACGGTCGTCTGATATTTTAATGTTATGCCTGACAATAACGGCACAGCATCATGCAGTATGCATACGTAGACAGTTGAGATTGCACTGCGCTTGTCACCCGTAAGACAGTTTTTGTTTTTGTATTAATTTACCTCTTTCTGAGCAGAACCTAATCAATGTTAAAAAAAAAAATACTAAAATATATTAAAATATCTACCAAACAAAGGATTCTGTAGAAGTTCGAATAACTACTGGAAAAAAGACAAAAACTTTAGTAAAAGATAATATCACTTTAAAAAACATATTATATAAGAGTAAAAAATATTTGCGTGACAGAAAATGAACTTTAAATAAGATGAACTTAACAAAACACATAAAACTTTTAGTACTATATAGATACGATCATATCTAAACGAAAATTTAACATCAAATGCCAAATGTTAGTAAGTCGAATGATTAATAGTCTTGAAAATGAAATAGATGAAGCGTTAAATGAAAGCAAAGTGACGGTCTAAAACGTTGACGTAAAATAAATCTTTGGAATTTAATTACATTTTGCAGCCAGAGAACGAAGAAAAATTGAGAGAGTGAAGATAAAAAGTTCACTAAGCCATTATGCCAAGAACGTACATATTCTTCACACATTTCCGTGCAAAAAACGAGACTATTTTACTGAGCCTTCTTTTCTATTTGGGCTATATGTTTGTATCGAAAAGTATTTGATGGGTATTTGAAATGTTTATAACTTTAATTTAAAAAACCCGGCTGCAAATAATCAATAGATAAAAAACATGATGCCATACAATATTTTATCTAAGAACACTTGGGTGATTGCAACAGATCTAAGTGTGGTTTTAGTCTTACGCCGACGGCACGCGCACCATCAGCGCCGATGGCCGAGATATATGAACTTCTAGGAAGCGTTTTTGAATGACGCGTAGCTATCAGCGCTCGCGGTGGTCGGAGAACTACGCGCTGAGCTATCAGCGCCGAAGGTGCGCGTGCGGTCGGCGTGAGACTGAAACTACACTTACAATATCTTAACTGTCAAAATCCATTTAGCCGTTCGGAAGATACGTGGGAATAAAGAAATTCACACACATACAAGATACGCGCGAAATACATAACCCCTTCTTACAGTCGAGTAATAGAATATGTGGTGTTACGTAATTATAAAAAAAAAATATTGAAAAGTTATATCAGCTAGCCCCAGAATTCTAATTCGATGACCGCTCAAAGAGCGAAAAACGCTCATAAAAGCTCTCTCACCATTGTCGGGATTAGCGATCAGTCTACAAGAATCAATCGAGGGAAGTTTCTGACTGATCTCGAGGGTACATCACGGGGAGATTTCCGAGCCACACACCTCATTATTAAAATTGTTGGCTTAATCTCACTTTTGTTACTTTGGGTAGAATAAGCATCTCATTAAATGTTCCCACTGCTGCGGCTCGGGGCCTGGTGCCATAACGCATATTATGACTGCGAAAAAGACAGTGGTTCTCGTGATATTTGAACCAGGGGGTCCGGATCGCCAGTCGCCGTTCTCTCAACTAGACCAGCCGTAACTAATAAAGCCGTTACTTTGGGTACGAGCCACAACCTCCAAAAAAAATACACCGTTTTCCCTCTACTGAAAAATTAATAAAAAATGTGTACTGCGCAACTCAAGGCTTCAATGCTTAGAATATGGCGAGTATATCACAAACACGCTAGTTTAATATATTACCATATAGTTTAAAACGAATTAATTCCAGTAAGTTCTAAATGCAGCAAAGTTATTCAGAGTAGAGTGGTTTAAAACAAAACGACAAAATAACTTAAGTTTTACTATCACAGTTGGGTAACAAGCCACACTTTGTTAGCTCATTGTACGACTTTCAATATTGTGTTCGACACACATTGTTGCTTTACAACTTTACGCAATTTAATTTAACAAGACTGTGAACAAAAGTCGATGAGAATTGAATTCAGGAGCCGTATTCTGGTACGATTGAGATTGTACTTATCGCAATATTTATCTTTATCAATGTCTTGAGATAGAACGTGACTGAAATTATGTCAAGTGCGCTAGAATAGGGTAGGTACTAGTATTTGATGAGAATTGGTATTCCTATCTACAATTCGATGTTCGCGATGTAGCGTTCTGCGGTCGTGTTGTATTAGTAGTCCCTTTCACAGGGATGGATTCAGGGCGTCCTTTTATATGTTAACCGAGTAGTACGAGTACCTACATATTATTCATTGTATACAATCTTAGAGCGAACGAATACTTCTTTTAAATTAATTACAGCTTGCTTTGTCCTTCAGCTAGATTCCTATTTAAATAATGCCATAGTCTTAGAAAGGTTTAAATCGTTTAACAGTATCTGGATCTATCCATTCACAACACAACATACTAAATAATCTAACATGTCATAAACCTGTCACACTTAGACGTAGTTTAATATTTACTTGAAGAATACAAATATTTGTACTGTGTCTGGGTGTTTTCTATGCATAGTAAGTTTGTATATAAAATGATGTACCTAAGTATTATATCACCTATCTGGTTCCCATAGTATAAGCTTTGCTTAGTTCGGGTCTAGATGGTGTTGTATGTAAAATGTCTACCGATAAATAATAATTATCGTGTTTATTAATTTTACATAAACTGAAATACTAAAATTATCCTACTTGTATTATGCATGTGACAGATGTTAAGCTGGTTGAATATAAAATTTGTTGTACAATCACGTCATAAAACTTGAAAGGATCAAGATGAAATTTGAATTATAATACATAGAAAAACGAGCGTATCAAACTTCTGGAGTCAGGAGTTGTGACGTCGCGTTTACATAAAAATCACATGCAGTCGTGACGGCACTCGAAACTTCTGAACACTACATCGTAATTTTGGGTTTGAGAAACAAAAAAAAAAAATACGTGTACAATATTTTTGAAAAATCTAACTGACGTGATGCACTTATTCGTTTTTTTTTCGTCACTATGGCCTGTTAGATCCTACCCTGGCTTTCAGAACGCTGCAGGCTGCATTCCACGCCACAGTCCCTTCGGTGCCATAACGAGTGCTGTCGTGAAATAAATCTCGCCACCCCAGCTGGCGACGCCGTTCCAGCCTTCACGAGCCAGATAAAGCCTCTTTATTTTTTCTCATTGAGGGCGCTACCCTGCTAGGTTTCACTGAAATTAGTCGAAGTCCTATGCTTCGTGTCATTTTGTATTGAAGTTCGGAGAGTGAAAGGGTGAGTAAACAAGAGTTTATTGACATGAGTTAGACAACGATATGGAATAAAACACGCATACCCAGAAGTAGAAATACGTGGTTAAATCAACTTGCCGGGGCTACTTGCCTTTTTGTGGTATAGAGTGACTGGCAGGACATGTGCCTAATAGTAAGCTTCACGTCTGCCTATAACAGCACAGTGTCACGCAGTTATTACAACATGAAGTATTCAATTCGTTGTACTGCACTGCGCTCGTCGCCTACAGATATAGATGATTTATATCAATGTCCCGTGATTTAAACCTTCTTATTTTGACCTTCAAACTGGAACACTGTTTGCACGTTACTGCTTGGTGGATGTATAGCTGACAAAGGCTTAAAATGCAGATTGATTTTGAGAGTTTGCTTTGCCAGCTTTAAACAAACACATAAACTAGTTTAATTTGTTTAATCGGGCTGGCACCAGTATTATTAAGCTACAGTAAATTAGCCATAGTTATGCTGTGTACGAGTCTTCGATATTTCGAAACAGTATTATGCACCATGAAAAAAAGGTTAATATCTTATAATTATAACACTAGTGTAGCATAATAGATAGAGAGATAGATAGAAACACTTTATTGTTCACAACACAAAACCAAAAAATGAATAAACTAAAAGATAAATTCTTAAATCTAGTGAAACAAATGGCGGCCTTATCGCTAAGAGCGATCTCTTTCAGGCAACCGGAATAATACAGATATATAACCCAAAATTCATGCACAAAAACACATTTAATTTCTTTGTCATTTCATATAGTACGTGTCTGTCGTAGTGCGACTTTATCCTAAAGATCCTTTACTTTTTCACACTGAAGCCCTTTTATGTTCACTGTTTTGATTGGTCGGATTTTATTGGAAGTTGATTGTTGTTTTTGGCTGTTTTCTGTTTAAAATTGTTGTCTTGTGGGAACGTTGGTCTGCTGAAATTGGTTTATGTTTAGAGTTACAATTTTGTTCAGAGCACGTTAACTCGTAACAAAAAGGTTTTTGTAAAATTAAACAACAATTGCGTTTAAAAATAAAAAGTTTCATCAGCGGAAAAAAGTTAATTTCAGTTTGGATTTTATTTCATCCACATTGTTTTGTGATGAAGAATCGGAAGAATAGAAAAAATCCTCAATGCCAAAGTCAATGTCAAAGCCCATGGCTCGATCTATCGCCGTGCAACCAAACGAACGCAACATGTTGCAAATTTTAAATGATGAGCTAGTGGGAGGTGTATGCATCTACTAAATAGTTAACTAAATTATTATAAATTATTGTAAACAAGGTTATCTTTGCAATAACGCGTCGATTTAGTCAATTTTTACTATCCCTAGGATTGAAACGATGGCGCTTTTTCGAGCTACGAGTAATGCGTCAGAAGAAAAGGAGAAGAGGTTTTAGACCATAGATATTAATTTTTTCATCATCAGCATCAGCCTGTATTCGGCAAGTTCTGCGCTGGACATAAATAAGCCTATCTCATGATACGGCACTCAGCCCGATCCATAAATAATAGAAAAGATCCATAAATATACAAAATAAATAATACGTAATAAAGATACATATTTCACTATATCACATTATTCCATACGACATCGAATCCGTTTGGTATAAGAATAACAACAGTTTAGATACGTATTAACATCGGAATTTTGGGACGACACCTAGTTTTTTAAAGTTCCAAAGTTGGGCGTACATGTTAAAACAATGTCAAAGAGTTTAACAAAGACGATAAATTACGATTTTGAAGAGCAGGAATCTATTTAAATAGTTTCGGTTTTCAATCTATTTCATTTTGTATAAACATTTCAATAGGACGGCTGCTCTACAGATGTCTCCGTTTAAATCAATCAATCGTGACGGATGCAGTAAAACAACAAGTTTGATTTCGCTCACACTACAATATATTGGTCTTTATCACTCTACCGTATATAAAAATTAGATAGATAGAGACCGAAAAACTTTCGAGCCAGCGAAAATAAAAACGCGTCCTGGTTTTGCACCAGACAAATAAATTAAAATACAACAGGCATTCCGGGATGGATGCTTCGGAAAAAGTCCAAATTGGCCGGTCTACGCAAGAGATGCCCGAAATTTATGGTACACTTTTCACTCCCTTACATAGGCCATTAAAACTGTCCGTCCATCCGTTTGCAGATTTAACCCAAACGACCGATTGTCACGGAAAAATTCTGGTCAAATGCCAGTTGGACAAGTACATCGAGAGTTCCAGAGTGCTGAAAGAAAATTTGTTCATTGGCTACGATCAACGTTGACAATAAGCCTGGTAAATTAAATTAGAACTAGTTTGTAAATGTCATTTTATTAGGCGATGATGCATTCACAAAACGTTGAATAAATATACTTAGTATTACATAGTTGACATATGCATTATTTTTACAGAGTGACGGGACGAACAAGATATGTACATAATAAGTAATAAACATTCCATCCAGCTTGTTTTTGTTAAAAAATAGACTATTTAGTCTTCAAAAAATAAAAAGCCCGTTTTGAAATTACATAATTTTAAATTATTCAATGCGTAAAGAAAAATATCCTTAGAGGATATGCAGTGGATGCTGGACAGCCTGGCTAACGCTTTTCAACGCATCGGCCTCCGGATGAATTTGGACAAAACCAAAGTCATGTGCAACGACTTCGTTGCTCCGGGGCTGATTGCCGTAAATGGGACCACTCTCGAAATTGTTCAGAGATACGTTTACCTAGGGCAGACGCTCGAACTAGGTAGATGTAGCTTTGAAAGTGAGGACATGAGAAGAATCCAGTTGGGCTGGGCAGCTTTTGGAAAACTACGTCGAGTCTTCTCGTCACCCATCCCACAAAGTCTCAAAACAAAAGTATACAACCAGTGCGTCCTACCCGTTATGACCTACGGTGCTGAAACGTGGACACTGACAGTCAAAATGGTCCGAAAGCTCAAAGTCGCTCAGCGAGCTATGGAAAGGGCTATGCTTGGGGTTTTTCTGAGGGATTGCATCCGAATCATCAATTAAGTAATTCGTCAGAGAACTAAAGACACCGACATAGCTCAGCGTATTAGCAGACTGAAGTGGCAATGGGCCGGTCACATCTGTCGCAGACCCGATAACCGTTGGGGTAAGCGGGTTCTGGAGTGGAGACCGCGAATCGGTAAACGTAGTGTAGGACGCCCTGAGACTAGATGGACTGACGATATACGAAAGACAGCTGGTGGCGGTTGGAAGCGTAAGACCGAGGATCGGGCTGAGTGGCGTGTTATAGGAGAGGCCTATGTCCAGCAGTGGACGAACACGGGCTGATGATGATGATGATGTAAAGAAAAATGCATGTTAGGTACATTTAGTTACAAACACTTTATTTAGTCTATTTTCGTCAAATATATATACGTGTCTTTTATTTTTAAGAACTATTAATAATAATAATAAATCCATACTAATATTATAAATGCGAAAGTAACTCTGTCTGTCTGTCTGTCTGTCTGTCTGTCTGTCTGTCTGTCCGTCTTTACCGCCTAAACCAACTAACAGATTTTGATGAAATTTGATACATAGATAGAATAGATCCCGAGAAAGGACATAGGCTACTTTTTGTTCCGAAAAAAGGGTTAAAAGGGTTAAAATAAGGGATGAAAGTTTATATGGAAAACTTCGTCATTGTTGAAGAACTATGAAACTTTACGTCTAGATATTTAACACGAAACCATAAAATGCATATTTAAGCAGTTTTGTAGTTTCGAACTGTACCTACGGGGGTGGAATTGGGGGTGAAAGTCCGGAAGTTCAATATTATTGAAGATAAAACCATGCAACTTTGTATCTAGACACTTGAAATGGAGTCGATAAACGTTTGTTCCAGCAATTTTATAATTTCTAACTATACGGGGATACTTATATAACCGCTTGATACACTGGCCGCTTTTCGCGTTTTACAAATTTGGCGGGAAAACGGGTGTCAGGTTACATAAAAAGTGCGGTGTTTATGTTTCGGCATGTTGAAGTATTTTGTATAATCTGTGTAAATTAAAAATAAAAATAAATTGCACCTTCCTACATATTACATTCTCTTTGCTTCGCACTATAGACAAGTCCGTTTTATCTATGCTCTCTCTATTCCGTGGAACATTTTTAGTTATGGCGTGCATATTGTAGGTATTTCTGTAAAGTAAAATATATAAGTAAAGTACATTAGTAGTATCCAAATTTGTTTATCTTCATCATCCTCATCAGGTTATGGGCCCAGAAGCCCTGTTAATAACAAAAAAGTGAAAATTGTTCATAACTTCGAAGTGCCGGCAATTTTTCTAACCTACGCCACGTGTCAAGCGGTATACTACATAATGTCTTCCAACAATCCCCTGACAATAATTGAAAAATTAAAGGGCCGAGACAACAACTCGACGTGGAGATTCGCCGTGAAAACATATCTCCAACACGAGGAATTGTGGGACTGTGTTGAAAGTAATGCCGCCGTAGATCTCAAGCGTGACACAAAAGCAAAGACGAAAATAATTCTTCTGGTCGATTCTACGAACTATGTTCATATTCAAGAAGCCAACACTGCCAAGGAAGTATGGAATAATCTGGCCAAAGCCTTCGACGATACAGGGCTGACACGCCGCGTTGGATTACTAAGAGAATTGTGCACGACATCGCTCACCGGTTGCCAAAATGTAGAAGAATACGTCAGTAAAATAATGACGACGGCGCATAAGTTAAGAAATATTGGGTTCAAAGTGGACGACGAGTGGTTAGGTACGCTACTGCTCTCCGGTCTACCCGACTCTTATCAACCCATGATAATTGCAATTGAAAGTTCCGGGATGAAAATAAGTGCAGATTTAATCAAATCCAAAATTCTGCAAGATGTCAAAATGAATGAAAGTCAAAACTCAGCATTTGCAATTAATCACAGTTTCAAAAGAAAGACAATAAGAAAACTTTTAAACAAGGGCCCCTGGTGTTACAGTTGTAACAAGTATGGCCACATAAGTACAGAGTGCAAATCAAAGAATAAAGGCAAGACCGAAAGCTCAAAATATGCTGCAGCGTTTATCGCCTCCAAAAACAGAAATGATTCGTGGTATATTGATTCCGGAGCCTCTGTACACATGACTAGACATATGCACTTACTATCACAAAAGACAGAGCCATTAACCAGAACAATCAAGGTTGCCAATGATAAATCCTTGTCTGTGAAGTGTTCTGGGCAGTTAACTCTAGATGTTCTTAATGTAAAAGGACAATGCAATACAGTACTACTACAAAACGTTCTGTATGTGCCCGAGCTGGCAACTAATTTAATTTCTGTCAGTCAAATAATAAGAAATGGTGGCCAAGTCAAATTTAACTGCAAAGGATGTGTTATTCTGAACAAAAATAACACTATAGTGGCAACAGCCGTTCTAATCAACAATATGTACCGGCTAAACATGTACAACGAACATGCATACATATCCGACGTTGATGAGGAAGATGCATATATATGGCACCAGAGAATGGGTCATCTGAACTTCACTGACCTAAATAAAATGAATGAAAATACAGAAGGTATGAAAATACTAAAGAAAAAAGGACAATTTAACGTGCATAACATGCCTAGAAGCTAAACAGACAAGATTACCCTTCAACAATAAAGGAACAAGAGCTACTAAACTACTTGAACTACTGCATTCCGATGTGTGTGGTCCAATGGAGATAGAATCGTTGGGTGAAGCTAAGTATTTTCTCACCTTCATCGATGATTACTCAAAAAAAAAGTTTTTGTTTATTTCTTGCACAAGAAATCAGAAGTGATAGATAAACTGAGAGAATTTGTGAAATGTGTGGAAAACCAACTAGAATGCAAAATCAAGTGCCTCCGCACAGATAATGGGCTTGAATTTGTAAATAAGAATGTATCTGATCTGTTAAAAAGTAATGGAACCATACATCAGACAACAGTACCCTATTCACCACAGCAAAATGGAGTTGCAGAGCGACTGAATAGAACTTTAGTAGAAAAAGCCAAATGCATGATGTTAAATGCAAAATTGCAGAAACAATATTGGGCTGAGGCTGTACATACAGCAGCATATCTTATTAACAGGATTCCAACAAAGTCCCTATCATATAGAACTCCTGAAGAACTATGGTCTGGAAGAAAACCAAGTGTTAGTCACCTTCATATATTTGGGTGTGAAACTATGGTACACTTACCAAAAGAAAAGACAAAGAAATGGGATCCAAAGGCAACAAAGGCCATTTTCATTGGTTACTGTGACGATACCAAAGGTTACAAATTCATTATACCTACTACAGGAGTTATTGTCAAAAGCAGGGATGCAGTTTTCTTGGAGTCAACTGTCATTAGAAATTATGTTCCGGTGGACTTGACAGAGTCAAAAGATGACCCTATGAGTGAGAATCTTTGTGAAACCTCTAGTGAGATGTCAACCTCCACAAACACTGTCACAAGTTCTGATGAATTTGAATCTGATGAATCATCAAACACTAGTATATATGTACCCGATGAAAATTACAAGACATGCGAACCTCGAAAATGACATTAAGGCCAAGAACCAAAAATTGTCTTCAAAAACTGATGAACAGGAAAGTTACTTGTGTTATGGTGAAGGAAATATGGATGTACCTATTACCTACAGTGATGCAATCAGTTCAGCTGAATCTGAAAAGTGGAAAATGTCAATAAAACAAGAGTTAGAATCTCATAACGAAAACAAAACATGGACATTGGTTAAGAAACCTCAAGACGCCAAAGTGATTGGGTGTAAGTGGGTGTTTAAATTAAAGGAAGAACCAACGGGTCCACGGTACAAAGCTCGTCTGTGTGCTAAGGGATATGCACAAACTAAAGGTATTGATTATGAAGAAACTTTCTCACCAACAGTCAGGTATGATTCAATTCGTTCACTTATATCAATAGCTGCTGAACAACACTTGGAAATAATGCAATTTGATATAAAGACAGCCTTCCTGTATGGAGAATTAAAAGAACAAATATTTATGTGCCCACCTGATGGCTTAGAGTGTGCACCTAACACAGTATGCAAACTTAATAAGTCTATTTATGGCTTAAAGCAAGCTCCTAGGTGCTGGAACACTAAATTTAACGCAGCTTTACAAAAATTTGGTTTTGTTAAAAGTTTAGCTGATCAATGTGTCTACATAGGTCAAATCAATGGAGTCAAAAGCTATCTTTGCCTGTATGTAGACGATGGGCTGTTATTATGTAAAGAGAAAAAGGTGTTGAATGATATTGTAGATGAATTGAAGAGAAACTTTGACATAAAGATTTGTCCACCAATTAATTTTGTTGGTATGCAAATAGAAAGAAATGATAAATACATATTTATCCATCAAACGAAATATATTAAAAAATTATTGGACAAGTTTCACATGAACACTGCTAACCCTAACTGTATTCCAGCTGATCCGCATGTGAAGCTCCAAAAAGGTGAAACAGCGCCTGTGAAAAGCTTACCATACAGAGAAGCAGTTGGCTCACTCATTCATCTAGCAACTGTAACTAGACCTGACATAATGTTTGCCGTTAGCTTGGTAAGTCAGTTTTTGCATTGTTACAATGAGTCTCACTGGAATGCAGTGAAGAAAATATTCAAGTATTTAAAAGGTACAGTAGAATATGGTCTATGTTACCAATCTAAGCCTCAAGTTACTGAGTTAACTGGGTACAGTGATGCGGATTACGCCAATGATGTTACGTCAAGACGTTCAATGACAGGATATGTCTTTATTAAAAACGGAGCAGCTATCACATGGTCTAGTCAGCGCCAACAAAGTGTGGCGCTCTCAACAACAGAAGCTGAATTTATGGCTGCTTGTGCAGCCACCAAAGAAGTTATGTGGATAAGGCAATTACTCAGTGATGTGGGAGAGTATAACAAAATTCAGTGTGCTTAAATATTGACAATCAAAGTGCCATAAATGTAATTAAAAACAGCGAATTTCATAAGCGCTGTAAGCATATAGACGTTAAATATAATTTTGTAAAAGAAAAAATACTGTGAAAAAGTTATCTCTTTGAATTATGTAAGTACAGAGACCCAACTAGCTGATATTTTTACTAAGGGCCTGTCTAGAGATAAATTTAAGCTAATGAGAAGTAAAATAGGCATGTGTCTAAAATCTTAATTGTATTTATTCAGAAAGTAGTATTGTTTTCATTGTTATGATTGATTTAATTGTTTGAAATTACAGAAGGAAGGCTTTAATTTGAAGGGAGTGTTGAAGTATTTTGTATAATCTGTGTAAATTAAAAATAAAAATAAATTGCACCTTCCTACATATTACATTCTCTTTGCTTCGCACTATAGACAAGTCCGTTTTATCTATGCTCTCTCTATTCCGTGGAACATTTTTAGTTATGGCGTGCATATTGTATTTCTGTAAAGTAAAATATATAAGTAAAGTACATTAGTAGTATCCAAATTTGTTTATCTTCATCATCCTCATCACGGCATATGAAGTGCCACCTTACTTTTACCCGTTTGAGCCATTTACTCTCAAGAGCGTTTCAAGACGCTTCTAGCGGTATCATTTATTTATAATTAATGTACTTAAATAAATTCAAGATGGCCGCCGCTACAAAATGGCGGATAATTTATGTTTTATTAATTCCATCAATATGGGTATCAAATGAAAGGGCTCAACAAGCAGAATACAATATACTATAAAAAAATTGAAATCCAAGATGGCGGCCGCTACAAAATGGCGGATAACGTAGGTTTTATCAATCCCATCAATATGGGTATCAAATGAAAGTGCTCAACCAGTAGAATACAACGTACTATATAAAATTAAAATCCAAGATGGCGGCCTCTACACAATGGCGGATAACTTAGGTTTTATCAATCCCATCAACATGGGTATCAAATAAAAGGCTTGACAAGAAGAATACAGTGCACTATACAACCTCAATATTTAAGATGGGCGCAGCCCCTAAATGGCGTATCAGACAGAATTTTTGATAGTCGACGAGATTTCCATGGTGTCTTATCAAATGTTATGCATGATGGACGCTCGATTAAGGCAAATTAAGAACTGCGAAAATGAGTTTTTGGAGGAGTAAACGTATTACTTTTCGGTAATCTTTACAACTGCCTCCTATAAAATGATCAGGAACACCTGTTTTCAATTCTAATACGAAATTATATATATGAAAGTAGCTAGCTCTCTCTGTCCGTTGCCGTCTAACGCCTAAGCCACTTAAAGAGTTTGTTACAATTTGGTGCACAGATAGACTAGACTTAGGAAAAGACAACGGCGACTTTTTATCACAGAAAAGAGTTGAAAAGAGTGGAAATGAGGAGTAAAAGTGTGCATGGAAGGATCTTTGCACTCTTTGTATGCTATTTTTAACCGACTTCAAAAAAGAAGGAGGTTATCAATCCAGTTGTATTTCCAATTGTGAATCAATTTAGATGGTTATTTTTTTGGTTGGTAGATTATAGTTCAGAGGTGGTCATATAAATTTTATCGAAATCTGTGGGGCGGTTTTTGAAATATGAACAACAAACTAAAATTTGCGTTCATGTAATCAGACAATATATCTACTAATATCTACTAATAGACTATAATAAAATTTGGTGGACCGTCTCAATATGATTTTAAATTAAAGTCTGTTTTTGATAAATTTTTTAAGAACATAGTTTTTTTTGTAATTTGTCGTGTAAATTGTACATTTATTAATAAATATAAAACTTTGACTTAGACCGATTTTGATAAGGAAACGTGAATTTGTATGGTAGTAGACATACGAGTAGGTACTGCCTCAATTACTTTAATAAATATGTGGCGCGGACGAAGTCGCGGGTAAAAGCTAGTAATAAATATTGGTGGACAATTCACACACAACACTATCTGACCCCAAATTAAGCAAAGCTTGTGTGATGGCAGCCAGATAGCTGATATAATACTTATATAGTTTTAAATACATACTTATTATACATAGAAACACCCAGACACAGTGCAAACATTTGAATTCATCACACAAATATTTGCACTGGGTGGGGATCGAACCCACGACCCTCGGCTTCGCAGGCAGAGCTACTACCAACTAAGCCACTAGGGCAGTCAAAACCTAACCTATTAAACCTAAACTATCTCAAAATACTCAAAAAATGACGTTGATTGCACCCAAGGAACTCTAAAAGCATCCCTTCAATTACAGACACACAGGTCGCGAGCAAGGAGCGTGCTATTGGTGTATTTTTCATTGACTTTTGTGAGCCGAAGTAATGGACCGAATTTATGTTTCTAAAGCTCTAATCTTTTGGGGGAGGTAACATCAAAATGTTTGTTTATACAAGTTACGAAATGGCTGTATTAAGGTTATGAAGACGTGTTGTACTTATTTTCAATGAAAAACTTATAATTTAGGATCAGCTACAAAATACAAACAGCTATCAATATTTTATCTCTGTGAGTCCCCGATACATCGATGCAGTTGCATGTGTCATCCATGTGTCAACTGAAATTTAGAAAATACTCATATCTAGATTCGCATTGAAATACAAATAAATATTGGTGGTATACATTTCATACACAACACCAACTAGCCCTAAACTAGGTAAGGCTTGTAAGTACCTACTATGTTAAGTACATGTGCTTAGTTGCTGAAAATTTTATTTTAAATACATAGGTAGATATTAAAATATGTAGAAAACACCCAGACACAGTACAAATATTTATTTTGTATTCATTACACAAATATTTGCTTTGGGTGGTATTCGAAAGCACGGCCTACGGCATAGCAGGTAGACTAGTCACTAGGTCAAATTTAATGCATTTTTTTAACTTTTATAGATTTACACTTTATCGCCATCTTGCCTGATGTTAAGCGACGATGCGGTCTACGATAGAGCCTGTTTGCCTAGAATTCTTGTCAAATATCGGTATACCAGGGACTCGCACCACCTTGTAATCAATGCACCTTGTCTCGTGTACGTTGTGAACCAAAGTAGCGTAGTGGCTAGAATGCGCGGTTCACAAATCTTGAGGTCGTAGGTTCGAGTCCCACCTACAACTCTGAGTTTTTTGGTAACAGATAACATTGCGAGGAAACTGGCCTGTTCCAAGAATCTGTCGCAGCGACATCTGCTAAACCGCGCTGGGTGGGCCTTGCGATAGAAGGACCCGAATCTCAGCAGGAACTTTTTATGCGCTGCTTATACTATGTAGTGAATAGTCGAGATAAATGAAGTTAATGATTCAGGCAATTTTGTTGCATCCAAAAGGCGCTTTAAAATAATGAAATGATTTGAGCCTAGATATGCATAAATTGCGTAGTTTCAGTGTATGATTTCGTGACATCCCTGAAAAAAAACACACTTGTGACAAAATGTCGTGCACAACGCAAAAACATTATCAACAATGACCAAACACTTACAAAAAATGGTGTCATAAATAAGGGCCTTTCCATACAGCGCAGGATACGCTATCGGCAGCTACGCTCATTACTGGGTCTACTACTAAGGGGAGTACACACCCGGGACTCATTTCCATCCGGGTGTACCTCCACAGATCTATAATGGAGATAAATGAATGTCAAAGCTCTTAAACTGCCACGCTACGGTCCCAACTCAAAAGTAAACTGAGAATATTTAATTGTACATCAAAATACAATAATTTTGGGAAACTTGTTTCTGGAAAGTACACTAATATCGTAGTTTATGTAATAGACTACAGGCCCGTGAACAAAATTCCAAAATTCATGGATCATATGATACAGCATGAGACCTATGTAGGATCCTAGAAGGGTATAAAATAATAGTATTCAGCACTATGCCGGCATTTGAAAGCTGTCCACGTTTGTCAATTAAAATTATGATGATTGATAATATGACGTATACGTACAATTCGTGATTAACATTCAATTACATCACAAAATATTCTGATGTGCGTAACATAATTTTGATGCACTACTAAATATTACCCCAAACAAAATTGCACGGGTTACTACCGACGTAATGGAGTAAACGTGTAGGACATTTATTTTACAATTAACTCTCGCTTTAAAGTTGATTTTGTATCCTTTTTGTATCCTATACAGTATCCTTTATGCGAGCACCCGTGTGTGGGGCAGATAATAAAAAGGAAGTGCGGTAATATTATTTTTGTTTTACGCTTCCGGGAATTATTAATTGAGGGTACAATGTCCCAATTAATTTTGGAAGGAAATGATTGTCTCTGCGAACACCTTTTGTTGTGTAGCGAGCGAGTGTAAAAAGGATATAATGTTTGCAAGTCTAACAAGTCTTTACCAATTTGTCATTAAAAACGTGTTAGGTTTTGACGTGACAACGTCTTATAAATTGGTTTGCCGGGTGACACTTCAAGAAACTGCGTTACGCTCCGCTCACGTTATGCGCTCACAACGAGAACGAGTGAGAGGCACGCGTCCCTTCCACTCGGGCATGGTTAGCCCGCCTAAGAGCGAGAGAGACAGACATAAAAAGTGAAAGGCACGCGTCCCTTCCGTAAAATTATTTTACCACTCAAAGTCGTTGTCACGTAAAACTTTCGCCCGTATACCGACTTTACAGGCAACCAATTTTTTTTTAAGTACTCTTACAACATAAGCAGCTTATTTTTTTTCCTACTGCTAGGATTTGGAGCGTTTACAAAGATGTCAAGATCTGGACTGCACAAGTACGGGCTGGTTGATGACACGTCCACGAAATATGTGCTTATTGGAGTATGCTGTTTTTTTTTAATATATATGCTATCAAGACGAGCTACATATGGATTTGGTGGTAAGTAACATGCCTGTGCATTAAACCACAACGGTATGCAGCTTTTTGAACATCACTGCCTTCGTCGTCCGAGGGTCTACCGCCTAACTAAAACTGTCTTAGTTTTGATAATACTCTCTCTTTTCTTTTCGCTTCAAATGATAGAGACAGCAATAGCAACGCCATAGCCAATTGTTTAGGCGGTAAAAGAGCCCGAGGAATAATACGATTTATTGGTTTGCCATGTTAGTTCTCCGAAAATATCGTGATTCAAATCAGAATACGAGAACAGTAATGTTTGCGAATTGCTACTAGTAGTCGATTACTGGCAAAGATGAGATACTTCCACAAGAAAACTCGGCATAAAATTAATCATGACTTTAAATTATACTTACAATAAAAAACAGGAGACAATCTATTTGTACTGTGACCCAATACATACAACTGTAGCAACGTGATAGAGCAATATAGATGTGGGTTAGATATAAATCAAACAATTAATCTATTTGTGATAGAAACCACTGTAACACAACCTGTTAGTCGGAGAAAATTTTACCTATAAAAGGCAATTCAATTTAGGTACCCAATTCTCGTTGTAATCTTACCGAAAAGCTTGAAAATTTACTTCATTTGTAATAACTGAAACTCGAATTTTCGGTTATTACCATTTATTTAAACGGTTAGTAAAAAGCGTATATTCGCCAAGATTCAATTTTATTTCTATACACTAGCGTCCCGCGCTTTTACTCGGTTTTTAGTTTTCGTTATATTTTCGGGATAAAAGTAGTCTATATGTTGATACAGGCTGTCAGCTAATTTCATACCATTATTTTTAACAAATTTTATTAAATCGCTTTAGCCATTTAAACGTGAAGAAGTAGCAAACATGAACACTCACAAACTTTCGCCTTTCTAATACTCATATTACTCTTAGTAGTATACTGTTATGGGCATGTGTAGTGCTTATAATTAGGGACACGTCCTGCGCGTCCTTAACTCTAAACCGGGTGACGAGCGCAGTGTAGTGCTAGGTAATGATTTGTACTCTTCACGTTGCAATAGCTGTGTGTCACTGTGCTGTTATGTGACATGCATATTGCTTAACATCAGGCACATGTCCTGTGCCATCCATCCATCTCATCCACGGATATTCGGTGGTCGCATCATTAATTATAAAAAAAAAACAACCATGAAAATATAGTATGAATAGGAACTAGGGTGTTTTGTTTTAAAGTGTCTTTCAGCGATGAATCTATCTTCATTATTAATACTGTTGTTAGCCCGTATGGACTCACAGCTGCGTAAATAGGCTTCATTTCAGCGTCGCTGTCAAAGAGTTAAAGAGTTAACACATGTATACTGCGTATAGAGATAGCTTTTCCGCACGGTTTCTTTGTGGCAATCGTAAGCAGCTGACGTGCATACTTTCTATGGCAACAGAGTGATGTACCGCGACAAAAGTATGACTCTTCCACAAGAGCGACAAGGCGAGAAAGATGCTACCCGTGGTTTCGGTGTAAATCGTTTGTGCCAACTCTATACGTGGTAAATGTAAACTTGACTGCTGTCTGCCTTGTTTCTACGAAAGAGGTTCGCAATACCGAATTTAATTTTGAAAGTCCAATTGCTGGCGCACAGGACCATAGGTCTAGGTGTGACTTTGGGTCGTTCTGTCTTATGAGTCACTAGCAAAGCCGTTCCCGTTATTTTCGCGGGATGAACAGGAGCCTATGTGCTATTTCAGATGAACTAAATAATATTATGAAATAATTTCAACTCGATCTGTTAAGACGTTACGACATTAAGCAAAATTTTGTGTTTAATATATAAAAAAAATATCGTTTATTTTTTCATTTAATTTATACAACTCATTAATTAATTATACATGAGTCTTATAAATATATTCATCAACAGCCCACTAAATGTTCCCACTGCTGGGAGTCGAGCCTTCTCTTGCAAGGAGAGAGTTTAGGCCATAATCCACCACGCTGGCCCACTGCAGGTTGGTGGTTGACACATGACTTCCAATGATTCGATGGTACATGTCGGTTTCCTCACGATGTTTTCCTTCACCGTTTTAAGTTACCGGCATTACGCACATGACTTCGAAAAGACAGTGGTGCGTGTGGGGTTTGAACCCGGGGTCTCCGGATCGGCAAACGGCGTCCTCCCCGAATAGACCAGCCGTAACTCTATTTAAATAAATTAATTATGCAATAAAACATCCAACCTTACGAATTCATAATTTTAATAATTTTTTTAACATTTAGGACACACCTAAAATAATAATTAGACGATGATCAAAACTTTGACGTTGAAATTAGCAATTCATTTTTATAAGGTTTGCTAAAAATATTTTATTTTTTAATATGGCGTTTTTATTTTATTTTCAGTGTCGTAATCCGGCGGTAATAAATAATTCCTGATCCCTGTCAATGAACGTCCGAGTCCCAGATGTCACATTAACTGATCAACGTCCGAATCAACGGTAATTGAGCATGTGCATGATAAAAAGGTAGTGAAAAGCGTAAAGTGCTTTCCACATTACGATTGTACTTTTTAAGTCTTAATTTAAAAAAATGCTGTGAGTGTATTTATATTTATTATTATTTATATTTTTATAGAAGGACTGGACTGTCGTTTGGTTTCAGACATCCTTTACTGCTGGACTGGACTTTGGGCTAGCACAGTCACAGAAGGTACAGAGCTCGTCTAACCTAAAACTATTAGGTAGTGATTGTATCTGTCAGTGAGATCGAAAGTCCTAGGCAAACTGATTTTGATTGATAGTTAGCATGATCGAGATTTTGACATGAGACATCTGACATGATGACTTTTTAACAATGCATTATTATGTTTTCTTATTAACTTTCATGCCATTGTTTTATACTTTCGTAATGGTAGGACTTTTTGCAGAGTCCGTCTGGGGAAGAACCACACCTTTGCTAGTCATCCTACCGCCAAGCAGTAATGTGCAAACGTTATAGCGTTTTGGTTTGAAGGGCAATAATTCGAGTAAAATTCCAGGGTATATAAAGACATTTTATATCTCTGCGCGGATAAGCGCAGTGCAGTGTCAGATAATAATTGCTCTTCATGATTCAATAGCTGGGTGTGTCACTTTGCTGTTTTGTGGCAGGTTTCTTGCTTACCATCAGGTATATGTCCTGTTCATCTCATCACTATATACTTTAAAAAATTGGTTGCCTGTAAAGTCGGTATACGGGCGAAAGTTTTACGTGACAACGACTTTGAGTGGTAAAATAATTTTACGGAAGGGACGCGTGCCTTTCACTTTTTATGTCTGTCTCTCTCGCTCTTAGGCGGGCTAACCATGCCCGAGTGGAAGGGACGAGTGCCTCTCACTCGCTCTCGTTGTGAGCGCATAACGTGAGCGGAGCGTAACGCAGTTTCTTGAAGTGTCACCCGGCAAACCAATTTATAAGACGTTGTCACGTCAAAAAAACTTAATGCTATGATGATGATGTTTGGAATGAGGTATTTTCAGAATGCCAAATTAATAAAAAAAAAACTATTCAGAAACGGGTCTCAATTGGTAATAGGTACTACAATTTGATGTTTTCAAAAATTAAAATGTCCGTTTTGATATAAATTTGGGAAATCCCTACTCCCAATATATTCTACTAGCGGCGCACCAAGGCTTTACCCGCGTAGTTATAGGTCCCGTGATTTTCCCGAGATAAAAGTAGCCTATGTGTACTTCCAGACTATAGGTTAACTGTGTTTCAAATATCAACCCGATCCGTGTATACGTATCGACGTGATTGAGCAACAAACATTCATACATTGACATTTATAATATTAGTAGGATTAAATTACCTAGTTAACGCCAAAAATATACCTGTCCATTTTTTATTTATTTATGTATGTAGGTAATTAATTGTCATTTTAATTTTTTTAGTTTAGTTTTAAAGTTAATCTACGGTTGGTTCATATAATGTACCTACTCTTCCTCAAATGTCATTACGGCTTTGAATTTTTTAGTCGTAATAGAGATATTCGAAAAGCAAACATCGATGTGAGCAATTCAACTTATATTATTTTCTACCATCTATTACTTATGATAGTTACAATCATGGTGTCTTTAAATCGAGAGTGAATCGTAGTCTTCTAGGTAAGCAACTAGACCACGCTTAACATCAGGCGAGACGGTGGTCAAGTGCGAACCAATACTAGTTATGAAAAAAACAAACCATTATTCTGAAAAATCCTCATTATTAAATACAAAACAACGCAATATTTTCAATTGTTTATTTTTTCGTTTGTTTTAATGCATTATATTTTTAAATAAGTTCAATAACAAAAGTTTTAAAAGTAGAGTAATGTATAAATAGGCTTACACTATCATTACGACTGAAGGTTTTGTCCACTGAATAGGTAGGTATTGATTCTCGGTTACATAGTGGGTATACAATGTTATAAGAAAATCGTAGGATTATAATTTAATTTATAAAAATTATATTCGCAATTATTGATTTTGATAACAAATTTAAATGTTACGATCTTGAATCATTTTAACCATATTATAAATCAAAGAGAATTAGCACTAACATTTACATTAGTATAGGTACTTACAAAAATAAAACATAAAATTACCTTTGTCATTTGACATTGACATCTTTTATTTTCTCTTTATTAGTTTAATTCATTTCCACATCTATTTCCTGCTCACATATGAATAACACAAAATGAAAGTGAAAGTTAAATATGAGATTTCTCATATTTAACTTTCACTTTCATATGTACTGTTGAAACGATTCAGGATCACTAACATTTAAATTCACTCAATGCATATCCGCTAAGTACAAAAATATTAATTTTAATTATCTATCAATAACACAATTTCATTAAATAGTTTATTCAGTGTCTATTGAACGGTAAATTTAGACGGAAACACCACTCGACTATTCTACATTCGAAAAAAAAGTTGTTTTTTTAGGCTTGTATTAACAGTCAGTGGATTTTGAGTCTAATTTGATTTGTACCCCTTCCCATCAGAGCGGCTGGTGCTATTCCTTTCGCATTTCTTCATTATATTTTCCAATGCATATTACAATGATCTAAGCTTGATAATAGTGTATTTAAAATGTATTTTTTCTAAATAACTAATTATTTTGATATAACATTCCGTGAATAAAATTAACGACGTAATAATATTTGAGAATTAGTTACTATATTGCTCATTTTTGTACAAAGTTTTCATTAAGTATTTATTGGTGTTACAATTCTGAAAATATACATGTTTTGTATACTATACAATTTGGTACATTACTTTATCCGATAGGGTATTAAACAGTTCAATATAATTTTACAAAGCACTTAACTAACTCATTACCCATATTGTCGAGGAACTAGTAAACAAAACAATTCAAAACTTAAATGTTACCGACTCCAAAATTAAAGAACGATTTTGAGTATGACATGACTAAGAAGTTAAGTACAAAATGGAGAATATTCTACCTAATTATATTATGTCTTTATCCGCAATTATATTTACAGGTCTATATACAAAGCTATCACAAATTACAGTTTATTCGTATCACTATATACATTATTGCATTCAATGTTACTCATCATGTTGACGATGATATCCACAGTCCATCTTATTAAAACGCAGCAAAGAATATATATCTGTGATATTGTCCTTTGCACACAACTTTTGTTAAACGTACACTATATGAGGTTTTTCGGGCGTTCTGTGAGCAGGTATTGTTTCATAAGCGAACTGTTGGTAAATATGTTCATCACTATCTTCCTGATAGTAAGGGTTTTTATCAACACTGTTCCAAGGAGGATTCAAAGAATGGAAGTTATTAGTCACAGAAGAACCGATCATTAAATATCGATCTACCTCTCGCTTGTTTTCTTGCTCTCGACTACGTGTGGAATACCCTAGACTGTTTCCTAATTTTGACACATCACCATTTAACATAACACTATTCATCACTTGTTTGGACTTTTCTCTCTTACACTTTTTCAAATGTCCCATAAAATATAGACCGCCTCCGACGAGGCTAATGCCAATGCTCACAGTAAGAACAACTATAGCTACAATAACCCAACCACTTGAGCACCCGAATTCTGACTCCGGGATCATAACAAATAGTGCACCTTTCAAATGCTCAGGTGCAGCACACCTCATATCTTCATAATCTATTTTCAGTATAGCACTGTTGTTTCTGGACTTTCGTGTGTTGATTTCACTCTCAACTTCCAAGTTTCCACAACCATAAAAGTGAGCAATTGCAAACGAACGGATTACCCGATATTTCCAACTCTTGCAGACGATCAATTGGAAAATGAGCAGCCTCCAAAGTTTCCAGCGCATTGTTCCTCATGTATATATGAGTCAGCTTTGGATTTCCATGGAACAATCTTGGAGGAACTTCTCTTACTTTGATGTTCTCGTTCATCCATATCTTTTGTAGATTTATGTTATCCACAAAAGCTCTCGAATCAATCTTCTCTAACTCGAAAAGTCTGCTCAAGTGTAAATGTTTTAAGTGGAACAGACTTTGGAACGAAAGCGCCGTCACGTTTTGAAAAAAGTTTCCACTTAGGTACAAATGGGATAAGTTTGATAGTTTGGAGAGAGCGGATGTGGGGATCGAGGTCATATTGTTGTTGCTCAGGTCCAGATGACGCAACGACGGCAAATTATGAAGACCAAGTTGGTCAATATTTCCAATAACGTTCGAGTTGAAATCCAAATACTTCAGTTCCTTCAAGTAAGGTATACCGTGTCTTGGTATATCCTCTACAAGATTCAAAGATAAGTCCAAAAAATTCCAAACGAACCACAAAGGCAAAGTTTAATGTGGGCAAGTCCATTATGGAATTATTCCGCAGCGATAAAATCTTTAACGATGTCAAAGGTTCAAAAGTACTCTTTTGGAAACTGACCAATTTATTACCGGACAAATCGAGCCGTTCCAGTACGTTTAAATCTTGAAACGTCTGTGCATGAATATCGGTGAGCTGATTATTGGACAAGTTTAATTCGACTAGTCTTTTTTAGACCCACAAAAGTCTCTTTATCCAATTGCTTGAGATAGTTATTTGTTAGATTTAGATAAGTCATCTCCATGTTGTTCTCGAAATTTTTACTACCGAGGTCTTGAATTCTGTTGTATGAGATGTCGAGTACAGTGAGTTGGGTATAGAAACTGAAGGTGTAGAGGAGGTTGTCGATGGCGTTGTGGCTCAGATTGATGTAAGTGGCTTCCGGGTTGAGTTGTATGGGTACGATTTCGAGTCCTGCGTTTGCGCAGGAAGCGGCACGTAACGCATCGTCGCAGGCGCACCGCGCAGGACACAGAGTGCGTGCAGACGCACCCCACGCCCACGCTACCACCACCACCCACCAGCGCCATCGAGCTACCGAGAAGCCCATAACATCTCATGTATACGCCACGAATACCTGCAACAAAAAGAAAATTATAATGAGGGCTGCAACACGCAATATATGTTTTAATGAAATAATCCTCAAACTACACATTAATCTCTTTTGACTGACTGAGTACAATTCAATTAAATAAGATTAGATTGATGTCAAAGTATAACAGTTAAATAATGCTGAGTTTGCGCTTACGGAAGCGTCTGTCGATAAAATACAAAGTAAATGGTTTATGGCAATGGCATATTGCATTACAGAATAACGCCAAGTTTCAACGCGACTTTGACGCAGAATACGAATCCCATTCAAACAAAGGAAATCTCATTGCCATAGATGAGATCTAGTTTATTTTTCCCGTAATTTATTGTTATCATAAAATCCGAGCAACCCTCGGGGTATGTCGTCTCTTCAGTTTGCGGGAAAGGAATGTAAAAATATACAACATTATCGCTAGAGAACATCTTAATATAATTTCTGACGAAAACTGCAGATAACGAATGTGCCTCTCGCAATTTGTATGAGGGGGGAATGGAATTGTTTGATCCAAATTAGGCCGATAAGAGACGTGCCGCGCCGGCGAAATGGTGGTTTCAACTCGGAAACTTTTTTATTATCTTTTGTTATGGCGAATAGAGTATGAAAAGTTTGATCATATTGCACAAATGCTGTTTGCGTTCTTGATTTGTTATTCAATATGCCATTATGTACATGTTGAAATAGGCAGTTGGCTCGTCGTTTTTTCCTTGGGTCTCTGATGCATGTGGCGCTTTGCTAATGTGTGCTACGTGGCTCCCTAACCCCGTCTTCCTCACCTGTAATCTCATATTGCCCAGATTTATTTATCGTCTCACGTCCCGCAAGACGAATGTTGGTCGTAAACGAGACTAGCGGCTAATCCGCCGAGCCTCAACAATACCTCCAAAATTCTCGGCGATCCAACAAAGGACTCCAAGGTACTTCAAATTAAACGTTCGGCTTTACAATTCGACGGAATGTATAATGAATAGCACCGTAACATCTGTTAACGAAAGCGAACGATCTAGAAAGTTTTCTCGCACGGGAATAACTAATTGCGAAGGTTGGAATTCAATTTATGGCTTCTAGTGCGCCTCCGGAGAGATGACGCTGTGCTAAAGTATTAATAATGCAAAACAGTGTCACGGAAAGTTTTTGATTCCAAATGCAAATTGAATTAGGAAACAAAGTTGTGAGTGTTGAGCCGCTGTACCTCAGTTAAGTCGTTGGCTGTATTATGCTAAACGATTAACATTCAGTCATCTAATCGACATGGGGTGGCATTTGTGAAATTTCAATAAAGATAAAAGCCGTTAAATTTAATCCATCTACTCTGATTAGTCTTTAAATGTAAATTTTTTACAAGCTGACTCAAAAAAACGTTGTTTTTATTTATGAATTAGGAAAATTATTACTCTAACCACTATAATTACTATTAAAATGCAATTTATTAGTAAGAGGAAGAAAATTAAGAGTCATAGGTATGTATTTTAATCATCATAAAAAGACAAAAAAAATATTTACAATTTTGTCTACAAATCACTCGCATAGTTCCCTCGATAAATACTAGCCAATGCTAGCCATGTTGATCCATACTATTTATATACCTATCATTGTATCATATTTTTAACCCACGACCAAAAAAAGGGGTGTTATAAGTTTGACGTCGATGTCTGTCTGTCTGTCTGTCTGTCTATCTGTCTATCTGTCTGTCTGTCTGTCTGTCTGTCTGTCTGTCTGTCTGTCTGTCTGTTTGTCTGTCTGTCTGTCTGTCTGTCTGTGTGTGTGTCTGTCTGTGGCACCGTAGAGCTCAAACGGTTGGGCCGATTTCGATGCGGTTTTCTTTATTTGAAAGTTAATATCCGTGCGGGTGTTCTTAGCTATGTCTGGTTAATATCGATTCAAAATGGCCGCCTCCACAAAATGGCGGACAAAATATTTCTTCACAACCTACCTTAATATGGGTATCAAATGAAAGGGCTTGACTAGCAGAGTACTATACGCTATAACAAATTTGAAATCCAAGATGGCCGCCACCACAAAATGACGAATTATATATTTTTTTTCACTACTATCGCAATATGGGTATCAAACGAAAGGGCTTGACTAGTAGAATACTTTGCACTATGACAAATTTCAAATCCAAGATGGCCGCTACCACAAAATGGCAAATTACCTTTCTTTTTTTCACAACTTCCTTAATATGGGTATCAAATGAAAGGGCTTGACTAGTAGAATGTTGTACAGATAACAAATCTAAGGTAGTCGGGGGTTAATCAAAATTTTTAATTTTGTTCTTGTATCCAGACCTCTTCAGTAGTTTATGCTTGAAAGAGTAATAACAAACATATATGTATAAGCACATAATATTTGGCATTTATAATATTCAATAGGAAGAAAGAACTTAAGACCTGTACTAAGTTTTATTTCTTTATGCCCTCTTTGTTTAGATTTTAAAATCCGTAAGAAACTTGGGTATTAAAAAACACATTAAAACTGTAAATATTATCGTGTTTGTGTTTAACAAAATACATTGGTATGTGAAATTAAGTGACGAGAAGACGCCCCATCACCCCCAGTAACCCGATATGATCTACCGTGAATGGATTACCAGTCCCGTCTGAATTACAGAAACCATACGCACATTAGAGGTCCCCGTGTAAGGACGGATTAATTCGGCTACATTCCGAATGTATGCCGCGTCACGTGAAGATGATTACAAATTTCAATCATAGGAAACGTGAATGTGATTGCTGACATGTGGTTTCTGCGAGAAATATGAATAGCTAGAAGATTGTGAAAGAAACCGGGCGTTCCCCGGTTTTTCTTATCCCCTTTATATTAACTTACCTGAAATTCCTAGGTACTACACTTTGGTATTTTTTAGCCAATAGTGACGAGACGAGCAGGGCGTGTGCCTGATGGTATATCTATAACACGCCTGCTCATGCCATGCAGCTATGTATTTGAATATGAAAAGTCTAAATCATTACCTATCACTGCACTGTACTGCATCAACCCGCACTGGGCCAGCCTTGACTTTTACGAGAAAACGCCCCGAGTCCCAGCAGTGGGAACATTTAGTGGGCTTCGTATGTATGTGCACTGTGCTCGTCGTCACCTAGAGATCGAAAATGATTAATCTCTATGCCCAGTATTTTTTTCTGGAAACAAGGTACCTATTCATTTGAATGCCTTTACAATCTTGACGCAAAAACGACGCGGTGTTAAATATAGTTTTTACTCGTATTTAACGCGGGTGTGTCAGTCTGTGTTGTTTTAGCTTTCGAACGAATGAACCGAATTTTGTTTTTTTTTGTTTGAAAAGTGAAAAAAAAACTTTCAAACCGAACCATAGTATGTGTACTATGGTTTGGCCTGAAGGGCAATTCAGTAATATAAAACTTGCAAAGGTAATAAATAATACAGCCCCAGGTAGACTTTGAAAGGACCACTCCTACTGTTATTTCTGATAATCAAAGATATGTTATTTAGATTCTGAATTATGTATTAATTTTTTGAAAAAAAAAAACCACTCAAATATACATAACATTGTTTCAAATTTTGAGCCGCAATAACGTTCCTGTTAATATTTATCGTTTCAACGAAGAGGGTTGCGGTTTGGTGAACGTGAAAAAAGCAAAAGGCCACGCCCTCCATTTCCGCGCCTAACTCTCTGGCCAGCATTCTTTTGTCTTTTAATTTCCCGTCCACCAGAGTGCGCTCCGATCGTGAATTTCGCTTTCGTGAGCTTCGTTAACTTGTATCGGCCTTTGTTGTTGCCTATTGAACTTTTCCATTACCAACGTCATCGATTGAAACCGCTAAATTCGTTGGAAAATTCGTGTCGTTGAAATCGGCGCCAGAATACACCCCCACGATATGAAACAGCCTTTTCATTTTCCTTTTATAAATCGAGTGTGTTTCCAAACTCGTTGTTTTGTTTCCGCGACGAAACTTCTCGAAATGGAAATTAAATATTTCCTTATTGAAAAGTTAGAATGTTAGCATTTAGATGCTGGATTTTAATAATTGTAAGAGAGATTTGTTGGGATGAAATACCGCCGTCTCGTCGCTTCGTTGCGAGGATTTTTCATTAAAATTTTAATGAGGTTCAAGTTGTCATAATAAAAGCGGTAGATATCATTAATTTTGTCTTCTCAAACTGTGAATTAATCGTAGTCACGTAGTGATATTATTATTTATTATTCTTATCGCCTTAGTGGGTAATGAATTTGTACAAAATGTTTCCTGTCTCCTTCTAATGCCCGCTCAAGTATCAGTATCACATTTGTAGAATATTCACCCCTTAAATGGCTTTGTAAAGCGTCGTAGAGCGTGGGTACTCGACCCGGTACCGGCGACCTCCCTAATTACACTATAACATCTAAACACCGTTTAGGCCGCGCAAAGGGATGCCCGTAATTTATTACACAGTTTCCGTGCGCTTACTAAATTCAATATCAAAAGGGACCAAACCTCCAGCATTAATACTAACACCATCGGCTCCATTTAAGTTATTATTATCAAAACTATCCGTTCCGGACTAATTGCGGACGATAGTAATCGGAATTATCACCGAAAGTTACCGCGGCGTTACGAGAGGTAACAAAGAGGTTCAAGACAATAAAACCAGTGTAAAAGCCAGGTAACCGCTCTCGAGAATTTGAGGCAACGTCCAAGCCCCAACTTTTATGAGTAACTTAACTCGTGTGCTACCGTTTTTAAAACAGTTGCCGTCTTAAACGCCGAAAAGTTTCCGTAACGTATTGAAATAGAAGATGTTTTAGTTTGTGAGGGGTTGCATTCGTGGAGTTTCCGTCCGAGTGCGTATACGTGCTCTTAGTTTGACGGCCGTAAGTATTAGTGTGAGTGTCGGCAGGCACTAAAGGGAATAATGAGAAAACTTGCTCCGTCGGAGAAGGCCCCGCTGCCCCACTATAGTTACTAGTAGTTGGGAGCAAAAACGCTGCAAAGCGTCTGGTTGATTCGATTGTAAATTCGCAACTTCATGGTGCGGCACTGAAACGAGTTGCCGTATTTTTTTTTTACGAACAAAATCTTTTTTGTGCAAGTACAATTCTGTAATAGAATTAAATGGTTGCAAATAATTTTTGTATCAACTAAAATAAAATAACTTCTAAGTACCTACTTAGGCACAATAATTATTTTGACTAAAAAAGTAGTGATACGTAAGTGAGTTTTAGTGTTTTGAAGTCCATTGTATGACCAACAATCTTCAAGGCGTTCATACAAAACAAGTTTGTAATTTTATCTACAACATTCAACATCCAAGACGTAGTTTCAACTTGGCACGCTTTAGTGCACTTCACGCTTCAAAAGTAGTTTCGGCTTTAACGTCCTATGACATTGTAAGCAACTAGGAGAATTCTAAAATGAATTCTAATTAAAAACGATGTTGAGTCATAGAACGAAATGACGAAACAAAATAAAATGACCCTACATAATAACTTTTCCTTGTTCATGTTGCTTGTGAATTCAAAAAGCGATAACCTAAATAACTTTTGTAGCGTGAAACGCGGTGGTATTTAATTAGAGGGTGGTCAAAATTAACGTGGATAAACGTTGATTAGCGACGCATTCGCACCCTAATCGGTGGCCGGCAACAAATTTTAATATAGCAGCCGCACCTGCCTTCACCACCGTCGATAGTTGCACGCCCCTACGCTATTGATTTTGCAATCAAAGCCCTGTTAGAGAACTACGCCACTTGCCCGCGATTATGGCTAGATATTAATTTCCGAGCGCCAACATTGTTTCAACGAGATCCACCCATGCGTGGTTATGGCTGCAAAATCTTGACGACTTCTTGTCTACGTTATACAGCTCTAATTCCATTTGCAGAAACGTTCAGGATTTCCTGTTGCGCAAAAACTGAACCAACGACCACTCGTAACAGCGCATATAAAAACAAATAACGACATACCACGCGAGAAAAAGCTTCCGATACACGTGAAAGTCGACTACTCTGTTTGACGACACCGTATTACTTTAATGCTAAGCGTCAACGTTAAAAGAACGAAAGAAACGTCACGTAGTTACGTTCACAATGAGACTGTTGCTACAAAATACCCTCAGATGCTACTGTAGCTGTGTAGCGGAAGAATAAAAAGGAACTTTAGCGAACAAAACGTCTACACAATTCCATTTTCTCTTTCAGCGGCGGAGCGAGTCTTAGTGAATCAGGCTTCTGTATGGGCGCCTTTATAAACGCAATAATGAGGAGTGGTAAGGCGGCATTCAAGCGTACGCCCTAACGAGAGGTGCCGATGAATCACCCATGAGGCGAGCGCAAAACTTGCCGCTGGTAACTGTAATGATGCGGCTTCTAGCCCGCGCGTTCCTGCCAAGTATCTTGCATCTTATTGCAATGGCTGTCACTCGGTATCATTTTATCGCTATCTCGTTTGCACTATTCTTCTCTAAACATATGACGGAGATAATATGAAATAGGTTGCTAATACATTATTTAATCGAGCAGTATTTTTTTTATGTTTTCTCATTGCTTGCGTCACCTCGACAGCTCACTAAAGGGCTTTTAGCTAGTTGGTCTCCAACGCGCTTTGGCTTTTACTTATCGTCGGCGGGCCGGCAGAAACTCGGTGCGATTGGATGCAGCCCACGGATGAATAGTCAATGAATTCAGGCCAAGCGACGGCACAGGGTGATACAAATTAAAATCTTGTTTGTGTTTTGTTTAAAACAGACTAGATTCATTTTTACATTATATTTTAAAACAAGATCGCAAATAAAACTTTCTTATGCTCAAAGTTTGATTTGTTTCAAAATTGTGTTTCAGTATTTTTCTTTTATGCTTTCTTATCCATCTACAAACATATTTTCAACGACAGGCAGTAAAATAAAGTATTAAGAAAGAACGTAATTTTAAAATCCATTGTTCATGTTCTGCGGTAAAAAATCCTCGGAAAGGTAACCGGCTCACGTTTCAAAACTTCAACATCGGCTTTCCAGAACGGAAGAAAAAAACAACTCCTATGAATTGTTTGACTGTTATTAAAACTTTTACTCTGAGATATGGAGTCTATAAAATTAAAAGTTAGCGTTTGTATTACCGTAAGCAAAATTTAGGGTAGATGAGGTTAAGAGCGTTTTCGCGTCAAGGGAGCCATGAGCTGCAAATGACGTGCTTACGGAGCGGATCCGACGCTAAGCTCAGGGAATGGTCTCGGCCTAAATGAGGCGCGTGGCATTCTACGGCACTGTGTGAAAATTAGTCAATCCTATCGGTGGCATCTCCCACGGACCCGCCGAGGCTGAATAATGAAATAGCTCGTCAAGTCGTCGGATAGGCACTGTCGGCGCACACCGCACCGCGGCGGGCGCCAATGGCACGCGATCTCAGCGACCGAGCACGGGCGAAAATCCCACGGATTCCGTGTGAGATATTCCCCGGCTCTTTTAGGGTTATTAGGTGGAGTGGGTTTTAGGGAAATGAGTCGGGAAATAAATCTATCCCGTTGAAATGAAAGAATCTGTGTTTTCCTAAATAAATGCCCGTGAAATAAATTAAATGGGCTCGTACATTGTCTTCATTGGCGGTGTAAAAGCAGTAGATGGATAAAAACGCTCATATAGATACGGGCACGCTGCCAATAAAGGGAATGGAACTGGAGCACAATGATATTGTCGCTAAAACTATTGTTCTTGTTTACAGAAATGAAAGTGAGAATATAAAAATTCGTAAACTTTAGATCGAATCCGAATAAGTTAATACGATTTCATAGTTTTCCTTTGTTTGTTTCGCTAATGATTTTCCCAAAAACACTTGTTCTTAAAACGTTTTCCTAAATAGCCGTAATCTATAGTATGTAGTTGTGCTATCTCTTATGTACTCAGCTGATTTTGTCATGGACTAATATAGCATCGAATATTTATATTTTGAAATTTACGTATTTTTTCTTCTGCTTCTCGTGACCACGGCGGTCGTACAAAACTGCAAAACGTCGAGGTAATCCTACTAATGTTATAAATATGAACATTTTGTTGTTGATATGTTTGGCTGTTTGTTGCTCATTTATCTCGCAACGGGTGAACGGATCATGTAGAAATTTGAGACCCATAGGATAGTTTATGATCTAAAATAAAACAGGCAATTTTTTATCACGAGAACGGGAAATACGCGAGTGAAACCGCGGAGAGTTGCTATTGAAACAATAATTTAGAACGTGATTGTCTTGTGTGATGTTTTCAATATTTATGTATTTATTCTCTCGTCTTGCATAGAAAACCAAGTGCAGTATACTGATACCCACTGCTCGCAGAAAGCTGCATGCCCCTTCGAGGCTGCAACTCTAAAATCTCTTTCCACGGTTCGGAGACCTCGCAACAAAATCCCACGTTCGCGTTCCCATTCCATATCGTAGTATTACAGGATTCTCTTTAACGTATTCCGCGTTTGCAACGGAGATGCCTCGGGTTAGGGCCTGAGCTGTCGACAGTAATGCATTTTTTGAATAAAAGAACATTAATGCTCCCATTTTAGTTCAGCGAAAAAGCGCAGTCGACGCACGATGAGACTGGAATATAGTGTAGCGATAAATTTTTGAATAGTTTCACTGTATAAAACGGAATAGATTTGCGAGAGCGAATCCTGAAAAGACGGCAGACCCATGCAGTTTTACGATACATAAAGTTTAAGAGCAAATAATATGAGCAAATTTACGAGGCTTGACAAAGAGCGTATTGCGAAGGTGACGCGCGTGATATAAGACGCAATTTTCCGTACTCCTCGGACTATATTTCGTAAATGTCGTAACATAATTTTGATTAAAATTTTACATCGTGCTCACGAATTTTTATTGCCTCATTATCTTAGTTTGCTATACCTTTAACTGAGATTAGGTCGAATCGGCTACGACTACTTACTCTTGATTAGCTTTAAGCTGTAATATAAATGATCAGACTGTTATATAATAATCTAAAGCCATAGTGATCGTGGACGACAGCTTTTATCAGCTTTAGTTCGCAGTTTAGGTTCCCGTCGACACCTCTATGTATATTTTAAAGTGAGTTACAAGAAAGACTTCTTTTGAGGACATGTCTCATCCGCAAGCCCGCACTTGGTCAGTGTGATGGATTATAGATATTAGATCTCTCTTTATTATATTAATAACGCACACTGAAAACATCTAGGTAGATATGTATGTATTAATTTTGCCCCTTGCATTAGTATATACTTATTCTCAGCTAACTAACCACCTGAAGAGTCCTTTGCACTGGCCGTTGTAAGATAAGTAGATACTCGTAGTACCCGCTGAGTTCGTTAAAAGAGTATTTAGTGAAATATGTATTATTATACATAAAATATTCCATTAAAAAGGTTTGATTCGAGTGTGCTTCATGTATGTATAATATACCTTGTTTTAAGAATGATTTATAAATTTGAATATAATAAATACCTTTGTTGGTTAATACACCTCGGATTTCTTTGCGCTAATCTAAAATTAGGTAAGCTATAGGTATTTGATAATAAAATACATAGACAGACAAAACACATTGTAAAATAAATTGTATTGTTTCAGGAAAAAGCTGAAATCGAAGTAGACTTTTTCCAACCTCCACAAGGAGGTCGGGGAAGGTTAGGAGGGTAGGTGCTATTTATAATCAATGCGATTGAGGACGGTCGCCGACACTGAAAGGCCAGATGAGTTGATTAATTCGATTTTCCCTTTGGACGGTCTGATTGCGAGTGCAATTGGAGCAAAACTGTTTTCTATCAACGTCCTTTAATTACACACGTTTGTAGCTCGCGTCTCTGGGTTGCAAATGAACTGTTTCTTTTTTAATGTGACATTTTGTGAAGAAACTTCACTTGTTGCTTTTTTTATTCGTTTCCGAATACAGCCAAGTTTAGAGATTTTGGATGAGATATTCAGATAAACTTTATTACTTAATTAAAAAAATACGACATTAATGATAAATAATAATTAGTCAGAATAAATTATAATTAATAGATAAGATAGGTAAATAGACTCTTCAATTATAGAACCGCGTCTTAAAAATTATTGCATCAAGTACGTACATACTCTCAAACGCAGCGATAATGCTTGGAAAATTATGTAGTGCTGACATCAGGTCGCGTTAAGTCATTAGAAACCTTTATACCTAACTAGCTGTACCCTCCCACGCTTCTCTGTGGCACATTGTGATGCAAAAATTAAATAAAAACAATCCTTGATTATAAATCATTCTAAAATTTCAGCTCGATCGGTGCAGTACTTTTTGAGTTTTTGAAGCGTACACAAACCAACATAATGTTTTTATATATAGAGATTGATTTTATGTAGAACTATTATCTAAATAATGCTTATAATTTACATTATATTACATTAGTAAATAAATTAAAATTTAATAATAAATATACCAACGTAATTTCTAGAACATAAAAAATGCATTATAGAATACAACATCATGGGGTTAACACGTAACTATACAAGGAATCTAAAACTTGTTAAGCTACGGTAAAACTAACCATGTAATAGTTGACTAACAATTTCCATTGAAAGGTCTAACTGGGTATCCCAGTGCATCCTGTCATCACCGAGTAAAAACATAGACTGCGCCAGCGCATGTCTCTTTATCTCACTATCTATGGAAGATATGCCTTACGCTAAAGTAATAAGACTTATTTTTTATTGTAACGTTTTATGATTTTCTTTCTCAGTACCGTAACGTGTCTTGTTTACAAGCAGTCTTATTCGACAGCTGCTTCCTAAGCTAGTTAGGAATAGAATAGCTAGTAGTGTAAATTTTATGCTGTCAAATATCCATAAATTATTCCTGTAAGTTCCTCAGTACTGATTTTGCTTTCTAAACAAGATGACGTAAGTTATCTCTTTTAGTGACAAAAAAAAATGAAAACCATCACAATTTCAGTGCGTAATCATCATATCAATTTCATCAACATTTTGATGAAATTTTCCTAATTCTTTGAGTTTATTTTAGTAAAATCTACCGAGAAATATTTTCTCATTGTCAGATAAAACATACATTTGTAGATCGTTTTACTAGTAAAAAATATTTTAGTAGAGAGTAAAAAGTGGAAGCAAAAAATATCTACAATATATCGTTTCGTAAATCGTTTTCGTGTTCTATAAAAATCTTAAAATTAATTATAAAATACACAAATATTTGTAGCATTTAACTAATAATCCACAATCACTACAAAATGATATTACCAAAATCAAATTCACAGGTAATTGTTCCTTTGCCATTGAAATTCAAGCTGTATGATCTAGTACATAAGTAGGCAAAACATTGAGTTATAAAAATATTTCCTTTATAAACTTAGATTATGAGATAGTTACACTGTCACACTGAACAAAATAGCGTGACACTGCGCAGTAAAACACGTTTTAAACGACCCGACTTTGATCACGTGTGAAATCGAGACTTTGTTCCCATGAAATGGTATTGAACGTCAAAAATACATGTCTAAATGGTATCTCACGGTGTCCGGGTCAACCTCAGTGGCCGCTTTCCATCGATCTCCGTGGCTGGCACATTTACCTCGGCCATTACCCGATGCAGCGGTGTATTGGATGTCATTTGATAGCTATCGGTCGTGAACAATACGATCTGACGTGGCCCTATGGACCGTGAAACCACATTTTCGACTGGATTGCTCTAGATTATGATAAAACTATAAAAAGTAAAAAACCGGTGTATTGTGGTTTTAGTTTTTTTGTTTGAGTGTATTAATGTACGGCTAAAATTAGGACTAAGTTAAAAAAATAGTAAAAAGTAAATACAACAAATTAACCGTACATTTAAACATTTGATCGCATATTTTAAGACTTATTTTTTTTCATTTAAACTATGAAACCGTTCCAATTTGACACGGACAATTTAAAAATCAAATATTTTATGTTTTGAGACGAGCAAGTCTAATCTACAACGCAAAAAACTGTAATCTCTAATGAATATCTAATATTTAATAAATCTTATCTAAATTGCCATGTTCTAATTTTATTCAGCTTTTATGTTTTTTTAAATAGATTTTATTGTAACTTAGTGATAATTGTTATACATATTGTGTAGCGACATATTTATTGTACGTGTGCTTCTTAACAATTCTTGAGTTTATACATATACTAGCGGTCCGTTCCGGCTTCGCTCGGACGACCTAGATTTGAAATGAATGTGAATCTAAACCATCCAGGGCCCTACCCAAACATATACAAAAAAAAAATCATTCAATTCGGCCCAGCCGCTTAGAAGGAGTTCACTTCAAACGAAAAGTGGCATTGATTTTTATATATATATAGACTAAGAAAAATATTAAAAGTTATCTCTTTATAATATTGGTATGGCTAATTAATTCACGGTAATAGTAGTATTCTTAAAGATGTCACATTCGACATCTTTTTTTCATTTTAAAAAAATCGAAATTGATGAGTAGTCCACGTTATCGCTAGTCGATGAAATACATCTTTTTTCATTAAAAAAAATCGAAATTGATGAGTAGTCCACGTTATCGCTAGTCGATGAAATACAGCATAACATCATGTAGAGCCTTATACCCGTCAACTGGAATATCAAGAGCGAAAATAGCTTTTCGTATCCGACTACCGAGTAGTTTTCTAGATCGGCGTGTTCAAAGAAATAAACAAATAATTCAGATTTACAGTATATCGTATACTATTCAATATTTCCTAGAATATTAATAGTTTTTTTTCTTTTCGTTCGAATCACGAATAACGAAAACGTTTAAGCAAAAACGTAACACACAACGGACACAATATATATCTAAATAAATAACTATTTCTATCGCATAATATACTAAAAGAATTATTTATGTATTACTAATATCATCCCGTGGTTTCACTCGCGTATTCCTGATTGCTTTATTTTTTTAGGATAAAAGTTGCCTGATTTTTTTTTTATTCTGAACTATTATTATTTACGTTACAAAGGCAACAAATACAAAACACAAGTAAGTTAAGATGTTCCCAAGTTTCCAAAACTAAGTAAAATAATCTAATCTTGCGGTACAAAAACCTCAAGTTCCGTTCAGTATCAAATGTGGATTAACAATATTCGAAAAGTTCTCACCGATTCGGTCCACTGCCTACGAATATAACATCTCGCTTTCCTAACGTACAGTCGCTACTCCAGTAGGATAACTTCAGAATTATACTTGGATTACTTATGTAATATTTTTCCGTATTCGTTGGTTATTAGTGGTTTCTAAAACGAAACTTTTATTTACCTCTGTCCGTATTTAGTTTAGGGTTAGCAGAGCCCTGCCCTTTTAGAATTTCCACACTAAGAGCGTTTTTTTGCAATTAATTAGGGCAATCCAATTAATTAAGTACTTTAATTCAAAAAACCCGACTACAAAAAAACAACAGTCGAAAAATCGTTAAATACTATCTCTAGGGGCACTTGAGTGATTGAAAGTAATGTAACAATATCTTAATTGTCGAAATCCATCTTAATTGATTGTCGAAATCAATCCAGCCGCTTGGAAAATACGTGGTAAAATCAATAAATTTAAAAACATACAAGGAACGCGTGAAAAAAATAACCTTTCTTTCAGTCGGGTAAAAAAAGAACAAAATAATATATTTGTATTTTAATTCGAATGAGTATAGTTAGACATAAACTTTAGATGAGTGAGAGTATGTGCCATTAACGTTAGCCTAAAGTACGGTAATTAGAGATGATCTCGGGGTATGCAAAATTACTGTGTTTCATTTTGAAAGGCAATGTTTCCAGAGTAATTAGAGGAAACATATTAGATCTTTGTGTGACGAGCGCAGTGCAGTGCTAGGTAATGATTTGGACTCTTCATGTTCCAATAACGGCGTGCCACTGTTATGTAGCAGGCATGTTGCTTACCATCAGGTACATATTCTGATCGTCTCGTAAATTTTTCAGTAAAAAAAAACGCATATTTTTTTAAGTGAAATCAGGCCTTAGATCTTTTTCGCTAGCCAAAATTTGCCAAACAGTAGAGGCTACTGAGTCCAATCACCATATAGGTCCCCATAAAAAATAGGATCATTTCGACCAACTGCCATTCATGTAATGTGCTACTGATGTGAGCCTGTATCAAGATAGTCGTAGAATAATAATTATTCTCATCGTGAACCAATACTACAATTACAATATTAGTCACGATCTCTATGACTTGACCTTTTATTATTATTACAGGGCCGACAGTAAAAACTATTACAAATTCTCTTTAATTGATTGTGGAGTAATCATTGCTCGACCCACAAGCCATTGAATTGTTAGATGAAGTAGTTTTTGACGATAAAACGGTATCCGAAATTGGCTGAGTAACAAAGGTAAGAGGGTAATCAAAAGTAATAAAATAAATATTAATTGATAGTAAAAGTTGCCTACCTTTTATGTTTTGTTTCAATAAATCTCTTTGCTATGCAAACTATTTGTAGATTTTTAAAAACATGCTTTTCATTTGAACAGAAATAAAGTAAAATTAAAAGACATAGTCGCATTAACTTTGAATTCTTCTTGTGACATAAATTACAACTAAACGGAGAAAATGGTTTGTAAAGAAGTAATAAAAATATTTCGTAAGAAAAATAAGTAAGTGATTCTAAGAAACTTGGCATTTGAAAAGCCTAAGAAAACGATAGCGTAGTAACAACAGCTACAAAAGTTCTTCTTGGTCATGACCTCGTGACATTTTAAGAAAAGATAACAGCCTAATATTTGTTGACAAGGACGGGTCTACACTATATTCTTGATATAAAGGGTCTCAATAGGATCGTTTTCACTGTTTCACACGCTCCTTGTATAACATCAAGGTAGCGGAGACTTGTCAACCAAAAAGGAAGGAACCCTAACTCCACTCCAACGCTGACCGCCCAATATTTCCTTGGAAGTAATTTTTAGGCGAACGCGATGTAAAGAAAAACCAGACCTTGTATTAGGAACAGTGGTTTTACGAGAATTTTATTTTCAATTTGTATTATTTTCTCATCTTTGAATTCAATTATGGATGTTGTAAAGCTTATGATTGGAAACGTCTATCTATTTATGTAAATTTGTCTGAGGAAAGACCGAAGCTTAGTTCGAGAAATTTACTTGTACTTTCAAAATTTGTCTTTTGTACATCTCATCTTGTACATTCTTATTCATAGCTTCGTTCGATACGTCGAAGTCACTGCCATAGCAGACAAGTTTCATTCGAATTCACGTCGAGTCGACGTATTTGTAATTCAAGTGGAGCTCTCCGCAGTACCTATTGTTTTACCTACTCTTAAGTTAAAGTGCAATGTACGACATCGGAATATGTGACGTGTATTTTATAAAACGATGTTTAGGTATGGTAATTTCAGATGCTATTGAGTCGTGACTTTGAATTCGGCGTAGTAAATGTGAATTTATTTAAATCTTTACGTAAACTAGGATTACGAAGTCAAAATAACGTGAACTAACATTGAAAGTATTTGAATAATTGAATAGAATTCTGTGAAAATCTCTGCGTTTAGAATACAGCCACGAAGCAAAAGCAGATTTGAGTATTAATACATTTTTTACCCTTAGAAGTATAAACTTATTATGAATATGTTTATCAAAGCAAGAATAGTTATTCAGTAGAAGATTCATAACGTATAATTACTAAAGGCATTTAAAGAATTGTGTTTTGTTTTTATTTTTGACGCATTGAGATCATTAATTTGTAGGTATTCATTGGTAATTTGTTTTACTGTTAATAATGCCAATGAATTGTGTAAATATTATTTAAAAATATGAGATTCGGCAACTATCGGCTTAACTTTCAGCAGCTTTCTACCTTAACTATAAGTGATTTTATTTTGATTAAGGTGTTCATGTTATACAGTAAAAAATAAAACATTATAAAAATGCCATAAAATTCGTGTTGATTTGCACATACATAAATCAATTAACAATGAATGTACTTGCACATGTATATTTAAAACCCCTACCGTTAAAAACTATCATCAGCATTTACAACTAGTTTATCTTTTACTATTCCCATCAGTGTTTATTAAGCAAATCGTTTAACTAGAACAGATTTTAACAAAAGCAATTTACTAACAAACCTATTCGTTAGCGAATCTAGTTTGTGTAATTAAACTAAACGAATAATAGTTTATAATAGAAGCCCACTGGGGCTTAAACTTGATTACAAGAAACCGACAATTTTCTTAACTACCTGAACAAAAATAAAACGCTTCTTCTCTCGAAATATGGCGGTTTATATTATTCAATTAGTGAACAAAATAGTTTAGTCGGTAATTATAGGAATTCCGAGATTTTGTGCAAAAAAATCTACTACATAATAAGGAGTAATAAAATAAGTCCATTTTGACAAAAGCTTAAAGCAAATGTCTGGGTTTGTATGTTTCATTGATGCACTATCGTTCTAACAAGCAGTTACTGTTCTGGTTCAGACGTTTTGCTCTGTTTCGAACATTTTTGTGCAAAGCATATGCGCGCAAAAATATATAGAAGTAGATATGGAGAGGAAATATAGCAAAATAAATTGATGTTTGTGACGTAGCTAGGAAGGAACCAATGAGACAAATATTGATTAAGAAACTTATTCCATATTCAATTAAATATAATGCATAGAGTTTGGTCGTGATCTATTTTAAGAGTTAAATCAACTGCTATTAAGAAAGCAACGAAGGTGGTATCAATGAAAAAAAACACATTTCTAACGCTTTAAATATGAATACAGAACGCAAATGAGTAAACGTTAGTAATTATTTATAATAAAGAATACTGGCTCTGCTGGTTGGCTTGCTGAATACCAAAGAAAATTAATACCATAGCATACCAAAACAATTTGTTACCCATACTCTCGGAACGTTCAGCAGCATGCAAATCGAGTGGAAAGCTAAGCTAGAACTCTTAAGCATTCCGCATCTGCTACATGTATGCAAACCAATTTAGGGGCGAATCTAATTTGGGCGTGTAGGTACAGTCCACGTAAACCGCTGTTGAGATGACGGACGTTGGCTTCTCGTTCGAGATGCTCCTCTTCATTAAGGGCGAGGGGCGGACCGGGAGACGGGCGATGGCTTTATGGGACAATTTGCATTTACACGAGCCTCGGCGCAGATTACGTCCGCACTTATCCGCCTGCCAAAATGAGGATCTCACGCTCACGACCTACGACCAAACAAGCCTTTGTTTATATTCCCTTGTATTTTTCACCCGCCATTTGTTTTGACGGCCCATCCCCGAAACATGAAGGTTTTGAAGCACCGAAATGCTTTATGACGGTTGTCCGAGCGCTTTTGATTTTTCCGACGCGCTTTTTACGACTCCCTGAGTTTAGACAGCTGTTCATTATTTCCGTAAATAATATAAAATTTGAGCGCAGCTTCCGCGGAAACTGAAAACTGACAATTCTACGCTTAACTAGACCAAACAAGAACTGAAACGGTTTGAAATTTGTTGAAGATTTCCGATGTTAGTATCGGCAAAATAAGACAGGGAAGCGTTCAGCTTCGCTAGCAATCTGCGATGCGAGCTATCAAGGCACGTAAACTGAGCATTCAGAATTGTTGTCGCGAAGCTGAAAGGGCTAACGGAGTAGCCGTCACAATAGCTGGAGGGTACGTTTAAGTGAATACGTCTTTGGCAAATCCAGTTGACCCACTTACGAGTAACCACCTTTGTATAGGGCTGACAAAAGCATGTCGATGCAAGAGCATTATGTCTGACCGGCTCAGGCTCAATTTGGAACCCGCATATGCCTATCGGGATCAGAACCAGGCGCCTCGCACGGCGTAACTGTTAAATCTATTACGATAAACGAAACTTGGAATGAGCCATAAAATTTTATCTAGCTGCCCCGATTCCAAATAGACTGGTATCTGATGTTAACCCTTGTTACAACTTCCCATTTGTTCAAGGCAATATTGTTACTGAACATGTGTAATTTGTGCTAACACGCCGATTTTTAGCTGAGATTATTTTCAACGAGGATATGTTTATACGTATTTCAAGTAGCGTAAAACTTTACTGAAGTCGATTGAAGATAACCTTTTTTTACCGTATCTAATTTAAGTAAATTATTAAATAAAATACGATTATTTTACGCAATCGCTTGTTAAGCTACATACCTAAGAAGACAATAGCAAATTTAAAAGTCACTACTATTAAAGTTTATAAAAGCCTCTCCTAAAAAAATCTGTTAAATTAGAATAAATTATTGACATGCGCAGTGCTGTGCTAAGTAATGATTTGGATTTGTCCTTTGACAATCGCTGCGTAACACGTGACAAGACTGTTTGTCTTCGCTGACGTGCTACTTACCATCACGCACATGTCACATATGTGCTGCTCGTCCTGACACTCTATCTCTATACTATAATAAAATTCAAGTGAAATAATATTTGTTACGTAATATTGATTTTTCTAAAATTAGAATAACCAATGTGCTATGTTAACAGTTCAAAATGATCTAGTTTTTATGAAACTACCTAAACAAGAATAATTTACACGTAAAAATAAGATTCTATCCCTCCTAAATGGAACTGAGAGTCATGAGCGTTTGAAGTGAGACTATCTACTTGGAGTTTTTTTTCCAATAAGCATTGAACGAATCAGTACACCGAATACTTTCTTTTACAAAAAGATACAGAAATGTTTTTCCATTCCCAATCGTTCCAAGAAAAATATTTATTCGTTCTTTTAACGGATTAAATAAAACTTTATTTTGGTATAGAGAAGCAGCACCTGAAATTTAGTTTTATAAAGCTAGATTTGAAAACTGTTTTCTATAGTTAGAAATTAGAGTTTGTTAACAAACTAAATATATTATATGGTAGCTAAATACATATTTACATATTAAGTAGATAAATTAGTTTACAAGTTTGATCTAGTCAAACTTGCTGTGCGTCACAAAAGAGACGAATATTATCAAAATGTTATAATTTTGGTATCTGGAAATATCAAAGCTTTAACAGTGAAATTACAGAGCATAGAGATAAAACTTCTTATATTTCAGGGTGACGACCGCAGTACAGTGCTAGGTAATGATTTGGACACTTCATGTTCTAATAGCTGCGTGTCACTGTGCTGTTATGAGACAGGCATGTTGCTTACCATCAGGCATATGTCCTACTCGTCTCGTCACTTTACTTATCTTGCGGGCTATAATACTAATATGTCTATTAGTTGTATACTTATTCGGCTTTAGTTGTTAGAGCTACATAAATAGGTATTAATAAAAATATAAAAGTTTAAAAAAACAATATTATTACTTTTATCATTGATATTATTACTTGTCTCACAATGAATAAATTTCATAGGGTTCGTTTCTCTAGGTTTGGGTTGTAACTTAGACAGTTAGTAAAATATACAAAAATAGCAACAACTTTATTTACAAACTGAGAGTTTGCCTTTTAGAAAAGAATGTTGATGTCTTGGAAAAGTAAAAACATTTTACACGGCACATACTTTTTTATTTTAGTCAAGTTTATCATAATATAATGATAAATTTATTTGGTTCTTCACAATCGAAACTACCATTTTTTCCAGAGCTTATATGAGTTTGGCTCATTGGTCATTGGGATTTCAAACACGGTAAAATTTTTATTCTAAGCATATTTTTGAGCACTGCCTCAGCCGTTCTCGTCCACAGTAGAAAACCCGAATAACATATAAAACTATGTAAATTTGTTTAAGTCAAGAGAACTAAAGCTTGGCCCAATTTCCAACGAGTCAATTGGCGATAAACTACCCACCCAAACAATTGGTACTATAACACGACATCTAAAATTAACTTAGTCATAAATATTCATGGTTACAGGACCGCCTATTTGATGGTCTGTCGCCACCGTAGGTACGATACCGGTGCCGGCACCCTTCATCAGGGAAATTGCTAAGTAATAGCACGGAATGTACCCACAGTAAATTTGCGAACAGTAACCCATATGCTACTGCAAAGTCCAGGTGAAAATTTAAAGTACATGGATGACCGAGTTTTGCTTTGTGTCATTGTCTAAAAACATTTATAACATTACGTTTTCCGTGTATGTTTATATGCATGTGTTTTTTAAACACGTATAAGGTTTTGAATTATGGACTATGTGTTTTGCCTTGCAAAGAAAAAAAAATGTTTGTACATATATTTGTAATCATTCAAACGAGATGTAAAGTTTATACATATATTAGGGATTAAAGATTTTATTTACAGTCGGTGTCCCCTGCGGCTATTCTATATGCCTCTATATTGAATAGCCGCACAGTTCCCATTATTTTCCCGCAATAAAAAGTAGCCAGTGTTCTAAACTGTGTTCCAAATTTAAACCCGATTCTTTCAGACATTTCGACGTGATTGAGCAACAAACAACAAAACATAAAAAATCTCATACATAATAAATAGTATTTGTGAGATAAACTAACAATAAAAACGTTATTTAAACTAAAGACGATTATTATAATTTGCCCTTAAGAAAGTATTTCCGTAAAATATGCCTTACTGTAACACAGAGCCACATAGAGCCAAACTAAAATTTGTATGATAATGAAAGTGCGGCCCACCGTTTGCAGACCTCGCGGTGATTCCGTGCCATCGAACGAGCTCGAATAGGGATAAAAGTGGAACGAATTATGGTAATTTGTTGGGACATTGTTTTTTATTAGAATAGTCGGAAATATTAGAAGAAGATGATGAGGCGATCTTGAATAAGGTCAAGAGTATCTTTATCAAAGGTAACGGTTATTGCTCAGTTAATTTTTGTTTTATCAAAAAAAATCTTGTCAAGGTACTTATGATTTTAATTAATTTATGTCTTACCCAATGAGCATCATTTTCAGTCTTTAACGATATAAAATGGAAAAAATACTGGGTTTTCATTAGCGCAAGATTTTGGGTACTTTTTACTGGTGTTAAGTTTTCATAAAATTAAAATTTTGGTTTTTATTTTCACCAATATTAAAATATGTATTTTTGCAGCCGAGTGTTTTTTTACAAATTGAGAGCCTGTTGGAGAAAAGTAAACCGGGTTACACAGAAAACATGTAAACTTTACCATTATTGGTACTAACCCGATTTCATCATTAACGCTTTTTTACCATGATACCTGAAACTAACGTTAAAATCCTAACTATCTATATAACAAGCAATAAATATCCAACAAATCTATCTGCTCACTCGCTGTTAAATATATTTTTATTTATTCTGTTTCAACAATAAAGTTTTATTATGGTTTATCTAGTTATGTTTTTTATTTTATTATTTTTATAAATAAACAAAATATTCAAAAACTGGATATTACGTTATCTTTTAGTGATTTAAAGAGTCTTGTATTGTTTTGTACATGCACAAAAATAATATATTACGCGATAAGTTCCGCGCTAAGTGATGCAGCCAGTCAACGATTGACTTATTCATAGTATACAAACAAATACATAAGAAAGTTAACTGTTACAACGGCCTCGCCAACGAACCTTTCATTAATAATAATTAGAGTCCTTTTGTTAATCAGCTAAGCATCCACCTATGGTAATTTTTTACGAGCTCTACCAATTAACCCTTTTGACATCCGTTTTTATTTAATTAGTCGTAGCCTTTAAAGATGGCTGTAATTCGGAATGTGTTAGAATAAAGCAATCTTAAGTTTTTAGTTTCAACATCCTTGTTACAATTTTTGTCATAATTCTTATTACTATACAAAAAATAACTTCTGTTTGATAGATTGAAAATTATATGCAATATTTTTTATTTATTTTTTATTTTAATCAATTAGTACCGGCTTACCGAATTACACTAATGAAAAATACAGATAATTAAAACTAAAGCTAATTTTAAACATATCAAGGTACTTACATCATAAAAATTTAAAAAAAAAAAAAATGTTACAATATAAGAATAATTTTAGTAACACATCTAATAGATAGGTAACATGTGGTGTCCTATTAAACGTCATAGTGATTTATTATGATGTAGAATCTACATGAACAAATAAATTCTTTCAATACCCAAAACTTCGCCAGCTGCCATCAACAAGGCACGCGTGACGGGCAATAAATTAATCAATATTTAACGCTTTTCACAACTGCCCGCAATTTAACCCTACAATCGCTATCTGAACTGTCACTCTCCTGGCTGATCATTTGGAGTCAGCCATTCATGTGATTGACACATTCGAAATACGCGTCCAAAATCTATTGGAATGGCAACGACTCGGTGCTTGATAGAGAGCTAATACACACAGGGCCTGTTCTTTCTGTAAGAAGATAAGCGCAAATTGTACCGATAAAATTGTTTGGTTTGTTTCTGTAAATAACTTGATTAGAAATTTTCATAAATTAGCTGGAATAAAATATCCGTTGTATGACAAAACTTAACAAAAATCAAAATAATCTTGAGGTCCTTTAATGTTACATACTTTACGTCAAAAACTAAATGGTTACCAATTTGACCGTGCTCAATAATGTAGCCGGCTTTTAGGTTCCATATTTCTTGACAACCCAGCGTATTGAATTGGTCTTAGTCCAAATGTCGAAAATTTCATACTCACATGACTGCACCAAAAAAAAATTGGCAGTCATAGGAACTGCTGATATAAGTGAATACCTACTGAAAAACTACGCGGATGAAACAGAAGGACGTGGCCATGAACATGGCCATCTAGAAATGTGTCAGCAATTTCTAGATGGCCAATGGCCAAAGCCTCAAGTTTACCCAAAGATTTCTTATCATTCCCAAACGTGACGCTAGAATTCCATTCACAGCGCACGTAAATTCTGTCTGTGATAAGATAAGATATCATTCATTGATATATTTAAAACATACATTGGAATTAGTAACAAATTACATTAGAAACCAATTGCTGAACATAATATTAATATATCTGGTGATTTGCAAAAAATATAATGTCATTGAAAATATAAAATAATTACATCACAAAATTAATAAAATGCTGTATAAGGGCATTAGGTATTGTTACGCGCCAAAAGAAGTTTTCACTTCAAAAACTTCATATGCTGTTGGCTCTTATAAAAGCTTTGAGTAAATAAATACGAGTTATGAGCTACTGCTCATTATGGCGTAGTTACTTACGTACTTAGTACGAATACGGTGGTAAAGACTTTAAAATTTACTTTGACAAAGTAGGTGAAGTCTGTAAAGTATACAGTCGTTGCCAACATCGAGAGGGGTGTCATTGAAAAATGATTGGTCATATTTTTGTTTGGGCCGGACGCACACGAGCTTGGTTCTATAGAAATATGAATGGAAAAGGTCGAATGAGAAATGAAATGATTTAAGCACGAGTTTGTTTGTGAGTTCATATAAAAGGATGGACGCGTGTTAGATGTATGTAGAGTGATGTAAAGAGTAATTCTTAAAGTGTGTTTTATTTTCTAGCTTGACGAATAGCAGCAGTTCATTTATGATTAAAAATGAATCATGTTTCGAAAGGTATGATTAAGTTATCAGTGTTACTAAATGGTTCATAAGTGTGTTCTATTATTTATATTAACAATCATTGGTCATCAACCATATTTTTATCTCTTCGACTTTTCGTCCAATCTTGGCAAATACTCTTTCGCTTTTTAGCGCTGTTCCTACCTCATGCCTATATTTTTAATTCTTCTTTAAAACTATTAAATGTGATGATTGTATGAACTTCTTTTCAATTTGACTTTGACTTATATTAGTTGTAACATAATAAAGCAGGATATTCAATTTACGAGTATTTGTACTATAAATATAATATAATATAATATTGACCTTACGCGCAGAAAAACTGCCATATTACTTAGTAGTTAGAGGTTGAAAAATATATAATTTGGTATGCAAAACTATTCTAGTCCTACCTCGAAAAGTAAATTTATATAAACGTGCCAGGTCGACTACTCCTTAAATTTAGCATTTCTAAAGTTGGTTTGAGCACAAATTTAGGGAAAGGGACGAAGTATTTTGGTCTGACCTTTACGAAAGGTTTTTTTGTAATTAAGTACCAGGTTAAATTAAACCATAAGCTTTAATTATCTGACAAAATTTAGAAATCCAGTCAAAGATGAGGTCGTGGCATATAAACTTATCCGGATAGGTTTTCTGGTAGACTTTGCAATAAAATTACGTTTAAATGTATGAAATTGATGATATGGAATGTAATCATTTATTTGTATTTGGTCTAGTTGTCGAATTTTTATACTACTAGCTGCTACTGATCAAAAGTACTTTCGTATATCGTATACTATAAGAAGTGTCTTACTTTTGTCGCGGCACATGACTCTGTTGCCATAGCTAACATACACCTCATCTGGTTACGATTGGTACAAAGGAACCGTGCGGAAAAACTTGATCTATTTACTTATTCTTTATCTAAGGTGTTCGCCTTATACAATATTACATACTTAAGACCGTTCAAGCATAATTTGGAATTGAATACTTTTATATAAATTAGAGATAAAACTAGTTGTCAGTGGAACTTCGATGTCAGGTAGGTAATTGTGTATGCAAGTGTGTAAAAATTTATGGGTTTAATACGGATGATTCGTCAATAAATAGGAATCGAATTGAATATTTACAAAAACAAAACAACGAAATGATTGTTACTGCATAGTTTTCAAACCGCCTACATGTCCTCGAGAGTCCAAATATAAAACTTCCCAAACTAACTCAACTTCTACATTAAACGCCAGTAATGTTACTCGACAAACAGCCAACCGCGACAAAGCTCAACTTACAACAACAGTACCTTATGGCAGAACAACAAACTGTTGCGACCAACAACACAACCAGGAACAGTTTTTCAATCTCGCTACAAATGGCGCAACATTTACAAAGCTTCAAGCTTAGAGGGAGCACAAATGGGCAGACACAGGTGTTGCTTTATTGAAAAAAAGATACAAATTACACCCTTTCTGCACGATTTGATGTCGGATTGATGCTTTTGCAAGGCAATTTTTTCCGCGAGCGATTTTTTTAACTGTAGAAATGTAAACTATTCTGTGGGATCGAATTAGTAAATAATGATTGTAAAACGAAGTTTATTAATTTATAATATCCTCCAAGTTCGCAACTGGCGGTACACTACGCTCCCGTCGTATAATTAATCATATAATAGACGGTAAATACCGTCTTATAATATTTGACACCCTCTAATACTGCAGTAATTAATACAAACGCATGATCTAATAAAACTGTTTTGTACACGGATTTAGTGCCTCATGTAAGTGATTTGTATTTTTTTCGAGAAATTAATAGATTTTAGATTTTATACATTTTTACTTTCCGGCGTTAAAGTGGCTTGTTAGATTCTGATTTGAAAAACATTTTTTTTAAATAAGAACGACGAGACGAGCAGGACATGTACCTGACAGTAAGCAACAAGCCTGCCACATAACAGCACAGTGACACGCAGCTATTGGAACATGAAAAGTCCAAATCATTACCTAACACTGCACTGCGCTTATCACCCAGAGATCTAAGATGTGATATCTCTAAGTCCTGTAATTTCTCTGAAAACATTGTCCTTCAAACCGGAATACAGCAATGTTTTCACATTACTGTTTGGCGGTAGAATAACTGGCAAAGTTGTGGTACTTCCCCAGACGGAATCTGCTAGTAGTCCTACCACTACAAAACTACATTACTTACAGGGTACACAAACTCACGAAAATATGATAATTTTTGTGCAGACCAAGTTGGTTTTTGTTTGAATAGTTTCTGCTTTTCATAATAAATATGATTATCATAAATAAAGTAGGGAGTAAGTTAAATCTTACCTAAATACAGGGCGTGGCTTGATGTTATAACTCTGCTCTAGTCCAATTCATTGGGTTTGATTTCTCAGTGGACTCTCCAAACACAATCCTGTAACAACAAAACACAGATTTAGATAGTAAATCGAAGAAATGTTCCTCATTACAAACACAAGGCCTTTAATTTGACCGTAGTTTATAAGTTTATACCATCTTCGGATAACAGTTACGGGCATTATAAAACATCGATAAAGAAAGGCTCTCCCTTAAGGCCCTATAAAAGCAGACCTTCATAAACAAGCAATATCTTTTATACATCCCCATAACTCGTTCGATCTTCCGTTTTCTAAGAGGATGATAGAAAAACACGAATAAATTATTACCAGACAATATTAAATGTGGGATCGGCAATACCTTGAGAAAGTTACAGATGTGAATATAAAGCAAAGCATCTCCCACGCCCGTATCCACTGATGAACGATATACAAAATATTGTATCTAGAATTTGGGTGAGCTCGAGCGTTAGCCCGCATCGCCCCGTGCTAGCGATAAAACTTTGTCAGGAAACGTACTGAATTTCAAAACAAAACGTACCGAAAAGTCGGTTCAGAGAGTTCACAGATGTCGCAGGTGTGCCAAGCAACGCGCACGTCCCCTAATCAAGCGGAAATGTGTGCTCGGGCGACCGGACCGTCGCGCCGGCCGGCTGACCCGGCGACCGGCGACCCGCCTACAGACGGTCACCTGAACGCTACAATCCCCAGCCCGGAATCTAAATCATTCACATTCGGTCAATTCTAACAGGAAATTTGAATTCGACCTATCTTTCTGTTTATTCACTCGTTTCGCTGCACGGACGGCTTTTCGAATTCAGTCCGTTCCATCTTCTCGACGGTACGACGAAAGCCAGATAAGAAACAATTGGTGTGATAAAAAGACCCGTTCAATCAATTTAATAACTGAGATTGCATCACGGACTCGAATTAATGCGTTGGGTCAGACAAAGAGTCGAACTGCTTATCAAAGAGAAAGCGAGTTGGGGTCGTCATTCTAGCGTCCGACGTAAACGCATCTGTATCCCGAAAGAGATTTAGGTGACGTGAATTTTCATTGTATCGCTCTCCATTGTATTACGCTCGCCGTCTAATTAAGCATTCGAGAATAATTGTCCATTTTAGCTCAATTAAATTTAATGTACTGACTTATTGCATCAAGCCATAATAATCATACCGAAGCTGCGGTTAATATTACCAAGGAGCTCCCTAATAGGATAAATAGCTTTTCTTTAGTCCATTACGCAACTGAGAATTGTACTTTTAACAGGAATTACTAACTACTACTTACTAATAAGTCGAAACTTTTCTGGGACCAATTTTCCATCAAAGTTAAAACAAATGATAGTTACGATGGGCTTTATTGTACTTTTCGAAAAATGGATATTCAAACCTTATGTATCATAATAATTCAGCAAATATATAGTGGTAGGACTCTTTGCCAAGTCCGCCTGAGTAAAGATCGTACTTTTGCCAGTTATTCTACCGCCAAGCAGTAAAGTGAAATCTTCACTGTGTTTCGGCTTGAAGGGCAAAGTTTTCAGAAATATTACAGGGCATATAGATAAATCATTGACGAGTGACGAGCGCAGTGCAGGGCCTGATAAAGATTAGGACTCTTCATGTTCCAATAGCTGCGTTACGCTGTGTTATTATACTCAGAGGTGTTGCTTACCACCAGGCATATGTCCTGCTCGCCCATCACTATACTATAAAAAATAACAAAACTAAGGCGCAGTTAAAAAAGACAACGTGCTAAAGAAGTGTATATTGCTAAAGTCTCATTCTCAAGAGAGACCAATCCAATTCAATTCTATCTTGGTTTCCACTGGTAAAACCCACAAAGTAGAGTGGTCATTCTTTTATTTCTACTGCGGATAACCGCGCATCGTTACGGAGATCTTTTGACATTCCGCTAAAAGCTTCATTTTGGCTGATTAATGTTGTAATTCCATTGAGCGAGGAAAAAATATCCAGCGTTTATACGGGGCCGCGCAGAACTAGTTAATTTATTTAAGTATTTATTTGCTGATATAAAGAAGACTGGCTATCCTTTTCTTCATTACCATATTTATTGAAGTGGGTAATATCCATCATCGTGTTGAAGTATAATGAACTAGCAGGTACCCACGGTTTCACTCGAGTAGCTCGCGATCCCGTTATTTACTCTGGATACAAAGTACCATGAAATATAAGTTCTTCCAGACGTTATTATCTACGCACTAAATTTCGCCTAGATTACTGAAAGAGTAACTAATGTACTTACACATTTTATTATGTTAATAGTTTTAACTATCGATGCGACGTTGAAATTTATGTTTATTTTTTAAAGGTTTGGAGTTTCTTCTCTTATGACGATGAACGAATGAAAATCTAGTTGAAAGAGAATTACTTTTTGAAAGACAAACAAGTTTTTTTCAATAGCTTTTGCGTCTACAGGTAGTACAGTAACGATCACTTACAGTCATTTTAAATTATGACAGAAGAAATGGACAACAATATGTATGAAACATTACACAATTTTACGATCACATCATTATCCCCTTGGCAAACAAACAATTATAATCATGATTCTAGCCAGCTTATTTCAGCTAAACTCACTTAGCTAAGATCGGTACAGCGACGAGCGCCTGAGAAATGAAGGAATATTATGTCATGTATCGTTTTATAATGCAAACAATATTGTTAAAAACTTACCAACGAAAAGTATGGCTTACTTTCGACTTTCAGGAGCGTTCTTGTCCCCGCAGAGTTTGCTAACTGCGTCGACATTACTATGCAAAACGTCGAGCCGAAGTTGCGGGTGCATAAATTGCGGTGGGAATGGGTATATCCTGCTAGTTTTACTATTGGATGTTATGACTCAGAGTAATTCCTAGATAAAGAATTGTATGCACCTTCTTAAAAACGTATTTAGAATGTAAGATTCGGTACTACTATTCAAGGGGTTAGTAAAATATTGCAGTGTATCAAAATTGAGTCATGCTGAAGTTCGTAACGGTACATTTAGTCATAGTCATAAATACCTATTTTATTTGCATTGGATTTAATTTGAAACACTTGCAAATACATATGGATCACTCTTTGTAGGTTTTATATTTTTGCTGAGTGTAATATCAAAACATTTATAAAATTAACGTATTTAGTTAAAAAATAAATGTGCACATGAATATAATATGTAAGAAGTTACTATTAAATGCCGAATAATAACCGAGAGCGGAAAAAATATAATTGATGTTTTGATTCTAAAACCAAATCATTAGGTTAGAGAGCGTCAATATCAACCTCAAGAGCATACTTATTTTTCAAGAAATTTATGATTTGATTTTAAGTTAAGACTTTTCGTGTATTTAATTCTTAGATCTGCAAGAGATATTTGAAATAAATAAACAATTTCTATACAATAGCTCCAACCTGCATGGACAGCGCACTCAGTCAACAATTTAGCTCATTAGCATCTAGAATTCCTTTGACAAAAAATATATCACAGATTAATTTCAGCAGTACTATTCCACTGCGCTAGTTAACGAGATAACTCTGCCTGGCAAAGTTACGTGATGCACCGACTTTGGCAAGAACGCCTTTAGAATCTACACCGTCCTCAGGCACCTTAATTTTCTTTTGAAACTCTTTAAATTTTTCATCGCCTTTAAAATACTGTCTACAGTACCCTTTTCTGTGAGAAACTGTCTCTTTAGATACTTTGCTACGTATTTAAATAGCGTTTTAAGATGTAATAACGAGCGTTAAGTTTACAATCCACTAGTGCAGCGTTGATTGTGAGTTAAATCTTTTTATTAGGCGTATTTTTATCGATTTATCCCAACGTGGGGTATTAAGTGTTTTGTAGGCGTAGGTTGAGCGTTAAAGTGAGCGTGGGCCGTTTATTTTATTCATATGCTTTGTGGACTAGCGCTTTTGTTATAAAACTTGTGTACGAACTCTTTTCTATGTTGAACAGCCAGTTTCTCATTGATTGTATCGCCGATACAAACAGTTTATAACAAGATTTCAACTCTATTTTGTACTTTGAGATAAGCTGGCGCATATGAAAATACAGATGAGCTTATTAGTGTCTGTCGTAGACGTGGCATATGGTTATAATTTCGTTTAATATCAGCTCGATGCCTTAATGTTTGCAATATAGCGCTATGAAGATAATGTTACTGTTATTACCAAATTTAACACATGATACTATAGTTACTTTGCATGTTAGTGTCTGTATTAAAATTAAAAATAACTTTAACGAAGAGTTTCAGTAACAAAGTGGATGATGTTTCATCATAGCTTACATGAATGTATAAAAAAAGTCGGTCATAGTCTCACTAAAACAAAAACTGTGTCCATCGAGTCGGCCGCATAATAAGCACGTGTACGCTGTAACATACAGGCTGCCACGCACACATTAGTGGATTACACGCGCTACTTCTGTACATTAATTCAGTAGATATCCTGTACTAAACCAAAAAAAGAAGAACCAACAATGAGTCACGATCCTCCAGTCACTAATATAAAAATAATGTTAGCGTAAACCTTAAGTCAAGAACGCCGTATTCATCTGTAAATACCTACAATAATTTAGTTCTAGGAACATGTTTGAAATGTTGTGTACAAAGTTCGGAGAACGTCGCTATCTCAGTACCTACTTACAAACTCACATTCAAATGCTACTAGTAGTAATTATTATGTACTTAGGTTTAATTACAAACAACTTTATGAGACAAGTAGCTTATCTGACCGCTGACCATGTTCCATCCCTTTCACTCACGTTTATGCTAATAAGACAGCAAGAGAGACAAAAACAAACTGCTTAAGATAATTAAAGCGACTGTAGATTCCTAGATGCTTTGACCAGGTGTCTCACAGATGTCGTAATTTGATTGTGAATTTGTATATAAACGTGAAATATCTCACCTGCTTTTAAGTTTATTACGTTGTTTTTGATGAACTGGACAGATGAGTCTACTTTATAGTTACGGCTTCCTGTCACCTGATCATTAGCATCCAGTATTAGTATATTATAGTTAAGAACGTCTGTAAAATACTTAATCTTGAAAATTAGGTCAGAGCGATTTATTTTTACGTTGTTGAATAATAAATTAAAAGCACAATGGCGAAAATTGATTACGTTTTGTTCAATTTGTTTTAAACAACAACATGTTTCAATAGGTTTTGTGCAAATAGTCAAACAAAAAAACTCATTACTTTGTTATGACATTTTCTTTTTTTTCTTACTATCCTATTCAAATCATTTAAAAAACTAAGCTAAACATATCATACATTAAATTGTAATGATGAAACAGCTAGCATTTCTTGTGGTTTTACTCGCGTATTTACCGTTCACGTAAAATTTTACGGGCCTAAGCCTAGGCGCTATTCCAGCCAATAATCTACCTGCATTTCATATTTTAACCTGATCGATGCGTTCAGCTGTTCTGACGTTTTTTTTTTAAATTTTAAAGGTTTACACTTGACCGCCATCTCGCCTGATGTTAAGCGACGATGCGGTCTACGATGGAGCGTGTTTACCTAGAAAAAACCAATTCACTCTCGATTTGAAGACACCAAGATTATAACTATCGAGAAAAACCCACTCAGGCAACTCATTCCACAGCCTAGACGTTCTTATCACAAACGTAGAGTCAAACCTCTTTGTCTTTGTCTTGGAACGTTAGAATTGAGCAACAGTTGTACAAACTTTTGATATATGATATGTATTATGATGATACAGGGTGTTTTGTAGAGGGTTAGACATCATCATCGTATATATATGTTAATATCTTGTATTCAATTTTTTTTTGTCACATCTACTAGAAACTCATTTCGAAATAGCAAAGAGACTATTTCGAAATGAGTTTCTAGTAGATGTTGTTTAGATGTAGATTTCTAAGGTGTTGTTAAAAAAACTAATTTGTTTACTAATAAGTTTCAAGTACGTATTTTTACCATATGCAACTTTTTTTTCCACCTACATATTACCTATGTCTAAATTCTAGCTACACAATTCATTACTTACTGTTAGTTGGTGGTCTCACGTGGCGTGGGTGTTTTTAAAGAAATAATGATTGAGTCGGAAATTGCTTCAAGCAAAGCAATCTGTTCATTAAAATATTAATTTTAATTGTTTCATTCACACAAACGGCAAGTTTAACCCGAAAGATAAATTTAGACATTGTTTACAAACTTTACAGAAATTGACTTTGATAAGTTGTCAAATCCGGACGCCGTTGCTTCATTCGAATCCTTCTTAGCATTAATAAACATCCAATTTAGTCTATAAATAATATAAATAACGATGTTTCCTGGCCAATATTACAAAGTTGGCAGTTTGAAATTGTTATTAATCATAACTTGTGGTAACGGCATGCGGCATATTTACACGAGGGAGAAAAAATGCAAAATACACATTTAATTTTCAACCCCTCCGAGGGAGAGCGACACCCACCTATTAATTAATTAGATGCCCACCTGCTACACAAAACTCGTTGTAGTTGTGTTTGAGTAATAAAAAATATGGCCGACCGTTAACAGACCATGACAAAATATTATTTTGTCATAACAGCTCCTAAATTACAAGGTTACGGGGCTACTAAAAAAGTTTTAGGACCCCTTAAAAGTTTAGCAGTTCACAAAAACAATCGCTACTTTTTGACAAGCGTAAAAGGTTTCAGAACTCATAAAGTAATTTCTTTCAAATATTCAAAGTCTTAAAAGCTTTTATTAAAGTTCTTTTAACCTAGTCTCAGACCATTGAAGATTTGATTGATTTATGGCCAACGTAGTGCATGATTGCATATTGCCTTTCTCGTTCGCTGGTTAGAGACTACAGCCTTATTTCTTTGAAAAATTGGCCCTGGTTCGTCGAATAGACAAATTTGTGAGTAATATTTATGGACGCTTGGAGCGTAATAATGATATGTATATTATTTGGGCTGGTTCTAGCGTCAAGGGAGGCCGGCGTAACGGCAACATTTGTCAATGCCCGCACAGGTGGGCCCTTGTATTATCCTGATATTACTTTATTTTTTGGTTCATTTCAATAAACCGAGTGGCTACTTTATATGCTTACTCGCAGGAGCTTTTCTCTGGAACATTAACTTTGTGGCGTGTGTGGTCTAATAAATTTGATTCTACTTTTTATATTATGTAGATTTAAGATTGTACAATAAAAGAAAAGGTACTTTAATGTAAATTTTTTGGATGTACTTGACATTTAGAAAAAGAATTACTAAAAGAATAGTGAACGCTTCGGGCTCAAAATGCCCAAGGTGTTTTCCAGGATATCATTACTTTCCATATAAGTTTAATACGAGTACAAATGAGAGAACCAATAAAACGTGATCAAAAACTAATATTATTATTTTCCTTACAAATAAATACTTTCAGAAATTAATTTAAATTAAATTAATGTTAACCGTAATGAAACCGACATCATCAAGGAAAGCGGAATTAATTCATCACAGATGACATTTTTATCCAACGCCTCGCCTTTGGTAGTCCTAAGACAATTTAATAAATGTCAGATAAGTAAGCAATAATCCCCACCAGTCGTTGACCGGATCATAACCGAAAATCTTCAGTAAGTCAGTGCGCGCGCTCAGAGCCGAGACGTGAAAAACGACGTCCATTAAGGAAGTGAATACATTTAAAATAATCGGCTTAGCCGTCCGACGTTGACGTATATTCGTACTTATCTCACGGAGATACCGGCACAGATATCCCGAACTAATTCTCTACACAAACATCTGAAAAAGACTCGGCACTCCTTGTAAGGCTGATCCGTAATTGAATGGGCCGCAAGCAGCCCTTTGACTTGAACAAAAGTGCCCAATAATTTATGCCTATAATCTGACGCGCGCTCGCTCACGTTTACTTTTATTCGTTTTTTTTTTTTTTGGATCAGAATCTTTATTTCCTTTTGTGGGATTCGTATATTTACCGTAGTGTCGGCGATAGTCACAACATAGCTTGAAGATTTTGTCTAATTCTTTAGTAGCTGTCACACGCGATATTTATGTACTCGTAGGTACCTATAGTTAGATAAATTAAATTTCTGACGAACCTGGTGCAATAGCTAATTTTCTGAACAGTGCAAGCATAAAACCTCTTTTCATTTGCGTAATTATTGTTTGTGAGTTTGTTTATCGACTTTTAATAGATTGGAAACTGTGGGCCTTTTTTATTTATGCAATAGCTAATGAGATACGTGATTTCCATTCCGTTCAATTCTGTGAAAATGCTACCACGTAATGTTTAATACATTTTAGACCAGTACACATTTCTGTATAATTTTTTGTTTACTTCATAATCGGCGTATAACAAAAGCCCTATTTGGTGTTTTTGAATGTTTTAGATCATAAACGGCTCACTTTTTGTTTTATAACGACTTGAAATACATACGTTCCACAAGTTTGTGACTCACGGAAGCCTTGACGTAACGTACGGAATACGAAAGTAAGTGTAAGTCCAAGTAGTTTAAAACAATTTTTTTACTAATTGTAGTAAAATTACGGTTATATAGATAAGTAAGCTGAATTAAACTTTATATTTAAGTAATAAAGAAGGTTAAATGAAAACGAGTATAAATATTCGTATTTAATAGACAAAATGGCCCAGAACAAGACAAAATAAAGTACGGCGTTCCCTAAAATAGACACTGTCCAAATACGGCATACCTCAGAGTAATCAGGATATCTCCATTAATTTTTAAGGACTTCCTTTGAAGAGTTCCGTGTTTACTTCTAAAACAAGGAAACTTTTAATGGAGTTACAATTCGTTGACCCTCAAAAGTACAGGTTCTTAGAAGTTTCGTTAATACCGCAACTTTGATAGTCTTTGCCGATTTTCAGAAAATTGGGGCTGTTAGTAAAATATTTATAAACTCTAAATTCCGTAAAACGTCGCTTTTTAATGAATATTATATCGAAAATATTATTGTTTGTAAATACACATGCAAGGTGAGTAGGTACTCCTATTTTGAAATGTTATCGTTAGAGAGAAAACATTATAAAATTATTTTAGACTAATTTTTCATAACTTTCGTGTACAAATGATATATAGATATTTGCCACTAAAAAGCTAAAACAACATGTTGTCGCTCTAACGCTTGTTATGGTCCCAAATATTTTACTGGATCCAAAACGTATGTAAAAGTTTCAATTAAAGGAATGATCTATGATATTTCAAAAGTTTCCCGTGACAGTAAGCGTAATCTTAATACACTGTACACTGAATTTGTAGCCATTTCTCTAACAAGCACTTTAGTTTACGAATATACCTACATCCTCTAACAATCCCTTATTACACAACAGCCCACAGAATATAAATTCCATTAATTAACGGATATACATACATAGTAACTGCGACGTACCCTCATGTATACAAAATAGGCAACTCCTTGAATATTCCCTCAACGTGCATTCAAACACGAATTATCGATTACGGCAAAACTAAACAGGCTTTCAACGTACTGAATACAAAGGTTCAAAATAGCTTAAACGAATATATTTTTAGACATGCCTTTACGTACATTTCATATTCACGCCACAGTGATAGTAAATTATCTACAAACTACCAGTTATTACCTAGGCTTTGTAATAAATAGAATGTAAATACACCCACATGGAGCTGGCTATATCTAATCTAATACCAGTGTATTTAGTTCAAACAGGGTTTCAACCAAACCACAGACATACGATGGATACCGCAAATATTAATAATATTTATTTCAACATAACAGAAAAATAACTTAATCAGTAACCTTATCCTTACGCTAGACTAGGAGTTAAGCATACACAGTATTATCGCAGCTGCTACTCTTCAGTGAGTTTTACGTAATCATGTGTGTTCGGGAATCTTACCCAGTAAACTGATGCGATGGAAGTTTAATGTATTCTGTGTGACAGGTACAACCTGTTCCTACAATACTATGAAACTGCAAACCCTTCATGTTTTGTCAAGTTGGGTACACCAAGTGCTTATATTAGTTTTGAACTTACATCTCAATCTACGGATTATGGCCGAGATCCACAGTTATAACTAAACAAAACTTCAACTATGAAAAACAGATAGGTGATATTTATGATTATAAATACAACTTTTGCCCTGTTATACTTGAAAAACGTAGGGAAGAAATAATTTGATTGGTTGAGTGACTTAAATATATGTGTATACATTAAGACTGAATTTGTAATCATAAAAAAATATGTAAAACGGGACTGACATGATCGCTCAGCGAACAAAGTCCCAAAAAAAACAAATTAAAAAAAAATACAAATTTACAATACAATACAAATGTATATTTTTTTTATTTTATATATAAAATAATCTTATGTGACGACAAAGGAACACCCAGATACAGAATAAAGAGTGAGATTCATCACATACATACCAATTCATATCAAAACTTTGGAATGTCTAGACTGAGTGGGTTTTTTACCAACAATTTAATAAAATCAATTTGTTTTAGGTTAGCGCTCCACACAATGGACCGTATCACCGCTGACCATCAGGTGAGATAGCGATCAAACCCAAACTGATTATTTATAAAAACAAATTATTAATTCCTATACGCAAAGGAAACACACACTGGACGTATCAGAGAATCAGTACTAAGCCACTACGCGCGTCAGAATATTCGAGATCATACTGTACAACTTGCGGTGTCTGCACTTTGGTTGTGGACACTTGCATTTCATAATAAGCGCAACTGTCTTTCCGATAAGCGACTGCTTCACGTACCGTTTGCTATGATAAGTAGGATATTTTATGCAATTGGCCCTGTTTATAGTTAATTAGAATCAATTTGAGATAATTATTTGCAAATCCAGCAGAACCATTGCAACATCAATATTGAATTAATTCTAATCATTGAGACTGGAAAGCTTACTCAAACTGGTCGTATTTTCCGTAACACGGCATTATGTATATTTTTTATGATAAAGAAAATGATTAAAACACGATTCTGGTGGTAGCAATATGTCTGTCCATTACAGCATAGTACCACGCATTTATTTAAATATGAATCCAATTTACTACCTTGCCCTGCACTGCATTTGTCTTCCAAAGAACACATTTTTCTTTGTTTGCAAAGCATTTGTCTTTAAAATAAGAAGATTTATCTTATTGTCCTGTGATTTTCTTGGGAACGTTGCCCTTCAAAACACAGTCATGTTTGCACATTACTGCTTGGCAGTAAAATAACTGACGAAGGTCTGGTACTTCTCCAGGTGCACTGTAACATAGATAATAATAATTATACGCCAGTACAAAAAAAAAACCGGGGGGAAAGTTTCGAAACTTTCCGTGATTCCTGGGTAACGCCATTTTTCAGAAACTTGTGCAGTTGATTTATAAACTTAATAATTGTATATTAAATACATAACAAACTTTTTCTAAATTAAGTCCAAGGAACACAGTATCAAGTTTTTAAAATGGAATGAAATATTCAATAAAAGCTGTCGAACTCAACTTTCTATGTCACTTGACTAGGTAAGTACGTACTACATCGTAACGACATCTTCATACTCCAAGATTCTGAAGTAGTGTTTTGACGGGAGGGACTCATATAAATAATTATGACAGTTCTCATAGGAATGACGGTTGGAGCACCTGTGGAGGACTCGGGAATGTCAGCATTTATTTATGTTGTTTGAATTGAAGATATACCGGTAGTGATGTTTATATTGTTAACAGGGTAGCCCTAAAATAAAAGTGTCATATTTTATATGTCTTTTTTTAATAACCCTAAATATGTACTTAATTGACAAATATAAGTTTAAACATTTCGATAAATAAATAAGTCGCGTACTTGTTAAATAACAGTAAAAATTATGTTTATGTAGTTATTAGATTATTTTAGTAAAACTCGTTTTCTAGTACCTACATTTTGCCTGTTACGTGAATGCTTAGAGAAATTTGTTACAAAATTATATTTAGTGACTCTATCGAAAACCTCTCGAACTTAATATTTTCGTGTCGATTGATTGTTATCACGTTTATTAGTCAATAACCATAGAATTTTAAGTAGGCACCAACGATAAACACAAATCGCTCGTCAGCAGCACTCAACAAAGGGCGCGTCGAATGTGACAACTCCATCCGCGTCGCTCCCGCGCCCGCGCATTAACCAACATCCTCGGCGCCTGCGCACATGTACCAATGCTTTAAAACCCTCTTCCCGTCTCGACGACTCTGACGAATTAAGTTATTAACGCTCCAGGCAGCTGCTCTACACAAATCAAAGCGCCCAGAGCAGCCACTCTGAAAGCACGATCACTCCTCGTAGACTTTACGACCTTTTTATGGCCCTTTTCATATTCAACTTTCAGTCACAACGCTCTTAAGTCCGGCCCAGAGTGCGATTGTTTCCATGACAAAATAAATTAATGCGGGCGACTCGTAAACGTGTTTATTTTGTGCTCACGATATCTCCGGTTATTGTTCTTTGAAGTTAACATCGAGCTTTGACGTTTCGACACCTTTGATGTTCTCGATAGTGACGCCACGCTGATACGTTCCTTAATAATGCTGCAGGGATGTTTCATAAATCATATTCCAGCGTAACGTCTGCCGACTGAACCGTGAGTTTGTTTTGCGCGTAATATTACTTACCTAATGCCGCTCCCGCTTTGATGTACCCGCGGAATACTAAGCTCGGCAAACGCGGTTTCAGTACTTCGTCAGCAATAATTCCACTTAACGTAATGTTGCTACGAGCGATATTATCCAGGACTCGTCTCGTCATCGCTTTACTGGAAACATCGTAAAATGGTAAGGTTATAAATAATTTAGAGTTTGGAAGCGTGCATTTGTCACCCGGGCCGAGGGTATTAAGATATTGCTGCGTATTCCTGCGGGTCTCATTACAGCCGGGGCGGGGTCCGACGCCTCCAATATTTCATCCTTACCGTGTCCCTGACGAAGCGCTCACAAAACGCCTTCTAAAGTGAAACACGTGAATTCCTCAGAGTTTTCTCATTTTCATAAAACACCCCGAGCGACGCTGCGTTATTTTTCCGCGAATATTTATTTACTCTTAATTTCATTAGGGCTCCGTTTCGTGGGAAAGAGCGGAGAGCGATTCGCTAAAAAGGCTGTTTTGACGGTAGTTACATTAAGGTAATTGGTGTACGGCTACGAAACACTTTTATGGGCCATCGCAGTGGTCGTTCGGGGCTGCGCCAATCGTTGTCAGACTTCGCTACGGGTTTAATACGGGATGCTATGTTAATGGAACAAATTTAAGTACCCAACGGATTAATTGGATCTTGAGATTTATGGAACAACATCGCCAAATTGGCTCTTACAATAAAACGACTACAATTTACGACGCTTCGTCCCGCATGTCTTGAATCGCCCTTTTATTAAAACGATACGACACGACGAACTCTATCGTATTCTCAATCAAATCGACATAAATACTGCTCCAAGTTACATCAGCTTAAAATATGGTCCATTCCATTACAATTGTATAATTGCGATTGCGCCCTCGCTCATCAGAAAGGTCTACGGATCAATTTACTCTCACAATGACCTCAATATAAAGTCATCTCGGTGCAATGAATGGGCCGTAATAATTTTCATATGAGCATTAAAGAAATTCTATGTGGATGTTATCTCGAGCGTGAGTCGCGTGTGCGAGAGGAAACTGAGTGACGTTATTAAAAAAACACATGTGGGAAGATGCGTATCGCAGTCTGTTAATTACTTTTGACGGGCAGCATATGATTCAATTATCATATGATTTACTTGGAGCAAGGGCGCGGGACCCGCTCGAGAAGTTACATCGGTTCATTTGAGCGTAAACATTGTGTTAATTTCAGAGATCGCGTTCCGCACATATGGCGACCAAAATCAAGACAGAAGCCCGCTTTTTTTTGCTCAGACGCTAATCGCTCGAGCACGCTACCGATTTGTGTGGGCTAAGATTGGGAATTCGAAATACGCGATTTATTTTCTTTTAAACGACTTCCTGCTTAAGTTAGCACTAAACATGTAACCAAAAAATGTGTACACAAATTTTCCTCGACACTTATAAAACTATAAATTTCTGATTATCGCGTGCCACATCTCTCGAGTCGAGTTGTTCACATAAAACCCGCTTTAATTGCTTAACTCGTCCATCTCGAACCACATAACTTACATTAGGTCGCATTCACACCGAAAGATTACTTATTCCGGCTATGAACTCCGAGACCAGTCAGTAATAAATACTAATTACTAGCAGAACATACGATAACATCGTCGAAATTTTTGATACTATAGTGCCGCAACGAGCTGTTGGTATAAAAAGCGGTTGATGCCATACATAGTAAATCTTGCGTGACGCATAATGGTCTTAGGGGTTTTATTTATCGCCGTCGGTCGTTTAAAGTGAACAGTTTAATAAATATTATCACAGTAGAGCCGTCAACAAACGTGAGAAGATAGCCGTTGACCCGGTTCGTGATATTTGTCTCATTTCGGGGATTAAAAGTGATCGCTTCCGAACGACGTCTTCTGTTTGTAGAATCTGTCTTTACAATAAACATCGAAGGATGGCATAAGGATCGTCGTCGAGAATCTTGTATAATTAGACCCGTACAAAATGGCTTTGCTTTTTGAGTGTTCTTCAACAACAAAAGAGGACTTATAGCTCCTAAATAGAAGGCATTCGTTTAATTCTTAATGTGCTTCAATGACATCTGAAAACGTGGAGTATTATTTGAAGGTAATGTTTTTTAAATGCGTTTCCGGTTCAATAAGATGGAGTGTTCCGTAACAGCAAAAAAATAGGGAAAGAATAAAGAACCTTGCACGTGCGATCGTTAAAAAATAAAGAGATGGGTACGTATAAATAAATAGCGACTTTCGCAAGGAATCGAAAGATTTTTTTTTGTTTTAAGATTATTTTAAACCTATTTTGTTATTTGAGAATCTAGGTTACCTAATTTTTAGTCATTTTGACAGATAAATAAATAAATGTTCAATTATAATATAAGGAATCCTCATGGACCGTAAATGCCGTATTACGAGTACATTGTTTACTTGCTTGCATATTTTTTCTAAAATCTATATCTATCAAGTGTAATCTAAAGTTTTCTAGGTTTTTATCTAGTGTATTTTTTTGTAATATTGAGCAAGGTTAACTTTGCTATGTTAAAAAAAATGTTTAAATTTAAAGTTTATTCAATAGTTGTATAAAATCTACAACATTAATTAATTTGAACCTACGTCAAATAATAGCATGTTTAACTACTTTAATATGATTATCACTTGTATCCAGTATTTGAATGATTCTTAATATTAAGTTATTCGATTTTTAGATAAAGATGTATGTTTCAAATCTTACAACTTCAGTTATCACGACACATGTTTTGACGATACAATACAATGTGAACACTTCTGAAAACGATAACAATGACATTGTTTTTAAAAGTTTCGAAACTAGCCATTTCTAAGACTACAATGGAGTAACAATCTCGTTAGTAGGACAACGTCTTGGCCGCGTTCCCACATTTGCCACCACATGCCAGGAATGAAACATATCTTCACTGCATACTTTCAATAAATCCGGATTATCATTTATTTGACAGCAACACGCCCGTTCAAATTTGTTTATTATTTATCCAAAGACAAGGTTTAAAATACAATGAAGGGGCAACGAAATGTGCAACTGTGTTTCGATGTACTTTTCGAACCGGAGGAAGTTCGTGTTATTGCAGCTTATGTTTCGAAACCGCCCGCTGAGATATTCGAAGCACCCGTCCGTTTTTTGTGACAGACCAACCGAGTGCCATAAATAATAGGTAGGGGTTCCCGAAGCGAGCTTTGTAATAAATTCGATGCTCTTTTGGTAGCAAAGTAGCGGCCCATCCACGATTGAATTATGGTGATGCGTTAAGCCAGCAAACTCAGTTGGATTCCATATTTTTTATTTCCATTTCGCGCTGAGTTTCTGCTTATTGAGTCATTATAAATACATTCTGAGAACTCCGAGGCTCAATTCAGTACAATAGGTTTATTTTGCTACACGCTCCCGGTGTATTAAGTTACTTCTCCCGTCCATTCGAGAAAGACGACGCGCAGATGTCGGTGAGGTACATCCGTATAAGCTTTCTCTTAAAACGGGAGACATTTAAATCACATGCGAGCGTCAATATTTCCTTTCGTCGGTACAAAGGCGATTGTCTGAGGCAGCCGGTTCTAAACTAAGATAGATTAGTGCTGGTCGCTTGCACGACACGACATGGGACCCAGCGCAGGCGAGTTTACGGAACTATGTTTAGATACCTATTCTGTTAACTCGATCTTAGTGCCCTGCTATGTAAAAGACACATTGTTTGTAGACAAGGGAATGTCGGTCTACAAAGCATTTAGGGCTCACGTTGTATAACCTAGGACCAGCAACATAATAAGACTTAAACTAAGTTCTTATTCTGCCTTACTGGGATACATATATCAACATTGTGTAGACGTAGAAAACTTAAACACCCATCCTTTTTGATGTATTGGAAATAACTTTATGCCCTGTTTGTTTAAATTTTTGAATGTTATTTTTATTGTTGATAAGGCAACTACTGCCTAAACACTTACTATGAAGAATATTCGTATTATTACGAGATTTCCCGTTTGTCACCGACTTATAAATTGACTTACAAAATCTTTGAAATATGTATCTGGCTTTCACAATGCGATACCTGTCACAGCTGAACGGTGTTTGTTTAACCGACGGTATAAAGTTACTGTAGGAGCTAGCCACCGGCTGGTCTTCGGAGTACGTCCACGCATCAAGAGGGCCTCTCCAGTTACCTCCGGATAAGTCAATCATTGGAAGCGTCCACGTTTTGCCCAAAATAAAACACGTTCGAATGTTGCGTGTGGCGTGGCATAATGCGCCGCGACAGCCGACATGTTTTGTGCGAGAAAATAAAATTGATGGCACGGGAGCGCTTCAGACTTAAATAGCTCAGTTATTCGTGCTGTAGCTAAACGCTTTTGTCTATTTTATAACTGGCGTCACGTCTCTCCGCCGTATTTCTTTTGTTTTCGTGTAACGTATTAGTTTTTCCAACAACTGTTCATGTCGCACGGAAATTGCTCTGTCACAAAACGTTTACCGTTGAAACGGCCCGTGTCCTTTATCTGAACGAGTGTACCAATTTAACAGCTTCATTGTCAAAGTAATAAGACAAGTGTTAGAGGAATCAAAACGGCATTCGAGGTCCAATTTCCTGCTCCGACCGCAGTCTTCGTCGAGCAAATAGCTCTTTGCAAATCAAACACGGGACCGTCTGGCTGATCCACATATCAACTTCGCATTGTTTCTCTCCGTCATTCGGGCTAACCAGAGGCGTTTTCGATTATCCACCCTCTCTAGAACAAAGCCGGTGACCGCAGAACCGAGTCAATTACATAGTTCAACAACTCAGCCCTTATAACTTTCATGGGCTACCACCGGAATACAGAAAAGGGTATCTGTTTTCAATACGCGGGTCGAGCGATGCGATTGACCCTTTCGAGTGTCCGCATTGACTTTTAAATTACTAATCCCGCGAGAGTAAACAGAAAAAGCGCCTCCGGGTGCGCTTGTTTACACGGTCGAGTGTACTTGCACATCTTCATTAGCTCGATCCAGCCGCTCGCTTGCTCAACACTTGTGCGTCCGACAATGCCTCGGAATTCTTATTAACTTTTCTTCTTTTTCGGAACGAGAAATGAATTCTAATGTTATGATTATAAGCGTTGTCTTTAAGCGCATGAATTACCCAGAGCGATTAAGTTTAACACTGAATTATGCATACGTGAACACACCAATTGATTCGTATCTGGACAAAACATACGTATAATGAATTTAACATTCTTTCACATCGTTCGCCTTCAACTGGATGGGGCATAACTCGTTTTCCGGAAACAGTTTAACTTGCCAACCGCTATTTTAGATACAATATATAGAATAGAGAATACCGTAGGGACTTATTAATGTTTATCTTAAGATCGGAATACGAATGCGTTTGGGCGAGCGAACGTTGGCAGCGGTCGGTTGGAGCCAACGGAGCGTGCCCATTTGGACTGATGGCTCTATACCGAGCTTTTTCTACGTCAGATACAAACAGGGTACCCTTTCAACCCGAATGAATTACTTAATTTTTCTATATCGGGCACGGACCCTCTGCGATACTCGACGTCGAAATAAATTAGCGTTATCCATTGTGCTGCAAAGGAAGCGATGCCGTGAATTGGATTTGAGTGGTTTTTTGGTTCATGAGCACCGAGGGAGACGCAGTTCTGGCAAATATTTACTGCCAGTTTTGAATTTATTTTTTAATAACCTCAACAAATATTGTAAAAGGGGTTTAACAATACAGCTTCTTTTGAAATACGAAATTATGAGAGTATAAGCTATCATTCAAACAAATTACTGCCGCTCCGGCAACCTTGTATTTCGTCATTTTCGACATCAATCTCAGCTGACTGGCCGGAATGTTTTTAATGTTTAAGCTTCAGAGATAATGAAACAGTGCGATCATAAATAAAGTGTCATTATCTGTGAGCTTTTAAAAAGCCCAGTGCCTATAATATCTGACACAGATACAGAGTAGCGGTTTGGCGGTGTACGGTTCGAATGGAACATTATACGTTATTAATGTGAGCGTCGCTGCTGTGAATGCAATGCTCTAAACGCATTCTCTTTCGCTCCACTGCTTATTAATGATACCGAATCGTTAATAACTACTGCGGATGAACTAAAAAATAAACGATTAATAGTGTTAAACTACCGTAACCGATCGGAATTCGGTTCGCCAGTTTCGGGAGACCATTGTACTCGAAATAATAGAACTATTTATGTTTGGGTGCCGTTTTTATGTCAGAAAAAGTTTAATAATCACCCGTCTCTACCTGGGACAGTGGGCTATCCATCACACGTTATAACGAGAAAATATTATTGTTTGTTATTGCCTTTCTAGGAATAAGCGTTGCCGTAAAATGGAGGCTCACGTCTTTATTTGCAAACATTGTATGATAAAGTTATAAATTAACTTTATATTGCCTTTTGTGTTCGTTCATAATAGAATTTTTACTGTTTGTGACATGTTTGATGTCTGTTTCAGCTGCTAGATATAGAATGTTTATGTATAAATGCATGGATTCTACATTGTTTAGTTTAGAGGTTCCCAAAGTTATATTTGAATCTGAAGTAAAGCATTCAAAATCCTAGTGCAGTGTGAATAACGTGTATATTGGATTGATAAATGTTTTGACGCATGTGCATTTCAATTTGTGTATCCAATATGTAGATTAGCAGAGGGATACTTGTCTGCGCCGCCCATCGTTGGAACACACGCATGTTACCTCGTCGAGAAATTATCATTGTTTGGCTTGTACCCACCTTATTCAGAGCAGCAGATTATGCAAGGAAAAGCTTTAAGCAAAGGCAAATGTTTGTTTGGGAACTCGGGACTGATTTTGTAATAATTAAGTCTAAATTAAAACACTTCATGAATGGTTGTGGTATATTTTAGGTTAATTGCAAGTGCGAGGAAACTGTTTACTAATATATCTTTTATCAACCATTGAGTAGTGGTTAAGATTCTCTACACTACAGAGTCCGTCTAGTGGAAGTAAATTACGCAGATACCTCTAAATTTGATAAAAAAAATTAAAGCTAACATTTTGTTTGTTACATTTTTGTTTACATTTATTCAATAAAATGAGTAATTGATAACCTATTTTAAAAGATAGAAATACACACTAAAAATATGACTGTGATATATATTATTTCAATATAGATATAGAATGTACCCATGGACGTATAAAAAGTCAGGCGTAGACTCGCTAAAACAAAAATTGTGTCTATCGAGTCTGCCACATAATATAAGTATGCTCGTGAGCGCTGTCACATACAGGTTAACACGCACATAGCAGTGCGTCATTACAAGCACTACTTGTGACTATGTGTGCGTGTCAGCCTATCAGTGACAACCTGACAACGCACACGTACAAATGTGGCCAACTCCAGTGACACAGTTTTTTTTTAGCGAAAATACGTCCGACTTTTTTATACGTCCATGGATTGTACCTAATCATTTAAACGTTCGAACAAAAAATATCTAAAATTCAATTTTTTTCTTAATTGAAAAAAGTTGAATTAATTTTTCTTAATTGTGCATTAGAACGTAAAGCACAACTAAGTACGTTTCGTAAGTTCCCACTTTGTATTGACACAAAGCTTTACGAGAAGTGACTGAGATAAATCCAAATATTGACAGAAACTTCATAAACATCGCCAGAGTATAATGATGTTAAGTAGTAAGCATATTTACTTTAAGTGGTCATAACAAACTGAACAGTATAAACAAGTCGAACAAGATGCTTGTCGCTGGCAAGACGCCAGATTCAAATGAAATTTTTAAAGCTGTACTGACTACACAGACTGTGGTACTGCATATATTAAGTGGGAGCTACCACATTCGCAAGGGAATGCGTCGTACGCTACGGCAAGGGAAAATAAAGAAATCAGCTGACTGAAACATATGAGAATATTCTCTATTACAGGCTCAATTCTACAGGCAAAGAAGGAAGAAGCAATAAGTAAATTTACCTTGTCTGAAACTTTGACATTAATATAAATTTTATTCGACAAGGTTTAGTAGTTACAGAATAAAGTTAATTAAACTATTTTGGTACATCCTTAAAAAAGTATAATTTTGGTCTTAGATAAATATAGATCCTCACGATAAAAATAAAAAAAAACACTGTATTGGTCTTAACATCCTTTAAATAAAATAAATGTAAAAATGTCGACGTTTGTTGCTCAATCAGGAACAGTTGAACGGACCAGGTTGATGTTTAGAACACATTATACCTAATCTAATCTGCGTTAGCATACAGGCTTATATATTCTTTTTATAGCGGCAAAATACGAGAACAGGAACTAAGGTAAACTACTTAATTAAGTGTTTATTTGTAATATTTTAATTTATTTGTGTCGCAATAAAGAAATTCTATCTATCTAAGCTGTTTAAATTGCGGGGTGTTGCTCTTTTATCTAATATACTTAGTACAACATAAGAAATACACATAATTATATAGCGATATAGAAAAAATCGTTGCACCTGTAACTGATCATATTTCGCAAGTGTCTCGACCAATTTAACAGTTTACTATGGAAGTTTCACCTCGGTTATACTGGACAAAATAATATTATCAATCTCTTTATTATAAACACGAATTTGGTACACGTCTTGTCATTAAAACGAGAGTCACATAATCAGATACAGCAAACCCTTTTGTGCCTTCGTGACGGGCATCGCCTTATAATACACAAGCTACGCGTTTCAATGCACAATATAAGATGTACAAACCGAACATTAGGCTTCAAATAAATGTGCATATCATTATACTAACAAGAGACTGCGGATGTGTGTGGTCTCTGACTTATTCCACGTATTCTATTTCCTTTCTGTAAAAAAACGTTTTTTATTCATACCAATTAATGGGTTACAAGCGGGGACTCGTGTAGACCGTTTAAGTCATTTAGGGGTATTAGAAGGCTTGAATTCGAGAACGAAACCTTTAATTAATTATCGTCTATTAAGTAAATGGTAGTTATTATTCGGAATCGCCTGAGGACAGTCGTGTCTTACTGCCTTAATGGAAGAGCTCGGTGATACAAAAGCTATATTTTTACTTTGAACGTTGATGAGTTATTTATGTTTCCTGTCTGGTGACGCTTTAATGTTACTTACTTGAATGCTTTCAGGATTAACATAATGTTATTTGCTTTATTTTCAGTCAAGAAATATATATGTACTGTTTATTTGATTTGGAGTGGAGATTAGAAGACACATGTATAAGCTATGACATATTCTTTAGTTTGTGAAAGAGTCGAAAGTGACTTCAAATGGTTTGTATAATAAAACACACGGTATGTCAGTTCTGTTCCAGTTAATTTAGTCTGAATTGATAGCGTGTTAACGCTACCGCGACTCTATATCTTTTTACGTTGTACTTGTTAATGCCAAACGTATAATAGGCGTGACTACAGGTCCCGCAATTATATTAAATTATTTGATATAATGTCAGTATTTAAATAGAATAAAATATGTACCAATTTTAGTTATGATATTTTTTTAGTTTAACTTACTTTGTGATCATTCAAAGCTGGATGGGTAAGTCCATTTTAAAAGTACGAAATTATTAGAAAATGTATTTACCATAGGATAGCCCATTCAATGTCAAGTAACTTTTGTTATGAAACCCGTTTCCTAAACGCAATATTTAATATAGCTACCATACAAACATTACGCGCGACGCATAGAAAATACGACAGTGTGACGTCACGTTTCTGTAGTGGTTTGTATGAAGCGTTTTTGGGAGAGTCCAAAATTGTGATTTTAATATCGTGATATCACGGGAAGTTTTTAAGATAAAAAAGTAATTATTTCACCTGTGTTTTAGTTATTGAGAAGCCTTTTGATGGCACATTAAATCAAAAATGAGTCGACACGCCTATTATGATTGTGATTATAGTAGGTGAATATAAATGTCAAATTATCGACATTGACAATTGATTATCAAATATCTCTATCAAAATGAAACATTGGCGACACCGTTTGGTGAAATTGTGAATTATTTTGACAGGCATTATATTCATGTATTCTGAAAAAGCGTTAACAAAAATGAACGTAAGTACTCGTATTATGTGTGAGTATACGTCAACGTTGTAAAAAAAGTGTTAGTATTATTATTATTATTATTTTTTTTCCGTGTTTATCTGCAATCAGCTGTGCTATAAGCAGATGGGTTGAGTGCTGAAGGCGGGTATAGTGTGCTCCCCATTAGGACCACTACTCAATATTTACAATTCATGGATTGCCATCAAACAATCGGCAACATGTCATTTCTTTTGAGTCGCTTGGTATATGGTAATGTCAGCAAGGCAGTAGCAAGTGGATTTGGGTGCAGCAATAGTCTTTTCCCATAGTTCTGTGAGCAAGCGCGTACTTCTTCCGCCACTGTGGTGATATTTGCGAATTCATGTATTTCTGAGTTTCGAATAAACCATGGTACATTACATATGGTTCGCAGTATAGCATTCTGCATTCTTTGCAACATGCTAATATTAGAGTTGCTGGCACTACCCACAGTTGGATGCCATATGTCCAAACTGGCTTTAAGATGGTCTTGTATATTAACAATTTATTATCAGTGGAGAGTACACTGTTTCTTCCCAGGATCCAGTAAAGATTCTTATACCGAAGATTAAGCTCTTCCCTTTTCTTTCTTATGTGTTGGTTCCAGGTTAGACGACGGTCAAGATGCAGGCCCAGGTACTTCACACTGTTCCTGTGAGGAAGCATGTTTCCCTCCAAGTATACTGGGGGGCAGTCTCCTTTACGTAGTGTGTAGGTAACATGTACTGATTTAGATGCACTGGCTTTGCTACGCCATTTCTGCAACCAGTCAGATATATTGTCCAATCCTTTTTGTAGACAATTCGTGGCCATCTCCGGATTTTTGTTGCTAGCAAGGATTGCGGTATCGTCAGCAAATGTAGCCATAGTTAGATCCTCCTCTATTGGTAGATCTGCTGTGAACATTGTATATAGGACCGGACCCAGCACAGAACCTTGGGGTACTCCAGCTTTGATCTCGTATAGCTTCGAAGTACTTTCTTGCTCCTTGACTTGGAACAGTCGTTCAGACAAGTAGGACTGAAGAAGCAAGAAGTAGCTATGTGGGAGGTAGCTTCTTATCTTGTACAGGAGACCTTCGTGCCAGACCCGGTCAAAAGTCTGTTGGATATCCAGGAATACTGATGAGCAGTACTCTCTTTCCTCCAAAGATTGTCTGATTCTATTACACACTCTATGGACTTGCTCAGTGGTAGAGTGCTGCTGCCTAAATCAAAATGGTGGGTAGGTACGGTGCTGTTGTTTTCCAGGATTGGTTGAATTCTTGCCAGCAGTAGTTTTTCGAATAGTTTCGACAATATTGGCAATAGACTAATTGGTCTATAGGAGGTCAGTTCTGTTGGTGTTTTGCCTGCCTTATGTACCATCAATATTTGTGAAACTTTCCACGAGAGGGGATAGTGTTGAGTTCTCAATATTCCGTTATAAAGTGATGTTAGGAAAATCGTCGCCTTTTTTGGGAGATGTATCAAAACCTCCTTGGTTATAAGGTCAAATCCAGGGGCTTTTTTATCTTTGAGATTGCCAATCATTCTCCAGACCTGCCGCACAGTGATGGGAGGAGGAGGACAGGACATCTGTAAATCCTGTTTCAACGTTTCATGGACATGGCTTTGAAATACTGTGTCTGTAACATCATTTGGGCAAAAGACCTTGGAGAGATGATCAGCAAATGCATCCGCTTTTTCTTGAGGGGTTCTAGCCCAACTTTGGCTAGTTTTGATAGGAGGTGAAGCAGTCTGAGGTCTATCATAGTGTTTTGTGAATTTCCACAAGGAATAATTAGTAGAGGCAGTAGCTGTCAGCGATTCCAGTTGAGCCTGTAGAGTACTATCACTCCAGTTCTGCAACAGGCATTTCAGGTTCCTTGCTGCTTTTTCGAAGTTTTTCTTATCCTCCTGTAGTCTACTTTGGTGCCAAACTCTTCTCAGTTTTCTCCTCTCAGCTATTGCCCTTTTGATTGCAATAGGAAAGTTACAACCCCTGTGGTTGGTAGAATGTTCAGGAGTATTGACCCAGCAAGCTTCCTGGATAAGTTTTGTTATATACTCTGCTGCTTGATCGATTTCCTCTGGTGTTTTTAGGGCGATTTTGAGTGTAATTTTGTCATCTATGTACTCATTAAAGGATATCCAATCAGTGTATTTGTTGTATAAACTCGGGCTTGGAGCATATTCGAGTATTTTAGAACTTACTGTTAGCAAAACTGGCGTATGGTTAGAAGATCCATCATAACAAGACTCTGGTTTTATGTAGAGCTTGGACATACCCTTTATTATGAAGAAATCAATGAGGTCAGGAATTTGGGCAGCATTAGTTGGCCAATGTGTGGGTTCACCTGTAGATATAGTTTCAAGATGATTCTCCTCAACACTTAGTTTCAGATGTCTGCCTCTAGTGGTTATCAGTCTCGATCCCCATCAGTATTATTATAGATATAAAAATATTAGCCTAGTTCTTCCACACTATCAACTATACATGTTCCAAATTTCAACCAGATCCGTCCAGACATTACGACGTGACTTATCAACAATCATCCAATGAAATGTCATTTATAATGTTTGTAAGATTCATGCGCGGACCGAAGGGGGGGGGTCTGAAATATGACCCCCCAAATCGAATACGTTAAACTAACAATCTAAGAAAATTTAATAGCACATTATTTTTTAACACAGGAAAACAACTGCAACGGGAACTACACAAGTAAAATCGTGGGGCGCTACTAGTAAAGTATTTTTTTTCTGTATTTCTACTGGTGACCCCTTCCAAAATTCGAGGCTGGGACCGCGCCTGGTAAGATTTACTGTAATGATGGAGCGAGTTTCGGATATAATTATTATGTCACCGGGAATCAACTTACCCGTGAACAGGGTGCATGAAACTAAAACATTATACAAATAAAAAAAATACAATTTATAAAATTTCAACACAAAATACAAAATTTCTTTCAATTCTTACATATTATACAACTCTGCCAAATGCACAGCACAGTGTGTAGGCAGCAATACTTTCAAATCACATTTCTTAATTATCATATATTTTGGCATATTTATATTGTAGTTGTTACTATAGAGTAAACACTAATGCGTTCAATAATTTTATATGATCAAAACCATCCCGTACTTCCGTACTTTTTGTTCGTACGCCCACATTGCTTTCTTACCAAAGTTTAGTGATTTATTCATTTGTTTTTCTTTGTAGCATGTTAACAATAATGCTCAGTGGAGCGTAATGTGATGACTTGCTGGAATCGAACGGATCTTGGCGTGATTAGAAGAGGGTATTGTTTATTCATTCCTGGACACCTGGCCTTGTTATGATGGGCAGATGTTATTTGAGTGCGATTGCAACATAGTCTTAATCAATATGCAGGGAACTTTTTTTTAAATAAAGAGTGAAGAGACGAACAGTACATGTGCCTGATGGTAAGCAACATGCCTGCCACAGAACAGCACAGTGACACACAGCTATTGGAACACGAAGAGCCCAAATTACCACCTAGAACTGCACTCGTCACCCAGGTATCTAAGATGTTATATATCTAAGCTCTGTAATTTTTCTGGAAACATTGCCCTTCAAACTGGAACACAATAATGTTTACACATTACTGCTTGGCGGTATAATAACTGGAAAAGGTATGGTACTTCCCCAGGCGGACTCTGCTAGGAGTCCTACCACTACAAAACTTAAAAACCAACTTAAAATATTGTAACGGTTAACTTGGCTATGAAAGAAAATTTGTGTTGTTTTTTTGGTTTAACATGAATTGGTTGATGAATTCGAAATCATAAATCAATTCATGTTCATCGATATACGGAAGACGGCAGGCAGTGGATGGAGACGTATAGCTGAGGATAGGGCTGAGTGGCGAGCCATGGGAGAGGCCTATGTCCAGCAGTGGACTAAGATAGGCTGATGATGATGATGATGATGAATCAATTCATCATGTTAAACCGATTTCAATAAACAAATTCAGTGGATCAGAGAAGAGTAGATGATGATAATGCTAAAATGAAATAGAGATTTCAATAAACTTTTAAATTTTTTACCGCCACATAAAATTAATTCTAAATCAAACGCGTATCACTAAAAAAATCTCACTCAGTACAAATTAAGTATCACATTACAGCCATCGAATATGCTAATGTGAGTATAATGGGCTTCGAAACAATAAGAAACGCAGTAATAGAATTCCAACTACCTTCTGGTCGAGGCTCCATCAATCATTTGAGATATCGAATATGATCTTATCTGAAATGGAACTCATCATTTATAGATCTGTCCGTCGGCGCTGACCGAATGTTATTAATAGATTTTTATCTGGTCATCAAATGAATCTGGTAACGGTAATCTAGCTCGTTTTGTCGGCTACATAATATCGGTAACAAATTATTACTCTCTAACAAGAGTCGAGCCACCGACAGGAAACCGACAATGCAACATCACCTTGCCACGTGACATGGTCGTGGTCAAAATTATTGCTGATGCCTTGATAGGGTTTGCTGAGATGGTATCAAAGACGATGTACTATGTCATCGAAATTTTATACAGATATTTCATAGTATGTTAGCCGAGTTATCCTTAATCTGTCTTTTAGTTCACACAAATGTAATAAATCTGTTTGTAATATCTTGGTTCGTGAGGCAAGGTAAATGGAGCGTCAGACAGGCATTAGCAAGATGGGTAGACGATATTTGCTATCATCGAACCCTCAATTTGCACAAGACCGAGGCCAATGGTAAAATACGTGAAATGTCTGCACAGCAGTCGAATAGCGAATGGTGGAAGGTGGATGATGATGATGATGATAGTAATAAGTACACTAAATGGTTTAAAAACCTTGGTGGTTCAAAAGCAAAATCATTCGATTTCACAAGAAAGAAGTCATACTTTTGAAGTTTGTTTACCTAAACCTCTACTTTTACTCTACTTATTTTTCCGAGTACCTACTGACACCCAAATTGAAATTATTCTGGCTAAAATCGTGAAAACAAAAATATTTATATGTTTATGTATTATGTAGAAAAACATATTTTTTTGTCATCTGCAAACCTGCACTTAGCCAGCGTGGTGATAATAGCCTCGACTCTGTATTTGTGAAGTAAGACCCAGAGTCCAAGCTGTAGGAGAAAGTCGGTTGTTTATGCTTTGATTTTATGAAAGAGTAAAACAAATTACAGTATCTAGTAAAAGCGATAAAAAATGTACCTTCGTGTAAAATACTGAATAGTGAAAAAGCAAATATGTACACTAACTTTATATTTTGTCTTAGGGAATTTTATACATTGATATATTATTTGCAGCTTTGTGAGTATTGAAGTTGTGATAAAAACTTCGTTGCATAAGTCGTATCTTAGTTAGCCCACTCAATATGACAAACGTGACATTTCCTCACGAATCGAAATTTCCATCCATAAAAATTCAGCATCGCCATAACGGCGAGAAAACCTTACCAGATACATAAAATAAACACAAAGAACGCATTGTTTGACAGTAATTTCCCTATTTGTAGGCAGAGTGGCTTAATCAATAGAAATTCTTATAAACTTTCAAATTTTATGCAGCTTATCTGGTCAATAATGAAACGAGAGAAGCTACTTCATATTTGACGATAAAAGAGCGCGTGGAGTGGACAGAGTAATTTGAGCTTTCGTTCTAAGTGGTTTGGTTGTAAAATACTCAGACGTTTGGCTGCATTAACGTCTAATATCATTGTAAGTGACGATTTCGTAACGTTTTTGGTTATTTCGTAAGATGGGAGATTAGTACTGACAGTGACTATACTTTACGTATTTTTTATGCTACTATAATCGCACTGGCTCGCGCTATGAAATAAGAGGGAAGCGTGATGCCAAGAATTGCCGAGATGGAGAAGATAGAGTGGTTCTGCAGGTTGAATCATTGGTTTGAGTTATATTGGTGGACAATTCACACACAATACCATCTGACCCCAAACTAACTAAAATTTGTATAAATTAGTAACATCGCCCTACGGCCATACCCGCGCAGTTACCATTTCTGTTATTATCTCGAGATACAAAATAGCCTTTGTGCTTTTCCAGACTATAATCTAACTGTGTTCCAAATTTCAATCCGATCTGTTGAGACATACCAATGTCATTGATCAACAAACATCCTAACATTGCCATTTACAATTAATTAATAGTCGGATTTCAAATCTGCAAATAATAACTGAAAATTTATTACATTTAGCTTAGTCATAACATGTAGATTTAGTCTGTCATTCGAGACAATATGTAATTTAATTCCAGCTTGGTTTCTCATTTTCGACGGTACCCTAAAAGTCTTGTCAATATCATTATACAGATACCAACATGGTCTTACTTAACAAGATTGTAGGTTTCGTGTATAGATAATGATGGTATTTATTAGGACGATATGTTCTACGCCGTCGATAATCACCGCTTGTATCTTCGATAGACTATTGAATTGATTCTGTAGATGTAATCGCTTACATTTTGGTAAGCTCTGTACGCTTTTTATGTTTATCATCTGTAAATGTACTAGCAGAGAGATAAAAATCGTATAGAATACATTTTAAACATTACTTTTTTGATCGCCTTTCGTATAAACATCAAAGAAACCGTGTAACGTTCATTCAAAGACATTAAATGAAAGAATATTTGCAAACGATTCAATTGGTTTAAATTTACGTTATTCAAGCGTAATCCATACCTTTAGTAACATGTGTTTATGATTGATCAACAAAATAAATATATTTAAAATTTGAATCTTGTGAAATTATAAATGGATGACAGTTTTTCACAGAATTTGTTGGTTTAATTAGACTTTGACTATCATTCTAAACGCTCACCTGCGAAAACCAGGAAAAGACCAGTCAAACATAAGAGACAAACATTGTAGGGGCCGTAATGTTATAGATCTTTTTTGTTAACAATTTATTTTCATTGAATGAAAAACGTTAAACTCTCTTTTCTAAAACTGAAGTAGGCAATAAAATCACAATTCCATAGTAGTTTTATTTTGCTAAAAGTAAATTTCAACCGTAGTAGTTTAAGTTCTGTCATACTAATAGCTTTACTCAGCAGAAACCACTTCATTGAGTATCCTCAAATACGTATTGTGGACCGACGCTTATAGCCACTTACACAAATATATTCGGCAGGTGTTCGAACATTTACATACAATTTACAAAGACATGGGTATTGTAGACAGACCCATTATTATGTGTGTTAGGTTGTGTATTATGTAACTTATTATATGATTAGCTGAACCCAGCAGTTTCACCCGCTTGCCAAGACGTTTTTATTTTTGTTTTGAAAATGATTTTAACCCTTGCGCCTATAGTATTAAACATTGTTTTTAAACTTTCGTGATTTGAAGACATAATGTTTATATTGTATCGTGATTAAGCATCGTACAATATAAAGATTAAGTATTAAATAAATACACCATAATCATATTTAAATATTTATTTAAAGCTTAACATATTTTTGTAGGGTAACATATTAACCACTTTTCTATTGCAATAAATGCTGCAAGATCAGGGATGAAACCACGAATTGCAAGTTCTACCGTCTGAGGTACCTACCCTCGTCCCTTACTAGTCGTCGTATGACTACTGACACTTAGAACTTGTTGTGTACGATAAGTGAGTGTGGTAAGTATATGGTATGCTTTGATTAAGGTTCTTCAATGCTTTTAGGTATATTCAGTAAGTTTACTTTAGTAAGATCCTGCGCTTTCTAAGCTATAGTTCGACATGCAGTTGATGCCATGTGATAACAGCTACTATAGATCCTTAATGCCCGAGTGACACGAGGCTTCTAGTTTGTTTAGCTTTTTAGCTTACTATCCTAGCTTGAAAAAACTAGCCTCGTGTCGTTCGGGCATTATAAATAAATAACAGTCGTTGCAAAAACAGAATGCGATTGGTTTATGTTATAATTTCAAGATGAAATTACCTAAATACCAACACGAAAGCCAATTTATTGATTAAAATAATGGTAATTTAATCTGGTTTAACACTAGTTAAAAATCGACAAATTTATTCCTAGTGGTGTCGTAAGCGTGTTGCATTTGATCAAGCCATTTGTATCGGCAATCCAGCTGGAATTACACTACAGCAGCTATCAAATTCATGACGACTCGTAAAACGTTTATTCGTTCCTAATACTACGTTATCGGACAATCACAAGACTTGCTTTAGGCTGAGAATCCACCAAAGTGGAGATATGCGGAGATGTCTGAAGCGAAGACGAGAGGAGACGTTTTTCAGCTCGAGTGACTCCACTGAAACTGTGCCTTACGCAGCGTAACGTCGCCAGCGCACACGTCTCCGCTGCGCGTCGGTGAGGCACAGCTAACATCTCCGCTTTCATCGCCTCATGCAAATATAATACATCTCCGCTTAGTGATCTTTACTGGAGCTGTGAGGACAGGAGCTGTGTGAATAACGAAATTCTGTTGGTGATTAAGTAAACATCTCGTCTCCGCTCGGACATCTCCGCTTCGGTGGAGTCTCAGCCTTACAAAACCAATGTAAAATGACCGTCGGCAGCATAACGCATACATAGTAAGCAATTTAACCGGCTAGGGCAGCAAAACAACAATTTTCGCATTTCATTACATTGTCACCCTTATTCATAGTAGGTATTCAAGCTTACCTAAGTCAAGACTTTATTGAACCTCATTTGCGAAAACTCCTTTTATTTCTCCATTAATACTATTATGGTATACCTACTATGTCTACTTTAATGTTTTATTTTGTTTGGTAGATCATAATTCAGAATTTCAGAGCTGGTTTCATTTAATTTTCATCGAAATTGATGTGTCAATTTTTGAAATATGAACAAACAACTAACATTTATTTTTATGTATTTAAACGATACAATGATCGATTCTTATGAAATTCGGTTGAGTGTCTGATATTAATTTTGATATTAAATCGGTTTTTGCTATTTTTCTGGGAGAAAATTGATTATTGTAGAAAAGAAAAATACATTTACATATTTCTCTATTTAATACCACTATGTTTGCGTAGTTTATAATTTTCTTACGAACTATATTTTACTTGATAAATTTGACTTAGCTTTGAAAACTGAGCTATTTTCAAACACGTATGTGTGTTATAAAAATTAAATCCTATGAAAAAATATCTCTATGACATCATTCTCTTTTTCAGCAAAAGCTGTTACATTAAACATAACGTTATTAAAGTTTTTGCTGTGAACCAATTTAAAGAAGGTAACCAGTGTTAATAAAGCTCAAAGTAAGACAACAAGAAAATGTTAAAGACAAGCAAGGGAAAGTCTATGAATATGGCACTAACGTGGGTCAGCAAGTTCAGAGAAATCTTATAAAACCTCCTTTAGGACTTCTCTAAGAATTCATGGGTGTGTAATATTAAAATGTTGCATACACGTGACGAATTCTCAAGAAAGTGTTAAAAATACATTTTGTCGGAAACACAGTGGCTTTTGTGACTTTTGTTTATAACCATTATGTTCAGATGGCGATGTGATTTACATAATAGCTCTTAGTTGTAATAAAAATAACCCAACTATTTTAGGTACCTACGTTTAGTGACTTAATTAAATAATTCTACAATAAGCTATACGAGTAAAATTTTGATTTTAACTAACGCCCATACGTGTCTATATACAATGTAAATAATCATATATTAATCGTTATTCCGTTACCAGTGATATTTGTGTCTAAAAAGTTGGCTTATTGATACAATCAATAGTTCACAGGGCGAAAAAAAACCAGCAATTTGGTCACCCTCATATCTAATTATAATTTCATAAACATTTTGTGTCATCCTCAATTGCTAGCAATCTGAATTTATCATGTGAAAACTGAACAAAACATTTTATTTTAACGAAAATAATCCGTAAATTATGAAAAAATAAGTTCTAAAATTGTTTAACTCTTGCAAATTAGACTATAGACTAAGTACGAGCATAGATGAGTAAGTTCTATGCCCCGTAGTTCAAATATATATCCTGTAATTTGCAGACGGATTCCACGGAAGTTCTAGTCAATGCAGCGAGCGCACTGTCTAAACAACCGCACATAGACTGATTAAAAGAGCAAGCTAGTCCAAATTGCACAACTGCACAGTTAAACGTTTAGTTTGCTGCCAAAGTGCGCTGTGCCAGTTTAAGTATTATCTGTTTAGTTCCCAACTTAAATTCTGAAACATTTTACTGAAAACATGTGCTTAAAGTATTTGGTACGAAAGTTCAATTGTTTGTTCATTGTTCGTTAGTGGTACTCACTCCCGTGGGAGATTTGTTGGTATGAAAAAAAATATCATTGTCAATCGCATTGCAGTTCATCAGCCACATTTTCATGACACATTAATTTATCTGCAAAAAGCAAACATCGACTTCAATATAAAATTAAACTCAGGCACTAACCACACTGATATCATCGATGTGCACAAATTTTAGATTTTCGTTGATGTTTCAGAAACCGTTAAATGGATTTCGATCTAATTTATAAGATTTACAGGTATGATCTACGGAATACATGATAATCATCAAAATTTATTCACAATCGGCGGAGGAATTGCTTTACAAAAAAAGGGTTGTGAAGTCGGTTAAAAATATTAATTGTAACCCCTGGTTTCATAAATATGAAGCTGTAAAACATACATGTGTAAAAAGTTATTCCTTTAAACAGTCAAACAGTGAAAACTAAATTTTGTACTCAATACAAAAGAAAATTTACGAACAATAAATTCACGTGTAAACGTTCCTTCCTATGTTATTAGCAAAACTGTAATCATAGAAGTAGACGTAACAGGAAACGCCGAGCAAACAAAGCCAGCCGAGGGCTCACCTCGGGCCAGGGCTTCGGCCCACGATCGTCGTGACGCGGACTGCCTTCTGCACTGAATGCGGGGTGTGGTCACAATGTCAACAACAAGCGGTAACAAGAAGGTTGAAATTCGTGAAATTTATTTCCGAAATAATATATTTAAAAAAAAACTTAAAACCACAATATCGTTTTCCCATGTATGATTTATTGTGTGGACTACCTCTAATTATTCTGCAAAAGTATTGGGAAAATTTCACTAACCAATATAACGACGTACCGCTTTGAATACCATAAAACGTTGTTTAATTCCAGTTTTTTTTAGTTTGTTTGTCGTCACAAATCCCAAAAACGTGTGTAGTGAAAGTATAATGTTAACTATAAAATCTTTCAACATAGAATTATGCTGAATGCATGGATGGAGTCCGAAAACGTATCGTAAAAAACATATACTGTGTAAAACGTATCTGTTATGTTTCCAACATTATTTAAGATTTGCGAGTCAAAATAATCGTTGAATCTTTCAGCCATGGGAGTATAAAAAAGTGAAGAGTTTGAAACATGATAGATAGGTTTTATTGGACCATGATATTTTCCTTGTACATGTACCATAACAAATTATTTATTCTACCTATGCTTTTGGTATACATTTTAATTTATAAGTTATCGTACTATATTGGTAAATATAATTATGTTAAGTTTAGTTACCGGATTGTGACACCCATTTATTCATGAGGGTTTCATGAGAAACTACTAATTATTTTAGTTAAATTTGAAATGTACCATTAAACAAATATATTAAATGTAACATAGCTTACACTCGTATCTTTCAGTATTCACTTAGTTTTTTTTTTTTAGAAAGAAATGTCTGTACTGCCTTCCAACATATTTTTATTCCATTTAATACTTATCCTCTTATGACAAAAATTGGTCGCTATCAGTCGCGCCCGTACTTGTGCTCACGTAAAGTTTTATATCCACCGCTGATATCTTGTCGATGCTCTTAGAATATCAATAAGCAGCAAACTACAAATGAAATACTCAACTGTAAGCGAACCTCCCTTTGTTTCGCTTAGGTGTTGTTTTAATAAATAGCTTTGGGGAACCCTGTTTAGTTTATAAATTGATTTTGTTTAATAACTTCCAACTTCCAGTTTGACTTACTAACTTGACTCAGTCACTTTCCGTTGAAATCAATATCGTTCTAACTTTAACGGTGCCGGGAATCGAAGTAGGCAGTAAGAATTTTGTAACATAAATACTGAAAGCTTTTTAATTAATTTAAGATTTTTGATATGTTAATTTTGAATGAAATGAAGCCCACGTGTCCATTATCGAAGGTAGTTATCGTAGTTCTGTCCCTATTATATTTGAGGACGCTTTTACTGTGCAGTAAATATTTTATTCGACGATAAGGCTTGAGTATAGATAAAACAAATTGATCGAGCTATAGAGACAGAGTTTTTGAAGCTTTAAGTGACAAGTGGGTGGAAACTGATATGTTAGATAGTGCAAATGACGACAGCGTATTAATAACAAGAATTTAAGGGGTTTGATTAGCCATCCCGACTTAGATGAACCTTTTATGGGTGGAACTTTATTACTTACCTAGCGCAATGCAACATAGACCGCAAAATCGCTTAATATATCATACCATGTAGCCCTTAAGCGTATTATCATAATGCGTAATTTAAATAGATAGATAGATAGATAGAAACACTTTATTGTTCACAACACAAAACAAAAAATGAATAAACAAAAAGACAAATTCCTAAATCTAGTGAAACAAATGGCGGCCTTATCGCTAAATCGATCTCTTCCAGGCAACCGGAGGATGGAGAGAAATTTTATACAGCAAAAGACGGGGTAAGGGACAATGTGCCGTAAGGTATAAAGTACACATACATAATTAAGAAATATACATCCTAATACTTAAAATACTATAAATATATAAATAGTATAATATATAAATAGTCTGTTAATACCACGTAGATATGTAACACATAAGAAAACCTAAATTTACTGTTAATAATAACTATTTCGATATCAAGGTATTCAATATGCTAATAATTATTTACATTACAGATATCTATGTCGGGCGAATAACACAAATCGTAACTAATAACACGTAACGCAAGACACATTAGATATTAATAGCGTGGGTCGCTCCACCTCGCTGTAGCTCGCATACGCGTTCACAGCAAACAATATCAAACATCCAATATTGTCTTAAACATATAAACGTGAGCGTAAAGCTCCAAAATCAATATAATCATGTTCAACTAGCTGAACGAATCTAATTTACTTGAATTTGCCTCAACATTAGTCCTTTTGCAACGTAGCCTAAGGCAATACCTCCCTCAACTGATGCTGTAAATATTATACACAATCATTTTCCCTTCGTCTCAATGTAATACTCTCCCCTCTCACGCACGATGGTTTTTTATTAAGATTTAATTAAGTTCTCGGTATTGCATTAGGCGCGTGTGTGGAGATTACGTAAAATCCGTTGATACTTAAGCTAACGCTTCACATTGTACGATAATAGAAAGGAGTATTATGTGCCTTAACCCTAATAGTATGTTATCAAGCATCTTATGTTTTATTCAGAAGAGATTAGCGCCGAGCGCCGAGCCTCGCGTGGCTTCTAGGATTTTTTAACGTTTGTACCGCATGTACTTATTCGAGGTGCGTGATTTCTTTCAAAGTAATTCTCTATTAAACTCAGCGGGGTTCCAACCTCAATTCTCGCTTGAAACAAAACCATTAAAAGGTCTGATGTTGATTAATTAATACTAGAATTGATTTCGGGAGCAGCGTTCGCCGTTCCAATTTATTTGTTTTGAGAAAAGATACACCGAATGAGCAATGTGATGGAAAGTTACTGTTTAATTATTAAAGATATCGTGGAAGGTTTAATTTGCCAAGACTAGCACGGTGCCTTTTCATTAGTCATTTGTATATAATTTCTAGTCTTTCAGTCAACTACATAATAACTAGCCTTTATAGCATGGTTTCGAAGACGTTGGAGAAGTATATAATTAGGAAATGCATAATGTAGGTACGATCAATACCTAATACATGTGCAAAAAAGCTGCCTGCTATTTTTAAAAGCATTCTAATATGTACGTATATGAGGGTCAAACTGAAAGTTCTTAGAACTGGCCACTTATCAACAATATAATAAAAAAATAATTCTATAATTTGAAAATAAAACTCTTTGCCAATATTACTGAGTATACACTTCATTCATTTGTCATTTGTTTTACGATTTGGCGGCAAATTGAAAATTGTCTGTGTCACGTCAACATGAATTTAACACGAGAAAATTTTCGTGCAATGATTTTTTATGTCTTTCGATGTCATTTAAGTCAACAAGAAAGTTATGATAGACTACGATTGCCTTTCACGATGAAGCCCCATCTCGTGCGACTGTTTACAACTGGTTTAATGAGTTTAAACGTGGTCGCACTAATCTCACTGATGATTTACGTGAGGGACGGCCTTCCACGGCGACGACTGAAGATAACATCTGTGTTGTGCGGCGTATGATAGAGACTGACAAAAGAATGACCTATCAGCAGATTCGGACAAGCTTAGGCATCGGTATGAGTCAAGTGCACAAAATCCTACACGAACATTTAGCGGTCAGGAAGCTTTGCGCCCGGTGGATACCTCATAATTTGACTGAGGCTCAAAACTCCATCGTGTGGATTGGTGCCGTAAAATGATTGAAAGATTTAACGGAGGTGACTCAAATGCTGTGTTCGACATACTAACAGGTGACGAAAGCTGGATTTACTGTTATGATCCTGACACCAAAAGACAATCTGCTCAGTGGGTGTTTCCTTTCGAGGAGTTGCCAACTAAAGTGAAGAGAGATCGAAGTGCGGGGAAAAAATGGTGGCCTCGTTCTTTGGAAGGATAGGTAATTTCGCAACAATTGTGTTAGAGGATCAAAAAACAGTTTCTGCAAAATGGTACACTACCAATTGTTTGCCACTTGTCATGGAAAAAAGTTCGAGAGAAACGACCTCGCAGTAGGATCCTCCTTCACCACGACAACGCCTCATCGCACACCGCCAAGCGAACGATCGACTATTTGGCGACATCAAACGTTGAATTACTGGGTCACCCGCCGTATAGCCCCGACCTCGCGCCTTGTGATTTTTATTTATTTTCAAAAATTAAAGAAAAACTTAAAGGAAAGCGGTTTATGAATGCTGAAGAAGCGGTGGCTGCGTATCACGATGCCATTGAAGAGACCCCTAAGGACGAGTGGGCAAAGTGCTTTTCCCAGTGGTTCCATCGCATGCAGCGGTGTATTGACGTGAATGGACAATATTTTGAAAAGATATAATAAAACTAATAACTGGCTAATGTAATCAGTTTTTGATTTTCTAAGAACTTTCAGTTTGACCCTCGTATTATATAAACCAAAAATAATTAAAAGTTTTTTTTTATGTTTGAGCGCGTCAATTTTAAATTAAATCATTGTGGTGATAGCGTAGCAGTTCAAAAGATCGACAACAGAAACCATACGGCAAAGCTAGTTTTATAACACTGTTGACTAATTAAATCGAAATAGTTGAACATTTTCCGTTTCTACGTTTTCCGAAACCCGTTGAAAACGAGATTTTCGAAATGTAGGTCACATTTTGGCGAGCAACCTCATTGTGGTCTGCGTTCATCGGATCAACGTACCCTAGGCATGAAATTGCCTTCTAATTTCCACGTAGAGCGTAACAATATAGGCACGAATTAAAAATAATGACTGTCTGGTAATATTTTTGTGGGATTCGTTTTGTTAGGACGGACGGCGCGGTCCGGTCGAGCGGCTCGAATCAGCTCTCGCTTGACGGGCAGCTGCAGAATAAAATTATGACCATTTTTATTCCCCGACGCCGGCGCGGCCTACACCTGCCCGGCCCGACCGCGATTGACACCTACCCCATTATTCCCGCCCGATCCTCGCATGCCTCTAAAAACACCAACAATAGATTCCCGATCGCAGCCGCATGAGAACTTATTATTAGCCCCTTTATAACATGGGCCATTCATTTTTATACATCTTCATACAATCCTGACCATTAGCCAAGGCGTGTGGGCAGTAGGCTCGAAGCTAAATAAAACTATTGTTACGCCTAACAATTCATCCAAGTGAACATCTTCATGAGAGACTTGACTCCATTGTTACCGCCGGCTATGTCTCGCCCCGTGACATTTTAGAGGGGAATTTATTGCCAATTTCAGGAAATATTTACCGAAACTGAGTGAATGGTAGGTGACTGAATTACTCATTGTAATGAAATAAAGGAGCCAGATTGAAAGCGTCCGTTGAAAGCCGACGTCGGCACGGAAAACTGTTTGATGATAATGATTTATGACGACAAAATCACGATGCGACTTCGGCATTAATGCACGGGAAGATAAATGTGTCGACAGTTTCTTTGCGGAGGTCGTGAAAAATGGACGTCTTCGTTAAACTACAAAAGAGGCGTTTTATATTGCTTTTTTATAGGAAAGAACGAGCCCAAACAAACACGAAAAAGAATGGAAGCGGAACAATGTTCTTGGCTGTGAGAAATTATCGATACGAGACATCAAACCTCATAACTGGAGTCGACCGCAGGTGCGAACAAAAACGTGCAACCGCCTTGTTCCCCAGTAATCATCTCGGTACATGCTATTCTATATTTAGTTCAGGCTGGATTAGTGAGCGAGGTGCAAGGTGTCGCGACACCACACGCGACAATAATACGTATCATTCAACCTAAATTACTACGTTACATACGAGTTCGAAGAAAACTCTTTGGAGACGAGCACGCAACTTCATTAGTACGTTGTATCCAAAATGTGGATAGCCATTAACCGACAGAAAGATTGAATACGGCCACAAAATCGTCTGGTGTCCAAGGTACAGTTAATCATCCAGAAGCGTCGCATCGTCGCCTTATTCGGGGGCGAAACTCAACCTTCCGGTTATGAGGCAGGCTGAGCCAGGACGACTTCGTTAGCCAAGGCTCCCGTAATGACTCGCTTAATTCGAGATAATTACGCTCCCAGCAATCGCAAACGTGGGCCCGAGAATTTATCGAAACTAGTCGTCGTCGAGATGGGACGTGCTCCGCGATATTTCCTTTCGTGTAGATATTACTCAAAGGGACTTAGTGTAGGCCGCGTTTACGTCCTCTTAATAGGACGTCGTAAATCAGCCGCGAGCTATAAAATCTCGGCTAAATAGTGCCTTTATTCGATTTTAATCGTAGCCCTCGATTTGTATGCATAAAATGATAGAGTCACTTCCTTTCACGAAGTTAAAATATCCGCTCATGTTTAAACAACGTCATTTCTTCAAAATCACGTGCGCATCAGTCATCCTGTCCAAAATCGCTTCTCTTTAATCAGCAATGAACGAGCCGGTTAATATTCGCGACCGGGTCGAGGCGGCACGACTGAAGACATCCTGCCATTTTAATATTCCTCTCTTTACGAACGGGCGCTTTATGCGAAACTTTTCCCCTTTAGGGTATTCAACTTATTGTTTTTTTCGGAGTGTCGTTTAGACATTCTGTCTGTCAGTTTGGAATAATTCAGATTAAATACACCTACCGCGTCGTGGCCACCCTGTGAATGCTAAGGAGCGGCGCCGCTCGCTCTCGGAATTGAAAACGAGTGCGGTTGATGTTTTGTTTTAATAAACTCACATATTTGCCTTCAAAGTAAGAGCTTTTATTTGATTTATTCTCTCGAACGAGTCCCAGTTTAACGATGTGGGGTTGCCATCGGCTCTGTAACGGGCAAAAGCGAAGCTCACTTTAATTTCAGCGCTTCCAGTACAACTCTCGTTTATTAACATTTACAGTTACAAAACATCGAGTGTTCGCTCATTCATTAGATTAAATTAAGATTTATTTTTTATTGAATTACATTTCAACGCGAATGTATTACTTTTTATTTCACTGCTATTATACAGTTTACTCTGAATATAGGTAGTAACTTATACGTTTTCATATGCCTATACCCATATAATAACAACTTGCAAAATTAAATCAAAAAGTACTAAAAGATTAGGAATTATAAGCTTCAAAACAAAATACTTTATTACGTATATAAAACAATACAAAAGACAGCGAAATTGAAACAAATTGGGCATAAAAGGCGATCTTATCATCAATATTGATCTCTATCACATAACCATTTAGTTAGTAGAATATTTCCTATTAGAGGTTTAGGATTATCGCCTTTTTAAAACGTTTTCAGAAATCACACTATTTCGTGATCAATTATTTAAAAAACTTCCAAGTAATTTTTTTATGTATTTTAATTAATGTCTTTAGACAATATTTTATTCTTAAGAGTCTGAAATTTTACTCGATAAGTTACCATTGGGAAATCTGAGGCTATATAACTTTACAGAAAAATTTTACACATCTGATATTGCCTGTTTCTTAACAATAAGTAAGATTCAAACGAGGTACGGGACAAGAAAAGCCGGTACTTTATTACAGACTACTTATTCGAAACGATGAAATACGTCCGCGTTATAGCTCTTCAGAAATATTACGTCTAGACCAGTAAGAATGTTCAACGAGTAAAACGAATGGACTGATCTAAAGCTGCACCAGGGTTTGTGCGGTCCGGCCTATTGTTAGCGTGATACGGCACTGTAAATTCTCAGCGAACTACCGCCTATCGCATTTATCTCTTCACTGTAATTACCTCGTGATAATTACACCATAAATATTTCTAGCTTTTGTTGACGTATAAGAAGGTATCGATTCTGCTGTCTCATCTATATATTAATACGTGGAGCAAAAACTTTGTAAGTACCCTTTTTTGTAAAAAGGGGTACAAACTTTTTGCGCGGACGAAGGCATGTGAAATTTCGCACATTTCTAGCGTTGCCCCATGGCGTTACCGAGTAGTTTCCAATCCCGTAATTTTCTCATGATAAAAACCCTACCCGATGTCTATGAGTTATTCCAAAGAATAATATGTGTAATGTTCCAAATTTTAATCGGATCTGTTCTAAAGTTTCGATGTTATTGAGCAGCAAACATCCAACGTTCGCATTTTTAAAGATCAACAGATATTAATATTGTTTATTTTTCGTTTCTAAACAATTTCGCCTCCATATTACCTACATATTGGTATTAAATTAGGTGTATAACTTAATTGTAGTCTTTGTATACTTCGAAGCTAAATAAAATGGAAACGGTTCACACTTCTCCGTTTTTAATTAAGTATAATGTTGCTATTATACCGTATAATGTAATGCATTTGTTTTACTATAGAATATGATAAACACAAGCTCGAATAAACATATTATGAACAGTTACTATAAACTTGTAATCGAATTGTTATCAGTTTATCCGTTATCAAAATTGCGAGTATCACGCTCGTGACTTTCGTGACAATAAACAATTATTACTATTTTATAGATCCCGTCGACCGCAACACGATGTATCGTACCAAATGGTGGTATGTCGTCCCACTGGCAACATTTATTTTAATCTAGTCCTCTTTCACTTTGTTGCGGGACGCTAAGCCCGAATTCATTCTTTATTTATACTTTTACACCTGCAAAGCTATACGATTTCAGCGTTCCAGGAAAATAAACCTTGTCTCGTGAATTATTAATCTATTGATTGTACCGCAGTGAAATGTTTATGATTAAGTAATTATTCTTGTGTGAAGTCGTGTGCCAGCAAGTTCGAGGCAGTATTTAATTAAGATATATTGTGCCTAACTGAGGCGTGACTTTGCTTTTAAAAACTGGATCCCGTTTCACATTCCCCATTAAGCATGCGCGGTGCCTTCCGTAATTTAGATAATGTATCTTCATTATTGTTAGATAGGTAGCGTACATTAGTTTCACACAAACTTCAGACAGGGAGCTACACCTCCGCATAATTTATCATCCACAAAACAGATCGTATCTTTTGTATCTGAGTTTTCTATTAAAGTATTATAAAATAGCTATTTCATAAACGTCTCGGTCTGATAATATTTTCTAAAAAGATCATAACGTTGAATTCGTCTTCTCAGAGTCGTTAAAATAGATCTAACCGCACAAAAATCTATCACAAACAAAAAGCTTGGGAATGAGATTGTAGGCAAATATTGAGATGATAAAAAACAGGCCGTTATTTTTTGAATGGGGGATTTAGCTACGGTCTTTATTGATTCGATGTTGTGATATCGCGATACCTATTAATTCGGAACAACAATGGTAAAGCCCAAGAGTGCGCCATGTTTTCATCTCGCACTCAGCAGCTATATTGTTGTTTATAATTGATTTTTTATTCGTAGAAAAGAATGTACGATTTGCTATAAGCTCAGCACGAAACGAAATTAAAAAGAGACGGCGAAATTCAATCTAAACTCCAAAGTAAACACCGCGAAACGCCGAGACGAGCCGTAGACAGAAGAAAAACAAAACTCCAAAAACGATCAATGCCACCAAAGGGCGAACTCTAGCAAAAATCAAAACTGTCAAGAAAAAGGGTTGAGAAATCTACCATAAATTACACCTGCTCCGATGAAATGTAAGCTGAGATATTGTTTAAGAACAAGTCCCGGGCGAGTGATTACAGAACCCAGACTTGAAATTCCGATAGTTTTTGCGTCAGTAAAAACTGATATTCCGTTCGGCCGCGTTCTGTCCGCCGTATATTGAGTTAATGTCGGCCGTGATTGTGAGCCTATCTCTCTTAACGATGCGAGTGTGAGCGAGATGAAGCTTTGTTTCACCGGGGTTGGTTCGAATCGCATTTTATGGTAAGTTGGCGGGCCGGCAACGGCAGGTGTAGCGATGCACCTGCGCCGCGGTCGAGCGAGATCGCATCGCAAGGACGTCGAACCCGCTCTCAGTTCTACAAGAACCACATAGATAACGCTCTTCACATAACTCTGAACAGAATGCTACATAAATTAACTAATGATATGTGTCGAGGGAACGAGAACAGGATAACAGTCCCGCAAACGCTTTACATAGCGCGATACGCGAAGGAGATAATGAAAATCTGCGTCCACAGTCGCCGTGTTGTCGAGAGAAATGCAAAGTTGTATCTGTCCGGAGGTATCGCAATGGATAAATGGTGTTGGTTTAAGGTAGGCGAGATCCAGAATGTGATTGTATGGACCATGTTCGCTCCTATTTATAAGATTACGAAGATAAGTGGAGTTTGATAAAATGTAAAATGTTACTACGATTTGCGTTGAAAGTACCTTTTCTGTGCGAGCTTTGCTGTTTTAATCTTGAATTATAAAGTTATGCGCCAGTATGAACATTCCTCGTTAAAACAAATGAGGATTGCATTGAATTTCATTTTACAAACAATGTTAAGCAGTGCCGGCTGAGAAGTGTAAAACTGTGCAAAGTAGGTATTTGCAAGTTTAATAATCTTAAAACAGTATTGTTGATTGAGGAATATTAACAGTAGCTTATAACCCGTAATTACGACTCTAGGTACGTTTAATTATTAACGTCAGTAGTGGTATGAATCTCCGATATTATTAATGTAACTGTAGTGGATCCGTGAATAATGTATTGAATTATAGGGAACTTTATAAAACTACGGCAATATCTTGTAGTTAACATGATGTATATTGTGTATTTATAGTGAACCACGATAATTAAAAACAATTATTTTTATTAATTGTGTAATAGCTTTAGTTAAAATATAATATCATAAGTAGCTTTACCACTTTTTGACAAATTAGTTTGATAACTTATTACATGAAGTGACAACAAAGTCACATTGTAAGCTTGAAAGAAAAGTTTTAAACACGCTATTTTCGTTTAAAAGTGAAATAATTGACTTAAACGTGTCTTAAACATTTTATAGGTAAAATTCTTATGATTATAAATTTGAAACAAAGTACTTGCAAGTACTATACTAACATTGTTAAGTAGTAGGTATATTTTTATCTAGCTAGTGCAAATGGATTAGATACTATTTTCTTTTTGCTGTTACTTCTTTACATACGGAACACTTTATTACTCCACGTTTTTTGCTATTTTTAACCCCCGACCAAAAAAAGAGTTTGACGTCGATGTCTGTCTGTGTGTGTGTCTGTCTGTGGCACCGTAGAGTTTGACGTCGATGTCTGTCTGTCTGTCTGTGTGTCTGTCTGTGGCACCGTAGAGCTCAAACGGATGAGTCGATTTCGATGCGGTTTTTTTATTTGAAAGTTAATTAAATCTACAGTGCTCATGGAAGAGGTGTTCCGTCCGTGCGGGTGTTCTAAACTATGTTTGGTTAATATCGATTCAAAATGGCCGCCTCCACAAAATGGCGGACAAAATATTTCTTCACAACCTACCTCAATATGCGTATCAAACGAAAGGTCTTAACTAGTAAAATACTTTTCACTATGACACATTTCAAATCCAAGATGGCCGCTACTACAAAATGGCGAAATACATTTCTATTTCACAACTACCTCGATATGGGTATCAAATGAAAGGGCTTGACTTGTAGAATGTTGTAAAGATAACAAATCTGAGGTAGTCGGGGGTTAGTCAAAAAATTTTTAATTTTGTTCTTGTCGACTAGATAATAGGAAATAATTGTCCCTGGAAGAAGTCGCTGTAGGCAATAAAGTCAACATTATTTATTAAGCCACTTGGTACATTGTCTGTATTGTTTTCGCTGGATATTTTGTTCTGGTTTGTGTAATAAAATAAAATGTTTGCGTCAGCCTGTCTTATTACAATAGTATATGAGAGGAAATTTTAAATTAATTTAAGAGTAACTCAATCATGGTACAGTCGTAGTCGGTTCAGGTCAAACTAAGTCGTTTGGCTTGTGTCTGATGAGTAGTGATCGCACTATGAGCGCTCCTTTGGAAAAAGACCGCCGGGTGCGACAGAAACGTGACTCGAGGCACCATACCATACGTGAATTACCAGTGATTTAATAAATAAAAAATAGTGTAACAACTACGCCAGTTTTTTAGTTTATGTTTTTTTTCTTATCTAGTGTAAAGGCTAGAGTTGTATTTACGTCTTTACAACTTAATGCGTTTAAATACCTATCACGTCGTTGCAGAAACTTATTACAAAATGTCTGCAAAGTTTTATAAGTGTACATTGGGCACTCTTAGTCTAACTATCATTGGAAAAGTTGTAGGCAAACACTAGAGACTGAAGAATCAACGCACTAAGTAAACTTGAAGTTTCGATAAGAGCGAGCAATAGTTACATTAATTAAGTTCAAAAACAAGGTTGCAGAGTTAAAACAATAAAATTCACAATTACATAATATTTATCTACACAAAACTTTCAAACTTCAGTAAAGGGTGCTTATATACAAGTCCTATTATTTTAAACATTACCAGCATTATTATAGTTACTACTAAGCTTTGCTTAGTTTGGGGTCAGATCGTGTTGTGTGAAAAAAAAACAAAAACAAAAACTACTAATACTACTTTAGAACTGTAGAAATCTTTGCAGAGTCCACATACCAGAGAAGTACCTACCAAGCTGTGATTTGCAAGCTTTGAAAGAAATCACGGGAAAAATAAATCATCTTGTATCTCTATCTAAACACACCTAACGAAGTTTTAATTTCAAAAATGTAATCGAACTGGTTAGTTTTAGAAATCTGCACGTTGAAACAAGCAAAAATTTTTTTTTTTTATTTACTCAACTATGAAAAGGTCATGTTACTAAGTATGTAAGTATGTTATTAAGTGTTGCCATAATTACAACTACATCTATTGTGCCAATTAATTGGTGGCTTATTGACTTATCAATATTACTAGTTCCACATTTTGGACAATAGTATTAAATTACATAGCTAATGGCCGTTGTTTTATTATTCATGTTTAAAGGCTTACCGTTCGGTGATTTTCACGTAAATCAAGGCTCAGTGGATTACCTGAAATTAAATATGATTTATTAACTTACATGAAAGATTATCAAATTATAGTTATCTATCTAAATTTATAAAACCATAGCATGTTTTATACCTGTATACTTTTTAATTTTTTTTCGTCCTAAGTGACCTGAAGAAAGGGACTTATTTCCGGATGTTTAACCACGCTTCATAAGAGTATATTTAAAACGGACCAATTGGATAAATAATCACAATGATTGGACCAATTGGATAAATAATCAAAATGATTGATTTTTTGTTTCACTTTATTATTATTTCTAAGCTTTCAGTGATCATTAGACCAACCAATGACTTTTTGAGACTAGTAGTATTAAGTACGATGAAATATCATTAAGTTCACTTATGTAGTCATAATCAATTTAGTTTATCCACTTTATCTGGTCTTTATTTATAATATAAAATGTGTAGATTTCTTAATATCCTCACTTAAAGATTAACTACGCACAAAATAAATTCATGATAACAGTTCAATATGAAACGTTGAAAGCCACATAACCTTTTAATTATCGTACCGGTATTCACTTGTTAACCGGTAACCGGTACATATAAATCCGGTACTGTTCGGTACATCCGGAGATCGGAAGAGGCGAGTTTCGCCCGGATATTGAATATTGATCGCACACCCTTAACAGTGATGTATCGGCGAAGCTAGCCCTTGGGGTAAAGGGATATTTAGCAATCATTCAATTGTGGTGCGGCGAAAAAACAATAACCGGTCAGGGATGGGGAATTACGAAAAACGCCTGATTACGACGGGCTTTTTATATCATTGTTTCCGTATTAAATAAGATTGAGTGAATTTCAATAAGATTGACAGAAACATAAAACCTTAGATAAAGAATAAGTAAATAGATCAGGTATTTCCGCACAGTTCCTTTGTACCAATCGTAAGCATATGAAGTGTATGATAGCTATGGCAACACAGTGATGTGACACGACAAAAGTATGACACTTCCACAAGAGCGATAAGACAAGTGCGATCAAACCCGTGCTTTCGGTGTAAAGCGTTTGTTATAACTGTGTATATAGATAGTAAATGTTAACTCTTTGCATAGAACTTTGTCTTCCTACAGACGATGATTTTCATAATGTAATTTAAAATTACGACAAGACAGCAAGACGTGCGCGTAATGGTCAGTAACAAGCCTGAGCACAAGAGCCAAGTTACGCAAGTACGCAGCTATTAGAACATGAAGAATCCAAATCAATGCCTAGCACAGCATTGTGCTCGTCCCCCTGAGATGTAAGATGATTTATCTTATGACCTAACAATTTGTCTGGAAACATTTCCCTTCAAACCAGAAAACAGTAATGTTTGCACATTGCTGCTTGGCTGTAGAATAACTGGCAAAGGCATGGTACTTCTCCAAATGGACTCTACAAAAAGTCACTACAAAAACTAATGGAATTTAATTACTAGTGATACTGATATTAAAATTTTAGCAGTCTTACTGATTTTAATTTAAAATGCACTAGTCTTACGACTCAATAGTATAAAAGCCACTAATATATAACGAGAATATTATAACAGTCAGTCTATGCTGTATAATTCAATATTTTGAACAGTCGTCTATTTGTCACAGATTCGTTTTGTATTGAGCTTTACGTGTTTGCCCAACTTTTTTCAAAATCATAATATCATAAATATATTTACCTATTGTTTTTATAAAATATTAATTTCATGCAACTCGTAATACAAGTAGCGTATCTAATAGTTTGTCCACATAATTCCATCAAGTCTTTTCGAAAGTATTTCTGGAATTACATTATGTTACTTAAAATTTTCCTTGCGTCACAACTGTGGGCGTGAATGTCAAGGATAAACTATTAAAATATAGTTTTCAAGGTACGAAAATGTCGAACCTATGCCTGTGTCGAAATAACTTATTCAGGTCCGCCGGCGTTCAAGCCCCTATCCCCTACATACGTGAGTTGGTTGCGGACGACTTCTACGCAGCAAGTTTGTGGCACCCTGTTGGAGACAGCGTTTTTCTATAAATATTTTATTTCTAATGATGTGGTGGGGCTAGGCAAGATGCACATTGCACCTGGCTTGTTGATTAGAAGACGACGGGATGCCAATAAAATTAATAGTAACCTTTATATGGCCCTGGGACGAAAGCTGTATTTGTAATGTGAGCGATGTGGTCGTGATAATTTGTTGTTTGTGACTGGGATTCAATTAATATCTTTAATCGAATATTTCTTAAATGGAATTCAGATGTACTCGTCCTCAATTTTCTTGAAGCTAACATTGATTTTAACAAGAATCAAGTAAGGAAAATTATCGCCATAATAATCTTCCTGTAGTATTAAAGGAATTGTAATAGCATTGAAGAACAGGAAATTATTCTTTAGATTTAGATCCAAATTATTTATGAACATAAAATATTGTTAAATTGATGATGGATTGGTACTTACTGACTTACTGTGCTTAGAGCAACTGTGTCTGCAGTCTCTACATATTCTAATTCCATAGATTTTCGTACATGCACAATAATAACAACATATTATTCATGTTATGCAATGTTGATAACTCAATTATTACGTAAACTACAGCTGTAAACGATCAACTGTTCACCTTGAAACTTAAAAACAGCGACAAAAACAAAAAGTATCCTCCAACAATAACGCTTGTTTGTTGTTTGTGTCAAAAGGCTTGTAACATAAACTCGTGGCCCTTGTAAAAAGAGTTCATGAAAGTACACGTTCAACTTTGCCCCAATTAAATAATTAAAACACCCTAAAGTACACCAAACTCGCTCACCTGGCACGGAACGCCTACCGTTTCAAACGTAGAACGTAAAATATCAAGTGTTCTCAAACCGCGACACTCGGAGACTCGAAGGTAATATCTATGGCTCCTACGTAATATGGTGAATGTGCAAAATGTAGGTATGTTAGATAATTTAACTTATTCAAAGAATTATATTAATAGTACCTAAATATTGTTTGTCGTTCCATGTTCAACACTACTCCCAAGCTATGCAAATCCGACAAAAATCCCACTAATAGTATTATAAATGTGAAAGTTTCGATGTTTAGATGTGTTTTGCTCAATGATATCGGAACGGATCGGGCTAAAATTTAAAATACAGTTAGATTATAGTATGTTATAGCACTAAGGTTTGTTATCGCGGAAAAGTAGCAGGAATAGGAACTGTGTGAGTAAAACCACGGGGCGCTACTAGTCTAGCAGTATAATGAAAGAAAGAGAGCTTTTTAACTATACTAGAGGAACGGGATGAACGAGACAAGCTCCTGATTTAAGACAACACGCCTGACCATAATAGAACAGTGGCACACGGCAATTTGAACTTGAAGAGCCCAAATCACTACCTAGAACTGCGCTGTACTCGTCATACAGATACGTAGGGTGATTAATATCTTACTTCTTTTCTGAAAGCGCTGCCCTTTCAACTGTATAATTTTACATACAACATAAAGGTACACATATATCATTATGTTATTCCCTTAAAATCAATTTAAATGCATTACAATAGTAAATATCTATTTTACATCAGACCTATAATCACATTTAAATATTTATTCCGTAAGACGAGACTTTTGGAGATACAATACAAACCGTAGGAGCCGAAATGTTTATGAATCTAAGAAGAAAGTTTGTCGAGAGTTGGAGCACAGTTGGGAGCTCAGGGATAACATGAGAACTGCGTTAGGTCAACCGCCTTCCATCGGCAGATAATGGAATAAAATTGTGGACCTTTCACGGGGATTAAATTCAGATCGGAGGAATAATCCTATCAGTCAATAAGTGGAAAAGCGCAGTTTGAAACTTTGAGGTTGTCACTAAGTCACATATATTTTAAGCACTTAGTGAATACTGATAATTAAACTGTTACGGTTGGTTTCTATTTTACTAGTTTAAGCCTATTATAGAATAAGGTGCTTAAGGAAAATACATAATATAATCGTTAATCGTCATGTTTAACTAATTTCCTAAATTAACATAAAGCCACGCGAGAAGAGTTCAAATCATTCCAACAGTATCAAATAGGCGCGAATCTTCAGCTACTTTGAAGATTTTAGTTGATCTGAGTTCAGCTGATAATCTTAGAAACATTGCGTTGAAGAATAAATTGCAATGAAACTAAAAACTGAATTAATCTGCTACGCTTTTTTTTAAATATTTTGTATACATATTTATGTTAGTTTTGATACAAATATACAAGCCACTGTGATATAACACCATTTTTTTCACAATCAGGTGTATGTAAAAAGTAAACACCAAATATTAAGGAGTATAGTCGGGATTTTGTAAACTTTATCTTCAAATATACAATTTTTTTAATTTTATCGGAACTCCGCAAAATGAGTGTATTTACATATTTATTACTAATTTCATTTATTCCTCAGTTTTTTGTTTTAATGCTGAATCACCAAGCCTACATACAATAAAACCTAGTACTACGTGAGAAAATTCCAAGATCCAATAGCAATATATCAAAACATCATACCAGCGTGCAATCTAGAACAGCTCTGAATAAATCAAATCGTTATTAAATGACGGTAACCTGTGATTATTCCACGAAAAAAGAACGTTAAAAGGTAATCCTCGCAAATATAGCTCCGGGCATTGAGTCATAGATAACTTCGGAGCTGTAATGAAAAAAATGATGGTCCGATTTAGACGTTCCAATTAATGGAAAAAAATAATAAATAATTGGTAGCGCTGTGTACCGAAATACGGGGTTATTTATTTTAACCACACCTGGTTGTAGCCTAAGGCGCAGTTAAGCCAGTTTGCTCCAGTTTCTAGTGCTAACCTTTTGGGAATGACGTGGCATACGAATTATATCCTATGTTTTGGTAATATACCAGTTATTGTATCGTTTAATTTGGGCTGGTTTCAAATTTATTGCGCTTTACCCAGTTGCGGTTAAAATAAATTTGTGTGATCAATTGCAACGTTTATGTGTGTTATAATTTAAATAAATATTTTGCAGAGATAGCTAAAAACGGCAGCTGTTGAAACCCGGAACTGTTTTAAGCCATCAACAATTTTTACATTTTTGTCGTGACTTTTTTTTAACGGATATATAAAGTACGTCTAGAAAAGAATCATACTATTATTGCCAGTCATTCAACCAGCAAGCCGTAATAATGCAAATATTACTGTGTTTTGGCTTAGAGAGTAATGTTTCCAGAAAAATTATAGAACAAAGGGACGAATCATGTTATATTTTTGGTAGACGAACGCAGTACAGAGCTAGGCACTAGGGAGTGATTTGGACTCTTCAACTCTTCATGTTCTAATAGTTGCATGGTGCTTTAAGTAGACGTCTTACATACAATCAGGTGCATGTCTTGCGAGGTCGGTTAATTATACAGTGCACAGTTTTTTTTTCGAAAAAAAAAAAATATTTAAAAAATTGCGAAATTAAATTATCTCTTTCTTAAATACACTAATAAAAATCGAAAAAAACTTCAGGACTGTTATGTTTCATTTATTTGACTTTACTTTAAATATACCTACTTGATTGAAGACCAGTTAGAATGTTGATTCCGTACAAAAATATAAAATTTCAAGTATCTTTATTAAATGTTCTTCTTGTTATTAAATTTAACTTCACCTTGAAGTCTCTTAGCAATATCACAATACTTGTTAATGATCGTTTCAATCAATTTGTAGAGTCATATTTTCTACATCGAAACACGTTTCCAAGTGATTTCGAGTTTACCACGAAATTTTATTGTACCCTAATTGGGCTGGTATTGGTGCCTATAAATTTGTTGATGAAGCACAAACGAAATTGTACGTATATTATAATTTTAATTATAGACTATTAGATTTAAATTTCTAAAAATCGAACAGGATAAGAAGAAAAAAAATACAGGATCTGTCCTGAATCTGAGCAATCTCAACTTTTTCTTTCAAACATGGTAACATTTTAGTTAGGTAATGTGAGGTGAACCCACGGTAGAACTAAAAAAACGCTAGGGCTGGAAGACATGAGACATGTTCAATCAATATTATAGACGCGAAAGTTGGGCTATTTTTATGTTTATTGCAAAAATTATGGGGGCAAGTGCTAGTAATTCATATACCCATATTAATCCAATTCATGTACACATTAAATCACTGGAAATGATGAAAGGATGACGAACAAAAAATTGGTTGTCTGTAAAGTCGGTTCGTTTACGGACGATAGTTTAACGTGACAACGTCATAACAAAGCATTGATAGATGAGGTGCAAACGTACAACGCGCGTAACGGGACATAACTGGACACTTTTGCGTGCATGCACCGGCGTTCATCGATTTATTGTTGTCGCGTCAAAATGATAATTATTTAAAATAACGTGCATTTAAACTCAATGGTTTCGGATTACAATAAATAAATAAATGTTACCCATTTATTTTATTCTCTTTGATTTTTTGTGTTGTCAGATAAATAATTGAAAATATTGGTCCTACTATTAATTTTGAATCGAAAGTAGGTAGCTACTTCCCCATAAAAATCTAACCCGTTTTATGATCAAAATTCCGATTGCTACTTAATATTTACCATCTTTTTCGTCGATCCCGATGAGATCCGACTAGATATCGACCAGGGCGGTCGCCAGATCAATTTTCTGTTTACAACCGGGTGGTCATCAAAGCCGACCGTCCGCTCCACTAATTGGTGGTAATGGTACACTTATAAACCATCTTACCACGGTTTATTGGTAGTAGGAAGTATTATTACCCTACACATGTCTGGTATTAGAATGATAAATATTTATTACGGGGATAATTAGATTACTATCGAGCTTGGTTCCCTTAATTTTGAAGGCGATTTTGGGTGTAATTTGAAATGTGTTTTTATGAATTTACTTTGCAGTCACTTAATTGAAGATGAAATAGATACTACATCTGCCAGTTGTCAATTTGTAATGCATTTTCAAATTAAATTATTCGTTTGTGTTTACCTAGTTCATATCATATCATTATTGCGATTCTTTTATAATTGTTGCTAAAGTTTTTAACGTTTTTGTCTCAAATTATCAGAAATCGTTTTTACAAATTTGTTATTGAAATTTAAAAACGTTATAATAAATATTACTGATTCATAAACCTTGCAAATAAGTGTACAATATGATAACATTGTATGTTTTAAAGTGATATTGAATTTTTTTATCAAATTTCATGACAATGATAAAATATTCCGACGTTTGACACTTTGTTATACACGATTTAACTGTTGATCTGTTCTTAATTTTATAATACTATTTTTTTTTTTGATGGTTTGGTGCACCATTTGGAAATACAAATGAAATTTTATTTAAATCGGCATCAAAGCACTTTGTATATAATCTACTTAATATTTAGCAATAGGAATATTTTCCTGATAAGCGCCTCCACATTTTTTCTTGCATAGAAAGATGTTACAAAACATATCAAACTAAAAGACATATTTTTGAAAACAATAAAATGAATGGCAAATTCATCAAGTTGTTTACAAAATTTTAATCTTGACAACCCTAAAACTTTGAGTACTCTTATGAATTCTTCAGATATTGTTTTTACAATTTTAAACAAATTCACCAGGGTTGCCTAATAGCTCAATGTTCCGAAGTTGCAAGTACAGAATAGTTCAAGTTTTTGTTTGAACGCAACGCCACCTAAAGTCAACTCACGAGAACTCAACTAGTTTTCCAATTAAAATTTGTTCGGGAACGAATGTCGGTGGAAACTTTATCGATAAGTTAACAAACATTACTTAAAACCTTAATGAACTGAACTGGCGAAGTTAATTAACTGGCCGACGTCAAAGAACACTGAAGCGATATCGTTGCGACAATATGCTGATATATTAAAAGGCATGATAATCTTGATCGTAATCAAAAAAAACAACCAAGAACACTTCGCAATGAAATCTGTAGGACCCATCAAATTAGGTATTTTTTAAATTAAAATATCAATTACGAAGTTTTGTGGTTAGAAACATAAGAAATGATTTTGGCAGAATTGGTAATTCGTAGGAGTACAAATTTTGTGATCACCACTGAGCTTTGATGGCGACGGAAAACATCGTGAGGAACTCGATAGGTTTTGAGAAAAACATATTTTAGGAGCATGCGTCATGCACCAACCCGTATTTAGACAGTGTGGTGGCTAAACGCAAGACAAGGCCCCGAGTCCCAGCAGTGCACATCAACTGAAAATGGACTTCTTATAAAACACTAGCTGAACTTTGCACACATTGCTACGCCACCTATCAAAAATTGGTCGTACCAAGTCAGACTTAGAACAAATTTGGTTGGCTTAGGTTAAAATGACGCATAAAACATAAATAGTAGTTGGATGCGTAGGCCCATGTTTACTATACAGTCCCACATGATCGTATAACGACACAGAGAAAAAATAACAATCTTTATTTAGACTAATCATGTTATGTAATATTTCACGCTCTCGATATACCTATAGCAAAACAAAAGAAATACTTAAGGGATAATCATCTGTAATTCTGCGCCAATTTTATCCCACACTTTTAGAAAATACTCAAAGCTTCGCTAAACTTGGACTCCGATATTTTCGATTGATAAAATTGATAAATAAAGTTCATTTAATGAGGAGGTTAAATAAATATTGGTCCTTTCATTTTAGCTTGCAATCTTTAAGTATTGTAACAAAAGACGATCAACAAAAACAAACTACAGTGCTATCTATTTCCAAACATAACCAATAGCAAAATTATTATTTTTGCACTCACAAAGCAGATAAAATGAAAATCTCCGAACTTCTTTCAACATAAAGGCAACGAAACTAAGGCTGTCGACGTTTAATTTGTTCATAAAACGTATTTATATTGGCTCGTGTTCAAAAGGATTTTCTTGAAGAGTAACGTTAGCAAAGTGGAAATTCCAGGCATGCTTGATTCGCTGCACAGTGACCGGGAAACTAACGTTCTATCGTTCTATGGTACACTTAAGTTTTAATGTATTCTATTACGGTTCCCTTAACAGGATACAAAATATGCCTTTTAATGACACATTTATATTTGATTGCTAGCGACCAGTTCCGTTTTTACTTGGATATTGTCATATAAAGGCCATTAATCGAAATAAATAAATACTCTATCTGACTGTCCTCTCTATAAAACTCTATCTATATATTTTATATACCCTATCCTATCTCTAAACTTACGTCAATATCTTAACTTGGTAAAAAAATCACTAGGAACAAACACCATGACACACGATTTTTATGTAGAACCGATCTGATTTGGTTTGATTTGACACGATTTTTTATAGTCCGGATATAGAACCGATCTGATTTGGTTTGATTTGACAAGCCAATATAGTCTTTTTCGTTGCCATAGTCCGATTTTGATGAAATTTTTGTGCGGGTAACATAAGTAACATTTTAAAATGTAAAATGCTTCTAGTGACTGATCTTGTGGCTCAATCGGTGTTAAGCCTGAACTGTAGGTGGTGGATTTGATTCCCATCTAGGAAAAAAACGTTGATTTGTATATTATATTTATATGTACCACGGGCGAAGCCGGGGCGACCTCTAGTATAATATATTATTATGCTTTTTCTGTATCTCAGCATTTCTATGTATCATAAATATGTAAGTAATATAAATAATATAATTAAATTTGTATATATCATCATCTAACTGGCTTCCATAGTATATATAATCTTTGTTAAGGTTATTTTACTTGTGCTTGTTTCAAGTACGTATTGGTTTTAGAGATTACGTCAAATACAAATCTGCGCTTTAAACTATGTCTCTGTTTTGGATTTAGTGGTCTTTGTATGTATTTCTGGGCATTTCTAACAACATAAATCTTAGTGGATAGTGTAGCTTATTTTTACATTACATACGTTTATCTATGTGCAGAAGTGGACATCTGCAGGCTGCAGATGATGATGATGATGATACGTTTTATGCATTACTTTATACATTTTTATATATAAGAAGTACTCAACGAGATACAACATAAAAGAAAAAAGATAAAATATAAAAACGACCTTTAGAAATGGCTAATTTATTTTGACAAAGGTATCCTTGTTGTCCCTGACAACGTCATGAGACGGACAGCACGAATGAATAATTTTATTTGTATTACAAATATCCAAGTACCTATTTGAACATTGTCCCGACTTGTATAAAAGAATTTGCAAATAAAAGTCACGTATGTCCAAATACCTGAAAAGCTAAGGGTGCTCAGGTTAGTCAGGTGCCTTACAAAATAACGAAGATAGTAGATATTAATAGAAAAAGCTGTAAAACATAGGTATAGATATTATTTTCATAAATTATATATTTTATAATAGCATAAACAACACATGATGATGATATTATAAAACAGGGATTTAACATCTGTGTTCTAAATTCAATTTAACATTGAGTTGTTCCAACGTGATTGAGTAATCGACATTGGAACAAACAAATGTTCGCATTTATAATCTAGTAAGGCAGAGAAGATTAAAATTAGAATTACTTGTATCAAATATTCGAGATGACTAAAAAAGAAAAATAAATGTAGTAAATATAATGTAAATGTAGTGAAAATAAATGTAAAAATAACTCAACTACTTTAAACCAACTACGTATACGTTTGGTTTGATGACATGAAATGATCACCATTAATAATAACCATTATCATATTATTTATCATTTGCCTGACCTAGTCAGCAACTAACATAACATAAGCTTAGAGCTTATTTCCTTTCTAATTGAATTTAAAAAAAAAAACTTTAAATTCCTACACTGCATTTCGATAAATCATATAAAGATTCTGCATCGAAAGGAAGTGTCACATTACGTCCGGATATCAGGTAACTCGGGTTTTTCTTATTTATGTTCATCTATTGTTGTAGTCATATATTACGTCATATTACTTTTAGTTTAAACACGCACAAAGAAAAAGAATTCGATAAAATTTGGGATGAATCAGTGTAGTAACCGGATTCTAATCGGTTCTCTCAAGACGAAATACATTCAGCTCGAGGGTTCTCATCAGCAAGGAGAATTATCTTTAGAAAATTTTTTGAAAATATTTTAGCTCAAAGCATATAGAGCTCACATTGCTGGGACTCGGAAGCTCTTCTCATAAGGAGAGAGTATAGTTTTTTATAAATATTAATTGGCTTATTTTTTTGACAAAAAACTATCTAAACTAAACAAAACTTGTAATATCCTTGTAGTACTTTACTAGTTACATTGTTGTAAATACATACTTCTGATGTGAAAGTACAATATTTAAAAAAAGAATGAATGTCGTTGATTGAGAAACATCCCTGGACGGCAATCGAACTCAGGACTTATCGATTCAGTGGAAAGTCACCACTGATTGAGTCACGGGATCAATCGATAAAATGAAATGAAATATATTTATTTGCTTAGATTATCACAAAAACATTTCATACACATGTAATTGTTATTGTTAAAATATATGGATAAAAAGAGGTGAAAAAACATATATACGGTCGAATTGAGAAACCTCCTTTTTTGAAGTCAGTTAAAATTACTTAATGTTTGGTATATACCTCCAGGCGGTCAAAAAGATCTTCTTCCATAAGCGTAGTGATCTAATGGTCTTATTCTAAACTACGAACCTCCCACGGTTTCACCCGCCTAGTTTTCCGCTCCTGCTATTTTTCAGAATAAAAATTACCCTACACGATAAACCAGACTATTTTTATACAGACTATATCTATAAATGCGCCAAATTTAAGGCAGGTCCTCTTCAATAGTAGTTGCGTTAAAAATAAACACTCGTCATACATCTCATAAACTTACTTTTTACAATACTCATATTAATGGAATTAAGATATAAAACCATTCACCGACTTATAGGTAAACTTGCTATGACAAAAAGTTGGTGTTACAGTACATTGTTAGACTGATAATAGAAATACCGAAGCAGAAAATCATCCCAAACACATCTAACTTAGTAACCATAACAGGAAAACGATAAACCAACGAGAAGTGACGAGAAAAAGATACTTTCTCAGAGCTTTATCTCCGAATAGCGATATTTCATCGAGTAGTCTGAACATTTATAGGCATAATAAATTAATGTCAAACGCATGTATACAGTACGTATCAAATTCTTATCTCCTATTGAATGCGTAATGAGTAAAACTTCGTTTGTTATCTACAGGGTTCTATAAACTTTAAATTATACAAATTAAATTAGTGATTCACGTCTCTGAAATTAAAGATGAAAATCTGGGGCCATAACCTTCTGCACTAAAACTAATCTGGCATCTCAAATGATGGAAATTAATACAGGAAATTTTATTTTAGTTTAAATATCGTTTTTATGGATTCATTTAAAAAAAACATATTTCGAGATAAGATGTTTTATTTGCTTTTGGAATATTCGTGAAGTTGTTTTGATTAGCTGGTTTTTACGATATCTAGACATACCCGTTTACTGAAGAATAATGATGTGAGTGACGTTTAGAAACACGTAGTACAATTTTTTATGTGCATGAAATGAGACACAATCAAACAACGTACTTACCAATCTAGTCAGATTAGTTACTAGATTCGTAAGTACGTTGTATTGATCGTCATTCCGATCATTTGGAATAAAAATATTTGAGATTAGCATAGAATTTCTACAGTACCTACCTACTGTGTTTGGCTTTCCTTATCATAATAAATACGAGTACTAATAAGCCACATTCAAGGAATCGTTACGTTACTAGCTGCGCCCTGTGATTTAACACGTTGTTCGATTGTGATATACTTGTAATTACTAACACGTTTCTCAAGACTTGATTTGTAAATTCAAAAACGGTCGATTGAAATCCGATTAGCAGTTTCAGATATTAACGAAATAATTATAAAACTAAGTGTTTCAGACTACATATTTGTAGGTATCAAAAAGGTAAATATAGTTTGGTTACGACTACTAAACGCACTGTAAGCACGTAATATAATTTAAAAATTGTATCACTTTTTTGTAATTATACGTCGTAGTTTTATATTTTAATATGACTACACATATGAAACATAAACAAACATGCTGAATCAGCGCTCTTCAGTTCTACATTATGTATAAACCTACTTTTAAATGAAATTGGATCACGATTACACATATATAAATCAATTTAGTCTAAGATGCTATTAAGCAATGTTATAACCATAATAAACAATCATAAAACGTCGACATCTTTCATGAATTTTTTTATCGTACTTTAATGAGCAAAAGTTTGTTTACAAAGCCTGAAATCATAACAAGAGTCGGTCGGTACGTTCATTAAGTTTAAAATTTAATTACTTTTACACTCAACTAAGATATTAAGTGTAAATGACATTAATTAACATCAACTTTCCCGGTGCGTTAACAATTTAATGTAAAGCTCTTATTATTAAGCTGTTTAGCGTTGATATTATAATAAAAGTTGAACTCGAAAATAGTCCATTTAGAATTATCAACTATGTAGAGCTTAAGTTTTTCATAACTGTGTCGGGGTTTACAAAATAGGATAATAATTATTATTTTATTTTTATGTATTATATCGTTTTTAACTAATGTTATACTCTTTTTTTCATAGTCGGTCTGCTTAGAACAAAATATTTAGAAATAAAAATAACATAATCGTTTACTTTTGAATTTCGTTTTGGTTACTCTATCTTTACGAATGGTAGTATTATTAAACACTAAGAGAAACGATTAATACAGAGTAGCAAATCTATCGAAATACTCGGTAAATTATTTTTATATAATTGTTAACAATGATGGTAATGTTATTTGCTACAAAACATGTGAAAATAAAAAGTGTCAGTAATCTAAAACAACAACACTCACCGACCTGAAATCCACAAAGAAAAGCGCGCTAATTCTAAAACAGTTTATTCACGGGAAAACGTTCTAACTCAGTCACATAAAATGTTCACTGGATATCCACAGGACACGAACAATTCAACATCCAGTTCTGTCCGTAATGCACTGTATTTCCTTATCGAGTTTATGTAAATGATCGTGAAGTTAGGGAGGCGGGATACGTGCGCTCCGCTCCGTGGCTAAGCGTGGACTACCGACTGCCGACAGCCGGTTTATGCTTTTCTAAATATACACCCCCCGCAAGCCTATAAGGGTTTGTTGTCTGCTGGGCGCAACTCCGCCGTGCAATTTTCTATAAATTTTCGCATAAGCTCTCGATGCTGTCAAAAGATGTTTTTGCCGGTAACGCGTGCACGCTTTAATTCAATTATGTTTGAGATCGTTTGCGTACGGCACGGGATGAAATAGGTTGTAAGACTTGTAAGAGTAGGGTGGAAGAAAATGTAAGGCAGTTAACTGGGATACATATATTAAAATTTAAAGGGTTTAAGCTAATTTTGGGTAACAGCACGGTGTTACTTGTCTGTTTATGGGGAACGAGTGTTACTAAATATGTTGAGTTATCTCTGGTTATAACTTTTGTTTTTTAATTCTTATGGATGTCGCAGGTCGTGGTTTCGATTCCCATTTAGTACAAATATTTGTATTATTTTAATATTTGTTGAATGTTTGGTTGCTTTTTTGTATAATAAGTATATATTTACAATTATATGAGTATAATATCAGCTATCTGGAAAAAAGTTGGTACTATGGGATAGTAGTTTGGGCTAGATGCTGTTGTGTGATAAATGTCTATTAACGTTTATTAATCATTTTAGTGTACAACCCTAGTATATATATATTACAATTACGCAACACTTAATAAACAATAATGGTATTGTTGTAAAGGTCCGTGAGAGCTTAAAATGATTACTTCCGCACAATTGTAACATTTTTACTTTAGGACCAATAAATACACATGCCTATTATTATTATTATCCATTAAATTCTGGTAACGTTTTGAGTGTCGTGTATTTGTTTGTATTTGTTGGAGTCTTTGTAGAGTTCGGTAGGGGAAGTGCCGTACAGCCAGTTATCGAACCGCCAAAGATTATGTATTGTGCATTTCTAGAGTACGCGTTTAGTTGAGTTTGTATTCATTCGACATTATGTAGGTATTAAAAATTTGTAACCCGTTATAGTTCACTCTTGAACATAGGTTTCTTTTCGTTTACACTACTTGTCTTGATCCTATACTAGTCCAATTAGCCATAAAACAGCTAACTACTTCGATGCATTCCGCCATCTAAATTCAGGTATTATTTACACTATATTTCATATTTTTAAACGAATAAAAACATGCACAAATATTTGTTTTAGTCTAAGCTAAAAAGCAAAATGGAAAACTTCACAAAATAAAAGTCAAAATAAAGCGTTGTTATTTTTAAGCATCAGCTGTATTCTGCAGTGTCTGACAAACGAAAAGGTTTATTTGTCTACGAAATAAATAGTAAAATAAACTGCTCTGTTTTATGTTTATTTGTATAAAACAAATTCACGTAAAAAATACTAATCTGCCTTGTTCGGGCAATTTCGGCGCTACGCTTGTAACGCTACACAGTTTCTCGTAGCCGGTCATTGACTTGTTCTTTCTGCAAACACTCATATCCAAGGAATTTTACTCTTTTTACACCCTCTGAATAAACTCGTTTTTATTGTGTTTTTGTTGATTTTCTGACCTTTTGTTGATGAAAATTATTTTCTAAAATAAATAATAACCGGGAGAAAAATTCGGGAAATTCGGGAGATATGCCTTGATTGCGAATTTAGTTCAAAACCTAGTGTCTCCGGCCTCCTCCTACAACATAGAGAGACGATCTTCTTAGCATTCCATGGATTCACCGTGCGGGTGCCGGGTCCATCGTGTGGCAGAGAGAAAAACTCGAGTAGTTCCCGAGACTTGTGACTCGGGCGTAGGTTTAAGGGCCCCTTTCTGACGTACATCAACACTCACCTTCACCACTCGTTTTTCTCTCCCTGCCCAGCCAAATCTGATATGAGCCTACTAGTGCAGCTTTAGATACACGTTCTAGTATAGAACTTACAGCACTTCTGGATAAGCCAAGGTCTTTCAGTAGGTTATAGAGATTTTGCTGGTATACCTCTCGCTCCCACTTCTACAGCGTATAAACTAACTACATAGCCGTTTTTGTTAATTCGTTTAGGAGGTCGTAATACTTATTTTGTTTCATCGCGTGGTCTTTAGGTATATTAGTTTCCCACGGTACGGTAAGTTCTACAAGGACTATGCGTTTCGTAGCTCTAGAAAAAGGAAAATGTCCGGTCTGGATGACGAAACACCCACATCCTCTGGGATTTTGTAGTGCTTTTCATACGTGTCCATTAAAATAGTCCAATCAGGTGCTGTACCCAGGATTGAGTAAGGCTTGTTCCTGGGTTTGAAGTTGAGCCTTCTTTACAAAGTTAATTTGTCTGTTGTTTGTCGTCAATCCCTTTTGGGCTCTAGCTACCGAAAGGCTCATGGCTTCACGTATGATTTCAAGTACTCTGTCATGACGCCGTGAGTAATGACCCCATTAAGGAGCACCTTGCATCCCACCAATATGTGCCTTGCTGTACATATCGCCTCTCCACAAGTATAGCAACATTTTTCAGAGGCTTTACCCCACCTTACCAAGTTACTCTGGTCAGGAGGGTCATTTGGAATGCATTTAGATAAAATTTTAATAAGGCAGGGGACCAGTCATAGATCAAGGTGCGCCATTTTAGAGCTAATGGGATACAGAACTCACCTATGGTTAACCACTCACTTTGCATTTCTAAATTCATAGCGTGCACTTTGTAACTGTCATTTTCGTCTTGTTGTAGAAAGGTTTTACCATGTCTCGGTCTTCCTTTTTTTCTCGCACCCAACCCAGCAGTATTTACTTGTGCACCTGCCATAAATTGTTTATGGAATTGAAGTCTAGATTCCAGGTCTGAAGCAGTTTTGTCTTTTTTGGGAGAGATGTAATTAATTCGTCTTGCGACTTTCCCAAAACATGCGTTTTTGTAACTCTTAGGTGTTTGTAAAGTTCAGACGGTTTCTTTAGTTTCAGCCCAAAACTATTGTGATCCCTAAAAAGAGTAGAGGGATCAGCCGGATGTGCCAATCCGAACCATGACTTCAATATCTTTATGACATTGGCATCTAGCTTTGCCAGGAGAGTTTTACCGATGTCATATACTAGGAAAAATGGGCGGAACATTTCCGTATTAACAAATAATTTTGTCTATGTAGAAGGAGTCACTCAACGCCCACATAATATGTCACTAGGGATTGAAATGAGTGATGATTGCAAAATTTATTAGACATTTTATTTTGGGCTGTATTATTATATTTTCATTTATTAAGTTTTACTAATACTCAAATACGTAAATATAATTATAATATATAAAAATTGATACCCTGTACGACATGTATTATACTATAAAGAAATGTATAAAGTTGGAGTAGGAATGTATTTGCATTTTTCAAATTAACAGTTTTACGTTTAATTTATACGAAAGTACTAGCAGTGCTCCACGGGTTTACCCGCATAGTTCTCGTTCCCATTCTTTTATCGAGATAAAAGTAGCCTAATCCTATGTGTTCTTCCAAAATATAATCTTACTGTATTTCAAATTACAACTCGATCCGTTCATACGTTTAAACGAGATTGAGCAACAAACATCCAAATGCCCAAACGTCCAAACCATGGAGCTAACACAAAGAGGAGCTGTCCTAAGCAACTGTGCACTGTGATATTCAACTAGGTCCTGGCGTCATCACGATGGGCGGGGTCTAAGTTAGTATGCTATCAGCGTTCGTCAGGTGCACATGTGACGAGATTCGCATTTTAGGTGTGTTTTTTGAGTGTTTAACAAGAAAAGGATGAAGTGTTGTGTTTTACTATGCCAAAGTTACTCAGACAGACGTTCTAATAATATGGATGGCATCACATTTCATTTGTAAGTAATTTAAAAGTAATTAAATATAAAAGTTCTAGAACATTCTCAGCTTTCTGTGTTAAATTTCTACTACTTGACACTAGATGGCGACATTTTTGGGAAGAAAATACATAATTTTACGTATGATTTTGCAGTATTATATTGTAATTATAATACGTAAATACTAAAAACTGTTATACACTTAGTCCTAAATATATTTTAGTAGCTAAAATAGTACTTTTGCAGCTTTTATTATTATTTTATGAACGGGCTGCCATCTATCGTCATGTAGCATTAACTATTTAAACGTGAGAAATATTCAGGGCCGTATTCAGAATTAAATTATTTTACCAACTAATTTTATTTATGTTCACCTGTTGTTGTTTTTTTTTATAAGCACCTGAATTAAGAACATAATAGGTATAACAAAGATACTCCCAACGGTCAAACGCTGGACATTGTCGAAATTACGTTGACATTACCGAATGGAAACCAAAAAAGAGTTGAAGTTGAATATGTCACAACGCCATTTTGATCAGCTGTTAAGAGTCGGCCATATTTGCCTTAAAACACCGCTAAAGTAGGGTTCTCAGCTCTATAACTTTATAGAAGGCTTATAGCACGTTTTAGCGCTAAAATGCTGTAATGAATACCATTTTTCTTAAGACGTATTATAGCAAGACTTTAGACATGCTATAACTTTTTATGAATAAGACCGTTGGAGTTTGATAATAAATATATACATCTAGGTTTCTACGATATATTTATGATTATAGTGATGTAGACGAAAAAGCTTAATTTATCGTTAAAGGTTGCTATGTAAGTGCCTATACATTTATTATCATATATAATTTATTTTCAAATTTTTAGTTCATTTTATTTACAAGTAATAAAAGTTTGTTTTTTAATATCTTAGTTTTATTTATTTACCTAAAATTTTTTTTTTGAGATTAAAGTTCTTAGTACTTCCCATCTCATTAAATCTTTTGACATCTAGTGTAAGGTAGCTGAACTATGTAGTAATATCAACATCAACCTAAGCTAGTAGTTTTGCTATTAGCCGATAGATGGAAAATTGAGAAGTGGGCGGAGCTTAACACGCCCTCAGTGCCTCCTCATCCCGCAAACTATTACGCGTCGTTTCATGTGGAAATTTAATTACCCCACCTCCTCTTTGTATTAGCCTCCGTGGGCCAAACATTGGCATTTGTAATATTAGGTACTAGGATTTACGATACCAATGACAAAAAAACTCTCTGAAACTGCTGGACTAATTTTAAGGGACTTTTAATGAAACAGTTTATTTAATAAACATTAAATAAACATCACTTTATTTCGGTTTGAAGGACTATGTTTCCAGAGAAATTACTGGGAGGTAAAACATTATCATATCTCAGACTGTCGAACGCCGTAAATCCTAATGCCGTGAATTGGACTATCTGCAAGGAAGGAAGAAAGGTATTTGCCCTGCAGTGGGACAATGTAGGCTAGTAATAATATTAACATTTTATTTTCATCAATCAAGAGAAAAGAATACGTTAAAAAACGTAAAAGTTATGCCTTAGACGATCAGCTGTCTGGTAGTGAAAGTCCCGTCATAATTGGTCCAGCTGTTAGGTAGATTAGTGGAACAAACAAGATAGGCATAAAGTTTTAAAATAGTTTTTAGGTATAGGTAGATACTGTACATATTTTCATTTGTCACAACTTAGTACAGTTGTTAATTTGATATTACATACAAACGCTCCAATTTTATTTCTTTGTATACATTATTAATAATAATCATAAAACAAATAAAGGAAAAATAGGTAGTTAATTGGACGTAGTTACACGAAAAGGATCCAATCCACAATATTGTCAAAAATGACTTAAGTGCACCAAACTGATGTTAAATATCGATATTACCGGTCAGTAAAAAAGACCCACGTAAAAACAGCTGTTTTTCATTGATTATTAACATCGGAACCAATCGGTAAGAACCAACCATCGTGGTTCTTACCCAGTATTAGAAACTAAATCGGTAAAACGAACCAAAGAGTGTGGATCCTTTTTGCGTAATTTTAATATTTACATCACCTACACTTTGATAAAAACTCAAAAACGATCCACTCTGCTTGGGACTTTTTGCTGAATCACTTGCATTATAATTAAATAAATAAAACAACCCATAGTGCTTGGATCATTTTCGATAAATACATTTTCATGTTTTATTCTAATAAATCTGTCAGCGAAAATGATCCATAGGTCTTGGTGTTTCCTTACTGATTATAATTTATTCAAAATAAGTAAACAATCATTTCACAAAAACAATCCAAGCCGAGTTGTCTATGTATGATTGAATACACGGAAGAGTTATAAAATAATCTTTAGTTTATGTTCATTGTATCCTATTTTTATACGAGTTTAGTGGTATCAGTTTTTGACTAAAACTTGAATATAACGCGGTGTTTGGATGTATAATTGAAATAAAATAATTATACAAAATAACAGTTATTTCTAATTTTCTTTTTTCAAATGTTAGCACTGGTCTTTCAGTAATCTTCAAATGACTTGACTTTAGATGCGCATGCTTTGTTCGTGAATCTGTTGAGTTGAGAATAGTTCGCAAAATGAGGAGAAAAAATAGAATTATGTATAATATGATAAAATTTAATGATTGTTGAACAATCATTAAATAAAAACAGTGAAGAAGATCTCAAGCCAGGTAAGTTACTCGTTGATTTAACCATATTTATAAATACTTATGGGGTGTAAGGGGGAAGAACTAAACATCTAGCTTCTCCAAATGTCAACATCTCCTGCACGTGGTACATCCTACTGCCAACTAACGAGGCTCTGACGACCGAACCAATGGCGGTATATCAATTTAAAAGCTAGTCCTAAATTGATTAGACCGATGACGGGCAGCGGCGTCATCGGTGCAAAGGACTGGCTCCGCAGTCACCAACCAGCTTACCAAGCGTGGCGACTATGGCAAACACCCCCCCATATGATGGTCACAAAAAAGAAACGGCCTCTAGTCCCCGGCGGCTCCGCTCTTCTAGGCGCTGGCAGCAGCCTTGGTTCCGGCGGAGCATGGGGTGCAAAGAATCCCCGGCAGACGCCCCGCCACCAAACCCAACGACTCGACCTGGCAACGTTTATCGCACGGACGCTGAGGGTTGACGAAAATATTGTGGAGCTGAAAGAAGAAGTGGACAAGTTGTGCTGGGATATCATAGAGTTATCCGAAGTCCGTAGACAGGGCGAAGACATCAGGATAACCCTCGAATCTGGCAACTTGTTCTGCTACCGGGAAGGAGATCAACAATCCCAAGGGGGTGTCGGGTTTATCGTCCGGAAGTCTCTCATCAACAACGTGATAACGATCGAGAGTGTGTCGAACAGGGTTGTATACCTTGTACTTAAAATTAGCGACCGGTATTCATTGAAGGTCATACAAGTATACGCACCGACCTCGACACACCGACGAAGAGGTTAAGAACATGTATGAGGACATCTCTAAAGCCTTACATGTCTCGCCAACACATTTCACAGTTATGATGGGAGACTTCAACGCGAAACTGGGCAAACGTAGCGGTGATGAGTTGAGAGTGGGGAAATTCGGATATGGGCAGCGGAACCCAAGAGGGCAACGTCTAGTGGATTTTTTTGGAAAGGGAGAGCTTCTTTATGATTAACTCTTTTTTCAAGAAACAGCTACAAAGAAAATGGATCTGGATTAGCCCAGACGGTTCCACAAAAAATGAGATCAACTTCATTATGACGACTAAACGGCAAATATTCAGCGATGTCTCTGTGATCAGCAGGGTCAAGACCGCGATCACCGTATTATAAGAGGCACGCTGAATCTAAACATTAAGTTCGAAAGATCACGTCTAATGAAGTCCACGCTCCGACCAAATTATGCTCAGATCGAAAATCCTGATAACTTTCAACTCGAACTTCAAAATCGCTTGGAATCCTTAGATGAGTGCGTAACGGCGGACGAAATAATCGACAGGCTAGTGGAAACTGTCCACGCTGTTGGCAGAAAGTTCTATAAGAGCCGACGCCAAAATAGAACTCAAAAACTCTGCGATCAAACTCTAAATCTCAAGCGAGATATGCGGTTGCAGTCTTCGGTCGACATGACGGTATGCAGACGGCTCAATAGACAGATCTCTACTTGTGCGCGACGCGACATACGCTGCTTCAATACTTCGAGTACTGAAGAAGCGATCAAGCAGAACAAAGGCTCAAAAGTGTTCGCAGGAAATCTGTCTCTTGGGCAAAGTCAGTTGACCAAACTGAAGACCGCTAGTGGTAACGTCGTCTCGTCGAAGCCCGAGATTTTGGAGGAGATTGAGAGGTTCTATGAACAGTTATACACCTCTAGGCAAGCACAAGCTGTCTTTAGCATGGCAAAAGACCCCAGAGTCAAGGTGACACGATACTTTACCGAAGATATCGCGGAAGTCAGTCTGTATGAGATTAGGATGGCCCTCAAACAACTTAAAAACAACAAAGCACCTGGCGACGACGGAATTAGGTACGACTGAGCTTCTGAGAGCGGGAGGAAAACCGGTGCTTAAAGTCCTCCAGAAACTGTTCGACTTCGTCATATTTGACGGATGACCGACGGACGAACGTCAAGGAAATCCCTCAACCAATATTGGATGATCTTATGTCAATGTTAGATTTGATCCCAAAGGATTGTCAAGACTTTTATAAGTCTCTAAAGGGTGGTTCTAACTCCCCAGAAGACATAGATGGCTACGATGTTGATGGAGAACTTCATCTTTTTGAATGTTGTGTAGAAATTTTTATGCTTAAAGGTTGATTGAAGTTATATAAATAAGATAATGTTGTTTTATTTATGAAATTAGGTATTTATTAAAGAATTTATCACATGGATCGTTTTAATGAAATAAGTCTTGAGCATGCACAATGTAAACTGTTAATTAACAAGAAGGATCCAACCGCATATATTTACAAATATCTAATTAAATACAATATTGTGTATAATTGTACTATAAACAATGAATAAAAACAATAATATTCCACGTTAACAACATACTCACATTTTATTTTAAAATGAATATCTATGAAGGAATATGTTATGAACTTCAATTGTCAATATCTCGAAAATGACTTTGTGTGGATTGGATCCTTTTCATTTAACTACGTCCAATTAAAAATGAAAAAAACGAACATTGTCCATGTAAATTACCGAAGAAATTTTCGAAGAAATTTCACGTCGGCAATCTCCATTACCCCATCACTAACGCGCCAACGTACTCTCTAGGCGCTTCAGAGCGACTGAACGAATGTCAAAGTTATACGGTCATATTAACCATATCGAGAAGACACTGCCACGCCCTCAAGGCATATTCCCGATATCCGTGATAATAACAAATCCGAGATCAGTGAATTACTAAAACAATATAGACCTTCCATTTAGTCATAATTTTTAGGGTTCCGTAAAACGTAAAAACGGAACCCGTCATGCATTCGAACGGACGGACAGATATGACGTTATGCATTCCGTTGCATAACGTCATGTCTGTACGTCATAGCCACATGTTTCTCAAACTATAAGAACCATACTGTTGAAACTTGGTAAGTATGTATTCTGTGAACTGCATTAAGATTTTTGCACAAAAATATTGAAAAAATAAATAATACATATTGGGGTGCTTCATACCTAGAAATGAAACTCAAACATTTTTTTAATCATATCCAAATGTGTCGGGTTTCTAAGGATAGGTCTTCAAAGAGTGATGTTGAGATTTCTCGTAATTTTTTTTTATACTTAATAATTTGCGCGAGAGACACTTCCAAAGTGGTAAAATGGGTAACAACACAAAAACATTTCATTTTTCTAGCGGTTTTGAAAAACAATTCACTCGCTTTGATCTGTAGAGAATTGAGACGATTTTCTTAGCATTCCATGGCTTCACCGTGCGGGTGCCGGGTCCATCGTGTGGCAGAGAGAGAAAACCCGAGTAGATCCCGAGACTTGTGACTCGGGCGTAGGTTTAAGGGGCTCCTTTCTGACGTACATCAACACTCACCTTCACTACTCGTTTTTCTCTCCCTGCCCAGCCAAATCTGATATGAGCCTACTAGTGCAGCTTTAGATACTCGTTCTAGTATAGAACTTACTGCATTTCTGGATAAGCCAAGGTCTTTCAGCAGGTTATAGAGAGATTTTGCTGGTATACCTCTCGCTCTCACTTCTACAGCGTATAAACTAACTACATAGCCGTTTTTTGTTAATTCGTTTAGGAGGTCGTAATACTTATTTTGTTTCATTTCATTTTATTTGGGATTTATATCCGTATTTCAGACATTTGTTCACAGTTTCAAAAGTTACGTAACTCATTAATCTGTTTTTTATTTTATTTCAACGTTTGTGTTGTCAAACAAACTCAAGGAAATTGTGTGTGTGTTTAATTTCTAATCGACGCTGCCCGTTACGTAACGAGAAACCTTAAATTGGTTATTTATAATCTATACTAATATTATAAAGCTGAAGAGTTTGTTTGCTTGTTTGTTTGAACGCTAGGATCTCGGGAAGTACTAGTCCGAATTGAAAGATAATTTTTCTATTGGATAGTCCATTTATCGAGGAAGGCTATAGGCTATAGAAAATACGCTACTATTAATAGAAGCGGAGGATGAGTCTAGAATGTAACAAAATCGGGGGAAAATATTCCTTTTTGAGAGTATTCGTACGTTTCGTGTTTTGGCATGACACATGACAGCATGTGTCTAAGATTGCCTCATTGAATATAAACCTTTGCTAATCGAATTTGTTTCTAAATCTGAGTTGGTACGACCAATTTCCGATAGGTGGCGTAGCAGGTAGCTGAAGAGGTGTTTTGTTTGAAAGCGAGATTCTCAGGAATGACTGAACCGATTTCAGTCATTCTTTCACGTTGGATATGTACGGGATCCCGCTGAGTGCTATATATGTACCACGGGCGAAGCCGGGCGGCTATCTAGTACATAAAAGTGAATGTTTGACTGTATGTGCTTTATAGAATCTTACACTACGCATATTATGATCATGTATATATCTTAAACAAAGTTGTTGTGCATGATCCAAAGAAAGTTTCCGAGTTGGTACAACCAATCTTCGGCAGGTGGTGGAGGGAGTGCGCAGGGTACAGCTATAAAATATGGCGGTTAGGACGGTCAGTTAAAATTTTACGTACCAGAGACGGTATTTTGTTTATTGGTAAAATGTGTGCCCCCCCCCCCCTGTAACTTATAAATAGGAGAAAGACAAAACTAAAAAAAATGTATGATGTACATTTGTACCATGTAAACTGTTAACTCAAATTAGTTTGAATAAGATCTAGTAAGTAGTTTTATTTTAATACGTCATAAATTCATTATTGTTAAAACACTGATTAAAGAAACAACGAACTACAAGAACTTTTATATTATGTTACTTGCTGCTACGGAAGCCTTCATGGGCGAGTCCGACTCGCACTTGACCACTTTTACTTTATTAATTTCAACGTTTGTGATGTCAAACAAACTCAAGGAAATTGTGTATGTGTTTAATTCCCTAAACGACTAAACGCTAGTTGCCCGTTACGTAACGAGAAACCGATTGGTTATCTATAATACGTATGTAAAAGTGAATGTTTGACTGTATTAATTTGCTTTATATAATCGTAAACTACGCATATTATGATCATGTGAAACATCTAAATCATCATGTTTAAGCTAAAAAAAAACAAAATTTTCCAACACCTTCTGCTCTAATTGAAACTTTCTATGGCAGGCTGTTTAATTTTAATGGGCAACTTAGTAGTAAAATGAATTTACCCGTGCATATCAAGCGTTTTCCGTCACTAAATTGTGTTTGTGTCGCCAATTGCTACTTTATTCTAAGGTTTTTGTCTTTATTATTGTTATGTTGTTTGTCATTTAAGTGCATTGTTCATTGTAATTGTAATAAATATGTACATATATTTAATGTTTGACACTTATTTGTACAATACTTATTATCGTACAATAGAATTTTCAATTCAAACTTCAAAAATTTATACTCTTTGTTTGCTCTTAATTTGTTTATTTTTCTTCTAAAATTGATGTGTAAATTGTAAATTTATCAAGAAAGAACTTTGACTTTGTGCAATAAAGAGTTTATCTATCTGTGTATCGTATTATTTTCTGTGTAACTAAAGAGTATCTCCATCTACATGTTTTCTCCAGCGTTATCTACAACTACAATCTAACAATTATGAGATTTATGTAAGATTAGATTTCTTACTCTATTTAAGATCTGAATCGTTAAAAAAATGGTTGATCACTGGATAAAATATGTTACCTGGAATATTAATGGATAACTTAGACAACATGACTAACAAGATTGATTAAGAACAAATTTTATTCAAAAGCGAGGTTTAATTTTGGGTAAACATGTCTCATAACACGTATAATACTCGTAGATTATTTTTGAATTACCACACCAAATCTGCATTATCCCCGCATAAGCTGTAAATAAATAATCTTAAACCTTTAAACGACCAATTCTTGTAGGTATATATAAGTATATATATATATATAGAATCTGAATCTCGGAAACGGCTCGAACGATTTTCATGAAATGATGTATACAGGGGGTTTCGGGGACGATAAATCGATCTAGCTAGGTTTTATTTTTTTAAAACATCATTTTATGCGCGTTTTTAGACAATGAAAAACTCCTACAATGTCATTAGAATACGATAACTTATTTCGCCACTGTTCTTTGAGTCTAAATAGCTCAGACGGAATATGCTCGCATTGCTCGTCCTCGGAGTCAACAGGCCCCGGTTCGAATCCTGATGGTAACACTCAGGTCTTTTCTTTTGTCCTTTTTTTCTGAGAATATCTTTTACTAAGAGCCCTTTATAAACGCATTTAAACCGAGCAACGCTCGGTCAACCAGGTTGTACTAAATATAATGTGACTAACTTTCCCTGAAAAATGTTTTCATGCAGACAGCTCAATTTTATAGTTTTATTTCATTCCAATAAACAATTTGCCAAAACTCTGTTATTATTCTCATTAGACCTCCGAAAAACTGTATGCACGATACCAAGCAAAAGTTAGATTAGAAAAACTTGGCACAGAAAGTCGATTACTGCTTATCGTATTTTTGTTATTTTCTGCAAATGTAGAAAATTGGTTTACAGCAGTAAGCGCAGAAATACTTATTTTATAGTCAATTGGCCGTAATGCTATGCTGGTTTAAGAAACAATACAAGACTGTCTAAAGGCAGAAAAAGCTGCCAAGAAGTATAGTGCCCTTTGTGATAATTAGTGCCCTATATGAGTGGATAAAAATATACCATTCCATTGCAAGCTAACAACTCAGAAAGTGAAACAGGAAAAAGAGATATGAAATTAGGTAGATTGACAGAACAAATTAGGAGTAAGTAGTAATCAGGCAATCCTCTTCTGTAGCCCCGCCGCGTTCGCCATCTCGTGGTGGTGGTAAGAGAGTGGCACATCGTAGTACACACATTCTCTTCAATAGTGGCTTCCACACCACAGTCGCGATACCTCGACCCCGCAGCCCAAATAAGCAAGGCCAATGCTCATACACCGCGTAACTTGTAACGTTGCTTTGAAGTCAAACGGCCTAACTTCGGATTCCTCTTAGCTCCGCCATAAGGGGCCAGCCAGGTCACAACTACTGAGACCCTGTTTCGACAATGCGGGAACGTCTCAGAAGCATACTTTAAATAAGCCTTCAGTTATATGAGTCCAGTCAAGTAGTGTTCTGTTAACCAAGTTCCACGACACATCTTCTTTTTTTATTTTCACATCCTAAATTAAACGTCTAAAGTTGCTTCACCGATTGTACTATAAGGTCTTTTGTTTTTACAGCTTTATAACTCATAGAATAGAAGAATAGAAGTCACACTCAGATATTCAGCCAATTCTGAATAGAGCAGTGAATTTATCTATTTACAGAAACTTTACCTACATATTTTTTGCGTAATATTTTTTTCTTCTGACCGAATTTAATATCCTTGCAATGCAAAAAATAGACGGCAAAACACTTGATACCGCTATTACCTATATTACTTAATTATTAATCCTATAAATTTAACGTATAAATAATTGGGCTACGGGCTACTTTCCAGTTAAAATCGTTTTGCACCTTGTGGAAAATAAATAGATTTACAGAGAAACACTTTAAGAATTAATTAATCAACTATTAAAATCGGCAAAGAAAATTATTGTTATTGAATTTTTCAGACAATAAATTTATCTTTACAGACGCTTTAAAACTCCCAAAATAATAGAGTCTGTTAAGCAAAACGGCCGACGAAAAGTGTCTAGGAGTATCAGGGCCTTATTTTTAAAGATACTGTCTATAACATACGTGAAAATCAGTTATCAGAAAATACGTGAAGTGAGTAATGTATCTACTACTGGACTCCATATTTCAAAATTGCCCGTCTAAGCAAGTTAGCGGGTAAGCATGTATTCTTAGTACGTACTAACTCTACTCAATCGTCTACATTTCATCCATCAGAAAATACGTGACGTCTGGCGGCTCTGGGATCTTGGACTATAAACAAAGATTAGACGTAATATTTTATTAAAATTCGAATTTATTTAATCACGCCCTCTAACGATAATATGTTGAAGTAAAACGACAGATGAAGTGTAGTCGACGAAGACATTCACTTTCTTATTTTTACAATATAAAATTTACCTACCGACCGTGTTCCATGATAGTTCTTACATTCTGAGGTAGATGGCGTTATTTCACATTTAGCCCCCAATTCTTGAAGCTTAATTTTTGTATGAATAATACATGACTTGGGTTTGTTTGCTTGTTATTTTTTTTTAAGTAAGTTGTTAATTAGCTACTTACTTAGCCTACCTACATTTTTCTTCCTGTTCCTTTGGCTTGTGAGTATTAATGACATCCGCATGCGAAAAAGACTGCAAAGTCTTAAATATCGCCGGAAAATTGCTAGCTTTTCGGTTTTTTATCGGATACACTTCGGAGAGCGTGCGACTGATTTGTACGATCTAATACCACCTTGCCCTTTTTTCTATCGGAATGCTCGTAGCTCGAAAAAGCGACATCGTTTCATGGTTGATGTTCCAAAGACACAAACGAAGAGATTTGACTCTACTTTTGTGATAAGAACATCAAGGCTGTGGAATACGTTGCATGAGAGGGTTTTTACCGATAGTTACAATCTTTGTGTCTTCAAATCGAGAGTGCATCGGTTTCTTCTAGGTAAACACACTCCATCGTAGACCGCAGCATCGTTTAACATCAGGCGAGATAGCGGTCAAGTGTAAACCTATAAAAGTTACAAAAAAAATACAATGACAATTGCTTTACTAGTTTACAACACAATATTATAAAGTTACCTATTATATCTATTTATTTAGGTATATTTTAGAGGAGAGGAGAAATAATAACATACTTATTCTCTATAAATGAATTTTTTTTTAAATCTTTTCGGACATTTTTTTTATCCTGGTGATAGTTTAATATATACGAAATGAAACAGCTTTTCACTTAAGTACCTATAATTTAAAGTAGCGTTGATTCACAATATTAGAATAAAGCTTAGCGTAACTTTGACACATAACTAAATTTATCTTCTTTTGTGTGTTTTTCTTATTGTCGTTATTTTGAATTTATGTTGCCCTGTCAAAAAGCTCGCTCGACCACGTAACCACGATATAATGTCCTGTGATTGGTCAACGCTCTTAAAAAGAAATGGGATGTTGGTATTTCCATCATAAATATGGTTAAAAATTAAATTATGAGGCAGACATGGGACACCAGCCCCTCTACGGCCTTACGAAATCGGCTATGGCTTTGCTATTGTTATCTCTGTACTATCAAGTGAAAAGGAAAGAGAGAGAAATTCAAAGCTAAGACGTTTTTCGTTAGGCGGTAGACCCCCAGGCTTTCTACAGCCTAACTTTAGCTTTGGCTTTCCTATTGCCATCTCTGTCATTTCAAACAAAAAAAAAAGAAAGAGAAACATCTGTGCAAAGACAGTTTTCGTTCGGCGGTAGACGAAGTAGGTAGGAACGAAGTTCTTTCGGAAAATAGATAGCAACACTATTTGCAAAAAATCGCTTTTGCTATTTTTGGTACGATTATCTGAAAATAAAGTTGGCTACACTGGTCACGGGCAGTTTTTACGCGTTATATCGATATAATATATAGATTTTCTACGATAACATGACCCGCCCCTCCAGAATTCAAAACGTTTGAAAGTATTTGTAAAAGTATATACAACGCACCACCACGCATGTGTGCGTACTGCTACTGACGACGAATAATTACACCTACATACAAACTCTTTCGTAAGTATGTGGCTACACACATTAAAACAGTAATTTGGAGGGGCGGGCCATGTTATCGTAGTAAATCTCTACGTTAAGTTTTAGCCTCATATTTTTTCAGTTCGTTTTTGCATCAAAACATATATTTTACCTATAGATATTTTACTTACGTACTTACTTAAGATAATTATTTTACTCAAAAATTATCATCATAACGACCTTACTTTGAAGGCCGTTTTTAAAGTGTTTTTTTTTTGCTTGGAACGAAGTTCCATAACACTCATTACTATGCCTTGATAGAGTTTTTGACCATTGGCTATAAAACCCCGACGCTTTTTTCCGAACACAGTCAATTTCTAATTTCATTACACCGCGTTTACCTGAAAGAAACCAATTCCAGACATTGATTCTATCGCGAAAACCCCGGAACGTATTCCACAGCCTAGACGTTATCGTCAAGGAATTGGATACTAACCTCTTACGAGTGTTTGAAATAGGCCAAGCACCGGGGAGTTTTTTGGGACGTACGGGACCTGTTTTTTTTTTGAATATATTGGAATATGTTCAAGGGTGTCCCCTGAATGTAAATCCAAGTTGGCGCGGCGGGGGGAGGTTCACTTCAACCGCCATCTTATAAAACACGTTTTATTGAATGTCTTGAATGTCTGGCGAATCGCGCATCGGACGATAAAAATTGTTGAGATCATTATTGTAGCTAATTATATTTGCCATCATTTTTATTTAAAACATTTTTTGTATTATGCATAGGTTTTTAATTATAGCGCTCCAAACTTTTTCCAATCACTAAAATGAAAAGAATTTTAGGAATGTTACTTAAAAAACACGGAAAAAACATTTGTTATTACATAAAAATTGCCGCATTATTTTACAGAGCGAGTCTTATTTTTTTCGATGTCGACGGAAGGCGCTCATCGCCTTGTGGATCTATCTCTTCTGCCTCCGCCATATCCGAAGGAGACGAATCAAAGGTTGGGTCTTCTTTGATTTCGTTTCCGATGGCATATAACATGTGTGGCACGTTGTCGCATGTTTGGCCACTGCAATTGAAGCAAATAATCGAACATTTGAGACCAGCTTTTCGGCATCCGCAGGCAGCTCCGCAATTTTTAGTGCATTTGCACGATATTATTTGCAAAAAAGTTTCATTCGTTCATTCATTCATAATTTGAGAGCGACGCTCTTGTCGGTGGAGTTCCTTCCATGTACTTCTACACTCCGCCTTCTCCTTGACTTCCTGATACGACACTACATTTATCTTCTCCTTCACTTGATTCATGTAACTTCTTCTAGGTCTACCTCTCTTCCTCCTCCTTTCTAATTTACCTTCCATTATTGTTTTAATGAAGTTGTCGTGTCATATCAGATGTCCCAACATCTTCCCTCTTCTGTTTTCTATTGTTTCCATTAATATTCTTTTCTCCTCTACCATCTTCAAAACTTCTTCACTGCTCTTCATTTCCTTCCAGCTGATTCTCTCCATTCTTATCTAACACCACATTTCGAATACCTCTAATCTTTCCCTATCCTTTTGAGTCATGGTCCACGTTTCGCTGCCATACAATGCAATACTCTAGATGTAGATCTTAATCAGCCACTTGCGAATATTCTTTGATATTCGGGCTTTAAACAGATGCTTTTTATTGTTAAAAGCTCTTTTTGCTATTGCTATTCTAGCTATAATGTCTGGTGTACACCTGGAATCATTTGTTATCACACTGCCTAAATATTTGAATTGTGTTACGTTGTCTATGGAAATTGAGTTAAGCTGAATTGGGTTTATAGTTATTGATTTCTTCTTTGAAGTAGTTAAAATCATTTTCTTCCAATTAATTTTATCAAATGCCTTCTTCAGGTCAATAAATGCTATGTGAGTATCCAAATCTAGGTCCATTCTTTTATCTATTATTATCATTAAAGCTAATATTGTTTCCCTTGTTCCCTTATTCTCCCTGAATCCATACTGATCCGGTCCCAGATAACTTTCAATTAACGGTCTTATTCTATTTTGGATGATTTTAATTAGAATTTTACTTGCTTGGGATATTAAACTAAGTGTTCTATGTTCCTCACATTTCAGTGTGTTCGCTTTCTTGGGCAATGTGATTGTTTTGCTTGTCTGGAAATCTGTATGAACTCTTCCTGTTGAGTACATTTTCTGAACCAGCTTAAATAGATCGTTTTTAATCGGATCGCAATTAGCATATTTAATAATTTCTATATGTATGCCATCAATTTCTGTTGCCTTATCATTTTTAATGTTACTTACTACTTTGTCAAATTCTTCTCGGAGTATATCTGGGCCAATATCATCCTTTTCTATTTTATCTTCTTGTTTTATACCGCTTTCTTCTAGCCCTTCTCCTTTATATAAATGTTCTATGTATGTTATCCATCGTTCTACAATTTTTTTACTGTTAATCAAAATTATACCCTAGTCGTCTAATATTGATGTACTTTTAGTTTTATTTTCTTTTTTAACTGCCGAATCATATTATATGCAATATTCATTTTTCCTTTTCTGACGTAATATTCATTCTGTCGCATATGTCATTTGTATGCATTTGTTTGGCTTCTGTACATTTAGTAGTTATTTTATTTGTCAGCTTTTTATATTCTGCAAGACTATTGTCATCTGTTCTATTTCTTAAACCTTCTTCTTTCTATCATTAAATCTATTATTAAGTTATTCATCAATTTCTTTCGTGGTATATTTTTTTCTTTCACTAAATATTCTTCTGCAGTTTTTCTAAATATATTCTTCATATTACCCCAGCTGTCCTCAATACTTACACTATTAAGATTATCTTTTAAGCTCTCCTTATACAGTTCTGATTTCTTGTCTAGCTTATTACTATATTGCACATTACTATTGTTATTTAAATCCTTAAGCATAGTGAGATCTATATTCTTTGGTTTATTTTTTCTCCTACTTTTCTTTATTTCAAAATTTTGAAAAAAAGTTTGGACTGCTATAATTAAACACCTTATAACCTTTTATTATACAAAAAAAGTTTCAAGTAAGCAAGATGGCAAATATTATTATCCACAATAATGATCTCCACAATTTTTATCGTACGACGCGCGGTTCGCGAGATATTCCATAAAACGTGTTTTTCAAGATGGCGGCTGAAGTGAACCTCCCCCCGCTGCGCCAACTTGGATTTACATTCAAGGTACACCCTTGAACATATTCAAAAAAAATACCAGGTCTCGTACGTTGCATTACAAACCTACATCTTTTGCTGCGGCGCCTGGACTAAAACGTCAATTACAAAACGACGACGAATTTTTAGGCCACATACGTAAATTACAAAGGGTAGATAGGTACTACACAACGCCGCTGAAGGATCCAATGTTAGAAGAACACATACTATGATTATGATTACTACATCAGCAACATGACACTAAGGCGCTGCGCAAACGTAGTGTTTTTTTTGTAGCCGACACCGGACACCATGACCCGGGCCTGTAGTTTCTGTGTCCTGCAACGGTGACCGCACGTTTTTGCAAGGAGTGAATGATTTTACACTGGCTCTATAAAAATCAAGTATTCATCAGTTGTTTGTATCTGACACAGGACACAAAAGTGCCCACGCTTGCGACCTGCTTAACTATCACGAAGCCTCGTACCCGGGAGCTCTAATAAGAGTGGGCGTAACATGTTCTGATATCAAGAAATTCGCGATTGGTAATTACTTGGCCTGTACTAAGATAATGTCGAAATATCAATGGGCGTGCATGTAATAACTCGCGTATACTACCGCGTTAATAAACCCTACTAATATTGTTATGCGAAAGTATAGATGTTTGTTGCTCAATCACGTTGGAACGGCTGAATGGATCGGGTTGAAATTTAGATCACAATTAGAATGTTGTTTGGAATAGGAGATTTGTATCTGAAGACAACAAGGGGGGCAACAACGAACCACGGAAAAAGCGCAGGGCTTTGCTATAAGTATTTATACCAATATTTCTTGAGATTACAAATATTATATTTGAAAATAATAATAGCCTACGCCCTAACAACGGACAAAATGTATAAGTACAATTGATTCGTAAGTAGGTTAAATATATTCTTTCGATTTGTTTAAGCTTAATACACTTTGTACATAACTTTAATATAATTTATATTTATTTTACATAGGTACCTACTGTAACTTTACTGTAAACGGAACAAAACAGCAGCAAAAAAATCTTGTTGATGTATGCAAAAATGAAAACCTGTTGTATTTCATGGTTGCTTTATTGATTACCTTTTTAAATAAGAGATACCATTTTTAACCTACTTACGAATCAATTACTATATCTAGTATTTTCAATTAAAAGTATTTTTATGACGCCACGGGGTCTCAATCTAAAACCTAAGAGGTCTAAAAAGGTCATATAATAAATCATATCTCTAAATATGTCAACAAAACTACTAGTATGTATAATAGTATATAATTATACTATTATTATTATTATAGTACGTAATTTATTTTCTACAAAATACTTCAGTGGTCCTTTTTGACATATTATTCTTACACGATAACCTCGAAAGTAACTCTGTCAGACCTTCAGGTAAACAGTTACCTACAGTTCCTTGCAATTTGTGTTTCAAGTAAGTAATCATTAATATAACATTTTCAGTTCTAATAACTCCATTTTTAGTCTCGAAGGTCCGTAACATGGACATACTAATAAGTTAGCGTTATTTCTTATTAGCGAAGCATCGGTAACACCTTTTATGAACTCCATATTGGTTATTCACAAACCACATCTTCAAGAAAACAATTGGGGATTGTTACAGCAAATAGGTTTTACGCAAGGTTGCCTACGGACTGGCAAGCAAGACGTAGTTCTAAATTCAAATCAGACCTGCTATTTTTTTTACCAGTGTTCTCATTTTTACTGGATGCTACGATCAGTGAACATCAAAAGCTAATAAGAACTTTTCAACGACAATTTCAAATTTTGAAACTTTTTTTAGATTTTATTATCTCTCTACTTAGTCTGTGTTTTTCACGCGGTTATCATCTTGAGAAGGATTATAAAAACATGGACAAGAATACCTAGAAAAACTAAGATTCAACATATTTCTTTTCATATTATCATTTCTGAAAGAAAAACTTTAATACGATAAGTTTTATCATAATCTGTTTAATATCTGTGTTCGTTGAGTGGCGCTTATCAGTGTTAATCGGTGTTCCTAGATTATTAATATTTCTTCAGTCTTACAAAATACGTGATTTGGAATAGTTGTATTGATTTGTTGTGGTATTTGTTTATTTTTCATTGTGTTTGTGATGATAGATACAGAAATCAGATGACAAACATGGTAAGCCATATTCAGTATTTGATAATTTTAAATGGAATATTATAATGTTATAATATGTCATATTTTTTTTGCAATCGTAACGGTGTAAAGTATTAGAAGATAATGATCATGACTGAACCTTTATTTTGAATGCTTCTTGGAATACTTCTCATCATTCCATTTGTCAGTCCCATCATCCCCTGCGGTGAAAGTGTAAGCTTTCTTACTCTTACTTCTCCACTTCGTTCTTTCCTTGTCATAAAATCATTGGACATCTCTCGCTCTCTCAAGTACCTCATCACTACAACTATTCACCTTGTGTTGGGTCTACCTCTGGGTCTATACTGCTCCAAGAGGGGCGGAGTGGTCCAGGCTAAAGTTATTATTCCTAAGTTATTATACCACTCAGAAGATTAATATCATAAGAGCGGAATAATAATGCCTAAGTATCCTATATTTGAGGCTACTGAAATATTATCGTCAATTACAGATGATATCCAGTGGTCGTTGTAAAGAAACAGTAAGTAAGGAATCATAAGTTTGTCATACTAATATCACAGTAGGTATAAATAATAATAGTGCTAATAAGTTTTAGGTGAAATTGTTTATTAGTGGTAGGGCTCTTTGCAGAGTCCACCTGGAGAAGTACCTACCACACCTTTGCCAGTTATTCTACCGCCAAACAGACTGTGCAAACATTACTTGTGTTCCGGTTTTAAGGGTAATTTTTCCAGAGAAATCACTGGGCGAAGAGATAAAACACCTTATATCTCCGGGTCACGAGCGCAGTGCAGTGCTAGGTTGGTAATGATTTGGATCTTCATGTCACTTTGCTGTTATGGGCAGGCATGTTGCTTACAATCAGGCACATGGCCTGCTTGTCCTGAAAAAAAAAGAGTGAGTCGGAAACTCATACCGTCCCAAAAGTATATTCCTTTAATTTGTTCATAATACAGTGAATTGTGATAGTAGTATATTATTCTAGTGTATTGTCGTAAATATCTAACGTAGGTACCGTGATGACGCAAGTTATGACTAACATTTTATATAGGTATAGTATTGTTCTAAATACCCAAAAGGAAGCGTAATAACCCCATTAATCTAATTTGCAAGCTCATGTTTATTACAGAAAATATAGAAATAATAGCAAATATATCTTTTCGTACAGGGTTTTACTATTCTCAAAGTTTTGTTTCTTTTTTACTAGCAGCGTCCCACGTTTTCACTCGCGTAGTACCCGTTCCTGTTACTATCCAGCGATTAAAACTATCTACCTAGCCTAATGTATGTGTTATATGTAAGATATCTGTGTTCCAATTTTTAAACCGATCTATTCTGGTATACCGACGTGATTGAGCATCAAACATCCAATATTTCGCATTTGTAAGGATATTGTTACGTTTGTTCACCGTAAAAACGTAGCTACTCGATGGTAAAAACACACATTATAATATAAATCTAGGTATCTATTTTTACTACTTATTGTGCGCTTTCGCATTACGAAAATGTCACCCTATTTCATCATCATCATAAGTCCATAACTAATATTATTCTTGAGTATTTACTTAATATTATACTTGAGATATCTATTCACCCACACACCAATAAAATACCATAATACGCAAACAAACACACAAGCACCGAAAAACAGTGTTCAAGAAAAATTTCTGCCCTTTTTTTGTACTAAGCCTAAATATATAATATACTCAGTATGTTTTATATACGGGAGGAGCAGGACATGTGCCTGATGGTAAGCAGCAGGTCAGCCCATAACAGCACAGTATCACGCAGCAATTGGAACATGAGAGTCCATATCATTACCTAGCACTGCGCTCATCACCCAGAGATAGGTATTGATTGATGTATTTCTCTGGAAACATTTCCTTTCAAATCGGAATACTGTGATGTTTGCAGATTACTAATCCAGGTGAACACTGCAAAAAGTCCTCCCAGTGTAATACCTATTTATGTAATTTTTTCATTTGTGTGCTATCAGATTTAAATATGTATATCCATCGTATCACATCGAAACCTCATATTATATAGTTTATTAAACTTCCAGCCCGGTATATCTGTGAACATGTTGCATAAAACTGTGCCGAAATATCAAAGCCTCGGGACAAGAACAACGGGAAACATTCCGTAATTAAAGATAGTATAATACATCTAAACAATGTGGATGACCACATTAATATTGCTCACTCCTTGAAACTAGATAAAATATAAGCACTTTAAGTGTAAATACTTAAACCAAAGCATTAATTTTGCATGAGTAATTTATGAAAAGGCTTAAGCTGTTGGAAAGGATTAGAATTTTATTGATTCCCGCAACCTTCACCTACATTGCTAGGTACCTACATACTAGAGACTTACGACGCAACGTTTGGAATAACATTGCAAAGCAAAACCTTTCCGAGCGCTTGGTCGACGCAAGGCGCTCAGATTCTGGGTATTGCCATTCCACGACGTGTTAACGCCACCAGCACGATTCCCATCTCTCTCTCTCTCGACTTTCATCAATCTATGGATTATTCAGGTGCGGGTAGTGCTAGTCATGGTAGATTAATTTCATTTCAAACTAGTTGTGTACCTACCTACCCTGCGCGCGTTGCGACGCCACCTGTCGAAAATTGGACGTACCAACGCAGAAACTTTCTTTGGCTCAAGCACAACAACTTTGCTAAATATAATCACTTGATCAAATGCATATTTTATGATTCTATAAAGGACATACAGACAAACATTCATTTTATATATTTAAAATAAAGTGGCCAAGTGCGAGTCGGACTCGCCCATGAAGGGTTCCGTTGCAGCAAGTAACATTATACTTATAGTACACATAGTTCTTGAAGTTCGTTGTAACTTTGATCGAAGTTTTAATATTAGTGTATTACTGACGTATTAAAAAAAAACTACTTATCAAATCGAGTTCAAACCAATTTTCGATGGAAGTTTGCATGGTAATGTACATCATAAATTTTTTTTAGATTTATCATTTTCTTACTTTAGAAGTTACAGGGGGGGACACACATTTTACCACTATGGAAGTGTCTCTCGCGCAAACTATTCAGTATACAAAAAAATTATATTAGAAACCTCAAAATAATTTTTAAAGACCTATCCATAGACACCCCAAACGAATGGGTTTGATGAAAAAAAATTTATGAGTTTCATTTCTATGCAACACCAAAATTTATTCTAGGCAACACCAAAATTTATTGTTGTTTTTATATTTTTGTATAAAAATCTGAATGCGGTTTACAAAATACATTTACTTATCAAGTTTCAACAGTATAGTTCTTATAGTTTCGGAAAAAAAGTGGCTGTGACATACGGACGGACAGACAGACAGACATGACGAATCTATAAGGGTTCCGTTTTTATGTTTTACGGAACCCTAAAAACACTAGCACTCCAGGATAGCCATAAAAACTAAAACACAGTATGTTCATAAGTTCTGACAAACAGCAGTAACGATGCATAAAAGTGCCCCGAGTTTTTTTTTCTTGTTTCAAAAATGCTAACGTGAATTTACATTTATGCATATATTTTATATTTTATGTCCATACTTATTCAGTTTGTTTCTAGACCACACTTGATTTGTAACCCCCTATCTTCTGCACTCAGTTGGACAGCTTTCAAGTGACTGCATAGTTCAATCTTATTATTTTATACCCTTCTATCATAATACATAGGTCTCCTGGTGGTTGGACCCATAAATTTTGTTCACGGGCCTGCAGTCTATAAGTTTCTATCTCCAAATTTAGCTTGATTTTCTCGGGATGAAGCTAACTATTTTCTCGTTTGTAACGCATTAACGCTTTGTCCAATTCCATTACTTCATTTCTTTTTTTTACCGATTCAAACAGAACGAGGTTATCAATTCGCTCGGTTTTTTTTAATGTTTTTATTAAGTACGTAGGTACTTTGTACAATGTTCTGTGAGCTATCTAGCTTTAGCTACTGAAAGGCTCATGGCTTCACGTATGATTTCAAGTTTTCTGTCATGGCGCTGTGAGTAATGACCCCTATTAAGGAGCACCTTGCATCCCACCAATATGTGTCTTGATGTACATATCGCCTCTCCACAAGTATAGCAACATTTTTCAGAGGCTTTTCCCCCCACCTTACCAATTTACTCTGGTCAGGGAGGGTCATTTGGAATGCATTTAGATAAAATTTTAATAAGGCAGGAGACCAGTCATAGATCAAGGTGCGCCACTTTAGAGTTAATGGGATACAGAAATCACCTTTGGTTAACCACTCACTTTGCATTTCTAAATTCATAGTGTGCACTTGTTACCGTCATTTTTGTCTTGTTGTAGAAAGGTTTTTACCATGTCTCGGTCTTCCCCTTTCTTTCTCGCACCCAACCCAGCAGTATTTACTTGTGCACCTGCCATAAATTGTTTATGGAATTGAAGTCTAGATTTCAGGTCTGAAGCACTTTTGTCTTTTGGGAGAGACGTAATTAATTCGTCTTGCGACTTTCCCAAAACATGCGTTTTTGTAACTCTTATGCTAGTTTATGAAATTAGTTGGATTAGATAAGACAAATAATACTAGTAGGTAGGTATTCATTGAAATGGTGAAATATACACCTATACTGTAAATATGATGATTAAAACGGTGAAGGAAAACATCGTGAGGAAACCGCCGTTTACCTAGAATCTTTCGAAGTCATGTGTCATCCATCAACCCGCACTGGGCCAGCGTGGTGTATTATGGCCTTAACTCTCTCCTTGCAAGAGAAGGCCCGAGTCCCAGCAGTGGGAACATTTAGGTGGGCTGTTGATGATGGAAAATTTCGTTCACTTATATTTTATGTAAAATATCATCCACATTATAGCAATGTATATAAAGAATTCGAAAGTCGATGGGTGCCATTGCACACTCGGCCGAAACTAATTCTTACTAAAACTTATTTACTGGCCTATTATCAATGTATTCTCTTAATCACAAATATGTATATGTTCAAATGTGAATTTGATTAACTATGCGATGAACGTAGAGATTTTGCAGCCGGATTTCGTACCATAGGGTTAAAATTTTGGCCATTAAAAAATAGAACACATCAATTACGAGTATTACGACGGAAACCTGGCGCCTGTTCAAATCAGTGGCAAGATTGTTTATTGATATAGATAAGGAAGCTGATAAGAATCGCAGGTACATTAGAACATTTTTTATTGAAAAATGCGTCAATACATTTTTTGCAAGTTAAGAAGTGATAATCGCTTCGGCAGAATTTGGACTCGATTGGACAAAGAAGCGAGGCAGATGTCGTAAACGCAAGGTATCCAGTAATTAAATGAGGAAAGTTGTGGATGATAATGTTATTGGACAAACATTCTCCTAGGATATAGACTTTGTTATTTTGTAGAACTAGCTTCAAATTTACAATCTTCGTGCCTCAATTGGTAGTGAGTCTGCTAACAGAGCCGTAAACGTAGGTTTGATTCTCGTCGAGTACAAACATTTGAGTGATAAATGTTTGTTCAATATAACTATGTTTCAAATTTCGATCCTTTTAGCTTTAGATCCTTATCCTTCTGCAATTTAAATATCACTTTATTACGAATGAACTAAGCAATTACATTATATGCTGGAACCTTCGAACTATGGAATAATTGAGGCTTGTCTAATAATACCCTATATTCATATTCCTACTGTCAATAAGGTTTCTAATAATTATGTTCTAACATAGTGATAAAACATCTTACATCGCTGAGTGACGAGCGCAGTACAGTGCTAAGTAATGATTTGGACTCTTCAATGAAATTACAGGGCATAGAGATAAAACATCGTATATCTCTGAGCGACGAGCGTAGTGCAGTGCTAGGTAATGATTTAGACTCTTCATGTTCCAATAGTTTGAGGTTACTAAATCTACTGTTATGTGAAGTCATGTTGCTTACCATCAGGCAGATGCTCGTCTTGTCACTGTAAACTGTAAAAAAGTTAAGAGTGGCGGGGCTAAAAATGGCGGGGCTATGGAATATAGATGGTAGGTCCCATTAATTTATAAAAGTGTAAATAGTACTTTTTTTATTCTACAGCTTCATGTAACATTTTCTTAAATCTCATACAAATGTCAAGTTTAATCTCATATAAATGTTCAATATATTTTATAATTACACCTCTCGGACGAAACTGTGTTGTCGTCCTGTTTTGCAACACCGTAACAGGGTCTTTGTACACATTGTAATAGATTTTAGCTATAAGATCTATCTAATAAATGTATGTACACTGTGCAAATAAATAAATAAATTAATTAATTAACTAATAAATAAGAGACCCGCCTCAGATGGCAAGCAACGTGCTTGCTCATTGGTCACTGGGCGTCCTGGTACCTATTTATCGATATCACCTGCCTACTCTCGTCTAGGACATGCATCAGGTTCAGGAACCCTTTGGACAGACTCTATCTATAATACAAACTTTCGCATTTATTTATTACTAGATGTCCGCCCCGACTTCGCCCGTGGTACATTATATAGCACTCATCGGGATCCCGTACATATCCAACGGTGAAAGAATCAGTTCCGACATTCCTGAGAATATCGCTTTCAAACAAAAAAAACCTCTTCAGCTACCTGCTACGCCACCTGTTGGAAATTGGTCGTACCAATTCAGATTTAGAAACAAAGATTAGCAAAGGTTCTTCAACTTTTTCTTTTGGCTTCCATTCGGTGATGTCATCGTTGACATGACGACGATGAAGTGACGTTTAGCTGTCGTTTACGTTTTATGTCACGTCACACGGGAACGCGGTCTAACGGGATATTCGTCGTTTGTCGTTTTTGGACGTCCCACGGGAACGTGATAAAAAATCCTATGTCCTTTTCCTGGTCCTGAGCTACCTCCTTACATATTTTGAGCCAAATCGGTTCAGCCGTTCTTGAGTTATAAATGGTGTAACTAACACGACTTTCTTTTATATATATAGACTAGCAGCGTCTCGCGGTTTTACTCGCGCAGTTGCCGTTGCCGTTATTTTTTTGCGATAAAAAGTAGCCTATGTGTCCGGTTGAATGTTTTTTTAAACTTCTCTTGGCGCGCCTCAGACAGATTTTTCGTGACCTGTGAATTGAATTCTAGCGTCACACTCGTGAGTGATAAGAAATTTTCGGGTGAATCCGGGATGCAAGACCGAGTCAGAAAATATAGTGAACAAGTGGGCCAGAGCGAGAAAGATAATATAGTGTTCTTCGCTGTTGTGTCCTTGTGTTTAGTATATAATTTTTTTTATCGCGACACTAACTTCTAGGTATTTACCACATTAATTGAACTTGTCACGAAATAACAAAATTTGCATTACACATCCATCGCAAAAAAAGTTTTTGTGATAATATACTCGTATTATTATTTTATCACAGCACTTACACTACGAAAGCACACAAAATGATACTTATTTTCATCACAGTACTTACACATACACTGAACACAACATGTTTATGCATTTTTAGCGTAATACCTATAAAATCAATAAGTAAATAGCTAATTCGCACCCCCGTAAAAATTGTTTTTAATTTATTCTTGGCTATGGATATCGCCATTTGCTACTATATTTTAAGATTGTTTTGGTTTTTAGTTTTTAATTTTGTAAGTGCAATAAAGAGTTTATCTATCTATCTATCTAGTCATTCAGCTGCATGTTAGTCTCGTGTCGCTGTGCCAACTATACATTTTTATTCAATATATAAATCGTTTTAAATAAATATTGTTTATTAGTCTTTACGTAAATAGTATCCCACCAAAAACATTCTGTAAAAAACTAGCCAAGTCTCGATGGAGCTGTATATTTATCTCTAAAAAGTAATGAAATCTAGACAAAGCCGTGCCAAGTCTAAGGTTCCTTACTGCAATTTCTTTATTATTATAGTTAATGTTATGTGACTTGGCCGTTGAAGGGTACACAAGGGTATAAAACCAGGTGCTCTTTGACACCATTGCACCAACCTGTCGCCAGAACCGCCACCATTGACGATGGGAAATGGCCACTTGGCAAATGTTGATTCAATAACCAGTCAATTGTTTTTGTCTTAATATTTTCCCTAAATTGTATGTCCTATATGGTGAGAACAATAAAAAAATGCAATAATACTTATGTATGTATAGGCGAGCCGCTGATACCCTTCAACAGCTAAGTCACACAACATTAACTATTTTGATGATCATGAGTGAGTGTCGTAAATGCGATACTTTGCCTTCGCTTAACTTCTGAACTAAACGACGTACAGACTTCAAATTTTGTATTTCAAGCATGTGATTATAGCTTACTAGATGACGAAAATTTCAGCGTTCTGGTCTTATCCAGAGGGCTTCAAATAGGGGCCTCAAAATGCAGCGAAATGGTTCCTGTAAAGGATGGTACGGCAGTGTTTGCTTCGCGCTAGACTTGGCGGGGCACTGCCGTGCCCCCAGATTTCTTATTTCAGTTTTCACTGATTTCTGCCTTGCGGTATTAAGCGTACACATTTTTTTTTTATGGATGTTACCCGATTGCGCCACCAATTGTGAATCAATTTTGATGGTTGTATTTTTGCTTGGTAGAGAATAGTGCAGAAATGCAGAAATAGTCCCATGTAAGTTTTATTGAAATCAGTGTCGCAGTTACTGAAATATGAACAAAAAAACTAAATTTTGCTTACATGTATTTAGACACTACTGTGATAGATTCTTACGAAATTTTGGTCGAGTGTCTCAATAAATTAAAGTCGGTTTTTGGTTTTGCGGAGAAAATTAATTATTTCTAATTGTGCACAATAAATAATGTACCTAATAGATGATTTATGAACAAAATATTAGACTACAGGCCCATGAACAACATTCCTGGGTCAAATGAACCACCAGGAGACCTATGTAGGATGATAGAACGGTATAAAGTAATAATATTCAGCACTATGCTGTCACTTATAAGCTGTCCAACTGAGTGCAATTGCAGAGGGGGGTTCTAACCCTTGATCATTTCTCCTTGTCACATGATTTTTGTACGGCGTTGCGGAAAAATAAATTTGAAGAGGTATAGAATACGCAAGCGCCACCAAAAAAAAACTTCAAAAGACATACATCTATAAAAAAGAGATTTAATGATAACATAAAACAAACGGAGTAAGCTAAAGTTTAAAACAACACAGTCATTTTGAAATAAACTCGAAATGACTGTGTTGTTTTAAACTTTAGCTTACTCCGTTTGTTTTGTGTTATCATTAAATCTCTTTTTTATAGATGTATGTCTTTTGAAGCTATAGCTATTATTACTAAGCTTTTTAAATAAACATCATTCAGATATCAGCGATAATTCTTGTAATTACTAGATTACTTCGTGTGAAAGTGTACAGGTAATCCTAAATCATACGAGTAAATTCGCAGCCGTACCTAATGCATCATGCTGTCAGATAGCTGAGACAATGAGAACTTGTAATACTAATTAAATAAGCAGACACCTACATGATTTGTTTTTTTTTATTGATTTATGTACGTATGTAAGTTGTTGCAGTTTGTTAATTTTTTGTCTGAGGGGCTAACAGTTGGGCACTTTTGGTCAGCAATTTGACGCGTACGTCTGTCTAAATTGATAACTCTAAAATTGTGTTTGTTGTAAATTTTACAACAATGTGACACATAGATTAATGGCAAAAAGAACAATAGTTAATTTAAATACGAGTACAATACAAAATGTCAAATGATAAGTGTACAAGTTATGCAAGTAAGGAGGCATTCATTTAGTCTCCACGATCGTAAAATACCCATCAGGCTGGCGCGGCAATGTTGTATGATCAGAGCAGTATTTAGTGTCAGAAAGAGGCCTGAATAGGAATTACGGTCATGACCTCTTTTTTCTGTTTTTTTGGGTGGAATTTGCCGACCTGTGATCTTTGTATGGACGTTATTTTGATATTAAAGTCATATTTTGCGGAACCAAATACACATATAATACAGCCTGTAAAGTTCTTTTATTATCGGCCGATTGAATAAAATATAATATAAATTATTTACAACTGTAAATTGCAGTAACTTAGTTTATGTAATTCGTTGCAGCAAGCCGATGGCACCATCATGCGGAGCATGGGCTCGGTGGTGATTCAAGTGGGAGCCTTGGAGCTTATAGCTCGGTATTCCATGAACTCTAACCGCGCGACCAGCGTGTTGTCTTCACTGCATGAATTCCGAACTCAAGAATTCGAGATGGCAGGCGGAAAGCAATGGAACTGGAAGTATTTGAGAGTGAGTGACATAACAATGAATATGTACAAATATTTGATGTACTTATACGTTTACTATAACTTTAAAGCTGGAGGTTAACTTCAGAACAACAATGAAAATACTATAGAACAGTTACGATATTTTTGTTTATTTAGCATGTGTCTGCTTTGTTTCAATGTGGAGCAAAGGCCTCACTACCCTTTTACCACTTTTCTCTACTTGCGGCTAAATCAAGCCAATCTTTCAGATGTTCGTTGAGGTCATCTTGACTTGAATAGTTTGTTTAGACTAAGCAACTACTCAATAAATAAAGTATATAAGTAGGTAATCTTGTTAATTTTAACCTAGCTTTCAAGACATGCCTTATTCCAAGAGATAAATTGATACGTCTGTTAGATTTAGATTTGGTATTTACTCCTGAGAAATTACTCCAAAAGAATGTTTGTTAGAATTTAGACTATACCCTAAGGATTCCTTTGTAGTTTGTTCTGACATTTATTAAATTAAGGCCTAAATTGGTAAGCCGTCAAGAATTCATAGATATAAATTATTTTATGATAAAGCAGATTACAAACTAGGTTCTTGTAATTTATAAAAAAACAATGTTAAGATTTAAATTTGGAAATTGGGTCATACAATTTCTTTTTCGTTAATCTTTTTTTTATGAAAGTCTATGTTGAGACTTGAGACAGACCGTTCCAACGTGCGCAGTATTCCTCGTACAATCCCCTCTAATTTTTGTGGTATTCTAACGAAAAAAAAAACTTAATAATATTAACGAGTTTAGTGCCAAAACAAGCCTCGTCTAGTGAATGTCAATTACAGGGCAATAAAATAGGTCTCCTGGTGGTTCATATGACATTTTGTTAACAGCCTTGTAGTCTAATAGGCCTAATAGACTACAAGCCCGTGAACAAAAAGTCATATGAACCACCAGGAGACCTATGTAGGATGATAGAAGGGTATAAAATAATAGGATTCAGCACTATGTCGTCACTTGAAAACTGTCCAACTGAGACTAGATAGGGGGTAGATAGGGGGATAGAGTGAAGATAGGGGGTTGCAACTCTCGATGATTTCTCTTTGTCGCATGATTTTTGTACGGCATTGCGGAATAATGGATTAGAAGAGGTATTGAAACTGTATATCAATAATTAAAAAAATATCTTCTTCTAATATATAAAATTCTCGTGTCACAGTTTTCGTTGCCATACTCCTCCGAAACGGCTTGACCGATTTTGATGATTTTTTGTGCTTATCCGGTATCTATGAGAATCGGCCAACATCTATTTTTCATCTCCCTAAATGTTAGGAGTAGTCCACCCCAAATTTATTTTTTATTTTTAGACAAAATTTTTAATTTCTATTTTTTGTGATACAACATACAAAAATACATACAATCCTCAATTTTCACCCTTCTACGATCAACCCTTATTTTTTAATAGCCGTTTTAGTAATTTAATCATTTTTCCTCTCCGGTCGAAAACTGATCAATCGTCATTGTGACAGGTGTCACTTCTGACCCAGTAAACAGCACGATAATTTGGGGATCAAAGGTAGCCTATAGCATATATATAGTTTGAACACGCTAATCTCGGGAACTACTGGACCGATTTAAAAAAATCGTTTACCGTTATTTCATATGTTCGTAATCCTTGACCGCTGTAGGTTATATACATGTACCACGGGCGAAGCCGGGGCGGGCCGCTAGTATTTTATATAATATTTTTAACTTTCAGGATCAATTTGACCAGAAAGAACTCGAAGGCTTGTATCGGAAGTATGATGATAAGCTGAAGGAAACGTTGATATTCATATATATCACTCTACTTGTCTTCTTCTCTACTATTCACATAATTTTCGTACTAGTGGGTACATTTACGGAGGTGAGAATTCTTAACTAAACAAAATGTATTCACATAAATAAATAAAGATTTGTTGCTAAGCTCAACTCGTTAACGACTCGACTAATTTGGTTAATTTTTAGGGTTCCGTACCCAAAGGGTAAAAACGGGACCCTATTACTGAGACTTTGCTGTCCGTCCGTCCATCTGTCACCGGGCTGTATCTCAAGAACGGTGATAGCTAGACAGTTGAATTTTCACAAATGATGTATTTTACCACTATAACAACAAATACTAAAAATGAAATAAAATAAATATTTATGAGGGGCTCCCATACAACAAACTTTATTTTTTTAACATTTCTTGCTCGATACTAATAACGATGTTAAATATATTTTTTAAATTGAGATTATTTTTTAAATTGAGTAATAATGATAGGTAGACGCTTTAACTATTCATAGAATGTTTAGTTTTATTTTATTTTTAAATGTAAGTAATTAAAATAAAATAAATAATGAAGGGGGCTCCTATACAATAAAATAAAATTTCGCTGTTTATTTGCTAATGGTACGGAACCTTTCGTGCGCGAGTCCCACTTGCATTTGGTCGGTTTTATTCACATTTTCCCAGAATTAGGATGTAAAAAAATAATTAATTGAATTTAGTCCAAGCGCCGCAGCAAATAAAGTAGGTTTGTAATGCAACGTACGGGACCTGGTTTTTTTTTAATATGTTTAAGGGTGTCCATTGAATGTAAATCCAAGTAGGCGCGGCGGGAGGGGGTTCACTTCAGCCGCCATCTTGGGAAACACATTTTATTGAATATCTCGCGAACAGCACATACGATAAAAGTTGTAGACAATAATATTTTCATCTCTTTTATTTACAACTTTTTTTGTATAATGCATAGGTTTTTAATTACAGCATTATAGCTCCTAAACAATAAACGCCACGGGAAAAGTTTCGTATAAAATTTATAGGTAATTTCATGCTCTACAATTCAACTTCCATTATTTTTAGTTTACAAATTAAACATTTAGTAAAAATCATACTTAGTATAAAACCATATTGTAAAAAGTTTGGAGCGCTATAATTAAAAACCTATGCGCTATACAATAAAACAAAAAAAGCTTGAAATAAAAAAGATGACAAATATTATTTCTTCTTTGATCTGCACATTTTTTATCGTACGATGCGCGGTTCGCGAATATCTGCGCGTGTTCATGAGATATTCAATAGCTCTACAATTTTTTGATCATTTAAGAATAATCTGTCTAAGGTAAAAAAAGTTTGACTTAGATGTTGTACATAGGTATCTATTATGGTGAAATTTCATAAGGCTGTTTCGTATACAATTTTAATAATAGATCAATTAATTTCACTCTAAAAACATGTATAAATTGTGTGTCAAATTTAAAATCTAATAAGTTATAATTTTAATTAACTATAATATTTATTAATATATGAAAATATAGTTCATGTTATTTTTCAACATCACTTCTTGCTTACCTTGTATTTTTTTCACACATAACGTTTCATCCCACGGTTGCCTAGGAGAGAACATTTTGAACGGTAATAGCTACTGCTTTGAACGGACTTCTTTGATTCGGACTAGCTTTGAACATATTGAAAACGCCTACAGCTTTGAAATAGCAATTTCAGTGACAAACAGTTTTATTTCGGTGGTAGGCGTTACCACCACAAAATATTTTCATCCAAAACCAGGACCCTTATAGATTCGTCATGTCTGTCTGTCTGTCCGTCCGTATATCACAGCCACTTTTCTCCAAGATGTATGATCATGATGTATTCTGGGAACTGCATTAAGATTTTCATACAAAAAATAGAAAAAAAAAAATATTTTTGGGGTGTCCCATACTTAAAACTGAAACTCAAAATTTTTTTTCCATCAAAACCATACGTATGAGTTTGCTATAGATAGGTCTTCAAAAATGATATTGAGGTTTCTAACATATATTTTTGCGCGAGAGACACTTCCAAAATGGTAAAATGTGCTGCCCCCCCTGAACTTTTAAAATAAGATAATGACAAAACTAAAAAAAATATGATGTTATTACTATGTAAACTTTCAACGAAAATTGGTTTGAATGAGATCTAGTAAGTGGTTTTATTTTGAAACGTCATAAATTGACTATTGTTAAAACACTGATTAAAGTAACAACGAACTAAGTAGGTAAAAGAACTTTTATATTATGTTACTTGCTGCTACGGAAGCCTTCATGGGCAAGTCCGACTCGCACTTGACCACTTTTATTTTTTCAGGAAATACAATCACAATCCACATACTTGACAATGGCGATGTATGTAATACGATTATTGGTACCCATCCTGTCGCTGTGGAAGAAGTTGTATGAACCTATGAAGAAGAAATTTTTTTGGAGTCCCATTCTTGTTACCTTTGTAATTACTGTCGACGTTGTTTTAACGGGTAAGTTTTTTTTTAAACTAATATTTTAAGGTCAGGCAATAATAAAATTAACGTTTTCTATATGTAAATTTAAAGCACCCAGATCGTTTCATATCTAATTTACACATTCTGTCTATAATATGCATATGTTTCCTTCACTATAAATACACATATTTATGTTTGGACTAAATTGAAATAACCCATACAATAACATAAAACATTACATACACTCTTATAACATACAAAAGCAGAAACAGCAAATAAAACAAATTTCAAAAGTTTTGAAATCACAAAGTCTCACGAAGTCTCTGTAATAGGATCCCTTTTTACCGTTTTAGGTGCGGAACCCAAAAAAATCATGTTCGTTGTATGGGAGCCCCTTAAATTTTTATTTTATTTTTTTATTATTAGTTGTTATAGCGGCATTATAAATACATTATCTGTGAAAATTTCAACTATCTAGCTATCACCGTTCTTGAGATACAGCCTGGTGACAGACGGACGGACGGACGGTCCGACGAATTTTACAAATCATTATTAATGGGTTGTCTTTTGACATTTTCTCGAAAATCTTTTTTGAATTCAAATCGGAATGGATTATTGCACTAGCTCAAATTAGCTAATAAATTAATTAAATAGTTCTTATCCATTAGCGTAACAAGGATAAAAGTGTCGCAAAATATAATTTCTATATTATCAGTGTTTAATAATGGCTCTATGTTATTTTTTTTTTTTTTGTGAATGAGGTATTCTTTTTTCGTAGTCCTTGTCATTGTGAGACGTCAAATTCTAAGTTTGATTTGCAAAGGACCAAATAGTTTACATAATATTTTACTTATTTTGCAAAAGATATTATCGGAGTCGGAATCTAAACGCCGTTTTGCAACACATGCTAATCAAGCAGCCCACTTCATGCTCTAATCAAATTATGTTCTTTTATTTCATAGTATAGAGTGACAAAACAAGCAGGACATGTGCCTGACGGTAAGCAACATACCTGCCCATAACAGCACAGTGACACACACAGCTATTGGAACATCAAGAGTCCGAATTATCACCTAGCACTGCACTGCGCTCGTCACCCGGAGAAATAAGGGGCTTTATCTCTTAGCCCAGTAATTTATCTGGAAACATTGCCCTTCAAACTTGACCACAGTAATGTTTGCACGCTACTGCTTGCTGACAGAACAACTGGCAAAGGTGTGATACTACCCCAGTCGGACTCTGCGGACCCTACTACTACTATACAAACTGCTTGGAATCGGGGTTTCCCTCACAAGAAGATAACTTAGATTTAAAACGCAATTCACCACGTCATAGAGACGATCTTCTTAGCATTCTATGGATTCACCGTGCGGGTGCCGGGTCCATCGTGTGGCAGAGAGAGAAAACTCGAGTTGATCCCGAGACTTGTGACTCGGGCGTAGGTTTAAGGGGCCCCTTTCTGACGTACATCAACACTCACCTTCACTACTTGTTTTTCTCTCCCTGCCCAGCAAAATCTGATATGAGCCTACTAGTGCAGCTTTAGACACTCATTCTAGTATAGAACTTACTGCACTTCTGGATAAGCCAAGGTATTTCAGCAGGTTATAGAGAGATTTTGCTGGTATACCTCTCGCTCCCACTTCTACAGCGTATAAACTAACTACATAGCCGTTTTTTATTAATTCGTTTAGGAGGTCGTAATACTTATTTTGTTTCATCGCGTGGTCTTTAGGTATATTAGTTTCCCACGGTACGGTAAGTTCTACAAGGACTATGCGTTTCGTAGCTTTAGAAAAAAGGAAAACGTCCGGTCTGGATGACGAAACACCCACATCCTCTGGGAATTTGTAGTGCTTTTCATACGTGTCCATTAAAATAGTCCAATCAGGTGCTGTACCCAGGATTGAGTAAGGCTTGTTCCTGGAGTTTGAAGTTGAGCCTTCTTTTACAAAGTTAATTTGTCTTTTGTTTGTCGTCAATCCCTTTTGGGCTCTAGCTACTGAAAGGCTCATGGCTTCACGTATGATTTCAAGTACTCTGTCATGGAGCCGTGAGTAATTACCCTTATTAAGGAGCACCTTGCATCCCACCAATATGTGCCTTGCTGTACATATCGCCTCTCCACAAGTATAGCAACGTTTTTCAGAGGCTTTTTGCCTTACCTTTTACGTTACCAAGTTACTCTGGTCAGGGGATTGGAATTTTGCATTTGGAATGCATTTAGATAAAATTTTAATAAGGCAGGAGACCAGTCATAGATCAAGGTGCGCCACTTTAGAGCTAATGGAATACAGAACTCACCTATGGTTAACCACTCACTTTTCATTTCTAAATTCATAGCGTGCACTTTGTAACCGTAATTTTCGTCTTGTTGTAGAAAGGTTTTTACCATGTCTCGGTCTTCCCTTTTCTTTTCCGACTTCTTCTTCCGACAAGCAAGCAGCACCCGGGTTCAAATCCTACGCGCACCTCTGTCTTTTCCAAGTCATGTGCGTAATATTGCGACCTTAAAAACGGTGAAGGAAAATGTCGTGAGGAAACTGACATGTACTTAGAATCTTTCGAGTTCATGTGTCATCCCAACTCGCACTGAACCGGCGTAGTGGATTATAGCCTTGACTTTCTGCTTGCAAGAGAAGGCCCCAAGCCCCAGCAGTGGGAACATTTAATGGGCTGTTTGTGTAACGTGTTTAGGCAGGCGTATTGCCAAAAACTAAACTTTGACAATTACTTACTTTCAGACATCGTCGTCTCCATCTACAGTTTCACCGAAGGAATATCTCTGAGACCAGCATACGCTACTATGGTACTTCTGTCGATCTACATATTCTTGCCAATGAGAAACAACTTCCTGGCAATATTCTTGGGATTATGTACCAGTACCGTTTACGTTCTTATACTTGCTTTCTTCACCTACGACAATAGCCAAAACCTTGGTATTGTGGTAAGAGTATGTACAGTTTTATTTGTGACTAATTATTTGCGTTACCAGCCGAAACTGGTAGGTAAAGAGAGGAATATTATTACTAACTTAATTCTCATAGTGAGACTTTTTTGTAATTATTATGTTAAACATGTAGTGCACAAGAAGTTTTTTTTTGTTTGTAACTAGCTTCTCTCTGTGACATCTATCACCCACGTTGTGTAAATTAAAAATGTCAAGTACTTTCTCATTGAAACTAATGAACCATTGGCCCAAAACGCATGTTTTTGAGGCCTTACTGAGACTACTTGATTTATCTATCATAGACATGTATCTACAATTTCTATAAATACACAGGTAATATTCAAAATATGGTATAATCGTCAGTAGGTATTAGGTAGTATAAATAAATATTAGCGGACATATTTTTAAATACATACTAATTATACATAGAAAACAACCAGGCACAGTAAAAATGTTTGTATTCATCACACAAATGTTTGCACTGGGTGGGGATCCCACGACCCACGGGTTCGCAGGCAGACTTACTACCAACTAAGCCACCAGGCCACCCTAATGAATAAGGCTGATGATAATGAAAGTGACAGTAGGCATCATATGTTTTGTCGGTTTTGACTTATAACATGAGAGCAGAAGCATAGAAATCTATGCTTGTACTATCTACAGGTCATCATACTTGTATACTTGTGTATCATACTTAACGGTAATACGCCAGAAGCGTGGAGCAGAAGTGTGGTGGTGCTCTTCTTCAAAAAAGGTGACAACACCTTGTTGAAGAACTACAGACCCATCTCACTTCTGAGCCACGTTTATAAGTTTGTTTTCGAGGGTAATCACGAATCGTCTCGCACGCAGGTTTGACGACTTCCAGCCACCCGAACAAGCCGGTTTCCGAAAAGGCTTTAGTACCATAGACCACATCCATACGCTTCGGCAGATTATACAGAAAACCGAGGAGTATAATCGGCCACTATGTATAGCGTATGTGGACTATGAGAAAGCCTTCGATTCCATCGAGACCTGGGCAGTGCTTCAGTCTCTCCAGCGATGCCGCATTGACTATCGCTATATCGAAGTGTTGAAGTGTACAGTAAAGCCACAATGTCTGTCCGATTACAGGACCAGTGCACAAAACATATCCAGCTACAGAAAGGCGTGAGACAGGGAGATGTTATATCTCCGAAACTGTTCCCTGCCGCGCTGGAAGATGTTTTTAAGCTACTGGACTGGAACGGATATGGCATCAATATCAACGGCGAATGCATCACTCACCTTCGGTTTGCCGACGACATAGTATTGTGGCGGAGTCGCTGGAGGACCTCGGTGCTATGCACAGGGACCTCAGTAGAGTATACCAACAGGTAGGTTTGAGGATGAATATGGACAAGACGAAAGTCATGTCAAATGTTCATATCTCACCTGTACCGGTTATTGTTGGGAATACCACACTCGAAGTTGTTGACGAATACGTCTACCTGGGTCAAAAGATCCAAGTAGGTAGATCCAACTTCGACAAAGAGGTCCAGCGAAGAATCCAACTCGGATGGGCAGCGTTCGGGAAACTTCGGCACATCTTTGAGTCCAGAATACCCCAATGCCTAAAGACGAAAGTCTTTAACCAGTGCGTGTTGCCAGTGATGGCTTATGGAACTGAGACGTGGTCCTTAACTGTGGGCCTCATAACGAAGCTCAAAGTCACACAGCGAGCTATGGAGAGGGCTATGCTCGGAGTCTCTTTGCGCGACAGAATCCGTAATGAGGATATTCGCAAAAGAACGAAAGTGGCCGACATAGCTCAAAGAGTAAGCAAGCTGAAGTGGCAATGGGCAGGCCACATCGCTCGCAGAACCGACAACCGATGGGGAAGAAAGGTTCTCGAGTGGCGACCACGTACCGGAAGACGCAGTGTTGGACGGCCTCCCACTAGATGGACAGATGACCTCATAAAGGTCGCTGGAAACCGCTGGTTGCAGGTTGCGCAAGACCGTTCGTTGTGGAAATCTAGGGGGGAGGCCTATGTTCAGCAGTGGACGTCTTGCGGCTGATGATGATGATGATGATGATGATGACTATCTACAGCATAAGCATAATAGGTATACTATCTATAGCAAAAGTATTGAAATTATGCTTATGCTATAGATACAGATAACTACAGAAAATGAAAGGTCATGTGTCATAATTAACTTATTGTTTAGTGACTATACGTAAATGTGTGTAGGTACAGTTTGTGTGCCAAGTGTGTCTGTTCTTTATATTTGGTGCTTATATTGACCTTAAAACTTAGGTACCTACCTACTTTTTTACAGAATTGTCGGCATGGGATGGATGTGTTTAAGTGAGTGCGTCATAGTATTTAAGATCTCATTTTCATACAAATCTGTTAATAATTACAAATTTCCCATTGTAATGTCTGATGTTTCGAGAAATAATCCATTAGTTACCAGTTAATTGCAGTTTTCAGACTTATATTGTGACGTTCATTCTTTATTAACATTTAAATTACTTAAATAAGCTTTTTTTTGCGTAATAGCGTCATTTAATTAGCATATAACAATAATACAATTTCAAAGTATGTGCCTATCTCAATGGCGACAAGGTACAAAATGCACTAAAATAAAATCGCTTTGTTTAATATTTTTAACCGACTCCAAAAGAAAGGAGGAAATTTCTCAATTTAGGGCTGGACAGAAAATGACTTATTTTCGCAACATCGATGTTGGTCAAATGACTTTTTTTTAGTAAGTTCGTAATGTTGTGCATTAGACGCCTCTTTTGTAATGGCAGATTTAAATGTTATGTGGCCATGCTTAATTATTAAGAGCCCATTGAGTCCCAAAGTTGAGCAAAGGCCTCTTTACCCTCCTCCCAATCTTCTGTATTGCGTCAACATAGAACAGTCTTTAAAATGTTTGTAGCGGTTGTCTAGCCATCGTTTTGTACCCACAAATAAAGGAAAGTAAAGGACTCCTTTATTTGGATGATGATCTTAGCTCAACGAGTGTTGACGTGTGGCAAACAGGTTAGACTACCAGACCAGATATATTTGATTCTGTGAATAGAAATGATCAGCTATAAGTATTAATATTCGATTTCCTCACTTTCACATTTATTGCATTTGCATCTTTTTTTTTGCATTTACATTCAAACCCCTCATAAAGAAAGGTTTAATCAATATTCTTACACACCTTGTATAATTGATGTACTCGATTTATTGTATCTATTCATAAACAGACTAAACACAATTTACAAAATGTGGAAATCGGGATACCTACTTGAATTTACGCTGCTCAATCAAGTAGTAATTAAAAACCAAACGATTCAATCTGACATTGAGATCTCTAGTTTGGAATACACACGGGCTCAATGTTCTACATTAAATTCTGTAATTTACATAAAATATTATTATACATACATTGAATAGGATATAATTTTAGACAGTCTTTTTTTTATTAATTTACGTGGAAAACTCGATATCACATTGTAGTCTAGAATATGCTTACAATTTTAGAGTGTTGTGAAATCAAAGTATGTTCTTCCTTTTAGGTCTCGTCCGACGTAATCTATCTGATTGGAGTAAATTTAATGGGACTTTACTTTCGGCTGATGAATGAAATCGTTACAAGACGATCATTCTTGGATAGAAGAGCGTGTGTGGAGAGTACCTTACGCTTGAAATTTGTAAAAGATCAAGAGGTAAGGAAATAAGGAACATAAAAATAAGCAAGGACTAAAACACATGTTCAAAAAAAAAAGTTGGTGGATAAACTCAGCCCAGATTAGCAAAGTAGGTATTGTAATATAAAGTACGAAGTTCTCAAATGTCGAAATGGTATTTTTATTTTTTGAGATCAATGAAATGTTCTTAAATTATAATTATATGAATACTAAAAGATAACCTAATTAAACACTACTACATAAAATTGCTAAATAAAATATGCTATAAAAAAATCCTAATTTCTGTGAATCAATTGGTTTCCATAACTCTGCTAAAGAGAGTAGGTAAATGACAGAAAATTTGTTGAATTATCGAGTTATTTTTCAGGAACGTCTGATGATGAGTATTTTACCAGAACACATCGTGTCTAAAGTTCGACAAGACATCAGGACCATGTTTCTTGGGATTCAAACTCACAATATGAGTCACACAATGAGATCTTTTAAGTGAGTAATTATAATTTTTGAGTTTATTATTGATACGAGCAACAGAAAATTTTCGCGTTTTTCAAAACAACTTCGCACTGCTTTATGTCTTTCCGTCCATCTGGGGAAGTACAACACTTTTACACAGTCATGTTTGGTTATTACCGCCAAACAGTAAAAGCCAAACATGACTGTGTCCCTGTTTGAAGGCCAATGTTTCGCGTAGGCGTAGGCGATGGTAGGCGTATTGCTTACCATCAGAAGCTCTGAGAAAGGATTTTTTTTCCCGTTTTGCTACATTCTTCGTTTACACTCCGCTTCTTTTGATAATAGCGTAATGTTAATAGCCTATAAGCCTTCCTCGATAAATGAACCATAAAAACTAAAAACGTTAATGATCCTTCCGCAGTTCCCTACGTAAACCTTGTTCAAAAATATCTTTTTAGTTTGAAAAAGCAGTTTCAAAGATTAGCGCTTTCGAACAAACGAACAAACTCTTCTACTTTATAATATTACGAGATAGATTTGTTATGCTATCCATCTACTCACGTAGATATATAGAAATCGTGTAGTTTACGCACTTTTTCTTTGAGGCTAACTACTTATGTTTTTAATTTGCGTGCGATTTAAAGTCCCCGTTCTACTACTTATATAATATTATAAATGTCAATGTTTGGATATTTGTTGCTTAATCATCGTAACGCCAAAACGGATTGGGTTGAAATTTGGAACACTGTTAGATTATAGTCTGGAAGAACACAAAAGCTCCTTTTTATCCCGAAAAGCAAACGAAAACGGGAACTACGCTTATAAAACCACGTATCACTGCTAGTTAATAATACAACACATTAAAAAACTTTACACATTAAAAAAATGCAATGGTCACTTAACAATAAAAAAGAAGTTGCTCATTTTGTTTACAAAACAAAAAAGACACGCTTGATAATAATACCGATGTGATACTCATATTATTCAGAGTCATCTTATTTTCATGTTCATTTATGCGTAGTATCACTATTGTAATATCATCGTGTAATTCCAAATAACTATTTGTCATAATTGCATAGTTCAATAATATAGTATGTTGCAACAAGTATGCAATATTTGCAAATTAATTTCATTACCACACGGCGATTGTATGACTTAGCATTTCATTAAACTGATGTAATGGCATCGCTACCTGCAAAGATATAGGTATTAAACTATTATGAATCATTGTATTTTGAGAATGTTTTCATAACAATAAGAATAGGTAAATGATTAAAGTGCAATGTTTTATCAATCGATATGAACAATCAGTCAATCACAGTACGATGAATTTAATTAAATAGATAGATTTAATAACATAGTACTAAAACAACAATATTAAACTACTAGTTTTTAGTTAAATAGTTTCAATGAAAAAAAAATTGTCATTAGAACTAAAACTGTGTATGAAATGTCTAAAAAAGGGTAAACGTGGGAAAAACATACTAATGCCAAAATGGTCAAACTAAATTAAAATGTATACTTTTTTTAAGGGGTACAATTCTGCAGTACATTATTTTGATCTATCTCGTAGGATGTAAGCGCAAAAAATGTTTCTAAAACGTAAGGTGAGGTGTTTATATTAAAATTATAGAACACTAGCGGCCCGTTTTGGCTTCGCTCGATACTAACTGCAGCTCCATCCGCCGGGCTGATTTGCGAATCTAAGCCATCCAGGGCACCACCCAAACGCATACAAAAAAATCATTCAAATCAGTCCAGCCGTTTAGGAGGAGTTCAGTGACAAATACATGCACAAAAGATATATTATATAAAAGATTTTTATTTTGTTTCTTATTTATTTTGTAATTGTTATTTTCACAGTCAACTATACGTTGAAGAACATGACAACGTGAGTATTTTATACGCGGATGTCGTGAACTATACAATGATATCGACGACGCTATACAACTGAATATCGACGATTCGCTGAAGCTTCTGATTCTCCGATGCAAATGGTCGAACTTATTTAGTTGAATACTTTTTGTTAAAATATTTGGAAGATTATTATTCTTTATTTTAAGCTTCTGAGGTTCGTAAGTCCACAGTAATTGGTCAAAAATCCGAAATCACATTTGTCATTTGAGTTTTCTTAAAAATTATCATGTTAGAAAAAAAGAGTTATAGCATGATATATACCAATAGATATCTGAATAAATTTTGTTTTAGGATACACCATGAAATATGGATAATGGATATGCGTCTTCTGACTTCTAACAACCTGTAATTTTTTTTGTAGTAAGTAGGTACATTAATCATAATAAGTTTGGGGTCGAGGCCGCATAGAAATTGTTATTATTACTTACCAAATGCGCGAGTAACAATATTTTTTCTGCTTCGATTTGCAACCAGGGTCGGTATTGTGCGGGGAAAGGGTTTAACCAGCAAGTAAAGTTTACGAGTCTGCCGAGGCCTCTCAAACCGCGCGCATGTACTTAAAGGTTAAAGAGATAAGAAAAGATTAAAAGCACATTAATAAACAAAGGATTTACTCCTTTATTTATTAATGTACTTTTCATCGTAATTGTTGGTGCTATTTCCGAGATCTATGATAATAAATACAAACAATAAACGGACAATTCCGCTTAAAATAATTTTGGAGACCATTTTTTATCTGTTAGTTTTAGAAATTGTATTTACCTTGTTCTTTATTTCTCTCGAAAGATATTAAAATATGAGTCCGGTTGTACCCCTTTCGAAGAATGAAAATCTTTGGCATTTTAGGTTATCGCGCTGTTGTTATCTTTACCTGATTGGAATTGCTTATAAGTTGTTATTATTAATTTACTAAACATTTTATTAAATTAACTAAACATTTGGTTGTAATTTTTCCGAATAAATTTTTGAGTTAGTGGCGAATAAATTTAATTATTCATCGGAATGGAAGCTATGAAACAAATAATTATTTTTCTCTCAAAGATGAAACTATGAAATGATTTCTTTAAAATGTGTATTTATGGAAGTATGTAAATATGTACACATAACCGACCAAAACAAACACTAATGTCGATTCACAATAAAATTGGCGGATCTATTGAGAATATCCTTCCATTTTAAAGTCGGCTAAAATAACGAGTCTAGTTTTGATATTAGATTTATGACATTATAGAAAATTTTCAGGAGCATGACGTGTTAAGAATAAAGTTCCTTGGAGACTGCTACTACTGTGTGAGCGGGGTACCGAAACCCACAGATCAACATGCCAAGAACTGCGTCGACTTGGGTCTTGAGATGATCCATATAATCAAAGATGTTAGGTAATTTTCCCGCCTATTTTGATCTAGAGGTTCGCGCTGACTTCATCTGTGGTACATAATATACAGCCTATAACACTTAGGGATCACGTGCACATCCAACGGTGAAATAATTTTTGAAAACGGTTGTTCTTGAGATTAGCACTTTCAAACAAAACACCTCTTCAGGTTTATGATAGTAGGTCTAGATTAGGAAAACTACATCACAAATGTTTTATTGTCTGTCTAGCTGTGCCCAGCAGTGTATCCCGTGGCTTAGCTAAACTATTGAATATTTTTTTCAAAAAATAAAATATGCCTTAGTTACTTAAGTTTTCTTTGTACCTTTATTCTGAAACAGACAACAAAATATAGCACCGCGGTATAGCCCGCGGCTTTTTGAGCGGTAAACAATTGAGCGTCATATTTATTTATTTACTTTTCGGATTTCTGTTTTTTCCCCCAATTTAAAACATTCTAAGTTTCTTCTTAAAGTATCAGCAATCTGCCAGTGAAAGTTTATTTAAATTCGGTTTGGTGATTTTAGAGATTAATGGGAACAAACAGACTGACAGACAAAGCAGAAAAAAAAAACTTAAATACACACTTTCGTATGAATTTAGCAAAAGGCTGGCATTAAGTTGGAGTTACAAACAGATACTTCAATTTTATGTACATGTGTGGAAGAGGCAGCAAAATAATTTTCATTCTTTCATTATTTACTTGTTTTGGTAGTACTAAAAATATACAAAAGTAAATGCAAGACAAAAAAAACTTAATTAAACGTGTTTTACACCTGATTTTCAGAGAAAAACGTTCATTGAATATTGATATGAGAATTGGAGTGCATTCGGGAAAAATCCTGAGTGGACTGATTGGAATCCGAAAATGGCAGTTTGACGTATGGTCCAAAGATGTTACAATAGCTAATAAGATGGAGAGTACGGGTAAAGCAGGGTAAGTTCGATAAGTTCGGTAAGTCTATGTTTACTGATAATAGGCGTGACGACAGGTCCTGCAATTACATTAAATTATTTGATATTATAATGACGGCATTTAGATAGAATAAAATATGTACCAATTTTAATTTTGATATTTTTTAGTTTAACTTACTTTGTGATAATTCAAAGCTGGATAGGCAAGTCCATTTTAAAAGTACAAAATTTTTAGATAATGTATTTACCATTGGATAACCCATTCAATTTCAAGTTACTTTGGTTATGAAACCAGTTTCCTAAACGCAATATTAATATAGCTACCATAAAAAATTTACGCGCGACGCATCGAAAATACGACAGTGTGACGTCACGCTTCTGTAGTGATTTGTATGCAGCGTTTTTGGAAGAGTCCAAAATTGTGATTTTAAAATCTTGATATCTCGGGAAGTTTTTAAGATAACAAAGGTTCTTTCTTTCTTTCTTTCTTTTTTTTCACCTACTTTCACCTACGTTTCAGTTATTGAGTAGCCTATTGATGGCACATTAAATAAAATAAAAAACATATATACGGTGAATTGAGAAACCTCCTTTTTTTGAAGTCGGTTAAAATGAGTTGTCATGCCTATTACATCCTAGGTGTCCTCAAATTAAGAGTAAATAGGTTCTTAGTAGGCAGGTATGCTAAGTCTTAGTCCACGTTTTAAATCAAGATATTTGCAGGGAACACAAAGTTATATGATGTCAAAAAAGTTTTAGTACCTATGTAATGAAAATAAAAGATAGTTGGATTTCGATATTGCTGACACGGGCCACTTAAATACAGCCCGAGCTACCTATGAACATATGCAACACATGTGACATTATCGTAATTTGTTTGTCAATTTTATTCGAATTTCATAACTTCTATGAAAATATTTATACCTATATGTCATTGTAAAATTATAAATGCCGTCAGATTACAATCTAACAAAGCTTACAATTTACCAGGGACAAATCCAATATTTTGAATAAAAATTCAATAAATAACCTTGTGTCGTTATCTTGAGCATGATCCACTTACGTGGGATTAACTTGCGTCATTGGGTTTCCTTGAATCAATCGTTTAATCATTGGATAATAATGGTATTATTATAATAATTATAATAATATATAATAAAATTTTGCGATTATCCAAAATTTATTATTGTGATATATATATATTTTTAAATAAAGAGTGACTAGACGAGCACGACATGTGCCTGATGGTAAGCAACATGCCTGCCACATAACAGCAGAGCGAAACTCAGCTATTGGAATGAACATAAAGAGTCCAAATCATTACCTAGCACACTGCACTGCGCTCGTCACCCAGAGATCTAAGATGTTACATCTTTAAGCCCTGTAATTTCTCTGGAAACATTGACCTTCAAACCGGGACACAGTAGTGTTTGCACATCGTTATTAATGAGCATAATTATAATTAATTTTAATGTAATAAATTGATCGACTATTTTTAGAGTACAAGTGCAGTGGATTATATGGTTAAACGACGCAAAAAAATCGTCTGTGACGTAGGTTTTTCTAATTTTGCTATTTTATTTTTACTTTCAGAAAAGTACATGTGACTAAGCAAACTCTTGAACTAATACTGGATTACGCCAGAGAATACATAATAGAACCAAACTTTGAATCTCAAAACGATCCTTTTGTTATGAAAAATAAGCTAGAAACTTATTTACTGTCACGGCCGAGATCACGGGTAACATTTTTAACATTATAATCATTATCAAAAAGGATGTATGTGCCTTGAGTATGATTTTGAAACGTTAAAGATATGAAGTTTTGTGAGCATTTTGCGATTTGGGATGGAACTTTTACACTATTCTAGTTTCAACCAAAATGTCAAAAATCAAAAGCAACCAGTACAAAATTATCATTTCGTGAACAATTAAATTTGTACTTAAGGCAGTGATTTTAAATTATAATCCAAGTACTTTTTTTGTTTTATTGAATAAAATTTATTGTTCCATATAAAATTAAATTAAATCTTTTATCTAATCAAATCTTTATCCAAGTACTTAGTTTACGCAAAAAATCTGAACTAAGCCAAAAAGGCCTGCTGATAATTACGACAAACTTTTATTCCTGAATTTAATGCAGAACATAACAGTAGGCAATACTGGCGGTGAGATTGATGATGATAATGAGACCTTAAACTCTAAAAAAGTATCAAGTAAATAAAGATTTTCGACCTCGAAAGATCTTTTTACTTTGTAAAGCATACTAAGTTTCCATTCAAACAAGTAGAGAGTGGTGGTTGAGTGATTGGTCAAGTTCATGTTTTTTGTATGGTATTATAGCAACCAATAAAGTAAGTTTTTAAAACCATAACTTGTTTGATGTATCACAAAAAATATGATTTTTTAATCTATCATATCACACCTTTTTATTGCAGGTTCCAGAAGGGTACAAGCCATTTCGAAGAGCATCAGTTGGTATCAACAAAATGATTACCAAAACGTCCAGCTCTAGAGTAAGTGGATTCTTTAAAACATTGGTTTCATTTAAAGATCTTCTTGCAACATAATAAACAAAACCATCTGAATTCTAGTAGCGATCGGAGAGTAGGAGCTCAACGAATGTACGTAGAACAACAACATTCATGGATGAAAATTTGGTAGAATATCAGCAAATGTTGAAAGCTGCTGATGCGCAGATGGCAAAGGAAATTGAAGACATGACAAATGGAAGGTTGGTAATCCATCCAAAATCGAAATATAAAACTTAATATCACCTTATCACCTATAAATAAACCACTTTGAAATTTTTCAGGGAACACTTCAAGAAGGAATCCCAATTGAACCGGTTCACACTAATGTATAAAAAATGGAATATGGAAAAGAGCTTTCTACTTCTTCCAGATCCTTTGTTTAAGTACTACATAATGTGTTGCATGATTATTTTAATTTTAATCATGCTTATCAATGGATTGACCACAGATTGGTACGGACATTTATATCTATGATCATGGTTTTTTTGGTTTTTAATCTGAACTAAAAATAAGCAGTTTCCTATAAATATAATTCCGTTTCCTACATTGCTATAGTATCTGAATACTCTAGCCGCGTTTGCCCACCGTATGTTCCTCATGGGCAAGCGCTTTCTCTCTTGCACCACCACATCGTAGCGTTCCGAGAAGCGAGTTGTTATAAAACGCTGAATCCTTTTGAAAAATAAATTAGACACGTATTAATAGTAATAACATTTGTTCACGTAGAATTTATAAAAAAAATCTAATGTAGAACATTTAATTGGAGTAGGTATCTAAAATTCAATTTTCAACCTTAGCTACAACAACAACGTGGTCGAGCAACAAATTTAATACTCGTACTACCTCTTTCATCTATCCATCAGATCTGTACGTTTTCATGAATACAACAAAATAATATAATGTAGCCCATAGTTATGAAGGTTTTTATTTGGTTTTAGGTTTTCAGGATTTACGTGGTACACCAAAGTTATTATTGGCATTCTATTTCTATGCTTAATCATTTTGCAACCGCTCACGTGGTTCCAGTTTTTCTGGACAAAGTATGAAGGTTTAAATGAGCCTCGGAACACATTTTTGAGAGGGATCTACGATAAGTCATCAAGCGTTATTAAATCAGCAAAACTAAGAACTACATTATATCTGCTGATTAGTGTCGGACTAGCTGCTACTTCAGTGGTAAACGTAACCGGTTGTGTCGAAGCCGAGGTAGAACCAACCGTCGCTGAAACCGTTCTATCGAACTGCGTTTCACCGTGGGTAATCCAACTTCTATGTTTCATTAAATTTTGTGAATCTTATTAGTTTTCAGTTATAATATCATTCATAATTTGCAGCACGTGACGCAATGTTGGGGTCTTGCGTTGCTGTTGAATTTCCTGTTCAGCAGAGTCTTCTTCATATTTAAATGGATCGTGGCTGGAGGAATGACAATCTTCTACTTGTGGGTAGTATGGGAAATAAAGACTTCACTGTTTGCTGTTGACACTACATGGAACGTTGGTATAGATCCAAGAGTTTCTCATACTTTATCAGTCATCTTCATCACTGTTACTCTGTATTGGATAGATAGAACGACCGAGTACAGAAACCGCTTAGATCATCTTTGGCAACTGCAGCTGAGTGAGGAACAACAAGAAGCTGAAACGATGCTTAAAGTTAATAGTATGCTTTTAGAAAATATACTACCGGGTCATGTCAGTGAGTATTTGTATGGTCTTGCTGCTTCTTGGTCTTGTTTCATTGGTTGATCTAATGTGTTCCTAATTTTTAGTTCAAGTCTACTTAAACCTGAATAGATCGATAGACGAGCTTTACTATGAGAAGTATGACAACGTAGCTGTGATGTTTGCATCTCTAACTGACTACAAGCTGGGAGTAGAAGCAGATGCAGATATGAGTGATAAATTTGTCCTCAGCATTCCAATATTTTAGCAAATAAGTATGACACTTGTTTCCCGATAAAACGAACACCAAATAACAAACGTGATGCTTCGTGGGTTACGCCTGATATTCTAAATCTAAAATCATTGTTGTTTGATATTTCGAAATTAGTTGACCAATTTCCTGAAGAAGAGAACTTAATAGCTATGTTTGACGATCTCAACAGGAAATACAATTCTACTTTGAATGTGTCTAAAACAAATCATTCATCATCATCATCATCCACAGCCTTCTCTATCCCACTGCTGGGTATAGGCCTCTCTTTTCCCATGCCATCTTCCTCGGTCCTGTGCCAACTTACCTTGCCTCGGCCACCACTCGGTCACTACTCTACTCCACCTGTTATCACAGCGTCTAGCAACGTGGCCAGCCCAGCTCCATTTTAGCTGCATTACCGTAGTTCCGACATCCCTAACGTTCGTTCTTCGTCGGATCTCGGTATTTCGGATACGGTCCTGGAGCTTGATGCCAAGCATAGACCTTTCCATCGCTCTCTGTGCTACTCTGATGTCGTGTATAGCCTCCTGTGTAAGCGTCCATGTCTCAGCACCGTATGTAAGAGTGGGCAAAACACATTGGTTAAAAAGTCGAGTTTTCAAACATTGTGGAATAGAGCGTGACTTACATCTAGTTTTTTGAAAGCTGCCCATCCAATTCGCCTACTCCTTTTTGATGCTCTATGCCAAAAGAGCATCAAAAATCACTACAATAGCATAATACATGGAAGCACGAAATCTAAAACTATAAGGGGAATCGTGAACACGGAGAGGGGAAAAACAATTCGCCTAGGTTGAACTTTTCGAGATCGTAAAAGATTGTAACGGCAGTAAGTTTAGTTCGCCAAAAATGCCGTAAATGCTATGAACGTTCGGTTTTTAAATGCAGCTGCTGCCTGAAAGCTAATGCTGCTACTGTACGTAAAATTTTAGTATCTGCGCGTCAGGCGTCTGACCGTTCCCTCAGACTAACAAGTTTTTCGGCTGATGAGGTATTTCGCATACCTCCAAAAAGTCAAAAGACATATACGGTGTGTCGATGGAGCTAATTAAACTAGCAATTTTGCCTCTACAACTGTTTAATAAGTGTCTTAGGGAGGTTTGCATCTCCGCTAACTGACTACAAGCAAGGGAGTATTGAAGCAGATGCAGATATGAGTGATAAATTTGTCCTCAGCATTCTTGATGAGGTCATCTCTGATTTTGATAGAGTGAGTGTTGCAGACCATGAGACCTTTTAAAGCTGATTTTGGCACAAAAATCATACGGTATTGACTGACATGTTACGAACACAAGTAGTGGATGCTGGCGATGGCGACAATAAATCAGACCCGTTGCCTTCGTCTATATACCGTTCGTGAAATATGCTGCCATAGTAATAACTCGATATGTTTGCTACCCAATTACATCAAATTCACGTCAAAATGTTCTGGCTACGTGCCTTATACAGTGTGTAAAATAGCTGATGTGCAATGTACATCCGTCAGACCATATTTCAAGGAGCTTGGTATACTTACTTTACCTGCTATCTTGATCTAACTTTCTAAAATGAGACATTCTCGAACGCCGACAAGCTGGATGTTATACCACACTCTCTCAGTTGTTAATGGCAGGTCAAACTTTTTATAGTTCGGTATATAAAGTGGAAAAGATCAAAATGGCTGGATGGACATATATGGCAGCTTGCGGTTTAGACCCAAACAGAAGGGAATCTTTTGGATCTTCTTCTTTGGCTTCAAGTACACAAGTGAATACTCCCTACAATAGAGCCGTCGTCGTCACCATGGTAGAATTTGCAGCAGCAATGATGATGCAGCTTCAGAACTTTTAATCGTGGATCATTTCAGAGTTTTGAGGGCTTGAATTTACGAATCGGTGAGCATGAGCAAGTTACTCGTATGATTCTGTTACTAACTAAATTGAATGAGAGAATGAATAGAATTTGACACGTTAGTTAATTGAAATGTTGTTTCATTCTGATAGTATAAAGATTTATCAAGGATTATGTCTTTCTAGGAATATCTAATGGAGAAGTAGCAGCAGGTGTAGTGGGATCACTGAAACCTTTGTATGATATCTGGGGTCATGCAGTCAATATGGCTTCTCGAATGGATTCTACGGGAGAGACTGGAAAAATACAGGTAAAATAAATTTTAACAGCTTTACTAAAACTCAATAGCAAAAACTTTGTTAGGCATAAAACTCCATGGATACTCGTAAATTAGCACAAAAACATCAGATACGGTTGTTGTAGACAACCGTATTATATATATACGGTATGTATTGTATAGTATAGATGAATTAACTAGCGGCCCGTTCCGGCTTCGCTGGGATACTGTCACATTAAGACTACTAATCCAAATAAAACTATCCTATCTTTCAAGTTGAACCAAAATGCACACGGTGTGCAAATTTGATTAAAATCGGTCAAGTAGTAAGATTTAGGAGTCCATCGCGGACAAACAACGTGACGCGTAATTTATATATATTGAAGAAGATGATCAATTTACTTTTATGAGGAAATGAAATGATTTATAATGTAAGGAGTATGAAACCTACCAAAGTATTTGATAAAATTGTATATACATGCTACTTAAATTATAAATGCAAAATTAGCTCTATCTGTATATTAATCTTCCACACCGCTAAACTGATTTTAAGGCCAGGTAGTTCTGTCAAATTAGGTATTTAACGCTGTCTTGTTCTCGCGACCGTCACCGACCGCGGAATCGGTGCCACAGTGCAGAAATTTAAAATATTGGACTATGTAATTTAAACTCATTTTTGTTCAAGATTTGTTTATACTGTTTATACTAGTGATCAATTTTGTGAATTGTGAAGTGAAACGAAGAAATACTAAATTTATCTATACTTTGTCACACTAAAAGTTGAGAACGGCTTTTCCAATTTCATGCATCTTTTTAAAATGTTTCCTAATAATTCACAAGTTCGTCAAACATTTTTAAAAATGTGCTGAAACGTAATGAAAGGCCAGTAAAAATAGAAGGTTTTTTGGTCAACTTTGCACTAAATTTCTAATCCAATTTTTTTCTATGAGGTAAAGATCACTTACTGATAAACTCATAAAATTACAAAATGCTCACAGATCCAGGTAGAGCTTCAAACGCCAATTGAACAAAACTGTTTTAGCCGATATTTTGGAAACTATATATATTGACAATGATTGTAGAAAAAAAAAATTTGCATCGTTTGTGGCTAGGAAACTTTTTTTGTAAAACTTACCGTTTACGATTTATAACCCATTTAATAATACGATTGCGATGATGCCGATAATAGTGGATGTAAATTATGTGGTCTTCTCTAATTGAAACAAGCACAGTGTACCTCGTAACCCCAAGGTTCGAACCTTCGACAAAAACCCACTCTGCGTTTCACAGCTTAGTTGTTCTTATTACAAAAGTGGAGACCAAACTCTTCGTTCAACTCTTAAATCATGATGATGAACTGTGCTCTTTATTCGAGCAACGAGCAATATGATAGAATAACTTTAATTTAAAAACCCCGACTACAAAAAAATCTACACGTAAAAAAATATTACCTACTATCTAAGGACACTTTGGTGAGTCAGACTAGTCTTAGAATAAATATCTTTGTTACCAAAATCCATCCAGCCGTTTGGAAGATATGTGAAATAAAAGATTTACAAATATAAAGATACGCGCGAAAAACATAACCCATCTTCCATTCCGGTAAACGGGACATGTTTATGCTACTGGGAACAGAATTCACATCTTATAATTTTTACATTGTTATCATCAAATTTGACATAATAAATCGTAATCGGTAAGTTCGAAAAAAAAAGTTTACTGGCAACAAAAATGTTTTTTTTTTCAATAATAATAGGCTTTATAACTTTGTCAGATTATCAGCCAAAACGTTTTTTTCGAGCTGGCGCTTGAAGCTCCACCTGGATTTGTTATTATTTTGTGATTTTATGCTCAGGACATGATTCTAAACCTTATATAAAAATACGAATCGGAAATTTAGTGCCGAGTTAAATTTACTAGTAATTTTACTGCCTAAAAGGCTTCTTATCAAATTTGGTCGAGTGTCTAAATTTCTAACAATATTAACATTTTCATACAAAAAAGAAAACAATAAATTTTGGTGGTGTCACAAACTTGGAAAAGAAATAAAAAAAAAAAAATTCTAACAAAACCATACGTGTATCTATGGAAAGTGTTTAAAATTGTAGTTCCTAACATTTTTTTTCTAAACTGAATAGTTTGCGCGAAAGTCTCTTCCAAAGTGGTAAAATCTGTATGTGAGGATTTTCTTCCAAGTACTAAGTACCTTACTACCAAAGAATTTACCTGAATGAGCATATAATGCAAGTTAGGTATCATAAATGATACCTAACTTGCATTTATATTAGGGGATTTCTCCCCTCTCATTATTTCCTTATCCCGATCTCTGATTTAACGGACGAATATTTTACCGATACTTATCTATTTTCCATTGCATCCGCATTGAATTTTTTACTAGTCAGACCTATAACACCTAGTTGTGTGATGTTGTGAAAATACGTCAGTTTTTTGAGACTCCCCTTTTGGTCTACAACATAAAGTAAACAGCGTACTAATTAGTATCAGCGTCTATTTGCAATTCCAATGAAAACGGTATCAAAAATCAAGATCATAGCGTGTTTCACTAGTAATACCTACTGATATTGTTATACTGTGGCACTATGATCGTAATATTTAAAATTTATCGGTTGTCAAAATTGCAAAATCAAGCACAGGCCCGTCGTCCGTGAGCGCCGAAACGCGACTGATCAGGCTTGCCGAACGGCGCGCTATATATATGGTAGATATTAAAACATAGTGAATAACAGATACTTTTTATCAAGTCAAACTCTGCGAATGCATCTATAACTTTTTTAGTGGCTTTCGTTGAGTTTAAAAATTTAGTAAAAAAAATAATTAGTTTAGTCATAAACTTGAAAAAACTTTTTGAAAAGGGGTAACTTTGGGATTTTTTTCTATCAAGTAAAATTCATTAAATCGTGTTACTGACTGCGAATTGCACTAGATTAGATCCTTAACTATTACATATATTTTTTTCAGGGTTTAATACACTATTTTAAAGGTTTTAAAGTTGTTTTAAAAATTCAAAATTACGGCCCACACGCCCTTAATGAAATTAAGTCCAGATAAGTTTGTCGGTTGAAAATGGGGTTGAAATAGAAAGTTTCGTTTTCGTCATTTTGGAAGATATATACTTGAAACTCATTATTAGGGTTTTGATTAGATAAAAATAAATATGGCATTGGTGAAAATAAAATATCGTGGAAAATAAATAAGCCGCAGGTGACACCGCGGGGTGATGCGAGTATTAAAATATTGCACAAACATGCAATGAACATATGTTTTGAAATGTAATCATTTTGTAATTACCCGCCGTAATCAAAAACTGGAAATGCAAGCCAAGAGATTACACGCTAAATTTAGTTGTACACAAATAATGTACCTATTGTTAATGAAACGATATTCAAGCATAATTTTTTACACTGTCTCTTCAGGTCACAGAAAACACAGCCATCATTTTAGACGAATGCGATATATTGACGCAGTACCGAGGCGAGACGTTTGTCAAAGGAGCTGGGTACATCAAAACTTATTTCGTTCCTCTGGACGAAAACTTCAATCTGATCAAGAAACATCAGAGCATGGACTACTTCAGAATTGAAGATAGAAGTCGCTATTTTAATATGAAGAATAATTTATTCGACGATAGCACTAATAGTTACAATGACACCACGTCACAAGGGTCCACGTATGGTGTTAGAAACTTAGCTGTAGATGGGAGTGATAGTGAGAGCTATGATGAAAGGACTATTACTCCAGTGGATGACATTAAAAGCACTTCTTCAGAAAGTGTTCAAGACACTCGTTGTTAAGATTTCTTACGCGCAAGCCCGCGTCGCCTGATTTGAAGCAACGGTGTGCTTAAAGAAGAAGCGTGCTTACTTAAAATAAAATTACGACAAAGCACTGACCATCGTATTCCTAGCACTTACCCAAGGCTTACGTGGCTTTTCACGTGACGCGATTGCATCATGGAACATCGGTTGATTACTACTTTTCAACTTCTGTGTACATCAAAGATTTAAAAAAATATCATTTTGTAGTGACTCTTCGCAGAGTACACGTGGAAAAGTTTTAAAACCACCACCACCTTTGTCAGTTATTATACTACAAATAATGAATGTGCAAACATTACTATGTTCTAGTTTGAAGGGCAGTATTTTCAGGGAAATAATAGGACATAGAGAATAGAGGTTAATCATATTTTATTTTTAAGTGATCAGCGGAGTGCTATGCTAGTATTTGGGCTATTTATGCTCATATAACTGCAAACAGTGCAAGTTATGAGCAGACGTGATAATAATCAACACGCATGTCGCTTGCTAGGCAAAGATTTGGATTTCTGAGGGAAGTGTAGATTGTATTATTTAAATAGTTAATCAAGACCCAAACCGAATCACAAATAGTTAATGCCTATAGTGTTAAAGTAACAAACCTACAGTTACAACATTTTTTTAGTATGTAAATTTTTAAATGTTTAGTTTGAGAATATTGTTTTTTTATTAGTCAAGTATTTAATCTAAATTGATATTTTGTTTCAGTAAATGTACTCTATCGAACTCCTTATCTATCACTATAATGATTCATAATAAAATAATTTTGTTATGTCAATAACAATGCGTATACTTACTCATTTTTTTCTTTCGGAAAATAAGGCCATACTTTGTCTTAACTTTTATTAATTCATTTTAAAACCTCCATGGATCAGAATTTCACCCTGATACGTACAGCTTTTCGACGTCAATGTGCAACAAATAATCAAAAAAGTATATCTACGTAAAAGGTGTATACTTCAGACGCGAAAATATTGTACTCTTTATAATATAAAATGTATAATATAAAGTAGAATATTTTCAGGTCCGTATGTATGTTATGATTACAACTTAGTTGGCCTATTCTGCAAGAAATCTACATTAAATTTGTTTGATTGTGAAGAATGCCAGTAATTAATTTTAGGTATGAATAATTATGGCTTAAGTAATCAAACTCTATCAACGTTATTGAAAGTCGGTTCTCGGTTCTCAGTTTTCACGGTTGCCTGGAAGAGATCGCGCTAAGCGACAAGGCCGCCAATTAAAATGTCTAAGTTATTCATAATATATAATTATGCAAAAGTTATTATTTTTTGTATGTATGTGGCTTTTAATAAAGAGTTATCTTATTTTATCTTTCTTATTATCTATCTTTATTATTTAAGGGTAGGTACGAGTACAGCAGAGCTACTCAATGTATATGTCGGGGAGACAGATAGATCGCCCGACATCAGTGAGGGCGGATCAGCCATTTTCCGTCACGTGAGGTTATACCTTGTTTCTTCAGTTGCGGGTTTATTGAAACCAATAGTTGATATGAATCAGCGGAGTTATATATTCCGTTTTACAATTTATTTGATACAAATTAATCACAGGCAATTAAGATTGAGATGGATTTAGAAAGCAACAGATTTGTACGCGAGCTCAACTGACGTTCACCCATAGAGATAGAATGGCATAGAGAATATTGTCGTCAGGATTTGTGTACTAACCTTGTTCAACCTTGTCAACTCACTTGTTAATGTCAACCTGTTACAACTTCTCAACGCCATTCCACTCCAATGTAAGCGACCGGTGTTGCCGCGTACGACCCTGTTCGAGTAATACTCGCTCTAAATCTGTACACAAATAATCATAAGGGTACTCTGCCCCGTCACGGCCATCCTGCTGTTCATACGTCCTCGTGTGAATCTTCATGGTTTGTTAGCAACACAATAGACCAATGTGTAATAAACAAAACGTGTACCGAAGTACTCCTCAAAACAAACAGAAACAATCGATTTTCTGAATGACACCGATCGCACAATCTACTGGTTCATAATAGCGACACACATCAGAACACATCAAAATTACAGCAAGTCTATAAAATTTCCAGGCACCCCTCTGAAAACTTGTCTTCTTTAATTCCAGTACCTCTTACACCTATCTAGGTGCACTACTCAATCTACCCATTTCAGTATAATCTGATCAATTACCACAAAAGCGGCTCACACAGGCTTTTCCTGCACATTGATAACTAAGGTCAGGACTAAAGGTCATCGATTGCCACATAGCCCACAACGATTTGCCACACAGACAGGTCATCTACATAAAATTGCTATACCGGCTGGTCACCAAAGATTGCCACACAGGTCAGTCAACAAATATTACCACACAGGCCAGTCAACAAATATTGCCACACAGGCCAGTCAACAAATATTGCCACACAGGCTTGTCACACAGGCTTGCCACACAGACTTGCCACACAGGCTTGCCACACAGGCTTGCCACACAGACTTGCTACACAGGCTTGCCACACAGGCTTCCCACACAGGCTTGCCACACCGGCTAGTCAATAAATATTGCCACACAGGCTTGCCACACAGGCTAGTCAATAAATATTGCCACACAGGCTTGCCACACAGGCTAGTCAATAACTATTGCCACACAGGCTAGTCAATAACTATTGCCACACAGGCTAGTCAATAAATATTGCCAAACAGGCTAGTCAATAAATATTGCCAAACAGGCTAGTCAATAAATATTGCCACACAGGCTGGTTTTTATTACACAATAACTGATGATCACAGACGTAAACGGAAAAACCTCCTGCTCTCTAACCAAAGTCAAAATCAAAGGAACGGTACCTTCGGGCATTGCGCGGAGACGTTCACATGAGCGTATTTGTATGAGCGATTTGAGTTCATTGCCTTCAAAGTCAAAGTTCTTCATTGACAAATGTACAATTTACACGTCAATTAAATTAAAAAAACAAAATCAAAAGAAAGACTATACAACCTGTATACGATTTAAAAGCTTAAAATAATTACTTCAATGTATGACAATAATTATCGTACAGAAAACCATCAAGCATTACGCGAGCATAATAATTATGTTTTAATACAATACGTCCTACTCGTACTCATGTCAGTTTCTCTTTTTTACACCTTATAGGAACTCTGTCATCACTCTCCAAAATTCACCGCAACTATAAAAGTTTGATCGATAAGCCAGCACTTCAATCTGTTTCTGTTCAAACAATATCTATCGCCATCCGAAAATTCGATCACCTTGTACAGGCCCTTGAACTTTGCATCAAGTTTGTCTGATTTCTTTCATGATTCTCTGTTAAAACATAATCACCAACACAAACTTCTCAATTTAAACTGAACTTTATCAAACCTCGCCATTTTGCGCAAGGCGCTCGTGTTTATTGCTTGAGCGGCGCGCTCTCAAACTATTTCCAAATCTGTATCCGCTATATCGTCCAAAGTCATTACATTAGGTTTAAAAGTCTAGCTACTCTACCAATCAAAAGCTCTACTGGGCTTGCTCTTGTGACACGGTTTCCGGTACCGAAAGCAAGCTGAATATCGGGCAAAGTGCCTTGCCACGACTGATTATTACCCGTTTCCACTGCATATTTTTAAGAGAGAACATAACCCTATCTACCTGACCGTTAGCACGTCTGGTCCCGGTAGAAATCAAATGGAATTTAATATTGTGGTCACTACAAAATCTTTAAACTCTTTACTAGCAAAACCGAGCCCTTGATCCGCGATTATACGATTCAGCGCTTTTCCAACAAATCCATGTTGTTTTATTGCATTCCTCATGAATTCCGAGTCATCATGACTCTATGGTTTACAATAGACCCGACCTCCGCCAGAGCCAGACACGCACCGCGCATCCACGGACTGCCTAAATCAGACGCCGACTTCTAACGGACTACGTCTACGAAATTGCTACTGGTACGGCCCGACCAACTGACCTAAGATTCCATACTGTCACTCAACTGCATCTTCTCTATTTCAAGAGATATTTGGCCCTCAGACATTCTCATTAACATTCTCATTATCATGTGTATACTTGTAAGTAAGCTTAGAGTGTAATGTTCTCTAAAAAAACTGAGATCGTATTGTTTAGACCAAAAAGTAAGCCATAATCAGGAGCTCATGTCGACTCTCTGCTGTTATAAGAGCAGTGTTCTTTGACGCTTATAGTCACAGATATCAAATGAAAAGCACCGGCGGAGAGTTTAATTTTGAAAGATAATGGCACCATAAAGGCAATGTATTTGATTGGATTTACGGGCGGGTATACAGTGTTACTACTAAGCTCGCCATAGTCTACACACATGTGGTCTGAACCATCGTTTTTGTTGTTTACAAATATAGCTGGGTATTCAAATGGGGAGCAGCTAGATCTAATAACATTCGCTTCTAAGAACGGTTTCGCATGATCACGTAGCCTTCCGATCATCTGCGGACATCCTATACGGTTCCATTGTATCACGCTATTTAAAAATCAATAATTTTAATTAAAAGCTCGCCTGTGTTTCATTCAGGTTGTCGTAATACCCGCAATGAAACACTCAGAAAATGAATTAACGATTTCAAAACTTAAGACTTCTTATTCTTCTTCTTATCACTAGTTTAACATTTGTTACGATAGAAGTTACATGCGATTGATAGAAACTATTATATTGTGTTATCAAATTTACACAAAGAACTTTAGTTTATGTGAGTTGCATCGTTGTCATGTTTTCTGACTAGCCCCGATTTAAAACTTTACGGCCTAACATGACGTCACTTTCGTAATAATTATCCAGCAAACTAAGTAACCAAATCTTTAGAGGATGATCGTTAATCACTACACGGCATAAAATCTGTCCTTCACTTAATGTTCCTGTTTGACCAATACCAGTCATAGCAAAACACATTACGAATTCGTTTACCTTTGCGTGCTACGAGTAGATACCCTCCAAGTTGTGAGATAGTTGATAACTCCGAGGTAAATAGGTAGCTGTGATGATAAACTTGATGAAACTGCTTTATAAACTCAGCTCGGCATAGGGTGGGCTATTACAGCAATTACAATCTTTAAATTAAAACTGAATGAAGAGGCAATAATTACGAATGACAACTAGAAACGAACACACCTGATTGACGGTTGAGGCTCCTCGCTGAGCGTAGACTTTGACTCATCGACTTGATCGCTCGACTGCTTGATTAGTGATGTACCAACCAATCTCCACAACTTTATATCGGTGTAGGCTGGCAGGTGGGCAGGCACGTGGTCTGTCTACTGTGGACAGGTGGCAGGTAGCATAAAGACTAGCGTTTCGGTCGAAATGTAAAAAGCAGCTTGCTTCCACGTAATTCCTTCATAGGGTAATCTCAGTTAACCACGTTGATGTTTCGCCTTGAAACGCCTTGCTTATGGTTGACCGCCACTTGTGTTTATTTTCCGAGAAATAAATCTGCGTCACACACATGATATTGCATTGGTATTTTGATTTACAGCATCGTATCGCCAGTTCTTTATAGGAGGCTGATTTCGGTGATTGCAGCGGCTCTATTCATACTCGCATGTTTTTCCAAAATCTCACACCAGGGATTTACTTATCGTTAAAGTTAGTTTACTTCCACTTAAATTTTTCTCCCATGTACAAATCCACCGCGTCCTGCACCACGCACGGATATCGTGATCGGCGAATCAGGGTTGAATTACGGAAAAATAATTTATTTACTTTCAACATAACTCGGTTTCTTAAGGGCAGTAATCATTTCACGTATCGTGCGTGGCTGCATATAACTTCTGCCACTCATCATGATCGAGATTACTGTTAATATTACTCTGACCTGCATTCTGTTGATGTGGACGTTGTCGGGATCCCACTTCTGATGTCGGGGAGACAGATAGATCGCCCGACATCAGTGAGGGCGGATCAGCCATTTTCCGTCACGTGAGGTTATACCTTGTTTCTTCAGTTGCGGGTTTATTGAAACCAATAGTTGATATGAATCAGCGGAGTTATATATTCCGTTTTACAATTTATTTGATACAAATTAATCACAGGCAATTAAGATTGAGATGGATTTAGAAAGCAACAGATTTGTACGCGAGCTCAACTGACGTTCACCCATAGAGATAGAATGGCATAGAGAATATTGTCGTCAGGATTTGTGTACTAACCTTGTTCAACCTTGTCAACTCACTTGTTAATGTCAACCTGTTACAACTTCTCAACGCCATTCCACTCCAATGTAAGCGACCGGTGTTGCCGCGTACGACCCTGTTCGAGTAATACTCGCTCTAAATCTGTACACAATAATCATAAGGGTACTCTGCCCCGTCATATATATTAATGTTACACTAACAAATAATAGTAGGTACTCCAGGTGCTGCTTCATTCATGCATTTTAACCCCTGACGCAAAAACGACGTTTAACTTTAACGTGTGTGTGTTTTAAAAGCGTGGATGTGATATTATCCCGATCAGATGATCCGATTTTCATACGGAATTTTGTTTAAAATATAAGTTAATCAAGATTATTCTTCGCTATGTTTAATGAAAATCGATACAAGATCACCTAATATAATTAAACACATCAAATGAAGAAGCCTGACTCATATAACAACTACAGGTACACTATGATACGTTTCAAATCCTAGGCGGTAACTACCACAAAATGTTGTTTTTTAAAATTTAATTATATAGTCCAAGATGACGGCCAATTTTGAGATATGGGGTCCAGAAGATACTTACTTCACGTATTTTTAACAGACTTCAAAAAAGGAGGTTTCTCAATTCGACCGTATTTATGTTTTTTTATGTGTGTTCACGGATAACTTCTGTCGTTTTTGAACCATTTTTATTATTCTTTTTTGTTGCAAAGGAGATATTGGGAGTGTGGTACCATGATAAGGAAACCAGGATCTGATGATGGCATCCTAGAGAAATCGAGGAAAACTTTGGAAAATTGTAAAGATGTTAGTGCGTTAGCTAAGTCTTTTGTGTGACTTCATAATTGTAAAATATTTTTTCAATCATTTCTGTTTAAATAAATCAAATTTTCGTAGATTTTCTTAGTGCTAAATAAATTTAATTTTTACTCTTTAGTTTTAAACTTAAATTCTCATACTCCATTTGTATGTATGTTTATCAGACAACTATTTTAAAGCCGTTTCCGAAAAGACAGACCGGCCTAAGGGGCCAGTCATCCCCTAATCTCATATATGTTGGTTTTTGCATGGTTTTATGTACCTTCTGGACCCCCTATATATCAAAATTGGTCCTCTAAGCAAGTTAAGCAAGCATAATATAATATTCATATAATAGATATTAATATAAATAGAAAACGCAGAAAAGATACTTTAGATAATATTAAAGAAAAAACAGTAGCAGTTAATGAAAACAATAATAGTAACTTCGTAGGGTTTTTAATTTATTTTTGTTTATAAGTTTGGTGTAATAAGTATGTATCTTGTAGGATTTTATTTGAATTAATACAATGAAACAATTTTCAGATTCAATACTTATTTATGAGCCAATATTATTGAAATATGGATCGCAATTACTTTGTAGAATTTTGTCTACGTTAAAACATTGAAACATTACAACCGGTAACGCACTGGCGTTGTATCTTGAAAGCATTTGAATGAGTTCCAGTTGGTTTCAATTGGAGTAGCTAGTACCTTGTCACAATTCCTCACCGCTGTCATAATCTCTTTATCATCTGAAAACACTACTTTTATCGCTTCTACATTTAGTCTTCCATTTTTTATGAGCAAAACCGGATTCAATGTATGTACAAAATATTAGTTGCTTAAAATCATCATCTTCTTGGTATTTCCCTTCATTTAAAATACCAAAAAAATTCTTGGATGTTCACACTTGGAGAGCATTTTACAGCAGCATCTTTAATAATATCAGTAGAATCTTTAGGCACGACCAGAAAACGCTGAAATAAGAAAACACTAAAATTGTAAGTCACTCAAGCTTACTAAATTGCATAATCTGTTAGCATAGTAAACAATTATTTTAAATGAATAAATTAATCTTACTCAAATACGATTAGAGCTACCAATTATCTGCCAATTATAAATTAGTAGAACGACGAAACGAGCAATATGGTAAACAGGATGGATACCTGTTCATAACAACACTATGCCACTCACCCTTATACATAAAATGATTATTTGTCTCTGCCCTCAATTACCCTGTAATTTCTTTCATTTGGCGATAGAATAACCAGGCAAACTGCAAACAGTCCAACTTAACTCTATTAACTCTATCTTAAGTATTTAATTGGATAACGGGACATTCACGTATATACGGTCGATCAGTGCCAAACGGGCAGCCACCGCGCGTGTGCACTCGCCTTGAAAAAGGCCGCCGGACGCGGCCGAAACTCGAGTCGGATTGACCGACCGTATATACGTGAGTGTCCCGTTATCCAATTAAATATGTGTAACAACCACGTTAATTTTAATACTTAAATCTATCTTAAGTATTGAGCTATTGAGAATTTGTTTTAAACGCTGCGACTAATGACGGAGTGTGCTTTGTGGTATCTTAAAAAGATTTTTATAGTTTTCCTGAGCACACACTTTTGGCAATTGTTAAAATGCTTTAAACTAATATTACCATAATGTTTGATAAAATCATAGTGATAATAAAAACAAAGGACTTTGGTTAAAATATTAGGCTACAATTACACAATCGTATATCTGCAGCTTGTCTTTATGTTCCAAATACTGTTTGAGCCCGGCACTTAATCCGTTCCTGCTCGTTTTATCGCTAGTGTCCCTAAAATGTTTTTAAAATGACTAATTGTTGTCTTAACAATTTCTTGTTGAGTAATTTCAATTTTGCTTCATTTAAGTATCTGTTTTTTTTTTTTTTAAGAAAAAATCCCAGTTTTTTTAATTTAAAGTGATTGAAAAAAGAATTGGACCTCGATATAACTTTACAATGAATATTTAAATGACCTTGAATCCCATCGTAACATAAAACATAGTTATTTACGCATTAGAAACAGTCAAGTCCAATCTTTTTTGCTGTAGAAAAAGCAATATCAGCCTTTTTGTTCCCAAAAACTGGAACTTGAGGCCTTCTCTTAAGCCAGTGGTGAAAAAAAAAATCATTGATATATGTACTGGGAGGTTCAGGCAGGATTCAACCTTGTAACCTACCACTTATGAAATATATCGTGATCGTCACCATGGCCGCGCTGTAAATTAATTAATTGACATGAAGCTGATTTAAACTTACCCCATCAGAGAAGCCAACGAAGAACACAACCAGTAACCAGTAACTAGGGTTCATGTTGGAACAGTTTCCTTCAAATGTTGAACAATATATGAGTTGCGAAACCGAAAAAGCTGTATTTAAGTAATCCTCCCAACCACTAGACCTGTTCGAACCTGGCTTTACTAGGTAGGCAGTAGAACTTTACTACAGTCAATTGAATACAAATTGTCAAAATTTATTGGCACTTTTTGCAATGAACAGAAATAGCTACAAAGATCAAGTTTCTGTCAGGATTTTTTGGAATTCCGTAGGTACATAGTTGCGGTACTTTTACCTATGAAAGTTTGTATTTTTAACCCCCGACTAAAAAAGGGGTGTTAGACGTTAATGTCTGTCTGTCTATGTGTCTGTCTCTGTGTGTGTCCGTCTGTGGCACCGTAGAGCTCAAACGGATGAACCGATTTCGATGCGGTTTTTTTAGGGTTACGTAGCCAAATGGTAAAATACGGGACCCTTATAGATTCTTCGTGTCTGTCTGACTGCCAAACTCAAAAAAATCCGTCAAAACCATACGTGTGGGTTATCTATGGATAGGTCTTCAAAATGATATTGAGGTTTACTTTTTTTTTCTAAACTGAATAGTTTGCGCGAGAGACTCTTCCAAAGTAGTAAAATTGTGTGTAGAATACTATCATCATCATCAGCCGGAAGACGTCCACTGCTGAACATAGGCCTCCCCCTAGATTTCCACAACGAACGGTTCTACGCCACCTGCAACCAGCGGTTTCCAGCAACCTTTATGAGGTCATCTGTCCATCTAGTGGGAAGCCGTCCAACACTGCGTCTTCCGGTTCGTGGTCGCCACCACAGAACGTATGTTGCCACTCGAGAATCTTTCTTCCCCATTGCCACTTCTGCTTGCTTACTCTTTGAGCTATGTCGGCCACTTTCGGTTTTTTGCGAATATCCTCATTACGGATTCTGTCGCGCAAAGACACTCCAAGCATAGCTCTCTCCATAGCTTGTAGAATACTATACAATATGATACATTTCAAATCCAGGATGGCCGCGACCACAAAATGGCGAATTTAAATATATTTTTTAATTTTGTTCTTGTTATAAAATAGTGACAGAACCCAAATGGGTTCTGAAACTATTTTATAAAAAAAAAAAATTTTTTTTTTAAATCAAATAGTGACAGAACTAGAATTGTGACAAGTGTGTGTATTGTGTAATATTTTCGTATTTTGTAAGGTTATGTTGATACAAATGAAACGATTGTCAGATTCAATACTTATATTCATGAGTTCTTGATCAAAGTACAGCAGAAAGATTTTAGTGAACAAATAAAAGTACATTTTATAACGAAATATTTTACACAATAAATGTAGTTATGAGTGATCGCTCTAATTGCAGTAGAAATATGTAAATGAAATAATTAAAACACAAAAACTACAGCTGATAACGCACTGGCGTTGTATCTTGGAAGCATTTAAACGAGTTCCAGTTTGTTTCAAACGGAGTAGCTAGTACCTTGTCACATCTTCTAACAGTTGCTATAAGCTCTTTGTCATCTGTGAATAATGCCTTAATCGCATCAACACTTAGTCTTCCATTTTTATGAGCAAATCCTGATTCAACGTTTACACAAAATACTAGTTGCTTAAAATCATCATCTTCCTTGTATTCCCCTTCATTTAGAATTTTAAAAATTCTGGAATGTTCACTTTTGGAGAGCATTTAAGAGCAGCATCTCTAATGAGTGCGGTAGAAGCTTTCGGCATGAGTAGAACACGCTGAAATAAGAAGACAATAAAATTATAAATCACTAAAAGTTACATGAATCGTACTAAGGTACACTTAGAGATACCCATTGATTTATTAATAGAATGACGAGACGAGCAAGATCTAGAGATCTCAGATCTCTGACGAGCGCAGTGCAGTGCTAGGTAATGATTTGGATTTTTCATGTTCCAATAGCTGCGTGTCACTGTGCTGTTATGTGGCAGGCATATTGCTTACCATCAGGCACATAACCTGCTAGTCTCGTCACTTTTTATTAAAAAAAAAAGATACCCAGGCTAATTGATGGTAATCAACTCTCCTGTTCATAACAGTGCAATGACCAGACACCTAGAGATGTAAGATAATGTACTTCTTCCCCTCTTATTATAATTGGTTCCCTCTAATATTTCCCTCTAATTTCTCTGAAAAAATTGGCATTCAAACAATAACATTTACACATTACCACTTGTCAGTCGAATAAATAAATAAATAATAAATAAATATTGGTGGTCAATTCACACAAAACACCATCTGACCCCAAACTAAGCAAAGCTTGTGGTATGGTGGGCAGATAGCTGATTTAATTACATATATAGTTTTAAATACATACTTTTATAAATAGAAACACCCAGACACAGTGCAAACATTTGAATTCATCACACAAATAACCTTTTCAAATAAGGTATTTTCTTTAAAAATGTTTTAACTAAAAACAGTAACTTATATGAATAATATTTTTTTTAATTTATAATATTTACACTTTATCGCCGTCTCGCTTGTTATTAAGCGACGATGCGGTCTACGATGGAGCTTGTTTACCTAGAAGAAACCGATTCAATCTCGATTTGAAGACTCAAAGATATCCTTCATAGACAGATGGACCATTGGCAAAAACCCACTCACAGAGCCTTGACGTTCTTATAACAAAAGTATAGTCAAATCTCTTCGTTCTTGTTTTTGGAACGTCAACCATGAAACGATGTCTCTTTTTCAAGCTACGAGCATTCTGATAAAAAAAAAGTAAATTGATATTAGATCAAGCAGATCAGTTGCACACTCTCCGAAGTGTATTTGATAAATACCGACAAGCAAGCAATTTTTCGGCGATGTTCCAGATTTTGCAGTCTTTTTCCTTTTTCGCACAAGACTTAACATAGATCAGGCGCTGAATGGAGTTGAGTGAGCAAAATATGATGAAATAGGATGTTGCTAGGAGAAGTATTGGGCCATTTTTTACAGCCCACCCCCCTTAGAGTTCAAGTAAATGGACTGGAGACATGAATAGAAATGGTTATTGTGGGTTATCACTAAGATATGATACGATAAGATGCATACCATGGTGGACTTTTTTGTAGACCTTTTAAGGGGTACAATACTGCAGTACATTATTTTGATCTATCTCGAAGGGTTCAGACAGCGTTTGAAATGTAAGCGCAAAAAAAGTATATTTATGACATCACATTAGAAACCGCACCGAAAATAAAATGAAGCTGATTTAAACTTACCCCATCAGATAACGCAATGAAAAACACACCCAACAACCAGTAACTAAAGACCATGTTGGATGTCAACAGCTTTCTGCGAATGTTGGACAAGATGTAAGTTGCAAATCCGAAGAAGCCGTATTTAAGTAACCCTCTCAGCCACAACCTGTTCGAACCTGATTGTACTAAGTAGATAGTAGTACTTTTTATTCCTGCCAATTGAATACCAATTTTATTTGCACTATTTGCGATGCACAGGAATAGTTGCGAAGGTCAAGCTCCTGTTAGTACTTGTAAATGAATTCTGTAATTAGTTGCTGTTATTTTGCAATTAAACGTTGTTTATTTTTGTAAAAATAGTCATAAAACGAACGAAATACGTACGAGTCAGGCTACTATGTACAGTACCATGCACATGCAGCCATTTGATCATTGTTCAAATAGCTCCCTTGCACTACGCTCTTTTTTTATTATTATTTTGCCGCTCCACAGACTCTGGGGTCCATGACCTTTGTCATTATAATTATCTTTTTTTTTTACTAATTTCTTGGATTAGAAGAAAAGCACTACGCTCGTCACTCAAGTTATATAAGATGATTTTTCTCTTTGTAATTTAATCGCAAAAAAAATAGCGCTTCAAACCGGAATACATGAAGATGCAAAACATTTATTTTTGCACAATTCAGCAGACTCTTAGAAGTAAAATAACTGACAAAGATTTGGTACTTTTCTAAGCGGTCGGTATCGAGTTGGTATGAGTGTGAGAAGAGGCGATAGCGCTGTCTCTTAAAATTTCTTTGCTTAGGGAACTGTGTGGTATTTTGTTTAAAATATATCACCTCTTACCTAAATTCCCAATATATCTCCCTTCACCCTACAGTATAAAGGTCCAGTGCACTCATCTAGTAGTCCATCAATTCAACGATCGAAAATCATCAGTCCACAACAAGGGCCTCTTTTATAGTTTCCAGAATTCTTGCCACTAGCCCACCATGGCTTCTTAAAATGAAATAATCTTAAGAATCTTAATTTATACATCTTAAAATATATAATGTTTATCTGTATAAGCAATAAATATGCAGTCTTTACAAGACGTGCCGTCATGAAGTTTACTGTTCACGGAACCCTAATTTAGTATTAAAAACCGACACCTTTTTCTCCGCAGTGTTCAAGTTCAATGTTGTTATTTTGCTTTCAATTGCGGTTAAATTAAAGGTTTTAAAAATACTTAAAACCTACACAATTTCGACCTATCAATAATAATTAATACAACAAATCGAAAGTTTGTGATTTAGGCACAGATTATTAAAACAAAACCTTTTGTTTTAGTAATCTGTGGATTTAGGTATATTTGTTAGCGAAAAACTACATTGAAAAATTAATGGCTAAATCTATTCTCATTAAATTTAAAACAGTGATTGATATTATAGAAATGACATATTACATCATATCTAAATAAATATTTTTGAAACAGATTTGAAAGATTCGGGAATTTTGTTACATATTCTTAAACCATAAAATTATAATAATTTAGTTAAGCCCTACGCTACATTATAGAAAAATTAGTTTCAGATAGGTGTACAGTGCGGTTCTCTTTAAACCTATAAATAAATAAAATAAATATTGGTGGACATTTCACACAACACCATCTGACCCCAAAGCAAGCAATGCTTGTACTACTCGTATAGTAGTCAGATAGCTGATAAATATAATACTCATGCAGTAGCGAGTAGATACATACTTATTATACATAGAAACACCCGGGCGCAGTACAAATATTTGTATAATGTATACATCATACAAATATTTGGATCTTACAATTCCAAATTTTTTGGCTTTAAGTTTTTTGAAAGTTTTGGGTTGGACTCATGCATATTTCAAAAATGAATAGGTATTGATAGTAACAGAAGTACTTTCAATCCTCTAAATAACAGTTTACGTCAATCGAAAGGACCAGCGTCATAAAGTAAGTATCTTTAGGTATCTGCTATCAATTTAATCTTGGAATCGAACCCAGAAAATACTTATGTAACATAACCCTTATTGCTTATAGCTCGTGAACTTCTGTGTGGAAGGCAATTTAAATAATAAAACTTGCTGTAAGTTTAATATTACATCCACAAGCATTATGCTAACTATTTGGCCGGGTGAATACCCAGTTGATTGATTTAATACGAGTAAGTGCCTTCTTTTAAAACTTTATCTAAACACTTAATAAGTACTCGTAATTGATATATCTTAATACTTATTAGTGGTAGCACCTTTGACAGTTATTCTACCCCCAAACAGTAAAAAAATTAGAAATATGCCGGTTTCCTCATGATGTTTTCGTTCACTGTTAAAGCCAGTGGTGATGACAATCTAGTGCATCTTAATTAGGAAAAAAACAGAAAATAAAACACTCAAGGCACTGCTACTACGGCTTGCTTTCATGTAGTGGTAGGACTCTTGCCAGAGTCCGCCTGGGGAAGTACCACACCTTTGCCAGTTATTCTACCGCCAAGCAGTAATGTGCAAACATTACTGTGTTCCGGTTTGATGGGTAATGTTTCCAGAGAAATTACAGGGCTTAGAGATGTTACATCTTATATCTCTGGGTGACGAGCGCAGTGCAGTGCTACGTAATGATCTGGACTCTTCATGTTCCAATAGCTGAGTGTCACGGAGCTGTTATTACATTACCTGCTTGTCTAGTCACTTCTTATTTATTATTCTACTAAACTGTCATTTTTTTTTTAAATAAGGAGCGACGAGACGATCAGGACATGTGCCTGATGGTAAGCAACATGCCTGACACATAACAGCACAGTGACACGCAGCTATTGGAACACGAAGAGTCCAAATCATTACCTAGCACTGCACTGCGCTCGTCACCCAGAGATCTAAGATCTTATATCTCTAAGCCCTGTAATTTCTCTGGAAACATTGCCCTTCAAACCGGAACACAGTAATGTTTGCACATTACTGCTTGGCGGTAGAATAACTGGCAAAGGTGTGGTACTTCCCCAGGCGGACTCTGGCAAGAGTCCTACCACTACATGAAAGCAAGCCGTAGTAGCAGTGCCTTGAGTGTTTTATTTTCTGTTTTTTCTTCTAATCAAGGTGCACTAGATTGTCATCACCACTGGCTTTAACAGTGAACGAAAACATCATGAGGAAACCGGCATATTCTAATTTTTTTTATCATCCAACCTACACTGGGACAGCGTGCTGAATCTAGGCTCTCTCTTTGTAAGAATAGGCCCCGAGGCCCAGCAGCGGGAACATTTAGTAGGCTGTATATAGATGTGGTTTATGGCTTTAGCGGTAAAGGAAATCGGCGTATTCAGAAAAACACATTTCAGGGATATGCGTCATCTGCTGCCATTCTGCACTTGAACAGCGTGATGATTTTCCTTGATTTTCTCCTTGTGGAAAAAGACCCTGAATCAAAGAAGTGGGTACATGTACGTATTTATGCTGAAATTGACATGAACTAGAACGAAATTAAATCTTTTTTAGTTACCATTCATTTTTTCGATTTTAAATTTGTCATATCCTATCATCACCCGACTTCTAGAAGCTGTGGCTAGAAGGGTAAGATTTTAAAATTATATATGTCAATATTTTGATGTTTGTTGGTCTAACACGTTGGTCTAACACTCGTAACACATAAACGGATCGGGTTGATATTTGGAAAACAGATTTATTAGAGATAGTCTGGAAGAAGACATAGGCTACTTATAATCCCGGAAAAACAACGGGAACTGGAACTACGCGGGTGAAACCGCGGGACGTTGCTAGTATTCTGTATGATTCTATGAGTCAATTCTTTTCATTTTATACCCATATTGAGGGCGTTGTGAAAACACAAGTAAGTCGCTATTTCGTAGTGGCGATCTTCTTGGATTTTTAAAGTTTTCATGTTATAATACATACACACAAATAATTAATAAACCACATTGTACAATAAATTTTACATTTATGAATTAAGAACCTTGTGTTTGCTGTATTGGCTCGGGTTCACTCTCGGAGAGCAAAATGCATGCATGTCTTCGTTGTTCAAATAGCATGGCAGGCCTGTTGATTACTATCAGTCGCACGCACTGCTCGTGCCTTCACACTACTTTTATGAAAAAAAATGATTCAGACGTGCTCCTTGAAACTCTCTGACAATCACGTAACAAAGATTTATCTTAATAATCGTAATATTGATCAAGTAACGATAACCCAGCAATACGTGCTAATATGAATGCTGACCGAACATGGAAAATAAAAATAAGTTAATTATTATTTTAACATGGAAACCAAATGAACCAAGTAAAACTAAAAAACGAGCAAATTTTAAACAAAATTGTAAATGAAATATTTATGTACTTTTTAGCAAGTTTTTAAAGGACAGTTTAGCCCTTTTGTTACCTTCAGCAGTTGGTTTTAGATGTCTTCTACTCTCCACCTAACTAAGGGGTAGCGCAGGATGCAGAACTGTGAAACATATCTGAAAGTATTACATTCATCTTTCCACACTCATAGCTCATCACCTACATACTCACTTACGTAGTCAACGCGTACTACGTATAGTGCAACTACTATTGCAAGGTTACCTCAGGTCCAAAGTGGCCTCGACTCATGCTGCACCAGGAGTGAGCATCAAGTATGGGTCTGGGATCCTCGAAGTGAGTGAAATACGGGCCTAGTAGGTGCCGCTACAGGACTACAGGTGCCAGAATACCTCCGTATTCTGGCACCTGTAGTCTTGTAGCCAGTATGAGGATTGGATAGCTAATATATGTCTATTTACTTTCATTTATTTCTTATCCTAATTTTTAAGTTTCGTACAGTAAATGTAAAAAATACAAACAGTATAAAAACTTAAAAACAAGGGTGCTGCCAGAAGCGAGGCAGGGTCTCAGCTACCATCTGACCTTTGATCCAACCGTGTAGCGAAAGTCTCTTAAGATGATGCTGGAGACAATTTGCTATAAAGTCGTTTGCCTACACGATTATCAGAACTTTGGTTGTGGAATCGACATCCCACATGGCTGTAACCTCGTGAGCCAAGTCAAGGTATTTGTGAGCTTGGCCTTCTCGGCTTTCACGAAGTTCTCGACATGTGGTATGGTGAAATCGACGATCACAGCCCGCCGCTAAGACCGGTCTACCAGCATAATATCAGAGCTATTATATTTGTGATGTCTATTTTATTATAATGTGATATCGGCTTTTATTTTCTTAATATTTGATACAAAAGAGCGTGAGTCAAAGACCTTGGAAGAAATTTAACATCACTACTGTATTAAACGGCGAAGTAAAATGCCAGAAGGATACCGGATCTTCCGGAAAAAGACTCATTGCGGTTGATGATTCATCAAACTGTACTTGGCCAGTGTGGTGTATGTTGACCTTGAGTATCTTCTTGTGAAAGTTAGGCCCCAAATCCCAGTAGTGAGAACGTAAAGTAGCCTACTAGTAATAGCTGTCCTAAGCTTTAGCTCACTTTTGGTTTCGTATACCATTTTCACATAGTACACAACATAAAACAATAGTAGCACGAGGAATCTTGAACGTGACATTTCGCTTCTTAAAGTCAGTACCCAAAGGCGTAACTGTACAGTATAAAAGATCTTTTTCACGTCATTTCAATCAATCCACTTCGAATTTTGAATAAATCAACACACTATTAACAAAGAGGATACATATACTTTATCTAAGGCTATCAATATTGGAAAAATGTTTAAACTTATCGTAGTATTGGCGTTGGTAGCTTGGGTTTCTGCTAAACCGGGAGAGTGCTGAGAAACCAGATGGAAGGGTAAGTCCGGGAAATGTATTACAGTTATTCAAAAAGATATTGGGTTTCATGTAATGAACTTTTAATGAAATATTTCTTCGGTACCTATGTCTGTGTTTCTATGTAAAATAAGTATGTATTAATTAGTTAGACGGGGCCTTTTCCGCACTTAGCCTCTCAATTGGGTAATTGTGCGTGGTATGTATTTATAATTAATAATGATCAGTCTATATATCAGCTATCTGGCTTCCATATAGATAGTAGTAGATACATTTAGATTTAATGTAAGGTGACCCAAATCTGCGATCAACGTTTGGGATGGAGACTGGCAGTTATATTTTTTTATTTTCTATTGTTATTTCTGTAGTCAGAAGAGACAGCGACTGCAAAGGTCTTAGTTTTGGACCGTGTCTTCGGAGTGGGGTCCAACAATAATTTTGTTGTAGAAAAAATTTTTTACTCAATAATTATTTTGTCATTGTCATTGTCATAGTACAAGCTTTGCTTAGTTTGGGGCTAGATATTATTGTATTAGAACTGTCCACCAATTATAGACAGGTACGGAAAACATAATTGAAAAACACCTATTTACATAGTATCCGATTCCGTTATTTTCCTGGGATACAAAATATCTTATGTGTTATTCCAGACTATTGTCTATCTATGAATCCATTTTCATACAAATCTTTTCAGTAGTTATTGCGTAAAAGAGTAACAAACATACATCCATAAATTGTTACAAACTATAGTGTTTATAATATTATTAGGATTCACTCATTGGGTGCATTTAATTTAATTTTCAATCTTATAAAAGATGAAATGCCTAAGTAAATTTTACGGCGTGAGTGATACGTGTTCAAAGAAAGTGTAAATGCCCAACAAGCTTTTGAAGGAGTAACAGTACTTTATTTACCTTTTCAGTCAGTCATCAAGTTTGCTGGTGAAGAAGGTAAAAAAATTTACGACACTATCAGGGAATGTGCAGGTGGTAAAGAAAATGCCGAAAAGCTGATGAAAATCGTTGGAGCTGGCAAATGGCTAGATGATGATGAATTCAAGAAATACATTAACTGTGCCTATATCAAAACCGGATACGCTTCGGAGGAGGACGGAAGAGTGGACATCAAAAAGGTGGCTATTCTCTTCCCAGAATCAAAAGAAATGGTCAATGTTTTAGAGAAATGTGACAAGGAACGCGGAGACACACCTGCTGAAACTACTTTTGAGTTCTTCAAGTGTTTCCAGAAAAATAGTCCTTTCCTAGTTGGATATCAGTAAAATGTGATTCAATAAAATTTGAACTAAAATAAAAAAATGTAAATAGAAATTGATAATCATTGTGGAACAAACGCATTTGAAGATATTGAATAAAATGTTACAATAATAATTATCAACCAATCTGTCGTGTCTTATGATTTATATATCCTTACTAGGCAGTGCTACTAAGGGCAGTTGTCTTGCTAACCGTTTGGCAAATGTCTGACTCCATAAAAATAATAAAAAAAAAACAAATAAAATTATCTATGACTCTTCGATAATTTTGCTGTGACACACAAAATATAATACAGTATTAGTAATGACTATAATGTAGTACTAGATGTGTATAATGTAGTAGGTAGGTACACTTTATAAATATAGCCACCTGATACATCATCAAAAAGGAATAAAAGTGGTCAAGTGCGAGTCGGACCCGCCCATGAAGGCTTCCGTAGCAGCAAATAGCATAATATTAAGTTCTTGTAGTTCGTTGTAACTATAATCAGAGTTTTAACAATAGTGAATTTATGACATATATTAAAATAAAACTTAGTTCTTAGTATGGGACAACCCCAAAATTTATTGTTTTTTAAAAATCTTAATGCGGTTCATAGAATACATCTTACCAAGTTTCAATAATATAGTTCTTATAGTTTCGGAGAAAAGTGGCTGTGACATACGGACGGACAGACAGACTGGCATGACGAATCTGTAAGGGTCCCGTGTTTTGCCATTTGGCTACGGAACCCTAAAATGCTTAAAGACGATTTGTGTTTGACTAATGTTACCTAATGTTAAACTAATATTATTTATTTAATATTTATTGCACAGTAACAAAAATAATGTACAAACGGAAAGCTTAATGCTAGGGCGCATTTTCTACCAGCTACCCGCTGAGTAGGACATTTAAATGTTATGTAGGCAAATATAAACAGTAGAAACTAAAATAATTTTGAAACAAAATAATGTGTGAAAAGTTTTAAAATGCTATATTATGTACACGTTAAATACTATATATATAACATTTAAGAATACGTAGAAATATTGGTCAAAAATACTAATAATAATATATACATCAATTATATACTTATATAACTATAATTATATATATTTTACATATATAAATACACACTAAAAAAGAACATAGGTATAGATAGCTTATTAAAGATGAGTAACTAACTATGATGGTGGTTCCTTTAAATAGTGCCCCCGTACATGCCTTTTGAAAGTATCTTTGGACGGAGCTTGACGAATACCCAGAGGGAGCTCATTCCAGAGTCGGACCGCTGCGACTCTAAATGAGCCACTAGCAAACGAAGTGCTAGGCTAGGGCAATTTAAGCGCAAGACACTACTGCTTCTTGAAGGGTTGATCCGAGTATCAGAAAAATAAGACACGAATTCTTTGAGATATGTAGGAGTCTTAGAATCATTTAAAATTGAATACAGTAAGCCGAGGATCCTTGCGTGACGTCTCTCCCTAATCTTAAGCCATTTAAGTTTAGCACGGTACTCCGATACATAATCATATTTCTTAAGCTCAAAGATGAAACGTATGCAAGTGTTTAGCAGTCGTTCTAGCTTATTAAGCAGCTCTTAAAATATTTTTTTTTTTGAAAAATTTGACATCAAGGTAATAAATGTCGGCGTAGTCGATAATTGGCAAGAGAAGACTATTTACCAATGCGATTTTTGTTTTGATGGGTAATTTTTAAGTCGAATTACTGAACGCAGAGAAGCATAGAATTTGCGGGAAACTTCCGTTATCTGAGATCTCCAGGTAAGATTTAATCAATTAAGATTCCCAGATCTTTAACAGTGGTGGAAAAAGGAATTCCACAGCTATTGTATTTCAGTGGCGTTACGGTGGTGAGATTAACCGACGTGAGCTCCCCACTATATTGACATCGATATTAATACGACTAGCAGCCCGTCTCGGATTCGCTCGGATAGTAACCAAAATATCAAGTGCAGTGCCATATGCTGGGCTGATTTGTGAATCTAAACCTTCCAGGGCCCTATCCAAGCGTATACAAAAAAAATAATTCAAATCGGTCGAGCCGTTTAGAAGGAGTTCACTTACAACGAAAAGTGGCATTGATTTATAATATATATATTTATAGATTAAAAAATAGGGGTTGGTGATAAAAGGGTAAAAATTTAGGGTTGTATGTATTTTTTAATGCCACAATATAAAAAATAAAAAAAAATAAAAATGTCCAAAAATTTATAAATAAATTTTGGGGGTGAACAACACTTAGGGGTGTGAAAAATAGATGTTGGCCGATTCTCAAACCTACTCAATATGCTCACAAAATTTCATGAGAATCGGTCAAGCTGTATCGGAGGAGTTTAACCACAAACACCGCGACACGAGTTTTTTAAATATTAGATACTAACGTCACTCGATTGTTTTGCCTTCCCGGAACATCTTCATTAACACTTAAACTTTTATAACTATTTGTGCTATGGTATTAAAGTTCGAACGGACTTTAAAGTATTATTACGAATCGTTGGTATGGGAGTATAGAAAAGTATTGTTTTTATCTAATATATAAAATTCTCGTGTCACAGTTTTCGTTGCCATACTCTTCCGAAACGGCTTGACCGATTTTGATGAAATTTTTTTGTGCTTATCCGGTATCTATGAGAATCGGCCAACATCTATTTTTCATCCCGCTAAATGTTAGGGGTACACCCCTAAATTTTTATTTTTATTTTTTAGACAAAATTTTTAATTTCTATTTTTTTATGACATACAAAAATACATAGAATCCTAAATTTTCACCCTTCTACAATCAACCTTTATTTTTTAATACCCATTTTAGTAATTTAATCATTTTTCCTCTCCGGTCGAAAACTGATCAATCGTCATTTAATTAGTTATCCCCGCCAGATGTCTACAGGTGTCACTTCTGACCCAGTAAACAGCACGATAATTTGGGGATCAAAAGTAGCCTATAGCAAATATTATATAGTTTGAACACGCTAATCTCGGGAACTACTGGACCGATTTAAAAAAATCGTTCACCCGTCTTTCATAAGTTCGTAATCCTTGAACGCTGTAGGTTATATATATGTACCACGGGCGAAGCCGGGGTGGGCCGCTAGTTAAAATATAAAATTCTAATATCCACTTGTATTAGTATCATAAATTGTTCAGCAGTTACCTACTATAGAATCCGAAGCGGTATCATTTGTACTAACAGTTGAAGTAAAACCGAGAGAATTAGCTTGTATGTTTACTGGTTGTACTAGAGGTACAAAGTTGTATCATTTGTACAACTAGTTGTACTAGTCAGTTGTACTATTGATACAGAGCGGACATTTTCAGACACTTTTTGACATATTTTTTTCTACGTAAAAAACCAACTTCGTATTTCAAGGAATGTTCTCAAAAAAAATTAGCAAAATCGGTTCCGCTGTTCTCGAGATTTCAGTTTTCATTATTCAGTGATTCATTCTTATATTATTTATTAGTCATTGTGTCTTGAGTTCTATGGAAAACTCTGTGAATTTATTTAATCCATAATTGGTACAAAAATGTTCACAAAAAAAATGAATAAAAAATACAAATCAAACAAGAGACCACCGTGCACTGACCCCTGCCCGAACGTGGCCAGAACACTCGCTGCGTTCCCCTTCTGTATGGGCACAGAGATCTGCTGAGTCAAAAACCATCCTACTCGATGGTCACTCGTCTTCTCCCCTAAACGGTCTCTCAAATCCGCCACAAACTTCTTTGCTTCCGCACTCCACGGCCCTGCACTATCCATTCTTACATTTATATTATACGAGGGCCATTTGAAAAGTTCTTAGCAATTTTGAGTTTATTTTAATTTTTCAACATACTCTCCTCTGAACTCAAAACACTTTTTCTATCGACCCGGTAAGGCCTCCATACCCGTTTTAAAAAAAAAAATCGTCTATCTCCTCAAAATAAGCGTCCACGGCGGCTATGACCTCTTCGTTTGCAAAAAAATGTTTCCCACCAAAATTTTTTTCAGCTTTGGGAATAGATAAATGTCTGACGGTGAATATGGGGGATGAAGTAACAATCCAAGCCACATTGATGGATTTCTGCCATGGATTGCACAGAGGTAAGAACGCGCGAATTGTCCTGATGAAACAAGACTTTTCTTCTCAACAAACCTGCAGGTTTTTTTTTAATTCTTCTCTCCAACGACGCAACAGGTTGCAATATTAATCGGAGTTTATTGTTTCCCCTTTTTTTAAATAATCCACGAGAATTAAACCCTTTTCATCCAAAAAACGGATGCCATGACTTTGCCCGACGATAAACCCACCTTTGCCTTCTTTGGAGTGGACGATCCTGCTCTTTTCCATTATTTCGACTGTTCATTTTATCTCAGGTGTATTGTGGTGAACCCAGGTTTCATCAGGTTATAAATCTTTCAACAAATTCTATTGGGTTAGCTTCATATAACTCTAAATAGTCGCGAGAAGTTGTGAATCGGTTGCGTTTTTGTACCCGCCGCGCAGACATCTTAGAGAATCCAAGTTCAGTAGTAATTAATGTGTTCCCTCAGATGAGATGCCTACAGTCTTAGCTTTCTCCTCGACAGTCAACCTTCGCTGAGATAAAATGATTAGTGGAAGCAGTCGAAGGCCGGCCACTACGGGGATCATCTTGCATGGACTCACGACTACGTTTAAACTCTGCTATCCAGATTTTACAGTCGCATACGAAGGAGAGGACTCACCCAAAGTAGCAGACATGTCTTTATATATAGCTTTTGGAGTTAAACCTTTTAAATTCAGGTATTTATCACTGCACGATGTTCAATTGAGGTAAATAGCTCTGACTTGACTTACGGTATCACGCGTAAACGAACAATGAGTTACTGTGAATAAACTAAACTGTGCATACTTGTTGCTAAATAATGGAACTACAAAATGAGGGTAGTTATAAAAAACCAATGACTTTAACATGTTAGGCTAAGAACTGTTCAAATGACCCTCGTAGATGTTACTAATGTTGATGTTGTGAAACCAGTGTGTCCTAGTGGTACGAACATCTGAATTGACAAGAATGAGGTTGTTAGTTCGATTTTTTTTCGTTGTCACCTGGGTTTACGGAAAGAAAATATTATGAGAAAACTGACATGTTCCAATAAAAAACTTATTTTGGTGATGTAACTATGTCATCCACCAAACCGCGCTTGGCCAGCGATTAGTCAGTTGGTAGATTTTGCCTTGACTCATTCCTTGTGAAGGTAGGCTCCGAGTCCTAGCAGTGGTGACATAAAATGAACTGCTAGCTATTTTAAGCTATAGCCAACCTTTCGTCTTCGTAAACCATTTTCACATAACCCCGTAATACAGTAGCAAGATACAACAGCATCATGATTAATCTTAAACGTGACATTTGGCTCCTTTACATACCGTAACTATAGTATAAAAGATTTTTCTTCAGAGCATTTATATCAAACCTTTTCGGATTTTGAATAAAACAATACACAATATTTGAAAAATGTTTAAAGTTATTGCAGTTTTGGCGTTGGTAGCTTGGGTTTCTGCTAAACCGGAGAGTGCTGAGAAACCAGATGGAAGGGTAAGTCTGGAAAATGTATTTATTAAATTTAATCAAATAAGTCATGGGTTCTAAGTAACTAATAGTGATACGTATAAAAGTCCAGCATCCATCGCTTCCTACAACCGACTAGAACGGAAAGAGTGAGGCCACTCTTCCCAACGATAACATAATTCCGTGCGCCTATAGTTTGGGACATTCATTGATTTATGTTGATTGTTCGTATTAGTTCGTAAAACTTGATTTCGTGAAAAAAAAGATCACAAAAAATATCGAACCGTTAGAACGTTATTTTTATTTACGAGTAGATCATAATTAACTTACATAATAAAGTTATCAAATAATTATAATTATGAGTCATATTTTATATGTAGATTTCAATTGTGTGATAGTAGTAGCAACAATACGGGGCTTAGAAGTTTCGACTGACGTCACCTGTGGGTACGATTTTTACCCACAAGTAACGTCACGAATCCCACTCTAGAAATTTGATGATCTATATCTTTGCCAATTTTTAATAATTTGATAAAAGTATGTATTAGAACGCTTTATTTTTACCCTGTTCGCATCCCTATTTAATGCATTTATTTTAATTTTCAAATTTATAACATATCGATAAAGTAAAATATATGACGATACCATTAAGAAATGAAAAGAAGAAGAAGACCTTAATCTGCTGACTATCACTTTATTTACTTATTCTTTTTTCATTGTACAAATTAAGACTAAAACAAATTGATTTGTCAGATAAATTGCATGCTCTGGAAGAAGAGGTCAGTTTGTGTCCACTTTGGGTCCACTTTTAAAATGTTTTGTATCATCTTATCTTACCTGCAAACAGCAATAAAGATTTTTGTTTTAGTATTAATGGTACAGTCAAGTTCAATGTAAGTAACGATCCATCGAGCTTTAAAGGATGTAACAGTACCTTTCTTTTAAATTAAGAGTGTCGTGACGAGCAGGACATGTCCCTGGTGCCACATAACAACACAGTGACATGCAGCTATTGGAACATGAAGAGTCCAAATCATTACCTAGCACTGCAATGCGCTCGTCACCCAGAGATCTAAGATGTTATATCTCTAAGTCCTGTAATTTCTCTGGAAACATCGCCCTTCAAACCGGAACACAGTGATGTTTGCACATAACTGCTTGGCGGTAGAATAACTAGCAAAAGGTGTGTTACTTCCCCAGGTGTACTATGCCAAGAGTCCTACCACTACAAAAACTACTTTTTATTTTCAGCCAGTCATTAAGTACACCGGTGAAGAAGGTGAAAAAATTTATGGGTCAATCAGGGAATGTGCAGGTGGTGAAGAAAATGGCGAAAGGCTGATGAAAATCGTCGAAGCCGGCAAATGGCTGGATGACGACGAATTCAAGACATTCATTAACTGTTCCTTTGTTAAATCCGGGTACGCTTCGGATAAGGACGGAAAAGTAGACATCAAAAAGTTGGCTACTCTCTTCCCTGAACCAGAAGAGATGCTCAAAGTTTTGGAGCAATGTGACAAGGAACACACACCTGTTGAAACAACTTTTGAGTTCTTCAAATGTTTCCAGAAAAATAGTCTTTATCTAGTTGGATATCAGTAAAATGTGCAGTTTTGCCAGATTTTAGATAAAAAGAGAATATGTAAATAAAACTTGATAATTATTGTGTAACAAAACAATTAGAAGATATTAAATAAAATGTTTCAGTGATTATCATCAAATTAATCGAGTTTTAACATTTCTGAAGCCTTGTATATTTTATTTATTTTTTAAATAAAGAGTGACGAGACGAGCAGGACATGTACCTGTTGGTAAGCAACATGTTTGCCACACAACAGCACAGTGACACGCAGCTATAGAAACATGAAGAGTCAAGATCATTATCTAGCACTGAACTGCGCTCGCCACCCAAAGATCTAAGATGTTATATCTCTAAGCTCTGTAATTTCTCAAATTTATCTGGTCGTTGAGCGCACTGCAGTGATTTGGAGAACCAATTTTCAAATAGTTGTGTGGCACTGTGCTGTTAATGTCTTGCTCTTACCGTCAGTCTATCTCATCGTCATCATCGTCCTCAGGCCGTGGTCGTCCACTCATTGCGTGGGCATAACGCAATGAGTGGACTGGATGTTGCGCCACCAAATCCGGCCCTCGGCTCTCCGCATTCATCCGCTGTCCATCACTCTCTTCAGATTGCCGGTCTACCAAGCGGGAAGCCGTCCCAAAGTCTATCTATCTCAGTCTATTTATCTTACTAATATTAAATACTAGAATCGCCCCGCGGTTTTACCCGCGTTGTCCCTGGGCCCGTTGTTTTCCGTGTATTAAATCCTATGTGTTCCTCCAGACTATAATCTATCTGTGTTCCAAATTTCAACCCGATTTGCTCATACGTAATGATATAATTGAGCAACAAACGTCCAAATATTAACATTTATAATATTACTAGCTTTTACCCGCGACTTCGTCCGCGCCACATATTAAAGTAATTGAGGCAGTACCTACTAGTATGTCTACTACCATACAAATTCACGTTTCCTAATCAAAATCGGTCTAAGTCAAAGTTTTATATTTATTAATAAATGTACAATTTACACGACAAATTACAAAAAAAACTATGTTCTCAAAAAATTTATCAAAAACAGACTTTAATTTAAAATCATATTGGGACGGTCCACCAAATTTTATTAGAGTCTATTAGTAGATATTAGTAGATATATCGTCTGATTACATGAACGCAAATTTTAGTTTGTTGTTCATATTTCAAAAACCGCCGCACTGATTTCGATAAAATTTATATGACGACCTCTGAACTATAATCTACCAACCAAAAAAAATAACCATCTAAATTGATTCCCAATTGGAAATACAACTGGATTGATAACCTCCTCCTTTTTTGAATTCGGTTAAAAATAGCATACAAAGAGTGCAAAGATCCTTCCATGCACACTTTTACTCCTCATTTCCACTTTTTCAACTCTTTTCTGTGATAAAAAGTCGCCGTTGTCCTTTTCTAAGTCTAGTCTATCTGTGCACCAAATTGTAACAAACTCTTTATGTGGCTTAGGCGTTAGACGGCAACGAACAGAGAGAGCTACTTTCATGTATATAATTTCGTATTAGAATTGAAAACAGGTGTTCCTGATCATTTTATAGGAGGCAGTTGTAAAAGATTACCGAAAAGTAATACGTTTACTCCTCCAAAAACTCATTTTCTCAGTTCTTAATTTGCCTTAATCGAGCGTCCATCATGCATAACATTTGATTAGACACCATGGAAATCTCGTCGACTATCAAAAATTCTGTCTGATACGCCATTCAGTGGCTGCGCCCATCTAAAATATTGAGGTTGTATAGTGCACTGTATTCTTCTTGTCAAGCCCTTTTATTTGATACCCATGTTGATGGGATTGATAAAACCTAAGTTATCCGCCATTGTGTAGAGGCCGCCATCTTGGATTTTAATTTTATATAGTACGTTGTATTCTACTGGTTGAGCACTTTCATTTGATACCCATATTGATGGGATTGATAAAACCTACGTTATCCGCCATTTTGTAGCGGCCGCCATCTTGGATTTCAATTTTTTATAGTATACTAGCTTTTACCCGCGACTTCGTCCGCGTTACATATTTATTAAAGTAATTGAGGCAGTACCTACTCGTATGTCTACTACCATACAAATTCACGTTTCCTAATCAAAATCGGTCTAAGTCAAAGTTTTATATTTATTAATAAATGTACAATTTACACGGCAAATTACAAAAAAAACTATGTTCTCAAAAAATTAATCAAAAACAGACTTTAATTTAAAATCATATTGGGACGGTCCACCAAATTTTATTAGAGTCTATTAGTAGATATTAGTAGATATATCGTCTGATTACATGAACGCAAATTTTAGTTTGTTGTTCATATTTCAAAACCGCCGCACTGATTTCGATAAAAATTTTATGACCACCTCTGAACTATAATCTACCAACCAAAAATAACCATCTAAATTGATTCACAATTGAAATACACCTGGATTGATAACCTCCTCCTTTTTGAAGTCGGTTAAAATAGCATACAAAGAGTGCAAAGATCCTTCCATGCACACTTTTACTCCTCATTTCCACTCTTTTCAACTCTTTTTCTGTGATAAAAAGTCGCCGTTGTCCTTTCCTAAGTCTAGTCTATCTGTGCACCAAATTGTAACAAACTCTTTAAGTAGCTTAGGCGTTAGGCGGTAACGGACAGAGAGAGTTACTTTCATACATATAATTTCCATATTAGAATTGAAAACAGGTGTTCCTGATCATTTTATAGGAGGCAGTTGTAAAGATTACCGAAAAGTAATACGTTTAGTCCTCCAAAAAACTCATTTTCGCAGTTCTTAATTTGCCTTAATCGAGCGTCCATCATGCTTAACATTTGATAAGACACCATGGAAATCTCGTCGACTATCAAAAATTCTGTCTGATACGCCATTTAGTGGCTGCGCCCATCTTAAATATTGAGGTTGTATAGTGCACTGTATTCTTCTTGTCAAGCCCTTTTATTTGATACCCATGTTGATGGGATTGATAAAACCTAAGTTATCCGCCATTGTGTAGAGGCCGCCATCTTGGATTTTAATTTTATATAGTACGTTGTATTCTACTGGTTGAGCACTTTCATTTGATACCCATATTGATGGGATTGATAAAACCTACGTTATCCGCCATCTTGTAGCGGCCGCCATCTTGATTTCAATTTTTATAGTATGTTGTATTCTGCTTGTTGAGCCCTTTCATTTGATACCCATGTTGATGGGATTGATAAAACCTACGTTATCCGCCATTTTGTAGCGGCTGCCATCTTGGATTTCAATTTTTTATAGTATATTGTATTCTGCTTGTTGAGCCCTTTCATTTGATACCCATGTTGATGGGATTGATAAAACCTAAGTTATCCGCCATTGTGTAGAGGCCGCCATCTTGGATTTTAAATTTATAAAGTACGTTGTATTGTACTGGTTGAGCACTTTCATTTGAAACCCATATTGATGGGATTGATAAAACCTACGTTATCCGCCATTTTGTAGCGGCCGCCATCTTGGATTAAATTTTTTATATTGTATTCTGCTTGTTGAGCCCTTTCATTTGATACCCATGTTGATGGGATTGATAAAACCTACGTTATCCGCCATTTTGTAGCGGCGGCCATCTTGAATTTATAAATAAATGATACCGCTAGAAGCGTCTTGAAACGCTCTTGAGAGTAAATGGCTCAAACGGGTAAAAGTAAGGTGGCACTTCATATGCCGAAACATAAACACCGCACTTATGTAACCTGACACCCGTTTTCCCGCCAAATTTGTAAAACGCGAAAAGCGGCTAATGTATCAAGCGGTTATATAAGTATCCCCGTATAGTTAGAAATTATAAAATTGCTGGAACAAACTTTATCGACTCCATTTCAAGTGTCTAGATACAAAGTTTCATGTTTTTATCTTCAATAATATTGAACTTGCAGACTTTCACCCCCAATTCCACCCCCGTAGGTACAGTTCGAAACTACAAAACTGCTAAAACATACATTTTATGGTTTCGTGTTAAATATCTAGACGTAAAGTTTCATAGTCCTTCAAGAATGACGAAGTTTTCCATATAAACTTTCATCTCTTATTTGAACCCTTTCAACCCTTTTTTCGGAACAAAAAGTAGCCTATGTCCTTTCTCGGGATCTATTCTATCTATGTATAAAATTTCATCAAAATCTGTTGGTTGGTTTAGGCGGTAAAGACGGACAGACAGACAGACAGACAGGCAGAGTTACTTTCGCATTTATAATATTAGTATGGATTAACAAGGTCCCGTAACATAAAATATTTTTGTAACCTAAGGAATACGATACAAATATGTTTATATCGTTTTATAGTGTTCGTACCTACGTAAAACATGATCACTAGATACATAAGGACAAAATCAAACATTTTGAATAACCCCCAACTACTTCGGATTTGTAATTTGTACAAAATTCTACATAACTAGTCAAGCCCTTTCATTTGATACCCATATTGAAGGAATTGAGGAAAAATAAATGTATTTCGCCATTTTGTGGTGGCGGCCATCTTGAATTTTAGGCATAATGCATAGTATTCTACTACTCAAGCCCTTTCATTTGATATTCATATTGAGATAGGTTGTGAAGAAATATTTTGTCCGCCATTTTGTGGGGGTGGCCATCTTGATCCATCGATATTTACCAAACATAGTTAAGGAAATCTACACGGAAGTTGTTAACGTACAAATAAAAAAACCGCATCGAATTCGGCTCTTCCGTTTGAGCTCTACGGTGTCAAAGACAGACACACACAGACAGAGAGACAGACTTCGACGTCAATCTTATAACACCCCTTTTTTTGGTCGGAGCTTAAAAACAAATCTCTTTCTAGATCAGTTTCAGCATGAGTGTCTGTGTATATTATCACTTTTTATGGGTACTAACAGCGCCCTGCGATGTTACCCGCGTACTTCCCGTTCCTCGTACCTCATTTTCTCGGGATAAAAAGTAGCCGTTATGTTCTTCCAGACTATAATCTAACTGTGTTCCAAATTTCAACCTGATTCGTTTTGACGTTATGACTTGATTAACCAGCAAACATCCAAACATTGACATTTGTAGTATAAATAGTAAGTAGGATTGATAGACGATTTTATTTACGATAATTTTAGTGTCACAAAGAGCCATTCATAAAAAAAATATATGTATTAGTGTTAATTTTAAATTTGGAACATAGTTCGATTGCATTCTGAAATAGTACGCAGACTCCTTTTATAACCCCCGACCAAAAAAAGGGGTGTTATAAGTTTGACGTCGATGTATGTCTGTCTGTCTGTCTGTCTGTCTGTCGGTCTGTCTGTATGTCTGTCTGCCTGTCTGTCTGTCTGTCTGTGTGTGTGTCTGTCTGTGGCACCGTAGAGCTCAAACGGATGGACCGATTTCAATGCAGTTTTTTTTATTCGAAGGTTGATATCCGTGCGGATGTTCTTAGCTATGTTTGGTTAATATCGATTCAAGATAGCCGCCTCCACAAAATGGCGGACAAAATATTTCTTCACAACTTATCTCAATATGGGTATCAAATGAAAGGGCTTGACTAGTAAAATACAATACATAATAACAAATTTCAAATCCAAGATGGCCGCCACCACAAAATGGCGAATTACATTATTTTTTTTCACTACTACCTCAATATGGGTATCAAATGAAAGGGATTGACTAGTAGAATACTTTGCACTATGAAAATTTTTAAATCCAAGATTGCCGCTACCACAAAATGGCGAAATACATTTATTTTTTCACAACTCCTTTAATATGGGTATCAAATGAAAGGGCTTGACTAGCAGAATGTTGTACAGATTACAAATCCGAGGTAGTCGGGGGTTAATTAAATTTTTTAATTTTGTTCTTGTATTGTAGGAGAATGACAGGATCATTATCTACGTGGGTAAAACCGCTCAGATCGCTGGGCTTACCATCAGAAAACCGATAAGAATTTTACATCAATAAATTATGTGTATCGCCTGGGGAAGTACCACACCTTTGCCAGTTATTCTACCGCCAAGTAGTAATGTGCAAACATTACTGTGTTCCAGTTTGAAGGGCAATGTATCCAGAGAAACTACAGGGCTTAGAGATATAACATCTTAGATCTCTGGGTGACGAGCGCAGTGCAGTGCTAGGTAATGATTTGGATTCTTCATGTTCCAATAGCTGCGTGTCACTGTGCTGTTATGTGGCAGGCATGTTGCTTACCATCAGGCACATGTCCTGCTCGTCTCGTCACTTCTTATTTAAAAAAAATCGATGAAATGAAAATAGGTATGTCGTATGTGTATAGTACTACCAAGTGTGTCATCCACCAACCCGCACTGGGCCAGAGTGGTGGATTATGGCCTTAACGCTCTCCTTGCGAGAGGAGGCCCGAGTCCCAGCAGTGGGAACATTTAGTGGGCTGTTGATGATGTTGATAATTGTGTATACTTACTAGGTAGATCCTATAATTTACAGCTATCTTTAGAATAACTTGTTTCAGTAGCGTAGTTAGAATTGCTAATTTGATACTTAGAGTAAATGGGTTCTAGAAATAAGTAAAACGTAGAACTACAAAAAGTTATAAGATTTAATTTACAAAGAGTTTACATAGAGTACATTGTAGTATAGTGCACTACAAAATAAGAGTATGAAATTTTAGAAGTACAGCGAAGATATGAGTATAAAGTTCATATTAAAGTTACCGTGCAATTATGAGGTCAGGCATATGGCAGTAGCTGGCAACTGTTGTTGAACTTGTAGAACCATTTTTTGTCAAGAGCGGCCACAGCCCTTACAACGGTAAGCTCCTGTCAAGCCCATTATTTATATGCCATTGTGACAATATTCCAATGCCAATTGTATGGTAGTTAGTACTTGTAGTTCCATTAATTTCTTCTTTTTTTCTTTTCATTCTTCCGCAAAATTTCAAGCAATTATTATATTTTCTTCTTTACTTTCTTCCTTTGTGTTTAGATTCCCCACGTGATAAAAATTATATGTATTTTACACCAAAACTTTTATAAGTAGTTATAGAAGATAGATAAGTTAGTACTTAGACGTATAAAGTTATACTTCAAAATGAATATTTTTTGTGTTCTACCTTCCTAATATAGGTACATACATTTTGTACTCACTACGGCACTCGTAATCATAAGTCAGCGCATTCCGAGAAAGTAGGTTGGACACAGCTGCTATCGATGTCACACGTTGTCAGCAAAATCGTGCAGTATTACCTATATAAGATTCATAATGTTTTAGAGATCCTTACACTTGTTGTATTTTTTTTTAATTACTACCTACTTGAATCTTTCTTGTAAAATGCAGGCGTACTGTGGCGGTGTATGGTTACGCGCATCAGAATTTTCAGACAGATTATCCAGCCTTCCGTACGCACCAGTCATTCCTTCGCCTCTGTACCTCATACCATTCGTTTTCACATAAACATCATCTTATATATTTTCAAGGCTTTCATTTATAGAGTGCTAGCGGTGCCCCACGGTTTTACCTGCGTAGTTCCCGATCCCGCTATTTTCTTGGGATTAAAAGTAGCCTATGTGTTATTCCAGACCATTTTCTATATTTGTACCAAATTTCATCCAAATTCCTTAAGTAGTTTTTACGGGAAAGAATAACAAACAACCATCCATCCATACATATTCACAAACTTTCGCGTTTATAATATTAGTTAGACATGTCAGGGAACACAATACAATACAATACAATACAAAACACTTTATTACACTAAACATAAAATTAAACATTTTGGGTAAAAAGGCGATCTTATCGCTAATAGCGATCTCTTCCAGATAACCTTTAACGCTAAAACTATACGTTATTATTACCTTGTAGGTATAGATAGTGAATACGCCTTTACCCCTATACAGTAAACGGTCTCCAAAACAGTTGGTAACCCACTAGCCCACTACCTACGTAGCAGAGGGTAGTGAAAAACACAAAAAGATTTGCAATAACTCTACCCAATTTAGAAAAACCATCTCTTAGACTAAGAATGTAAAAGTAAAATGGATCGGAGGTTGCTGGGTCAGGTTTCGTTCTGGTCACTGGCGAAGGAACTCAACTGCAGGGGCGAAGAAAACTACCGAAGATGAATGCGTTGCCTGAGTAGGTTTTCCTTAATGGTTACAATCTTGGTGTCTTCTCCAATCAAGAGTGAATCGGTTTCTTCTAGGCAACCACGTTCGATCGCTGACTGTATGGTTGCAAAACAACAGGCGAGATGGCGGTCAAATGTTAACCTATAAAAGTTAGAAATAAAGGCTGCGCAGGCGCCGTGCTAGTGGCACGCGGTGGAGCGGCTTCCTGGATGCTTTGACGCAGCGGACAGGTATTTTCGCGGTTGTCGTTCGATGCGAATGTGTCGGTCTGACATGTACTCAGGAGATTGAAGTGAAAGCGGGTTGCGTGGAATAATCTACCGTTAAAAGCCGTATAAAGAAGAGAAACAGAAAGAAGAAGAAAAGGAACCCTGGAACAATAATCACGCATCAAGCACTAAAAGCTGGTTGCTCCAAGGAAAAACGAGCGGCAACTCGTACAAAGGGTATCGAAAAGATTTAAACCGGTCAAGTGCAAGTGGGGCTCGCACACGAAGGGAAATACCTACATCACCTGTGAAAATTGGAATTGTCTAGCTATCACCGTTCTTGAGATACAACCTGGTGACAGACGGACGGACGGGCGGACAGCGAAGACTCAGTAATAAGCCCCCGTTTTTACCCTTTGGGTACGGAACCCTAAAAATATACTATGTGAAAGTAAAGTTATAGTATATTATAGTAAAATTTTTGAATTTATTAATTACTATGGCTACAAAACTACGTGCCGACCTGGCAGCTTAAATATGAAAATTTATTTATTGGAACTGATTACATGATATCGTATGACAATGACTAACATGTAATACAAAATTGCTAGCTATTCAGTTAAATGAGAACTCTGTTTCCTATACTAGATCGGTTAAGTGTCATGGGAGACGGCTACTAATAATGTTTAACAAGTAGGTACATAATATTAACAAACTTTAAATTAAAGATGATTTTGACAATATGTTTGTAATTTAGGTGATAAATAGAAAAAAATAATGATTGTTATGGACCGAACTGCTTGTGTTTTGTTCGACCAACTTATCAGGAGAACGTAGCGATGACGCCACGATCGATAATCGTTGCCACCTATTACAAAATTAGACAACTGCGTGTGTGTTCTGTGGGCGTCAGTTGTTCCGCTTTTGTCCATTCAACTGATAAGATGGTGGCACTGTTTCACATAGCACAACGCAGTTAGTTTATGGCGCTGACAGTTGTATTTTTTGTCGTTGTCGTTGGATCATTTGCCAATAATGCATTGATTGAAATGTTACCTATGTTATGTGTTATAAAAGACACTAAATTCAAACTATTCAAAATGTACTTATCAATTTATATTAATTTATATTGATAAGTACATATACTTCAATCATATTTTTTTTTGATTTTTATTAATCCCCGACTTTTTATCAAAACGGATAGACCGTTTTCGATGTGTTTTTTTAATTTGAAAGTTAATTTCTTCCTTCTTTTTTAATTCCTTGCGGTGGTACTTAGCTATGTTTGGTTAAAATTGGTTCAAGATGACGGCCTCCACAAAATGACGGATAAAATATTTTTTCAATATTTAATCATATACATATATCCCCAATATGGGTATCAAATGAAAGGTGTTGCCTAATAAAACACTATGACAAACTTATATTCCTATATCGAGTACAAAGCTCAATTAGCTACCAAAAAACTAAATGTCCTCTCAAAGGTGCGAAGATACTTCAAGTTTGAACAGTTGTTCACGTTATTTCTATCAAGCACAGATTCGCTCTTGTATGGAGTACTTTTCGTACCTTTGGCATGGATCGGCTAAGTATCAGCTGGAGGCCATGAAATCGATCGAGAGACGAGCCAAAAGGCTCATAGGCACTCATGACACTCTTGTGCATAAAGACTTCAAAGATTTGAAAATCGCCCAAAAATTGCTAGACTATCGGTTTATTTTCGGATACATTTCGGAAAGTGTGTATCTGATTTGCGTGATCTAATGCCACCTTGCCCTTTTTTGTATCGAAATGCTCGTAGCTCGTGAAAGCGACATAGTTTCATGGTTGGCGTTCCAAAGACACGAATGAAAATATTTGACTCTACTTTGGTGATAAGAACGTCTAGGCTGTGGAATACGTTATCTAAGTGGGTTTTCCCCAATGATTACAATCCATATGTCTTCAAATCGCGAGTGAATCGGTTTCTTCTAGTTAAACACGCTCCATCGTAGACCGCATCGTCGCTTAACATCAGGCGAGATGGCGGTCAAATGTAAGCCTATATGTATAAGTAAAAAAATAACTTCAAATCCAAGATGGCCGCCAACAAAATGACCAATTACCTTTTTTTCACCACTCCCGCAATACGGGTATAACTTGAAAGGGCATTACTAGTAGAATACTTTACAAATTTCGAATACAAGGCAATTTTTTTAATTTTGTTCATGTCTGTAGTAAGTTCAAAATATCAACGGCACCGATATTAGAACTGTCCCCGACGCTTTAAATTTCTTGTTATTTGCACGAGAGTCTTGAGGCATTTAAATATAGGTAATACATTTTCAAATTAAAGCAGACTATTAATTTCTCTAGGATATTTTAATTTGAGTTTTACAAGTAGAATTACTAATAGGCATATAGCAAATTTAGCAATTATTTGTCTCCTTAGGCTGATTTAGCAAATACTACATGATGTTGTTTCAATAAACGTGATATTTAGCCAATTCCTCGTTAACTTAGTGCTATAAAAGATGTAATCAAAATAGCATTTCTTCAATTTACTGTAGAATTTAAGTGAAATTGGTATATTGTTATTACTTATTTGAAAAATGCTTAAATTTGTTACAGTAGTAGCCATAGTGGGATGGATAGTCGCAGAGCCAAACAGCTGTGAGCAACCAGATGGAAGGGTAAGTGTTAAAACCGCTATTTTAGACAAAAATATGGGTAATATATAGGTAGTAGTGGCTTCATTTTAGCTTCGCTAGTTCATGTCGTGGATAGAAGAACTACGTTTTAATTTTAGTTTAACTGAACTCGAACGCTTTATCTTATAAAAAGTAGCCTAAATCACTTCTTTTAACACCTAAGCTAGTAAAAATCCTGTTAAAATCAGTCCAGCCGTTTCGGAAATTAAACAGAACAAATAATCTGACAGGCTGATACCTATACCTACACACAATTTTTTTAATGTAAATACTGCATATACTTTTACTAGCAGCACTAGTAAAGTCCCGTTATTTTCATTATGAAAAGTAGCCAGTATTATTCCGGACTGTAATCCATCCGATTTCCAAATTTCATTTTCGACGTGATCGAGCAATAAAGATTCAAAGTTTCTCATTTATAAAATTAGTAGGATAGTGAGAGATGCATTTTGTAAAAATATGTTTATTTCGAATTTCAAACAGACACTTCAATTTTATTAGTATGTATTAGATTTTACCTTAGACATGTGCATAGAGTAAACAAAATTAATGCAGACCAATTTGCAGGCATTATTATACATGAACTTATGCTAAATTTGAATAGGTAGGTAATATTTTGCAGAATTGCATATTGAAAGTAATAACATTATTGTGGTCTGTAGTTAATCATAGACAACTGTAAATTGCAAATAACGATAAAAGACAGAAATCAGACGGTGGTGGAAGTGCTGACGACATCGAAGTGATCTGTATCCACTCGTAAATTACGCTCATTTCGAAATTCACTAAAAGGCTCTTTTTAGGTGACGTATGTCGGATCGCTAAATTATAGTCGAGGAAGGTCGATGGCTGACACAAGCGTCATATCATGAACGCGTTCTGCTTGGGGGAATTAGACAACTCACAATATTATATAAAATAAATAAATTTTAGTGTACCTTTCCCACACTATACCATCTCTGACGAGACGGACACGACCTTTGCCTTATGGTAAGCAACATGCCTGCCACATAGCAGCACAGGAACACGCAGCTGTTGGAACATGAAGAGTCCAAATAATTACCTAGCACTGCACTGCGCTCGTCACCCAGAGATCTAAGATGATGATCTAAGAGATCAGAGATAAGATGTAATTTCTCTGGAAGCATTGACCTTCAAACCGGAATACAGTCATGTTTGCATATTACTGTTTGGCGGTAGAAGAGTCAAGCCAAGAGTCCTTCCACTACAACATAATAACTAGTAAAAGTAGAATACTTCCCCAAGTGGACTCTGTAAAAAAGTCCTAGCACTACTAAACTACTTTAAACCAGTTTTTAATATCGCAAAAATTGTAGGAAGGCTCTTTTAATGATGCCCATCCAAATTCTTAAGATATATTTGGGTTATCTTGTTGGTAAATCAGCTTAAAAATATCAAATAGGTATTTGCCAAGCATTTCTATTTGTTTCAATTACGTGGCACGGTATCGAGACATGTTATGATTTGTAAAATATTTTATAAACAATTTTTTTTTTCAGCCCGTTATTACATTCGAGGGTGAAACTGGTGACGCGATTTACGCAGCTGTAAGGGGTTGTGGTGGTAGTGAAGAGAACACTGTAAAATTAATGAAATTAATCGGAGCCGGTAAATGGCGCGATGACGACGAATTCAAGAAATTCGTTAGCTGTGGTTATCTGAAAGCTGGATTTGCCTCGGAACTAGATGGAAGTGTATACATAGAGGCGGCAGCTAAGCTTTTCCCGGAACCTGAAGAGATGCTCAGCATTATGAAGGAGTGCGACAAGTTACGCGGAGACACACCTACAGATACCACCTTTGAGTTTTTCAAATGTTTTCAAATAAATTCTCCTTACCTCATCGGATTTGTTTAAAGAATATTTGTCAGAAATTTTGACAGAAATAAAATTAGAAAATTCTTTTGTCTTGATTATTTCTTCACAGAGCAAACAAATTCGAAACCTATGGTTTCTTTATGGATTGTTCCTCAATCACGCCCTAACATCTGAATAGATTGGGCTGAAATTTGGACCACCGTACCTTATAGTACCGTACCTTATAGATTATAGTCTGGAAAAAACACATTGACTTTTTGATCCCAGAAACCAACGGGAACACGAACTACGGGAGTAAAACCGGCGGACGCAACCAGTGCATAATATTTTAGCAAGTACAAATCTTCCTCTAGATTCATAATACAGTTTTAAATAATCAGTCTATAGGTATTCGTCCTCTACTATTATACATAGGACAGTTCGAACGGATTGCAAAAGTTCATCATCAACAGCCCACTAAATGTTCCCACTGCTGGGACTCGGGCCTTCTCTCGCAAGGAGAGAGTTAAGGCCATAATCCACCACGCTGGCCCAGTGCGGGTTGGTAGATGACACATGACTTGGAAAGATTCTAGGTACACGTCGGTTACCTCACGATGTTTTCCTTCGCCATTTTAAGTTAGCGGCATTACGCACATGACTTCGAAAAGACAGTGGTGCGTGTGGGTTTGAACCCGGGGTCTCCGAATCGGTAGGTGCCGTTCTCCCGACTAGACCAGCCGTAACTCGTAGACCAGCCGCAACTCGTAAACCAGCCGTAATTCGTAAATAATACGCAAGTCTAGTAGTCAAGTAATAGTTATATCAAAATTGTTTAGATTTTTCAATAATTGTTATTAGGTTTGTTCATATAGTCTGTCTATCTATCTATTATTTTTACCCGACTGCGCGACGCAAAGGCGTGGTAATGTGTTTATTAATATTTTCAAATAACCTCATGTGTGTCACACAACGATATTTTTAACCCCCGACTAAAAAAAGGGGTGTTATAAGTTTTGACGTCGAAGTCTGTATGTCTCTCTGTCAGTCTGTGTGTGTGTGTGTCTGTCTGTGGCACCGTAGAGCTCAAACGAATAGGCCGATTTCGATGCGGTTTTTTTATTACAAGGTTAATATCAATGCGGATGTTCTTAACTACGAGTATGTTTGGTTAATATCTATTCAAGATGGCCGCCTCCACAAAATGGTGCACAAAATATTTCTTCACATTCTACCTCAATATGAGTATCAAATGAAAGTACTTGAATAGTAAAATACTTTGCACTATGACAAATTTCAAATCCAAGATAGCCGCCACTACAAAATGGCGAATTACATTATTTTTTTCACTACTACCGCAATATGGGTATCAAACAAAAGGGCTTTAATAGTAGAATACTTTGCAACATGACAAATTTCAAATCCAAGATGGCCGCCACCACAAAATGGCGAAATAAGTTTATTTTTTTACAACTCCCTTAATTTGGTTATCAAATGAAAGGGATTGACTAGTAGAATGTTGTACAACATATCAAATACTTACAATAACAAATCCGAGGTAGTCGGGGGTTAATATTTTTTTTAATTTTGGTTTAATTTCAAATTTTAGACATTCCGTTAGTTACTAAATACTGACAATATTGTTTTGTTCAAATTATAATTTCAGTTATGTTGTTTCAAATAACTTTTTCGCATGAGCGCTCTTTGAAGGTTCTCACAGGTAGGTGAACACATTTTTTAATAACAGCTAACCATTCATTGTTATGCTATAGACTTCTCACGAAATGATAAATAAGCAAAATGCGAATTGAACTTTTACACTGAAAGTTCCGTACTACATTAATCGAATTTTCAATATTTCCGATTTTAAATTCATACCGTACACCTAAAGCGTAACTCGAACTTAGACTGTTTTTGTTTTATTATTTTTTTTTTCTAAATGTATATCACCTGTAGGTTGTATATAAGAACTAGCCGAAAAATTAAAGGCCCACTATCAATGGCACAATACTTGAACTTTTTGATATGACAAGTAAATTCTTAGCTAAAACAACAGGGATGTCAACAAGTTTTTGGTATTGACTTCTAATTACATATTATTAACCTTTAGTAGTGGTAGGACTCTTGGCAGAGTCGGCCTTGAGAAGTAACACACCTTTGCCAGTTATTCTACCGCCAAGCAGTAATATGCAAACATTACTGTGTTCCGGTTTGAAGGGCAATGTTTCCAGAGAAATTACAGGTCTTAGAGATATAACATCTTAGATCTCTGCGTGACGAGCGCAGTGCAGTGCTAGGTAATGATTTTGACTATTCATGTTCCAATAGCTGCATGTCAGTGTGCTGTTATGTGGCAGGCATGATGCTTACCATCAGGCACATGTTTTGCTCGTCTCGACACTCTTTATGTAAAAAAATATATACATCTAACACCCCTTAAGCATAAGATAGATAAAATGTGGTCGCGGGTTGAAATTATTTAGAACGTTTATACACGCCCAAGTTTTTTTAAATTGTAACAAATTGTACGGAACTCTAAAAAACGATTTGAATATAGGTGAGTTTCTATCTTAGAATTTACATTTATATACATTTGTAATAGAGGCGTCAAACAGTTTAAGGATTTCACCCAAAATACGAGTATACGCATCAACCTGTGTTAGGTACTTCAAGTGTTAAAAATTATTGTTTGTATTTCATTATTATTAATTATGATGAAACGGGTTTATATAGCCGTGTTTACTATCGTGGGATTTGTATGCTCATCGAATATAGAAGTAACTAATCCAAAACAAGTAAGTAACCTAGGAGCATCGTCCATCGGGGTTTCTTTTTATTCGACTTCAAAACAAGAAGGTTCACAATTCATTTGTATTTTTTATTTGTATGTATGTTAGGCGATAGCGCCAGCAATTTTGAATCGATTTTGATGGTTATTTTGCTCAGAGGTAATCACATGTAAATTTTATCGAAATCAATGTGGGCGGTTTTTGAAATATACAACAAAAATCTATAATTTGCTTTCATGTATTTAAACGACGTAGTGATAAGATGCTTTTGAAATTTGCTCGAGTGTCTAAATTTCATTTTTTACAATGTGTTTGTTTTATTGGAGAAAATGGATTATTTCTAAGAAAATTTACTTTGCAATGCGGTTTCATATTTTATTAGGCTACGTATGAAAAGATTTTTTTGTGAGTCATCAGATTAAAATACATACTTTTACCATCCGATGGGTAGATTTATCGCTTTCTTACATATGTTGACATATTGGAACTTTTTGACTTTGTTTGACGTGGCAAATGTCGAAAGTTTGATAATCAGATTAAATGTTTGCTATAATTCTACCCCGCTACTCAACAGCCAGGTATATACATCCATGTTGGGGTATAAAGAGCTAGAGTAGAAGGGAGAGATATGTAACAAGTTATCAGCTGGCCTCAAATTCCTACTTAAATTTTCCAGCCAGCACTCGGAATATAATCATTATAAACCATTATTACCATTATAAACTTTGCTTGCATTTCGCCGATTTTATTATGGACTTTGTTGAGGTCATTTTGAATGAATTATCAACTACTTATCAGAGATTTTTGTTTCAGCAAGTCGTGAAATTTCCCGATGGACCCAGAGCCATAATTTATGTAGCGATACATCTTTGTGCTGGTAGTGACGCAAAGGCAACAGAGTTTATGAATGTAGTCCAAGCTGGCAAGGTTCGAGAAGATGACGAATTCAAGAATTTTATCCATTGTGCTTACGTTCATTCTGGGTTTGCTTCTGAAACCGACGGTAGAGTTGACGTGGTATCATCAGCGCCTCTGTATCCGGATCCCATTAAAATGCTTGAAATTTTGAGGGAATGTGACAAGAAACGAGGACCGAACCCGGTAGAAACTACTATTGCATTCTTTAGATGTTTTCAAGAAACTTTTCCTTACCTTATTGGATATTCATAACAAATTTAAGTGATTTTAGAAATATAGCAGTGTCAGGGAATCGACTGAGCGAAAATTATGGAATATCGCTCTGGCTCGTAGTGGGTTTTAAAATTGGCTATTGCTATAGAGTGGAACAATCTGCTAAGGTGATGAGCCGACACAAAGGTGTCCTTTGACATCTTTGTGACGGCTGCCACTTATTTAACCCTAGAAGCCCAATGTACGTCGTTTTGACGTGCACACCGACAAAAATCGCTATATTTTCCACACGCATGGTTGAATCGTCACGACGTTGATTCGAGACGTCGGGTCTCGAATCAAATTAGGTAATGCCCATCAAGACTTAATTGGAAACGAGAGAGAGTAATTTGTTTTCAATCATTAAAGTACTGATCAGTAATGTATTTATACTTTATTTGAGCAAGTCCACAGACTGAGGGGTCCATCACCTTTGTCATATGGGTTCTTTTTTTATTACATTCATCCTGGATTGAAAGAAGAAAAGGAAAATATGGGGGAACATTTATTAGTTTAGCGTTTAGCGTAACGAAGCCATTTTTTCTACTATAGGTTATAAACTGTCCTGTAATGGTTCCCTTAATGACTCGGGAAGTGAAATTATTGTAAATGGCTTTTTCGACCTTCTCAAGTTTCGTCTTTAAGAGGCTTTCACTTCCTAACCTATAGGAGTACTTATCGTCATGCTTATAACCCGGAGTGTCTCACCCGCTTTAGTACTCAGATGTGCGATCAGCGCACTTGCCTGTGTGAAAGGTGTCCGACCTTCCGAGTACAACCGTTTTGTTTTTCGATTGGGTTGCGGTCTGTTTGGACTGAATGTTATATTGTACTAAAACCGTAATGAACACATCTTTAAATGACCTTTTCCCACAATGACTGACACTCTGGGTTATGAGCATGACGATAAGTACTCCTATAGGTTAGGAAGTGAAAGCCTCTTAAAGACAAAACTCGAGAAGTATTTTGCGGTACTCCCATTGAACAGGCAAGACAATCTAGGCAACAGTCAGACGCGTTCCCACTCCCAGGCATGATGAGTAATTTTCTTCTTATAAAAATAATACTCCCAAATATTTTTGTAAGAAGGAACATAGTTTCATTTGTTGCTCTCAATAGATTAATAGATCAATAGATCAGCATTCTAAGTAACATTAGCACAAATTTTAAAAGACAAAGATATAAAGTTTCATCTTAGATGGAATTTGGAACAAAAAACAGTACTGCTTCGAGAATGTTAGTGCTATAGTTTTCCAGTGTCATAGTATAAAAACATTCATAAAATATAACAACAGTACATGTTTAACCATCAACATCAGGACTCTTACTAAAAGTAGTTTTTCACAAAACTGAAGTAAGCAGCTTGAGACAGCAGGCCCAGGGCCCAGAGGAAGAGTGGTTGTGGCCGCAAAGTGAGGAACCTACTGACTATGCGCACTGAATATGGTTACCTTAATAATTTTATTTATTATTGCTTTCTACACCTGACTCTTGATCCAACCGTCTAGCGAAAACCTCTTAAAACGTGGGCCGAGACATTTGGCTGTAAAGCCTTACACCCGACACAACTGTGATGATATTTCTAAAAACCAAATGATTACAAAACAAGAAAATACATTATTATTCACAAATACTTAATGTGGTTAGAGAAAATATTCAGAGCTGTAAAGGCGGCGGCTCTTACCTCGACTGCAACACGAGAACGAGACCGGAGACCGCGACAGGCACTTGACATTGTAGCTTGTCTCTGACCGATACATATTATGTCACGGTCCCACGTCGCGGTCGCGGCGCGAACTGGCGCCTAAACAACTATACATAGCTATAATGTCAAGTGCATGTTGTGGTATCCGGTCATCGTGGTCTCCTGTCGCGGTTTCCCAGTCGGGATCTCAGCGTGAACCGCCAGCTTAAGAAATATTTTACTTATCATTACGAACAATGTTTATTTGTGGAGTTGACCTTGAAGTCGTAAAAACAAATTCAATGGTTGCATGCATTTTGTCGCATGCATTTTGTCGTTTCAAAGATAATTTTAATTTGAAACCATTTATTTATTTGACATTTTTCAATTGTACAAGCAGTTCATATTGCTAAGCATTACACTGGCTTGTGATGTCTTAATATCCTGTAGCAATACAAAAAACCTACATGTTACATGAATTTATTTCTGAAAAAAGAAAATGGAAACCAAGTCATATAATTAATATTATTATGGTTGGTGAGTTGATTTTACATATGTAACTTATAACAAAACACAAGACCGAACACAAATTATCTAAAATGAAAGTCTATATGGTGTATTTTCTTGGAAACAATCATAAAATTTGATACAGTATTCTTCAGGGTCGTTAGTTACTATATTTTTGTCGCATTGTGACAAAATTTTAAACATGAGCACTTTATTTGGGAAAATGGAAGCTGCTTTCTCTACATTGATCCTTTTCCCATCTGCTGTCATGTATTTTGCTTCTTTGATAACACAATGTATGATTTTTTTGAATTCAGTGTTGTTATTGGTTTCTCCTTCACGAATCATGCGAATAATGTCTGGAACTCTGTCCTCTGGGACGCAAACTTCTTTTATAGCTTTTGCTATGTCGAATGCTATCTCGGGTGGTAAAGTGATGGCTGTCTGTAAAAAAACATTATTCACTATTTATTAAGTATAATAGCAAAGTATTTCAGTTACAGTCGGGGCCTGAGGTAAAGAGCGGGAGCATCTCTCCTCGCTGTCCGCATGTCTTACCTTGCACGCCTGCAGCGTAGGCTCTGCAGTCGGAAATATTTAAAAATGTCGATGATTTTGGTCTAACCATACACAGAACCATTGTAGAATTTTATTTAACAAAAAAACTGTTCTGATATCCATTAAACTCTTAGCCATTATTCGAGAGAAAATCGAGTTTCTATGGGGAATGATTACTTAGTTTAAGAAAATTATTGTAATAAGACATGGGGTATTATTGGCATAACAACTGCAGATTTTTAGTGGAACTGCCAGCTGTTGCATATACCTCTACATGGTCAACTTATTTGCGGAAAATCAAACGCCCCAATATCCAAACATTGACATTTAAAATATTTGTTATATAGTAGGATTCATTGATTAACGATGTGACGTTGCCGCGACGTCTATTCCGAGAGCTGGGTGCAAAATTTGTGTATTTTTTAAGGCAAGCTGAAAACTTTTCACATACTTCTCCTAATATATTAATATATTCGGAGGTGATGACCTGACTGGCGAGTAGCGGGGCAAAATGAATCCCTCAATTTAGATCACCTGGCAGACATACCAGACCTGGCATGTCATACTCCCTACAAAATAATCTCTTTTTGAGAATCCCTATATTTTTATTATAAATAGCACCCATTTTAAGCTTCAATTTGCCTCAAAGGCTTTTTTTTATATTTTATGCAGCACATATTTGCACGCGCCTGGCAATGTTAAAATCTCGATTAAATCATCTGACTTTATTTTTTTTTAATCTTTTAACAACAACAACATATAAAAATTGCATATTGCCTCAAACAAACCCACTGAATAAAAAAAAAATAAGTATGGATCCATTTTGCCCCGTCTCTCACCACCCAGATCTGCACCTCCGTTTTTGGGTATAATGTGCTGCTATCTATCAATATAATATAAACAATATCAATCATCAATATCAATGTAATATACAAATAAAATCTAATATATGATAGCTGCCAAATTTTCAGCTTTTCTTAAACACCTACCCTCAGCACACAGTCAATTCTACGGCAAGTCGTTTACTTTTCAGCCTGTTCAGCTATGGAACGCTTGGTCTGTGCCTACTAGGCAAGCTCCATCGCTTGCTGATTTTAAAGAACACGTAAATCAAATTTACTTTTCGCGGTCGTTTTCTAGTTGAAGTAATGCTCTTAACTCTGTATGCATACTTAAACTTTTAATTTATATATTAGAATATATATACATATTTCATTATATTTACTGTATTATAATTTAGTGTTTATATAATTAGGATGTACAATTATTTTTATGTAGGTTTATCAGTATATTATTAATGTAACTTTTAGTTTTTTTTGTAATGTTATAGAAGTATCCACCTCTTTTATTTGCACTACCCGTTTTCCTATTTTCGTATCTTTTTCCCATTCTACGGTTGCCTGGAAGAGATCGCTTTAAGCGATAAGGTCGCCCATTGCTACTTTAATTTTGGTCTTTAAGTTTTTATGTCTTTTGTTTTAATTTAAGTGCAATAAAGAGTTAATCTATCTATCTACCCAAAATGTCCTATTAGCTCTCGGAATAGTCGAGATAATGTAATAATTTGAATTGAGATTAAGGGCAGTGTTAGATGTTTTCAATGATGAGTGGGCTACCAAGTAAAACACGCAGCAAAACCTCTCTAGGTTAAAATATTAAAATTAACTTACTCTCACTATTTCACAATTAACTGCAGAAACAGCGCAAATAAAAAGTAATATCTTGAACATGTTCACAATTAAAAAATACCAATGCCAATTTTGTAAATAATAGAAATTGCGGCGTATGCACTTCCTTTTATATGATACTTTATCTGGTTCAGGTCTATGAGGTCAAATACAATTAAGATATCGAAGTTTTTTTTTATAAACATTAATGTATTTGGAAGTTATACGACTTGATATTTAAAATCATAAACAATATTTCTGAGAATATAATAAAATGGTTTAAGAGCCCGTGAACCCCAGACCTTCGTTATTTTAACAAAGCCGAAAGTTTGTCACCGCATACTCCCAACACTTGTAAGATCGATGGATCATTATTTACTGTTTATCTCCTAAAGGCAAGATGATCTAAACTTCATGATAATCCATCATTTTTATTCTTATTCAAGAGCATGCGCTGACAAACTTTCAGCTTTGAGGCCCGTGAACAAAATTTATGGGTCATATGTTATACCAGGAGACCTATGTAGGATGATAGAAGGGTATAAATTAATAAGATTCAGCACTATGCCGTCACTTGTAAGCTGTCCAACTGAGTGCAGTTGAAGAAGAGGGGGGGGGGGGGTTCTAAACCTTTTATAATTTCTCCTTGTTGTATGATTTTGTACGGTATTGCGAAATAATGTATTAAAAGAGGTATTGAAACTGTAAGGAACCAAAACCTCAAGAGGTTTCATTACCTCTTTTGATCTATTATTCCGCAGCCCCGAACAAAAATCATGCGTCAAGGAGAAATGATCGAGGTTTAGAAACCCCCTCTTCAACTGCACTCAGTTGGACAGCTTATAGTTGACGGCATAGTGTTGAATCTTATTATTTTATACCCTTTATCATCCTACATAGGTCTCCTGATGTATCATATGACCCATAAATTTTGTTCATGGGCCCGCAGTCTATAAAATAATGGTGGACTGGAGATCACAAGCTCTAGCTCTGAACGGTTTCCTTACAATAAGCGCCTAATCGTCGTACTACAAATTACTTAATCTCTTTTTAACCCCCGACCAAAACAAGAACAAAATTACAAAATTTGATTAACCCCCGACTACCTCGGATTTGTTATCTGTACAACATTCTACTAGTCAAGCCCTTTCATTTGATACCCATATTAAGGGAGTTGTGAAAAAATAAATGTATTTCGCCATTTTGTGGTAGCGGCCATCTTGGATTTGAAATTTGTCATAGTGCAAAGTATTCTACTAGTCAAGCCCTTTCATTTGATACCCATGTTGTGGTAGTAGTGAAAAAGTAATATAATTTGCCATTTTGTGGTGGCGGCCATCTTGGATTTGAAATTTGTTATTATGTATTGTATTCTACTGGTCAAGCCCTTTCATTTGATACCCATATTGAGGTAGGCTGTGAAGAAATATTTTGTCCGCCATTTTGTGGAGGCGGCCATCTTGAATCGATTAACCAAACATAGATTAAGCTAAGAACATCCGCACGGATATCAACCTTCGAATAACAAAAACCGCATTGAAATCGGCCCATCCGTTTGAGCTCTACGGAGCCACAGACAGACACACACACACAGACAGACAGACAGACAGACAGACAGACAGACATCGACGTCAAACTTATAACACCCCTTTTTTTGGTCGGGGGTTAAAAAGGGGTATTATAAGTTTGACGTCAATGTATGACTGTCTCTCTCTCTCTCTCTCTCTATGTGTGTCTGTGGCACCGAAGCTCTCAAACGGATGTGCCGTTTTGGTTAATGTGAATTCAAAATAGTCGCCTCCACAAAATGGCGGATAATAGTTATTTGTTATACAAGAGTGTTATTTGTTGTAGAATGACATCTTGGCTAAGCCCCCTGATTTTAGCTTACTCATAAATTTTACGGGATTTTCGCTTTGAGTAAATGTTTGTACGACGGTGGTTACAGTTGCTTGCTTCGCTACACTACTTAGGAATATATTCCGAGAGCTGGCACCAATTTTTGGGTAGGTAGGTATTCCTTTTCTACACTCAGAATATAAGTGGTAATAGACAATTCAAAAGAAAAATGCAATAAGTACGTAGTTAGATCACTTTAATTCATTAAAGTAACAAATAGGTAACTATATTTACACTCCCTCAAGGTAAAGGCACCGAGATTCTATATGGTGTAGTATCCTGAAAGCATTTATATGTTTTGAATGCATTTTCACGAGGATCATCGCCCATGCCTTTATCGCATTCCGTTAAAATAGCTTTCATTCTTTCTTTATCAGGAAATACGGCAGCCGATTTTTCTATGTGAAGTCTTCCGTTCTTTCCTATATATTCAGCTTTATCCCAAATGCAATATATGGCATCTTTGAACTTTTCGTCTTCAGTGGTATCCCCGTTACGGACACGTCGGACAATTTCTGCTGTGTAATCTTTGTCGTGAGTGCATTCTTCAAATGCATTCAGCACAACGGGTACCAGGTCCGACGATATTGTGAAGATTGTCTGAAAAACCACAAAAAATAATTAACACATTGGGTATAGTCCGTATTCTATTTAGCCTCAACGTTTACATGTTAGTATTTATACAGTGTTACACAAAACTCCTAAGCCATCCGGAATAAAACGCAATTTTCTTATTTTAACCGACTTCTGAATTGTAAAATTCAATCATTTGTATTAAAATAAATCAAAATTCGTATTTCTTTGTGCCAAATTAATTTATTTTTTACTTTTTAGTTTTCTGTTTGATGTTTGAAATCGGTTCTTTTTTGTTATGTTAAAATAATATTATTTTACGATTTTAAGTGATGGATGGATCTAACAAGAACAGTTTTTGATTAGGGAGAAACTAAATATGTAATAGGGTGTATAGCCTACACGACGGACGAAAGAAACAACGCGATTAGGATACTTTAACGCAATCTCAAATTGACGCATCGTCATAACGTGGTTGTCCTATGTAAGATGTTAATGTTACTTTGGTATTATTTTTGAACTTTGACGCAAACACGGCGGGTTATTAGAGGCACAGACACTTCAAACTTAACGTGTCTGTGTATCGCCGTGTCTCGGTCTGGGTCCGAGCGTCAGTTACTCTGTCTTCTTGCCTCTATGTATCTGTGTGTCTCTATGTCCCCTCTATATCGTCTTTCTGACCCTCTGTTTCTCTGTCTCACAGCCTCTCTGTCTCTTTTCTCTCTGACTCGTTTTCACTTTGTCTCTTTGCGGGTCTAGGCACGGGCATACAAAGGAACGGACTTGACTAGTACAATACTTCACAATGTGATACGTTTTAAATCTAAGATGGCTGCCACCACAAAGTGATAATTATGTGTTTTTTTTCTAAACTCCCTCAATAATGATACCAAAAGAAGAACTTGACGAGTAGAATAATATTCACTATGATAACATTCAAATCCACGATGGTCAGTGTACACAGACCTGTAATGGCACTCAAAACCCATATGGGTGCAAAGTTTTTATCATTATCCAGCATAATCATCATCAGCCTATCTTAGTCCATTGCTGGACTTAGACCTCTCCTACGGCTGAAAGTTCTCAATACATGAATTAACCCCAAACACTGGGTAGTTCCTGTAAGCCGCTAAAAAAATTCCTTTGACTGCCCTTTGTCTTCATCATCAGACCACTAATGGCAGTCACAACCCATCTATGTAAAAAGTTCTCATCAATACAAATTCATCGAGCCCAAACACAAGGTAACTACTATGTACCGTCGAGGAGTTTCCTCGACCATCTTTCGGCTCCCTCATCAGATCGACTCCAGACCATTTTGAAATTATACTGCTAATCCACTAGTCATCTTTACAATTTTCGAAAGTTATCCTCAATTTTTCTAGGATGCCATCATCAGAACCTGGTTTCCTTATGATGGTACTACCCCGGGAATATCATATCTTCTTTACAATAAAAAAAGAATCATCAAAATTGGTTCATAAACGACGAAGTTATCCGCGAACACACAAAAAAAACATATATACGGTCGAATTGAGAAACCTCCTTTTTTGAAGTCATTTAAAAATGCCTTTAATAGTTAACAAAATATGAAACACACGTGTTGATAAAAAAAAAGGTTGATGTACAGTGTTAGTGAGGCACTTTCGGAAAAAAAACTGCCATTATTTGGATATTTCATTTTATGTAAAATGCATAAATTTTGACTATTTCATCTCATTTATGTCATATATATCTATATATATAAAAGAAAGTCGTGTTAGTTACTCCATTTATAACTCAAGAACGGCTGAACCGATTTGGCTGAAAATTGGTGAGGAGGTAGCTTAGAGCCAGGAGATAGACATAGGATACATTATCACGTTCCCGTGGGACGTCAGAAAACGACAAAAATCCCGTTCGACCGCGTTCCCGTGTGACGTGACATTAAACATCAACATGACAGCTAAACGTCATTTTGTGGTGACGTCACAGTTGTCATTCATTTCATTCATTTCATTCATTTCATTCATTTCATTCATTTCATTCATTTCATTCATTTCGTTCATTTCGTTCATTTCGTTCATTTCGTTCATTTCGTTCATTTCGTTCATTTCGTTCATTTCGTTCATTTCGTTCATTTCGTTCATTTCGTTCATTTCGTTCATTTGGCAAAAAAATTGTGGGGAGGTGGTCTTTAACCAGTGCGTGTTGCCAGTGATGGCTTATGGAACTGAGACGTGTTTTTTAACTGTGGGCCTCATAACGAAGCTCAAAGTTACACAGCGAGCTATGGAGAGGGCTATGCTCGGAGTCTCTTTGCGCGACAGAATCCGTAATGAAGATATTCGCAAAAGAACGAAAATGGCCGATATAGTTCAAAGAGTAAGCAAGCTGAAGTGGCAATGGGCACTGGGGCCACATCGCTCGCAGAACTGACAACCGATGGGGAAGAAAGGTTTTCGAGTGGCGACCACGAACCGGAAGACGCAGTGTTGGACGGCCTCCCACTAGATGTACAGATGACATCATAAAGGTCGCTGGAAACCGCTGGTCGCAGGTAGTGCAGGACCGTTCGTTGTGGAAATCTAGGGGGAGGCCTATGTTCAGCAGTGGACGTCTTGCGGCTGATGATGATAAAAACACTTAATTTTTTTTTATTTACATTAATTATCCAAATAAAAAATTGACCTTGATAAAATCAAAAGTCTGTACTTCTATCGTCTCTTAGGCGGAACAGAGTTCGCCGGGTCAGCTAGTTTATAATAAAAAACCAAACCAAACCAAACAAAAATATAAGTTTCGGGCTTCTAGTTTCAAAAATGACGATACTTCCTTATAGATTTTCAACCCCTATTTGAAACCCTTACTTCCTTTATTTTCACATTAAAATGTCCTTTTTCAGGGTCTGACCAAACTAAATGTAAATCGATTTAGTATTTCAGGCGTGAAAGCATATATTATATGTATTAGTATATATTATATGTATTAATATTATATGTATTAGCTTTTTTCGCATTTATAATTATTATTGTAGAAGTAGGGATTAACCGTTCAAGTGTCATATCAAGTCAATGAATATCAAGTGTCTGAAAACCACTTCAATGAAAACGATCTTAAAATCATTTGCTTGAATACTTATATATTTGACGGCAATAAATTATTGTAAGAATCTGTCAAGCGGCGGGTGGTTTACAGGTTTACACCACAAAATGCATCTTATTTTCATTTATAACATCAAGTTAGTGAAGACCATAAAAAAAGTACCATGAATTGTTAATTAATTACTATTAATTATTAATTAATTAAAACTTACCCTTTCAATTTCACATTTTACGATCGCCATAATACAGGCGAAAACAAATAACTTAATCATTTTTTATTTTACAAAATATACTTTGCACTTGAAAATTTTGGAAGCGAATGAAACTCCGGCATTTATAGCACACCTTAAATACCGACACGAATAATTAAATCAAAAAAGGAGATTGCATATTAAACATTTTAGTCTTTTTCCATTGTCACATCCTTCCAAGCATTGCAAAAACAAATAAAATTAAACGAAATATATTTTATGCATAGCTTTTATGCATAAAGTTTAACTTATGATTTTGTTGTGGTAGGGCTCTTTACAGAGTCCGCCTGGGGAAGTATCACACCTTTGCCAGTTATTCTACCGCCAAGCAGTAGCGCGTAAACATTACTGTGTTCCGGTTTGAAAGGGGAATGTTTCCCTTTTAAATTACTGTGCTAAGAGATAAAACCTTAGATCTCCTGACGACGAACTCAATGAAGTGTTTGGTAATAATTTGGACTCTTCACGTTGCTCGACATACATTATACTCGTAGATTACTAAATTGCTGGACTTTTTTTTGCCAATAGTGAAAAAGTTGGGATATGTTTATGTTTGTTACTCAATCAAGTCGCGCTGGGAAAACTAAAAGGACCATGCCGAGGGATACTAGATAGATCATTATAGACTTAATTAATAATATGTTTTTCATTCCACCACCTTGGCTAGAATACTTTTACTCCTCGATATCCGGGCGCAAAAGTAGTTTTTACCCTCTAGAGAGTTAAAGTAAATTTGAATATGTAACATCGTGTGCACAAAATTTTTGAATTCAAAACATAGTTAAACCTATTTATTTCTACCTTTTTGGTGCGGGATTCATCATAATTTTTTTAATTTGTTATAAACTCAGATTCGGAGTCTCCTTGGTGTAATTTTTTAAATTCTTTGCGCGCAAGGCGCGCAATTTTTTCTTTTCACTTATGGAGGATAGAGGTAAGAGAAGTTATCTCAAATAGTAGAACATTTAAAATGCTATGAATGAATCAATTGTAAACGAACTATGCCAAATTAAATAATTTATTACTATTGACGACTAAAATAGTTATCTACTAATAGAAAATTTCAACTACTTGCGTAGTACAAAGTAATGTAGTAATGTTTTTACTAATTTGAGAATATTTGTAGCTAGATATATATTTTTTTATGAATTCTTAATAGCACCTTTATTTATTTCATAATCATAATCATAATCATAATCTTTATTGGTCTGTGAAATTAGGTGGTATGTACATATTAGGTATACATAGATGGTACAAGTCTACACAAATTCGCTAATTTCTACCACAAATGGTATACAGACAATTGAGGCTGAGATTGAATAAATGTCAAAATATTAAATTTAAGAAGCTAAAAGATTAAAAACAAATAACAACATATTAGACTAAAATAATAAGATTAATACACAATGTCATTGTTAATACATAAATTATGTCATGTGAATTCAATTTGTAATTTAGAATGTCAGTTTCGAACGATACATCATTAATTTATTTTTATTTATTTTTTTATCAGATAGGAACATGTCAATGCTATAGTAGGCTTTTTGAATTAGAAATTCATTCAACATGATCTTAAAAATCTTGATGTTTTGCTTGCTACGAATGAATTCAGGAATCTTATTATAGATAATTGGAGCCATACAAAATATACTCCTGTTTAGATATGTCGTTCTAGACGGCAAACATTTCAACATACCCTCACGTCTGTTTCCCACAGGCCACATTTCGAAGAGCTCAGGATTTGACTTTATGAATATTGCAATTTCACTAATAAATAAACATGGAAGAGTTAATATTTTAAGCCGGATAAAATGTTTTTTACATGAGTCTACCATTTTTAGTCCGCAGATTGATCTTATGCAACGCTTTTGTGCTCTAAATATTTTAAGGCGGTCCGTTGAATTGCCCCAAAAAATTACGCCGTAGCGGAGGATAGAAGCTACATGACCGTGATAAGCTGTTAGCAAAGCAGACTCGTTAACAACCTTACGTAATTGGTAAAGAGCATAAGCAAAACGATGCAGTCTCTTTGTGACTTCGTCAATATGAGGTTTCCATGTCAGCTTATTATCAATATTTAGTCCAAGAAATCGTATTGTTTCAACCTCAGTAACTTTTTTGTCCCCATATTCAATGTCAAAATTATAAATGTCATTATTCCTTATTCTGAAGTCCATCAAATGTGTTTTTGTTATGTTAATATTTAATGAATTCAAATCTAACCAATTAATAAGAGATGTCAATGTAAATTTAATGTCAGTTTGTAATTCATTGCACTTGTCATTAATAAATAGAACCGTGCTGTCATCAGCAAACAATGTCATAGAATGATTAGTGGCATTAGGAAAATCATTTATATAAATTAAAAATAGTAATGGCCCTAGTACACTGCCCTGTGGCACACCCGTCTAACTAACGTTTTATCCGATTCATATATCTGGGCAGTGACAGTTCTGGGACATACTCTGCTTAGCTGCGTGATTTGTATTCTATTGCTAAGGTAGGATTTAATCAATTCATATGCATTGCCTCTAATGCCATATCTATATAATTTCTCTAGCAGTATATCATGGTCAACACTGTCAAATGCTTTAGACATATCCATGTATAGCGATGTAGCCTTAGCTTGTTTGTCAATATTGGTCATAACATTTTTCAAAAAATTATAAACAGCCACATTTATAGATTTTCCCTTTCTAAAACCATACTGATCTTTCGTGAGTATTTTATGTACCTCAAAGTAGTCGTACATCCTATTATAGATTATTTTCTCAAAATCTTTGACACTATTGGAATGAGAGCTACAGGCCGATAGTTGTTCATTTGGTCTTTAACTCCCTTTTTATGTAGTGGCTTCACTATTGATATCTTTAAGGGATCAGGAAATACACCACACTCCATACACAAATTAATTACATAGCTTAGTACCGGTGCTATTACTACTGCAACATCCTTAACTACTTGAGTCGTAATATCATCCTTACCCACACTTTTTGTGTCTTTTAAAGTCCTTATAGTTCCCAACACTTCAAAAGCACTTGTAGGAGTTAGAAATATTGATTTTAATTGTTTATTATCTACATATTTCATTGCAGCATTAAGATTTTTAACTGTTGATACACTGCTTTGTGGAATGTCAGTGAAGAAATTGTTAAAACAATTAGCAATTTCCTTTGGGTCTTCAATCCTTTTCTTTTTTGACGTTACTATGTGAGTTACCGAGTTGTCAGGATAATTGACTCTTTGTTTGTTAATGATGTTCCATGTAGCCTTAGATTTATTTTTGATGTTTTAATGTAGTAATCGTTTTGTGATTTTTGGGTTAATCTCACAATTTTTTTGTATCTTTTTGAAAATGTTCTGAAGGCGTCTTTATTTGTTGTATTTTTATTTGTTCTAAATTTCCAAAGGAGACAAATTTTTTTCTTGGCACTTTTTTTAATTCCCTTCGAGATCCATTTTGACTGCTGATTATGAAAACGTTTCACTTTTATTTCTGGGAAGCATAGGTTATAGAACAGTAGAAACGTCTCATAAAAACCACCAAACGCAATATTTGGGTCATTGGTGTCATAAACTTCTAAAACTAAGGCTACCAATATATTTAGCGAACTTAAGTCTGTTTTCGTAACTATAATCGCGTTTCATAACGTACCATGATTTTATACGACAACTTTTTTTTACCGGGCATTTGAAGACTTGAGCTGTGTGATCCGAGAGGGCTAGTTCGACTATGCTCCCTATAGACCCGCGAACATTGTGTATAATGTTATCGATACCTGTGCCACTGTCTAAGCGTGTGGGTTCGTTAAAACAGAATGTAAGATTGTATCTTGAAATTAACTCTTGAAACGCATTAGCACGTATTGATTTTTCTAATATGTTGATATTGAAGTCACCGCAAACTATAACTTTAAAATTTTTATTTTTGCAACACTGGTTTAGAACGTTATCCAATTTATCAAAGAACATTTCAATAACTCTTTTTTTATATTGAGGAGGCCTGTATACACATACTACGTAAATTTTGTGTTCATTTAGTTTTATAGCGCAACATTCAATTATGTTAGATATAGCATTTTCTTCATTAATTGTATTTATCACTTCAAATTGTATATCATTTTTTACTAAAATACACGATCCTCCCCGTCTTTGAGCTCTACAAAAATGCGCTGCGAGTTTAAAACTAGGTATAAATAAAAGCGAGGTATCGCTTTCTTTCATGTTGTGTTCAGTGAAGCAAAGTATGTCGACATGTTCACCCTCTGTCTCCAAATTTGAAAGACTCACTGTGACTTTATGTGATTTATTTATCAAACCATCTATATTTTGGTGCATAACAGTTATATGATTATATACGAAAAAAATTATTACTATTGTTACCCAGTGTATCATTATTGACAACTGATTTTTCCTTGTCATGTACGTTACTACCTGAAGATTCAGTATCATGACACGACATATTATTAATTGAGCAGTTTTTTACATTACCCTGTGCACTATCGCTTACAAAATTATCATTGCACCCAACATAAGTTGGACCACTCAAGTTGGAATCAGTTTGAGTGTTTTTATGAACTAGAATTTTTTCTTGTTGAAACCGCAATTTGGAATATAATTTATGCTCATTGGCATGAGAAATTCGTAATATCTCTCTTAACACTAGTTGACTTATGTGGGTAGCTAAGTAACTGTGAAATGGACGTTGAGTAGCATAATTCATATCCAAATATGTTGCATTTTGATATTTTCCACATATGAATTTCAGCTCGTAATTTAATTTCTTTTCATTTAACGTTTTGTTAAAAGGTATTTGAGTAAATATAACATTTGTATTGACATTATATTGTAACCATTGATTAACACAGAGCTGGAATTCGTATGGTTTGATTTCATTTTTACCGCCTACCACAACCACAAAGTCATCTTTAGTATAGGTGTGCACTTCTTTTGCTGTGGATTCGAATATATTAGATAATGTTGCTTCTGATTTCCATAGACTTTTAACGATGTATTTTTCTCCCAAATATCTTTGTAGTACCTTTCTTAGATTTCTGCCTTGCTCGTCAGCGACGATTAACACTCTTTTTTTTAGCTTTCGTATCATTCATGATGTCCCTATTTATTGTCTGACTGTTTGCTTCTTGTGTCTTGTTATTTCTGGTATTTTTGTTATTGTGCACGGTTTCTGTATGGGTATTGCTCAATTGGTTATTTTCGTCTGTAGTATTTGTTTCTGATGTATTCGCGGGAATTTCTTTAGTTCCTGATTGGGCATTAGTACCTTCGGATGGACATGGAGCTTCTTGTTTGCTGTCATCAAGCACGTAGTCTGATATACGACGAAGTTTACGTTTCTTTGGCTTGTTCACCATAGCAGGAGTCTCACACAAATCTTTATTTTTAGATTTTATTTCCTTTAAAATTTACCCCGATGCTAATGTGGCGCTACCATAATTTAATGCATTTGGGCGGAAACTTTTATCATGTGCTCAAATGACACTCCTTACCTCAACCGATCAACTCTTCATATTTTCACGTCATATTGTTAAAACTATGGCTGAGTTAAACTTAAAGTTAAAACCTTAGGTTAATAAGAACAAAATTAAAAAATTTGATTAACCCCCGACTTCCTGGGATATGTTATGTATACAACTAGTAGAAACTAGTCAAGCCCTTTCATTTGATACCTATATTAAGAAAGTTGTGAAAAAAAGAAATGTATTTCGCCATTTTGTGGTAGCGGTCATCTTGGATTTGAAATCCATTGTGCAAAGTATTCTACTAATCAAACCCTTTCGTTTGATACCCATATTGAAGTAGTAGTGAAAAATATAATTTACTCCGCCATTTTGTGGCGGCAGCCATCTTGAATTTGATTTTTTTATAGTGTATAGTATTTTACTAGTCAAGTCCTTTCGTATGATACCCATATTGAGGTAGGTTGTGAAGAAATATTTTGTCCGCCATTTTGTGGAGGCGGCCATTTTGAATCGACATTAACCAAACATAGCTAAGAACATCCGCACGGATATTAACCTTCAAATAAAAAAAAATACATCGAAATCGGCCCATCCGTTTGAGCTCTACGGTGCCACAGACAGACACACACACACAGGCCGACAGACAGACAGACCTTTTTTTGGTCGGGGGTTAAGAACAGGAAAATTGAATGCAAGTGATAACCCGAAATAAGTGATTCTAGCGACAAAGAAGTTTATTTGACGCAAACAGAATTGGCTGAAACTGTTAATAATGCGCAAAGCACTTAGTCATTTCTTCGCTAAGGTGGGATGAAAAATGACGTGTTGCACTCGAGTCCAAAGATTTTTCACCTTGTGCTCTTTTGATTCCCTTGCTACGCTCAGGAACCTTTTGAAGGATTCAATTTTAGAATCCTTCGCTTGCTCGGTTATCAACATTGAGCACACGGTTAAAAAGCAACTTAGCACTCCTGTACAACAAATAGCTATTTATTTATAAAACAAAAAACAAAAGACAGGCATTGGACCCAATTTAGTCCAGGGGGCAGTCGCTTCGCTTCGGGTATTTTGTACTGAAGAAACTGTCGCAGGACTCGCGGGCGTTCTCATAACATTGAACATCCGCTGTAACCACTGCTGTAGGTAAGCATAAAGGACAAACATTGATTTGTAATGTTATACAAGACATCAGACACCTGTGAATGTAAAGGGGGTTTTGATTTTACATTTTATTAAATTGTTTTTTCAATTGTATGTACCTACTACGAGTACCTACTCAGTAAGTGCATCTTAATTTATGAAAGATTTTATTATAATTGTTTTAATAATACTTATATGCTTAATTACTGAAGTTTCAAACATAAAAACCTACTACGAAGATATGGAAGATGTAGGTAGTTACGAGTATAATATATATCAATATTTTGTGACGAAGAGGTTAAAAAACATAAAAATAGGTTTTCTGCAAGGTTTTTATTTTAATTGATGATGATTTTTAATTATATTTACGAATAAGGATGACGACTGATCCTGGAATCATATTAAATTATTTGATATAGGTACCTAATGACAGTATTTAAATAGAATAAAATATTTACCAACTTTAAATTTAATGTGATATCATGGGAAGTTTTTAAGATAACAAAGTAATTCTTTCATCTATGTTTCAGTTATTGAGTATCCATTAGATGGCACATTCAATAAAAAAAATGTCGTCATGCCTATTGAAAGTAACTTGAAACTGAGCGTGTTTCAATTTATTTTTCGAAATAAATAGGAGTTATGTTCATAAAAGCAGACTCTAGGAATGACTGGAAGTTTCTGTTGACATAGCTATATTTTTTTAACCCCCGACCAAAAAAAGGGTGTTATAAGTTTGACGTCGATGTCTGTCTGTCTGTCTGTCTGTCTGTCTGTCTGTGTGTGTATCTGTCTGTGGCACCGTAGAGCTCAAACGCCAAGAACCTCTGAACCGATTTTAAAATTTCTTTTTGTGTTCGGATGGGTATGCTTCCCGAATGGTCCCATATAAATCTTTTCGAAATCGGTCAAGTAGTTTTGAAATATGAACCAAAAACTGCAAAATTTGCGTACAATTATCTGGATGACGTAGTTGTAGATTTCACAAAAGTTATGAATCTTGACCCTGTCAATACAAAATTGTGTGAATGCTTTAATAAAAACTTGTTTTTAACCCCCGACCAAAAAAAAGGGGTGTTATAAGTGACGTCGATGTCTGTCTGTCTGTCTGTCTGTCTGCTGTGGCACCGTAGTAGAATTCAAACAGATGGGCCGATTTCGATGCGGTTTTTTTCTTTGAAGGTTAATATCCATGCGGATGTTCTTAGCCATGTTTGGTTAATATCGATTCAAAATGGCCGCCTCCACAAAATGGCGGACAAAATATTTCTTCACAACCTACCTCAATATGGGTATCAAATGAAAGGGCTTGACTAATAGAATACTATACACTATAACAAATTTCAAATCCAAGATGGCCGCCACCACGAAATGGCGAATAATAATATTTTTTTCGCTACTACCACAATATGGGTGTCAAACGAAAGGACTTGACTAGTAGGATACTTTGCACTACGACGAATTTCAAATCCAAGATGGCGGCTCCCACAAAATGGCGAAATACATTTCTTTTTTTTCAAAAATCCCTTAATATGGGTATCAAATGAAAGGGCTTGACTAGTAGAATGTTGTACAGATAACAATCCCGATGTAGTCGGGGGTTAATCAAAATTTTTAATTTTGTTCTTGTTTATTGAAAGTGCAGAGTTTTCAAGTGTAGTAAATGAAAGAGACTTTTGTTACGGTATTTATAAATGTAATCACAGTGAGACTTTGTGTTTTATTCACCAGCTTCTACACATAGCAGTTATTTCAGGTCAACAAGGAAATCTTGTTGCGGCTACGCATTCGGTGTTGTCTAAATTAAAAGGGAGGGAGAACTGGCCTTTAGTCCCTCTCCTTACAAGAGAAGGCCCCGCTGTTTACGAAGTCATGTGCTTAATGCCGCTAACTTAAAACGATGAACGAAAAACATCGTGAGGAAACCGACATGTAGGTATCTAGAATCTTTCGAGGTCATATGTCATCCACCAACCCGCTCTGGGCCAGCGTGGAGTATTAGGCTGTATACATTATGTATTAGGCTTGACTCTTGCGAGAGAAGGCCCTGAGTCCCACACAGAAAGGCGTGACGTCATCTGAACTGAAGACCCGTTTTTACACAAACGTTTTTGAAACTGTCAGTTTTATAACCGTCATTTTTGGCACTAAATAACACTATTTAAGTCTTACTTTTAATATACTTGTGGTCCATTCTACATGAAATTCAATCAAATGAAAGCAAAAATCAAGATATAGAAATATATATTAATATGTAGATCTTATGTTTTCCATCTAAAATATTTTTGTTCAATCATCTGTAATAAACAGAAATATTTAGTAAATTGGACCAGTCCTTTTTAACTGATCACGTGTGGTCCATTTAACACGGTCACTGCGAGGCCACTTTTTGTAGGCTTTCAGCTAGTGCGTATGAGGTCTTTTCGAGGCAAAGTCGCCCAACTTTCCAGTGCGTCTGGGATCTTTTAAGCCTCACAAAATTGTTTCCTAAAACACCTTCAATATTTACACATAATTGTGAAAATAATTGCTTGAAACTTTACTATTAATAACTTAAAGATGAATCAAAATTGAATCCTGCTTCGCCCACAGTTATGACATTTAGATATTGAATAAATTAAAAAAATATAAATGACATCTATTCTGCCTCACATCGCACTGAAAGACAGTTCTATGAGCGCCTCAACTAGAGTTGGGAATAAAAGAGAATTGCAGTTACGATATTAAACCAATTTATTTACTCAAAATGTTTTTGATTAAAACAGGGCAGGCAGAAGGATTTATTACATCGGACACAAAAGTAGCAATTTTTTAGTTTCTTTACAGCCTGTGAGCTATTTAACGTCAGTTATTAATAAATAAATTTTACAGTCTTAAATTCTCGCAGCAACCTATGCACCGCTTTCGTTTAACAACTTTTTTAAACCCTAACAAAAAAATGGGTGTTATAAGTTTGACGTCGATGTCGTCTGTCTGTCTGTCTGTCTGTCTGGCTGTCTATGGCATCGTAGAGCGCAAACGGATGGGCTGATTTCGATAGGGTTTTTTATTTGAAGGTTAATATTCGTGCGGATGTTCTTAGCTATGTTTGGTTAATATCGATTCAAGATGGCCGCCTCCACAAAATATTTCTTCACAGCCATTCTCAATATGGGTATCAAATGAAAGGGAAATAATAAAATACTATACAGTATAACAAATTCAAATCCAAGATGGCCGCCACCACAAAATGGCGAATCATTTTCTTTTTTCACTCCCTCAACATGGGTATCAAATGTGATACCCATATTGAGGTATGGGTGTCATTCCTCAATGTGGGTATACGATATACTTATATTCAATACCTAAACATTCCACAATAGTCAATAAAAGAGCTTGACTAGTAGAATATTGTACAAATTACAAATCCGAGATAGTCGAGGGTAAGCAGCGTGCTTCCGTATCGATACTTATCACGTCACTAAGCTAGGATGCGCGAGCGCCCCGCCGCCCGCGTCTCACTTCGTGCGGCTATGAGGCCTACAATTTTTGAGACAGATATACCTCACTCCGCACTGTACGTAACTAATTAATACTCAGTGCGGTTGAGGCTTCTTTGACCTCATGTTACTTTAACATAGCTATTAGGCTAGGCTTTGTAAGAGAAGCAAATTTATATATTTATCTCTTTTATACTCATAGAAATGTTAAAATGATCGCCTCCCACATAGAGTGAGAGAACGCAATTTTGACTGCCGCACCTGCGAGAAGCCACGCATGTGGTTTGTTCGACCTCATAATGCAATGAACGTGTTAAGGAAACTGTTTGCCACTTTGCCCAACAGTTGGGTTGGCTCTCGTCTCTACTTCTACCTTTGGTGTTCTTTGCTAATGGTGTGATTCGGGCAAAAGTGAACTGTCTCTGTTTATATTTTTAATTGAGCTTGGTTATTAATTATTATCAATGAACTGGTGACAAACATTATCTTACTTAAAGAGGTTATATTTTTTTTCAAATTCGTTTTTTATGCGAGCAAACAGTTTCCTTAAATGGACCACACGTGATCGGTTAAAATGGACTGATCGAATTTACTAAGCATTCCTGTTTATTATAGATGATTGAACAAACATAATAGTTTAGATGGAAATCATAAGATCTAAAAACGCTACACATGATCATAATCACTACATAGTATAAAACAAAGTCGCTTTCTCTGTCCCTATATTCCTATGCATGCTTAGATCTTTAAACCTACCAAACAGATTTTGATGCGAGTTTTTCATTCAAATAGATAGCGTGATTCAAGAGGAAGGTTTATATGTTTAAAATGTGCATACAACAGTAGAGAAATACTAAACATTTTAAATGTTTCTAATGTAATGTCATAAAAAAAACACTTTTTGCGCTTGCTTTGCAAAGCCAGCGTTTGAATTCTACTATTTTGGATTCTACGAGATGGATCAAAATAATGTACTGCAGTATTGTACCCCTTAAAAAGATCTACAAAAAAGTCAACAGTGGTATATGTCTATCTCTTAGGGATAACCCACAATTATCAGTTTTATTCGTATTTTTTAGTATCAGCATTCAACATTGCATCCGTGCGAAGCCGGGGCGGGTCGGTAGTAATAAATATTTTGATTTGAACAAGTTTGAACGAGTGTCAGGTGGGGTGTCGGACGGCCCGTAACGTCCGACGCCCCAGGACCTCCAGTGGGTGCGGTTTGTGAGCCTGAGCATGGCCTTCAGGTTCGCCCTTGTGTCCGCTTCTGCCTCAGTGAAAGAGCGAGAGTTGGAAACCTTTCGTTGGGGGTTTCCAACTCTCTGTCCTCACATAATTTCTACACTGTCAAGCATCTTGGCTAAGATGGTAGGTAGCGAGAGGCCCGCTTTCACCATTGTGGTTAGGGGTAGCCGCGATTTCGCCTCTATGGCCGCATCGTGGCCTTCGTCGTTCCACTAAACATTCTGGTAATTAGAGTACTAGTAGAAAATATCTATTCAGCTTGCTAATACGTTGAGCTCCGTCGATAACTTTTGTCCTCTGCTGGATGAATTCGTTTCGTAAACGATCCCTCAGAGAAACTTCAAGCATAGCACGATCCATCGCACGTTCCAGGTCGCATTGTTTTTGCCTAGTTCTAGCGTTTGGTCTAGATAAAGATATTTTGGAACAAACCGGTTTACTATAAATGGCATCACTTTGACGTTAGTTTGAGTGAGCTACGAGTTCGTTCACTATGATCTTGGTTTTATCCAAGTTCAAGCAGAGACCGATGCAATGGTTTGCTAAGCTACTCAGCATTACTTGTAAACCTTCCATCATTTCGACCTTTACGATAATAGGTAATCATTTTGATTGGTGGAATCAAACTTAAACAACTCTTCAACTTTTTCATTTCTAGGTATGTATATTTATTTACAAATGAAACAAATTACATATTAGTGTAGTGAACCGTACAAATATAAAATTATATTTATTTACAAATGAAACAAATTACATATTAGTGTAGTGAACCGTACAAACCACTAAGAAATATATCAGTGCATTGAGAACAACGATTTTTTATGTAGAGTTCAGGTCTTTAGTATTCGTTTAAATTATACTTTCATCATCCTTTCTAAATAACAATAGCTGGAAAGTTTTAAGTTAATTAACTGATATCTATTTTATTTCTATTGAAACTTTAGTAATTGTTCGTCGTGGTCATGTTGGTAAAAAGATAATAACAAATACAAATAATAGACAATGGCCCAATCCTATAATCTAGAGATTCCACTATACATAACAATTACGTAGTGATAGGACTCTTGGCAGAGTACACCTGGGGCAGTACCACATCTTTGTCTATTCTACCGCCAAGCAATAATGTGCAAATATTACTGTGTTCTGGTTTGAAGGGCAATGTTTCTAGATAAATTGCAGGGCTTAGAGATATAGTATCTTGGATTCTGGGTGGCGAGCGCGGTGCAGTGCTAGGTAATAGTTTCAACTCTTCATGTTCCAATAGCTACATTTCACTGTACTGTTATGTAGCAGGGATGTTGCTTACCATCACGTACATGTTCTGCTCGTTTTGTCACTCTATGTTATAAGAAAGATGTTTAATATAGTTATTAGTTCCGTGTAGATAACCAACTCTCCTTATGATATGCGACGATGAGTATGACGTCCACTGCTGAACATAGGCCTCCCCTAGATTTCCACCACGAACGGTTTTGCGCTACCTGCAACCAGTTTCCAGCGACCTCAGAAATGTAATATTTTACCTAATTGAATTAAAAAAGACGAGTTACGAGCTCCTTTCCATGGTCTTGCTTTTATCCAAGTTCATCCAGAGACCGATCCGATGGGAAGTGTCAGCTAGGCTACTCAGCATTTCTTGTAAATTGTTTGGGCCATTACAACGTATCATATCTTACTAACATAATAATGAATACGAAAGTTTGTGAGTGTCTGTTTTTGACGTTGATAAGATGAAAAAGACATGCACCTGATGGTTAGCACATGCCTGCCGTTTACAACACAAAGCCACGATGCTGTTTGAATATGAACTCCCAAATTAATTAAGATTTTTGGTCCGGTAATTTTTCTGTCTTCAAACCAAAACAAAGAAAATTTTAACAATTCAAATTGCTGGTTAGAATTTAATCGTTAATATTAAGCGATTAAATGTATTAGTTAAGAAATTCCCAATCATCTTAAGTAAATAAATTACAAAACATGCGTCACCAACTACAGTGACTCAAAATTGTATTAAATCGAAACTCTGAAAGGCGAATATTCTTGGAAACATATAAAATTTTTGTGAACATTTTCTACGGGATCACTGCCCATGGTCTTATCACACTCCGTGAAAACGGCTTTCATTTTATCTTTTTCTGGAAATACTGAAGCGGCTTCATCTATGAAAAGCCTTCCATCTTCTTTAACGTATCCAGTTGCCTTCCAAATGCAGTGCGTCATTGTTTTAAAATCAGGATCGTGTCTGATCCCCCCGTGAAGGTAGAATCGTAAATACTCTGCTATTTGGTCTTCGGTGGCACCACATTTTTTAAAAGCATTCAACAAAATGGTTTTCAGTTCTGGCGGTAACTTGAAGACTGACTGAAATTATAATTAAACATATGATTTGCAACAGCAAAATAAAAATAATAAGTCGTTTATTTACAAAAGATTAGAGACACAAGAAGGTGAGTACAATTTATTGCAAGAATTTTAGAGCTAGCTCCGAGGTTGTTACATGGATCCCAAACTAGACTGCGCTTGTATTTTGGGAACCTAGAAAGTTGGTTCATGATTCAAAATTTTCTACTACCGTATCGTAGAGTTAGCGTTGACCGTATTGTATGAAAATTTTAATCACTAATGAATTAATTTATTATTTTTCACAGTTGATTATGTTTTGCAAACATATAAGTATCATGAGTAGGTAGGCATATAGGAATTCAAATTAATTGAAAATGAAATAAGGGATTCTTAAGAAAGAAAAATTCTGGTTTTAAATAGTCTTTGCAGAAAGTTGAAGATTTTTGTTAAGAAACAAACAGTTATTGTTAGTGGTTTTTGAAACACAATCCGAGCGAATGCTATTCTAGTATACTTAGGTGTAAAACTTTCCAGAAAATATATCCTCCGGCCGACTCTCATTATGTAGATTCCGAACCACATAAAATCCGCTTTCACCCGTTGCATCACTTTTACAGCATTTTTTGAGATAAAAATAGTCTAAATAAGTATTTATGTGATGTTAACGGAGATTCGTCCTTCGTCTGCTTATAAATATAGTTTTAATTATATACTCATCTAACTTTGTATACATGCAAATTTACTTTAAGCTGATAGCCTGGAAGAGATTGTTCTCAGCAATAAAGCTGCCATTTGCGACTAGCTCATAAGTTTTACTGTAATATTTCTGTTGTGTGTGTCACAAGAAATAGTTCTAAATAATAACCTATCTATAATGAATTACCCAAATTATTACAGCCGTTTTTAAATTCTAAGAAACGAACCACTAACTAAGGTACCTAAAGCACGGGAAAAGTATACGCTTTAGGTACCTTAGCATTCAAAACTTACCTTCTGTGTTTCGCAGTTTACAGCCAAAATAATACAGGCGAAAATTACGAGTTTCATCATTTTTAACCGTGTTAAAACAGAACGAGTTTATCAATTCGACCGGTATCTTTATTTATTATCGAAGAGAAACCTTTCACTTGGCAAATTTCAAAGGAATGATATAAAAGTGCAGCGCATTGCATTTATAACACACCCTAAAGGTCGTAACGCCCATAAAAATCGAAAAAGTAGATTTGGGGTTTTCGAAACAATTCAAAAACGTGCAAATGAATTTAGACACCACAACACTGAATCTCGTGTCACTTTTTATTTCTACACCTATTATACCAATGTTCACATTAATATAATAATAATTAAAACCAATGCTTTTTTTTTTTTGCACGCGGGGAGCACGCAATGCCCCGACAGGCGCACCAGTGCCACACCGAGTTCTCCAAGAAAATTTGGACTTGCAACTTTCGAAAATTAGGGCAACCTAAAAGAGAATTGACAAAAAAGCCTGATTAAAACCATAATAACATACCCCATACAATATAAGAAACCCGTGACTTTGTAATCAATTAATCTTTAATTACAGTTTACTATATAAACGAAATAGGTACATGTTGCATTATAACAACTAAAACTTTTGTACCATTTATATTTTGACTCAAAGGAAGTTGAATTATATTTATCATTATTATAACTGTTGAGGCTCTTAGGAAACAATTTCTTTATTTGTACCTAAAAAACTTCAAAGCCATCGCCGCGCAACATTGCAAGTATCGGATACTACGGATCGAATTTCGGATAGTTGTTTTATAGGAAGCTCCAAAAAAGAACAAGAGTACAAACAAGTACAAAAGTTCTAAAAGATCTAAACTTTGTATTGCTTTGTCTGAGTGGATATTTCCTGATTAATATACTGTGTTATAAAATCTAGAGTGAATCGGTTTCTTCTTGGCTAGCGCGCTTCATCATAGATCGTGTCGTTGCCGAACATAACTAAATTAAATAGACGTTTAAGTTTAAACTAAGCATAACACCTTTATAGCCAAAAGTCATCCTATTTATTAACAAGTCATCCGTTCTGATCTATAGTAGAGCACAACACAAAAAATTGTATCATTTTTGAAAACTTCAACAAATCTTAATAATAAAATAATTTGAGATCCACCTCATTATCAGAAATGAACCTGACACATTAAAACCGCACACATTGTCTCACCCAATAAACTTTCTTGTTGTTTTTAGGGTTTCGTACCTCAAAAGGAAAAATATTAAATCCTTTTAGAATCAGTTTTTTGTCTGTCCTGTCTTGTCACGATTCGACAAACAGTGATCCGTGATTTATGTCAAAAAACGTCAAGAAACAAGTTGGAAATTATGAGGTGAAGTTGTGAGAAACTCAAAATTAGAAATTAACTTAAATATATATATATAACTAGCTGTACCCTGCCACGCTTCGCTGTGGCACATTGTGATGCAAAAATTAGATAAAAACAATCCTTGATGCGGATTATATATCATTCTAAAATGTCAGCTCGATCGGTGCAGAACTTTTTGAGTTTTTGAAGCGTACACAAACCAACATAACATTTTTATATATAGAGATAGAGACTAGCTGTACCTTGCCACGCTACGCGCCACAGCTTAGCGTGGCAGGTATCACAATGTTGTGATGCAAAAATTAGATAAAAACAATCCTTGAGGTGGATTACATATAATTCTACAATTTCAGCTCACTCGGTGCAGAACTTTTTGAGTTTTTGAAGCGTACACAAACCAACATAACATTTTTATATATAGAGACTAGCTGTACGCTGTCACGCTTTGCTGCGGAATATTGTGATGAAAAAATTAGATAAAAACAATCCTTGATGCGGATTATATATATATATTATTCTAAAATTTCATTTCGATCGGTGCAGAACTTTTTGAGTTTTTGAAGCGTACACAAACCAACATAACATTTTTATATACAGCGTGTGGCGGAAAGGTCCAACAATATTTATGGTAGTTCATCTATACTAAGTATCAAATCACATGTGTGAATATTAGACAAGAAAGCTTAAAAAAAAAATTCCATACAAAGTTAAAAATTCGTTGTTTGTTATTTTATTTGACAACCCTAACCGGCTGTACGGCGCGTTCACTGACCGCCGCGCCGCCGGCCACTGCGCGCCGCTCCGTCGGTGTCGTGCCGCCGCCGGCGCCGGCGCATTGATACCTACTTATTTGTCGTTTGAAAAATCTCCCTAAATAGCATAGAAGTCGAACAAGAGAGAAAGATTAGGCGTGGAAGCTATTGAACTGCCATATTCGATTGAGCCAGATAGCATAAAAACAGATGCTTTTTATTAGCACTAACCTAAAGCCTTATTACCCTTGGCTAAATTTGTTCGCTACTGAATTTAGTGAAGTGTAGTAATACCTAGCATTCAGTAAGCTACGAGCCTACGAGTAGCATACTACATTCAGAAGCGAGGTTTGCTTCTTTCTAACTTGCTTCTGAATTCAGTCGACTAAATTTTGTCAAGTGTAATAAGCCTTCAAACAATATTAGACAGGAAGGATGGAAGGAATTTCATATGAAATAAAACTAAGTAGGTACGTGTTTGAATCGAAAGTCAAATAAAAGTTAGAATAATTACTTAATTTAATTATTTAAACTCTCTAATAAGAATGGAAGATACCTACACTAACTACTTATTTTTACTAAATTAACTAACCTTTTAATAATCTCATTATTATTTAACCATAGTCGCACTGTAATGTAACACTAAAATTTCAGTGCACAACAACACAACACAAACATATTTATCCATTTCACACTGCAATCCAAGGTGCTTGCGGCGCGGCGCACCTTCCTCCTACGCGTAACGAGGGCGGCCTCAGAAGTATCAGTCCAGGGTGGTGGACCAGCACCCAGCACTGCTGGTAGTACTAAAACAGGCCCTGACTCGGGCGTCTTTAGTGCTGTTCAGACGTTTGCGGGAAATTTCACGTTCTTCATGGCGACTAACTAGGTACCATGTCTAGGTACAGTGATGACATCGTAGATATCAATTTTGCGATAAAAAAAACAACAACACACCACCAACGACGCTACAGAGCGACTGAACTTTCAACTCAAAAATTTAAACCTCAAATACTTCTAAAAAATCATATTGGACAGCGGGCTTCGCCTTTCGGCATGACGCGCCGCGCCGTTCCGAAAGGTTTGACAAATGCCGACTTGCCGACAGTCCGCCGTGGACATTTCGCAAAGAATAAAATAAAATTAAGAAGTGAAAATTAATTTGAAATGGTACGAAATGTATCACAGTATGTACCTAACTGATTTTGGCATACATACGCTTTCTTTCGTGTTGTTGAATTTAAATATTCTACTATCACAATCAATTAAACAACATTAGCAATAGTGTTTTTAATTCATAAAATTGGTCGGTATAGTGATGAGCGAAAAGAGACGTACACATAAATTTAGCCGAACTGGCTTAGAATTTCTAAACCAGCGCTGTATACCGTAGTAGCTACCTACTCCTAGACGTTTTTTCTCTATGTTATTATTTTCGAAGTAGGCAAAATAAATACAATACATATTCTGCACAAAATTTAGTCTTTGACAGGCAAGGTCGTTTGTCAGCTGTACATGCATTAGGGTTGCAGCTGGTCAATTTTACATCAAACTTTGACTCGTATTATCTCGCGATCTAAAGTGCTGAGGGGAAAGAGACCTTCGGAGATGAAGTCTATATCAGTGTTGGAATGACCTGTTAAAATATTGTTGGACCTTTCCGCCACACGCTGTATAGAGAAGATAATGGCGAAAAAACGTACACTTCAACACCAGATATACCAATATTTATAATTAAGTTAAAATATGGCAAGTAATAACTCCATAAACTCCGAATGTAGATATAATGTAGTTTTATGATTTAAGTATAGTCTGAAAACTATACTTAAATCATAAAAATAAATAATCTTTATTTAAAATACGTGAGGTAATCAAGGTTAAGCAACCCACAAATTTCTACGGAACACTACGATGCGTGAGTACTTGCCCGGTTTTTTTTTGTGATATTGTTCTTTATTCTTGTTTCAAGAGCTGTATTCACATTGCCCTACATGCGAAACACAAACATATTACTTACGACAATTTAAACTTGATACACAACTGTGCAGAATTCCACCAAGTCTTGTGATCGAGTTCACTCTCAGATCCTTGAATCGGAATTTAACGGGAATGAGAGCAACACTTTAAATATATAAAAAAAATGTTTGTCTGTAAAGTCGGTTGGTTTACGGACGATAGTATGTTAACGTCATAACATTTATAGATGCGGCGTATAATGAGCGTAATGTTCATCGAATTATTAGACGCTGTCACGACAAAAAAAATCTTAAGATATTTCTAATCTATCTAGCAGTTTTGTTCTGTGGCACCTAGAGTACGGTTTACCAAGGCCCAAAATTCCCGCATTGACGGGACGGGGGAGCCGTGGCCTGGTAACCCAAAACGGTGAAACTAAGAGGAATCCGCGGTGAAACTAAGAGGAATCCGCGGTGAAACTAAGAGGAATCCTACTATTTTCCTCTACTATAAATGCTCAACGAAACTTTTTTTAATAAAGACTGACTGACACGAGCAAGACTTGTGCCTGTTGATAAGCAAAATGCCTGCCACATAACAGCACAGTGACATGCAGCTATTGGAACATAAAGAGTCCAAATGATTACCTAGCACTGCACTGTGCTCGTCACCCAGAGATCTAAAAACAGTTTTAACTTCTTCAATAAATCCGAAAGTTTGTATGTATGTTTGCTACTATTTCAAGCAAGAAGTACTGAAGCGATCTAGATGAAAATGATGACAATAGAATAACACTAGGCTACTTTTATCTCGGGAAAATGATGAAATCGGGAACTACTAAAATATCCTGCTCGTCTCATCTGTCTTTATTTAAAAAAACTACGCGACTGAAACCGCAGTATACTACTAATCCTATTAATGTTAAAACGTCAATATTCAGATGTTTGTTGCTCAATCACGTCGTAACGTCTGAACGGATCTGAATGAAATTTGGCACATAGTAAGATTATAGTGTTGAAGAACAAATAAGCTACTTTTTATCCCGAGAAAACAACGGGAATGGGAAACACTCGGATAAAACCCGCGCTGCTTGTAAATAATAATTATAATTAGTTATAGTCACCGTGAATTGAGTCAAAGGTAATTTGCATATTTAAATACTAATACAAGTAATGTCCTGACGCAATTACATAAGTAGGTATCTACTTTAAAAAACACGTCTTTTTACAGTGATAATGAACTTGGATATCATTTAGTAACATTATTTTTTATCATCTTGTACATAATTTACGAGTAAGACTAATTAACCTTCTTATTCCGAAACATTACTTTTATTTTGTCAAAAAAGTGAGATAATTTTCTGTTTTTTTTTGTCGTAAACAGCTTCGAAAATGTGTGTGTGCTCTAATTTAATTTTAGACAAAAAATTGGAAGCGTTTTGTCTCACGTTAGCCGTGATAAAATGTTTGGAATAAGGGGCGAAACATAACTATATTTTCTGAATAAATTCATTTAATTACATGTCTTTTATTTTATTTTGAAATTTACCATGATAGGTAAATAAACATTCTATAGGAGTTTTAAAATATATGTTATCTCAGACCTATGTCTGTGATAGATAGGTAGATGGTAGGTGGCTGGCCTGGTGGCTTAGTTGGTAGTAAGTCTGCCTGCGAAGCCGTGGGTCCGTGGGTTCGATCCCCACCCAGTGCAAATGTTTGTGTGATGAATTCAAATATTTGTACTGTGCCTGGGTGTTTTCTATGTATAACAAGTATGTATTTAAAAATATATAAGTATTATATCAGCTACCTGGCTTCCATATTACAAGCTTTGCTTAGTTTGGGGTCAGATGGCGTTATGTGTGAAATGTCCAACCAATATTTATTTATTTATATTTATTAGATATGTGTGTGACATTTCTACATATGTTATTAATAATCAAAATTGCCCTATTCAAAATTCAAATAATTTATTTTCTTTAAAAAACCGACTTCATATGAAGCAATTTAGGTAAACGAGAGTCAATTTTAATTTTTTATTCTCTTTTCAAAAACCGCCACACTGGTTTCGATAAAAATTTATGGGACTTCCTCTAAACTAAGATTTCTGCTGGTCTAGTCGGGAGAACGGCAACTGCCGAACCAGAGACCCGAGGGACTACCGCCTAACTAGAACGGTCATAGCTTTGATATTGCCCTCCAATCTTTTCTTTCTGCTTGAAATGATAAAGACCGCAGTAGCAAAGTAAAAGCCGATATAGTTAGGCTGTAGAAGGGCCGGGTTCAAAACCACGCGCACCACTGTCTTTTCGAAGTCATGTGGATAACGCCGCTAACTTTGATGGAAAACATCGTGAGGAAACCGACATGTACCTAGAATCTTTATTAGAAGTCATGTGTCACCCAACTCTCATTGAGCCAGCTTGGTGGATTATGGCATTGATTCTCTCTTTGCGGGAAAACACCCCGAGTCCCAACAGTGGGAACATTTAGTGGGCTATTTATGCTTAAACTATGTATGATCTATCAAACAAATCAATAACCATTAAAATTGATTCATAATTAGCGGGGCTGTCGCATAACATATAAAAACAAAAAAAGTACAAACAGCTGAATTGAGAACTTCTTCCTTTTTTGCTGTCGGTTAAACATATCGTATTTATTACGCGTGCTTGCAATTCCTCACTACACTAGCATTAATTATAAGGTGCAGGAAGTCTCCGAAATTTCTACTCAGTTTCAAGAGTTTACCGTTAAAATCGTGCATGATTTTAACGGTATTTTGAATTACCTACGTCTAAATATCCCATAATTATTAACTCTAGTACGTTTAAATGTTACCTGTACACATTTTGCGATTTTCCGTGATATCTCTAACATTAGATTTTAACACAAAAAATGTAGAATATTGAACTGTCTTAATATTACCAAGCGGCATCTTATTCTCCTTACCTTATGACAAAAACTTATGGCAAAGAACGTTTTTGTGTATAAATATATCATCCATATTAATTTTGTGAACAATTAAAAACTTTAAAAAATATCTAAATAGCCTTTCAAATTTACATAATTACTATAACTAAAAGAAAATGACTTTTAATGATCAACTTAATTAACATAGACAAAATTATGTATAATATAAAACTATTAGACTTGTAACACACTCTTGGTAAACTTGCCATGCTTAGCACATACGACCAAGTCTCCTTTTGACAAAACAAACAATCCAAATCATCCGTTTTGCGTAATAATCCACAGATAGATAAACACAAACACGTGAATCCATATTGTGCATCTGTCGCAGCCGGATTGTATAATTCGCCGTATTACATTACGGCTAGCCGTTTTGAAAAACAGAGCTGATTTGTAAAGCGGCGGTTTAACGACTAGCCGTATTGAAAGCGGCTGATGTATTCGACGCCATACGTCATTCAACACGGCTAGCCGTAATATAATAAAGTTAGAGATTAGCCGCCTCTTTGACAATTTTTAGTTCCGATTCTTAACACTTATGGCGTGCCTGACATAACTATGGCATTGAAAAATGTACGTGTGTTGGTAAATTGCTAAGGTGACTGTGGAATTTGGTGTTCGGCAGAATCCTATACAATATTATTGGGGTGGTTTACCACCGTCCACCTTGTTAAGACTAAATCGGACCGGGTAGGTTACATAGGACTCAAATCCGACTCAAAGCACCCCGACTCCACCTAGTCTTGTCGCTACCACTGGAGTGTACATAAATGGTGCGTAGGCCGAGTACCTATAGAGAAGCGACACTCAGGGCTGTCCGCAGAGCTTCTGGCGGGAGCCCACCTGGAGTCAAATCTCAATGAGAGACCCTTGTCTAAGTGCACCATATTTCTTAGGTGTACCGTCACCAATATTAAGTTACGTGATTTCAAGTTTTATCTGAGAGGTAAGATGTTCGAAAAAAAGTAAGAAATATGGCAAGAGATAATTTGTCAGCTTTTTCTGATTACTCCAATAAATTTACATTTTAAACATTGTTTATTTTGTAAGTATGGTGACCCTACAGTTTAAGCAATAGTACAATGCGGATAAACGTTGGCCGCCGTATTGAAGAACGTATCGCAATGACAATCCGGCTAATCGATGAACCGCCGCATTACATAACGCCCCTGTTTTTCAAAACGGCTAACCATAATGTAACACGGCGGAAACTAAAACCGTCTTAAATTTTATAACTTGCAATTAAATTCATGGGGTTACTGATCTTGCCGCTACTATTCTAAATTCAAACGGTGGCGAAGAAAGCTTGCCGTGTGCTTCCGATGCTTTGATGGTCTGGAGTGCCCTCAATTCCGGGAAGTCGACACCCGTAGAGTCTCAAAGACAACGGGTTCGGGATGCTATTAGGGCCAAGTGGGTCCAAGAAAACTTTTGGCATGTGCCTTAGGGGCGGATATGGCCAGACTCCGAGCCGTCTCGTAGCCTTAATCTGGGGCTTGGTTGCACGCGCTACCTTCTCCTCACCTAGGCACCTTCTTAGAAAACAACTCGATGCGCATGGCGGTGGCTTTCTGCCTGGGCTGCAAGGTGAACGGTGAACCCCACATGTGTACCTGTGACTCTTTAGTAGAAGCTGATGGCCATCACGCTTTGAGTTGTCGACGGTGTACGGGAAGGTTTTCGTGACACCATGCACTCAATGGTGTACGTAGTTCGAAGAGCATTATAAAGTCGGGTCTAAACGGGTCTGTACCGTGAACAACATTTATGGGTCAAATGAACCACAAAGAGACCTATGTAGGATGATAGAAGGGTATAAAGTAATAAGATTCAGCACTATGCCGTCACTAGTAAGCTGTCCAACTGAGTGCAATTGAAGGGGGGGGGGTTCTAACCCTCGATAATTTCTCCTTGTCGTATGAATTTTGTACGGCGCGGAATAATAGATTGGTGGACATTTCACACACAACACTATCTGACTCTAAACTAAGCAAAGCGTGTACTATGGTAGCCAGATAGCTGATACAATACTTATATATTTTTAAATACATACTTATTATACATAGAAAATACCCAGGCAAAGTACAAATATTTGAATTTATCACACAAACATTTGCACTGAGTGGGGGATTGAACCCACGACCCACGGCTTCACAGGCAGACTTACTACCAACTAAGGCCAGCCAGGATTAGAAGAGGTATTGAAACTGGAGCGTCCGCCATCACACGTGAACATTCCCGCAAGAAGCCACACTCTCTCGCCGAAGACTCACTTTACAGCCATAATGTCTGCTTTTTCCGCGGAACCCATACTTTTCCGCATCACTAATGGCCCGTAGGCGAAATCTAGGCGGCCACTCGCCCTCGGGTTTAAAAACTCACGTTAATCACCTTAGTTATCAGACTTACAAAATAAATCAAGACTGTTACATTGTCAGATAGAAATATCAGGTAACTATAATGACATTATTCCCAAATCTTTTCAGTTTCTTTCCACCAAAAAAATAGTACTGCTCAGCATTTGGGTTCCTTTGGGTTTGGTTACAGCGACTCACCGTGAGCCAACGGCGCGTTACCTTCTCAGGATATCCCTAGTTAGGGTGCTAGACGGCCCTAAACGTCCGACGCTCAAGCCTAAAAAGCGAAGCTGGGTAAAACATTTAGAATCATTTTCATTCATTTTTTTAAACGTTAATGGTTCAATGAATACAGGATTTACACGTCAGAAATTTCATTTATTATACAATCAATTATATCGTTTGTTCATACGAAATATGAACAACCTGATGAAAATTCAGTTGAAATACAAAATCTATCATCAAAATTGGCGTCAGCTCGTAATTGCCAGAAATATTGACGAAATATATACTTAGATAGATTTCGATTTTTTTGTGACATTCGACGTCTTTGCCTACACCTGATCGCTATTTGGCCTGATGTAAAATAATGCTCCCTACAATGGAATGGAGTACGTTTACCTAATAGAACCCAAAGACATCCATAAAGAAGAACAAAATTAAAAATTTTGATTAACCCCCGACTACCTCGGATTTGTAATCTGTACAACATTCTACTAATAAAACCCTTTTATTTGATGCCCATATTTAGGGAGTTACGAAAAACGAAATGTATTTCGTCATTTTTTGGTAGCGGCCATCTTGGATTCGAAATTTGTCATAGTGCAAAGTATTCTACGAGTCAAGCCCTTTCGTTTGATACTCATATTGAGGAAGTAGTGAAAAAATATAATATATTTCGCCATTTTGTGGTGGCAAGTTGTGGTAAGTTGTGAAGAAATATATTGTCCGCCATTTTGTGGAGGCGGCTATTTTGAATACACGGATACTAACTTTCAAATAAAAAAAAACCGCATCGAAATCGGCCCATCCGTTTGAGCTCTACGGTGCCACAGACAGACACACACACAGACAGACAGACAGACAGACAGACAGACAGACAGACAGACAGACAGACATCGACGTCAAACTTATAACACCCCTTTTTTGGTCGGGGGTTAAAAACATACAGCCAAATAAATAGTCACCTATTTTTTTCGAAGGTGATGGATAAAGAATGATTAGTCATTCAAAGCGTAATGATTACAGGTGTGGTATCTACAAAACATTTATAGAACTGAAACATATCCTCTTTTGCGTCCTTATTTTGCTGAGAACCACATCGCCTGATCCCTTCTTGCACTAAAGGGTCATTGTTGAATGCCTTTATAGATTTTTCTTGGTTCAGTTGTCCATCGTTTCGGAGAAATCCAGTACTTTTGTAGCAACAGAAGATGAAGTCCTTAAACTGCTGATCTTCACGGTATTTTCCGTCGTATATCATCAAAAGACCATTGGCATCCAAACCGGTCTCTGGTTGGCACTTTGAAACCGCTGCTAAAATTTTTCCCGCTAAATCCGGAGACACGTGAACGACTTTCTGAAATTCACATTTCTCTCTTAAACTTGAACAAAGGAGTAAGACAAGCCGAGATATATTTTACAACAACGTATACTATACTATAGTAGTCTATACGTACGTTATTTTTATTGGAAATTTTGATTGAAACCTATTCAGTTCCTAAGTTACTCGTACATTAAAATATCAGCTATCCAGTAGTGAGTGTCCCGTCACAATCGGTCTAGCCGTTACGTAGGTTAGCCGAAATAATCAGATAGACAGCCAAAAATTGCACAAATCAAAATATTTTGGTATAAAATATGTATCTACCGTCTCACACTCATAATTATGTGAATGGTAAAAAGCGGTTATTTTAAAATTACAAACAGACGCTTCAATTGTATTTCTTGCGGTGTTGGTGGGACGAGCAAGACATGTTTCTAATGGTAAGCAGTACGCCTGCCTGTAACTACAGTGCCACGTAGTTATTAGAATACGAAAAATCTAAATTACAACGTAATACCTGCTACCTAATGCTCGTCACCCATAGATGTAACACATTTTATATACTTGCTCTGTATTTTCTCTGGTAATGTCATTCAATCCGGAACACTAATGTAATGTTTACACATAACTGTTTATCATTAGAATAACTATCAAATATGTGGTACTTCTCCAAACGGCTTCTGCAAAGAGCCATTACTACGAGTATTAGTACCACTACAAAATTAATGTCTTGAAATTCAATACAAAGACCACCTACTTACAACTCTAATTTAATTATTTATCAAACTTATCTCCAGTGAATATAACTGGGAAACTTAACTCTACAAGTAAGTATACTAAACTAGCAGCGCAGCTTGGTTTTACCTGCGTAGTTCCCGTTCCTATTATTTTCCTGGGATTAAAAGGAGCCTATGCACTATTACAAACTCTATCTATGTTCCATATTTCAACACAATCTGGTCAAGGATGTTTTCAAGTTTTAAAGTTAAACGCACATATATATTATATATGCATACCGTTAAGGAGTCACATGATGGATCCTTATAAATAGCTTCAACATTATTAGCTGGTTGCCTGGAAGAGATTACTCTCAGCAAAAACGCCGCCATTTGTGGCGCTAGTTCATAAGTGTTTCTTCGCAACACTTTAATATGTTTGTGTCACAATAAAAAGTTTCTATCTATCTATCTTTCTATAAAGTAATAATATTAATTGTGTACAGCCCATGTTTTACAAATTAAAAAACTGAATCGAATTTCAGTCATTCCGATCTGATTGAGCAAGAAACATCCAAACATTAAAACATCCATACATTCTTATTTATAATATTAGTGGGAGTAGGATTAAAATTACTTATAGGTAACAACATACCTTGGCATAACCACAATGACAACAAAATATCGTCGCGCCGATGCTTAAAAAGAACCAAAGTAGTCGCGCCATTTTATATCTGACAGATTTTCTTGTCTTAGTAATAAATAAATAAATAGTAGTATTCTTCTCAATGATGTGCGTAAAAGTGAAATAAGACGACGGCAAAGAAAATCCTTTATATTTCTCTACAAAGGGTTTATCATAAAGAATACATTTAGTCGAAAGAGCTAAATGTATATCTATAATTTTTTTGTAACTTTTATAGGTTTACACTTTGACCGCCATCTCGCCTGATGTTAAGCGACGATGCGGTCTACGATGGAGCATTTTTACCTAGAAGAAACCCATTCACTCTCGATTTGAAGACACAAAGATTATAACCAACAAGGAAAAGCCACTCAGGCAACGTATTCAACAGCCTACGTTTTTATCACAAAAGTAGACTCAAATGTAAAATTATCTGTTGTTTTAGACGAAGTTTTTTTTTTAATTTAAATTATCCACTCCACAGACTCCGGGGTCCGTGATCTTTGTCATTACAATTATCTTTTTTTTTGACACATTTCTTGGATAAGGAGAAGAGGAAAATAGAAGGGATTTGGGTACATTTAAAATCTAATTCTAGTGCTTGTCTGTAAAGCCGATCACTACCGGTTGGGATTCCGCTAGTAATCGACTCGACATCGAGTGTTTGCCTAATTGCCTTTTGCCACTTGCCTAAGCTGCCTCCGCCCGGCCCAGAGCCTCCACAACGGCCGCATTTCTGTCCCTGATGGCCATCTGTAGGTTGAAATCGCGGATGGTCTTCGGTGATGCAGCCCATGCTCGCCGCACGAACCGACCGATGGCGTCGTCGGTGTCGTCAGCGTAGTATGTGAAGGTCCCCATGTGCCGTGAGATTGCAACTACCGCATGGGGCACGCTCTCGTGCAGCTTCATGTTTGCCTTGGTTTTGATTACGATTACCGACTCGTATGTTAGTCCCTGAGCTTCATGGATGGTAAGGATGCGTGACCCGGTGCCTGACCCATAACCCTGGTTTGTCAGGGTCTCCTTCTCCTCTTGAGTGTGAACTAAGAAGAGGTGTTTGGTTGGGTGTTGGGTATTTGCGCTCCCTTATATCTTCTCTACTCTAGGGACTTTATACGGGACGCTGAGGAGTACATACCGGAGTATATTTCCCTCAGTGCATATGCGACGTCCATTGGGTTTCGATGTGTGCAGAGCAACTCCTGGCTGATCTTTGTTACCAGGTTCGGGCGATGATACCTCATTTCGAAGAGATTTTCCCTGTCGATATAAGGCAACTGATTGACGTCTCCAATGAGGACAATTTCACCAACACCAGACAGCCTTGAAGCCATCACAATGGCTCCAAAATGGTTCATGAGAGCTTCGTCCACCATGAGGCGGCTGAAACTTTCTCTACCGAAACCATTTACCAGAGCAGAAGCCATGGTTCGCACTCTGGTTTTGACCAGGTTTCCGATTCGGTGCGATAGCTTTTCTCTTAGATCTTATGCTGCCTCAGTTGTTATAGTAATGATGGCGTCCTTGTCCACATCGAAGTGTCTAATCACCCATGTTGCTTTTCCACATCCTGGAACTCCGTTGACCCACTGTATTCTCGGTACCTCCCAATTTTCCTAATCTGCTTTGACGTTTCCGTTCCCTTCGATGGTCTTTTAGACGAGGTTTATGTTCAATGTTATTTATTTTTGTTTATTTAATATCGAAAAAAAATTTGTATAGATTTTATTTTATCCCAAAATCTGACTAAATACAGCGCTAAGTATAATTTGCTAAAAGATCAACATTAGAATAGAATAAAATATTAATACCTATATTACGCATATTTTATCAACTGGATAGATTTGGGTTGTAGGTTCGAACCCCGCCAGCATGTCTCAGTATTTTATGGCTTTAACAGTCAAAGAAAACATCGTGAAAAAACCGGCTTGATCCGAGAATCTTTCGATATGCGTCATCCACTAACGCGCTCTGGGATTATGTATTATGGCTTTGACTCGCTCCTTGCGAGTAAAGGCCGGAGTCCCAGCTTCGCAAACAGTTAATTGGCTGGTTTTAAAAGGAACACCAATTTCTTTTTAAGTGAAATTTTCTTCAGTTGCGCAGTTCAGTTCTTAAGTACCTTTTGATAGGGTGAAATTGCGGCACCGAAATACTAAAAATTATAAAATTATTTGTGTGAGGTGAAAAGTATGGAGGTGTGTTGCATTTGCATGATGTGTTGTGTTGGTGAAATATTACTGTTGAGATCTATTGTTGTGTTCCAAGCGAGGCAAGTCCTACTCGTATGCTCCAGGGACATGGACAAATGGACTGTTTAGAAGTGACCTTCTGATTAGTATGTAAGTCAGATTTCAATTACGTTGTTCTCACCCCATTGACTAGCAAGGATCTAACTTTGGATCATTGCATCTATCGTATTAATCTTAGGGAATATTTGCTACTGTCGCTTTCATTTATTTATTTATTATTTCTATTACAAATTAAAAGAAAACTTTGACACAGCCCTTTTACAGCTGAATTTATTAATTATGATATTGTTGTTATTTTAAATTATTACTAACTATCAATGTAATTACCTACCTACAAATTTGTACCTACCTACTTGACGAGTCTGCTGAGAAATACTCAGGATGTTTAGTTATAAATATTTTGTGAGTGTAACTAGCATTGATAATAAATCTATTCTATTCTATTCTATTCTAATGTATGCGGCGTAACGGCGTAACGTCGGAGAGTGGCGGAGCATCAGAGTGATATTATGTGTGTGTTAGACGCTTTTTGGCTGAACGAAATCTTATTCGTTTGCGTCAACAACTCTAGGCATCGATATAAACCAATAGATGTGCCCTGAGTACCTTGAAATTGGCAACAAATTGCGTCTCTGGGTGCTTCGTAAGTTGTATCACAACCAATCTACTTGACCCATAGAATCGCTAGCGGTGAGATATGCTGTGTTCTTATTTTGGTTGTTGACAACGAATAGTGATACAATAATAGTGAAGACAACCGACTAGAACGGAAAGTAGTCTGAAGATGTCTTCTGTCCGCCTGAAGTTTGGGAGGGCATATCCATTAGTTTATATCGATGGCTGTGGGTATCGTTATAGCTGTACAGGTAACGCATTGTACAACGTTAGCAAGTACTGTTTATATAAAAAAAAATGGTTACTGTCTATATTCTATCGTTACTACTTTTGGCAGTCCCTACGACTATCCCTATTTTTTTAAAATTTGGGATAGTCCATTAGTGAAAATTTTGAAAAGTATTGGTGATTTGAAAAGAATGACCCTTTCAGCTGACTAAAGATGTACTACGTGAACCTGTGGTTATTACTAGAGCAGGATCTAATAAGATAATAGGCTACTAACGTCAATAATAGGAAATTTCACTACGTCACGTTATCTAATACAGTGGGAAGAGATTACCGTGAACAATAGAGAATAACAATAAGATTACGTTCGCAATTACCTATCGCTTAATATCAGGCGTGATGACGGCCCAGTGTATACCTATAAAAGTTAAAAAACGCAACAAAACCGTACTATTTTAATAGATATTTGTTTCCTACAGTGCTGCCCCCATCAAAACACCTATCTTAGAACATGCAACAATCAAATACAAGTCTATCATTGACTACTAGGTTTGGGGATAAATGACAACACTCGTTTCGTAAGTTAAAACAGTACTAGTAAATTGTTCTGTTTCGAAATAAATGAGCATATACATTTGTATTTGGGACAAATGTGGCACAAAGAAGCACGAAAAAACAGAACAGTAAGTTTGTCCTATCTCAGGTGAGGTAATGTCTTAATAAGTCCACAATCAAAATTATTTTTGTGCATTTTTTTCCTATCTCAAAAATATATATGATGTACATTACCGTGCAAACATCCACTGAAAATTGGTTTAAACGAGATCTAGTACTTAAGTAGTTTTTTTTAAAGGTTATAACATCGTAAACCGCAATTTACCCTTCATTAATTCGACTAAAATTTTAAAAATACTATTTTTTGCTACGGAACCTTCATGGGCATGTCCGAGTCGCACTTGGCCACTTTTTATATAATTTATAGATTGTGATGTAGTGTCAACAAGTAATCTAAAAAAAATAAGAAAACAGGGACTTTTTTCGACATTCGAAAATAAATTTAATCTTTCTGTGTAACAGCAAATAAATTAAACATTTTACTTAATTTTAACTCACAGCAGAATATGCGTTTTGGTACCGGCTTGGTAGCATTTGAATACTTCATAGGCGGTGTCAGCTGCAGTCTTCCCTTTCTTAGTTTTGCAGTCATTTAACAGTTTTTCAGCTTCGCTTTTGTCGACTCCAGCAGGCAGCTTCGACAGCGCGACATCCACGTTGAGTTTGCCATCTGGACTAATGATTCCTGCCTTTTGGAAGAAGCAAAGGGTGAATTTTTTCAAATCTTCGTCTTCACTAAGGCGCCCCTTTTTAACTTCTGCTACCATCTCTGGTTTTACTCCGGTCTCTTTCATACATTGCATTGCTGTCTCAGCAGCTTTATCTTTTTGGGCGCCCTCCAGATGAACTGACTGAAATAAATAAAATTAGTTTTTAAATTAATAATAAAATATTAAATTAACAGTCATCATTTATAATAATAATATTAATAAATGATGACTGTTCTTCTAAATTGTATGTATTTTTTTTTGATGGTGTGAACTATAATAATTTTTATTAATTCATTAACATGAGTTGCGGTCCACGGCATCGCCTACGTAAATACTATGAATTTGGACAAGTTAATTTATTCACTGAAACACAATGTTTTGTTTAACTTGACCTTGCTTAATCTGTTAAAGAAAGCTTCACACATATTTAATTTTATTTCTTTATTTTATTCACTAATAAATATAGTATAATAGTAACATTCGTCTGTGTGAAACATACCATATTATCACTCGTTCCATTAAAATGTAATCGATGCACTATACATATTCCTATGTATGTATGTATGTATTCATAAGAAGTATATTTTTATTTGGAAATTACATAAACAGCATTAACATGATAAACTTAAACAAATACAGTTAAATATATTTTTTTTAAATTAAATGTATGTATTTGTATTATTCACGCCGCATTAAACATTTTGTGAATTATTGTAGATAATAAATTAAATGTATTATTTTCTTTATTGTAGTATTCCTTACTTTACTTTAGTAACCAATAAATATTTTGCAAGCCTTCCGGCATGACACATGCAAAATATATTGTAACGAAAGAATGGTAAAAAAACAATTTTATGTAAAAAGGACCTTGGAGTCCCTGGAGCATAATAATTAAGAAAACCTTACCTAACTTATGTTCAAATATTTAATCTATTAATTTTTTTTGACTTTACAGCATTTAGCATTTGCAGCCCACTACATTTTGTTCACTGCTGGGACTCGGGGCCTTCTCTCGTAAGGAGATAGTCAAGGCCATAATCCGTGACACTGGCCCAGTGCAGGTTGGTGGATGACGCATTGACACATGACATGATTGACCTTGACACATGACATGATTCTAGGTACATCTTGGTTTCCTCACGATGTTTTTCTTCAACTTTTTAAAGTTAGCAGCAATATGCACAAAACTTCATTAAGACGGTGGTGTGCGTGGAATTCGAATCAGTGGCTCCGGATTAGCAATTGCCAACTAGACCAGCCGTAACTTTTATCGTAGGCTAGATCTAAATTTATATTAGCATAAATAGCCCACTAAATGTTCCCACTACTGGGACTTGGGGCCTTCTCTAGCAAGGAGAGAGTCAAGGCCATAATCCACTACGCTGGTCCAGTGCGGGTTGGTGGATGACACATGACTTCGAAAGATTCTAGGTACATGTCGGGTTCGTCACGATGTTTTCCTTCACCGTTTTAAGTTAGCGACATTACCCACATGACTTCGAAAAGATATTGGTGCACGTGGTTTTGAACCCAGGGTCTCCTGATCGAAAATCGTTCTCCTTTACTAGACTAGAATTTATTTTAAAAGCAACAATATTACACATTAAATAAATATGTTTAAATTAAAATTATTTTGAATTAATATACTTACGCCTGCGTTTATACCAGCTGCCACAAACACAAGACCAAACAATATTGAAGCCTGCATTTTGTGCGTTAGTGTTCCTAAGTACTCTAGATTTTGAACTGCCGGTTTCGCATAGGATACTTGCTTTTATATTCATCATTGAAGGAAATCTACTTAGTGAACAACTTTTTTGTAAGGAAGTTCTTCATATAAATATATATTTAAATTATGTATAATGCTTAGCAGAGCGTAGTTGCTAGTCTTGAGCAGATGTTTTATGGGGATAAGGAAGAAATTCTTTGAAAACTTTTTATCCAACATCGATCATTGTTGGTTAAAAAAATACCTTGTGTTTGATGAAATTGATTTTATTACTTTCCTAATAGGTAACTATATAACGGTAACAGAGTTATCGAAGAAAGGATCGAAGGTGTAGAACGAGGATGATAACAAAAAATGATTATTATTACTTTGATATAGGTACATATTTCGCTGTAATTGGCTTAAGCTTACATTTTAAATTGGGATTATTAAAATTTGTATGGTTGCTTTGTATCGAAAAAACTCGTTCTAAATCTCTAAATACATAGCGATATAGATACTATTATTTACAGATACTGTGACTGGTACAAACAATGGTCATAATACAATAGCAAATACTTTCTCAAACATGCATTTGTTAGTATTTTAACAAAAAACCTCTGATCGGCAACGCAGTAGTCCATAGTAACATAACGTTTGTCTTTATGCCAAAAATTTACTCAGGTCTGTATCTGTACTATATATATATTTATATTCCTCAAACAACGTATCGCTTCAACGACAGGAGTAGTACAAGATCCCTGAACCACAGAATATATTATTTATCAAGCGGCAAAATATTCTACTCAATATTATAAACGCGAAAGTTTTGTATATATACTTAGTAAGACTGTCTATTTGTCACTCTTTCACGCAAAAACTACTAATGGTTTGGATGAAATTTGGTGCATAGATTTTTTTTATATTGGTGCATAGATATTTTTTAGTCAAGCAAATTATCATAATATAGTAGGATATTTTTAAATACCAAGAGAATTTAGTGGCTACTGAATTCAGTGTAGTGTAGGTAATAGCATTCAGTAGGATACCTAGCGTACCACTTGCAAAACCGAGTATTGCTTGCTTCTAACTTGTTTAATAAACTTGTTTCTTGCTTCTTTCCAATTTTCTTTACCCGCGTTTTACTTATATGTAAGTAGATAGATTCCTGAGACTACTAATTAAAAAAAAAGGCTTAAAAAAAGCAAGACAAAATTTAATTTTTGAAGCTCTGTTATGCCTACTAAATTATAGTATATATATATGTATATATTCTCTACTATAATAGATAAAAAAATGAATGAGATGATTTAGACTCGTTACGTTCTAATGGTTGTGTGACGTTGCGACAGTAATGAGCAGTTGTTTATGGGTTTTAGTATACTTGCCATAAGTATAATATACACAATTATGTATATATCATTTCAGCAATTAGCAACATAAAAGTTTTGATTTGTTTTGGACTAGTGAGTGTTGTCCAACAACAAAATGTACCTATTCAACAACAATGCAAGAAATTATCACACAATTGTTTGTCATGAACGAGAATCAAAATCACGACTTTCGACATTGCAGGCAGACTTACTACCAACTAAGCCACGAAGCCAGTTAAATTTACGTTAATAATAGAATTTTCAAGCAGCATTCAGCAAGATAAGTACAACAAAAAAAACGCGATTACAACAAAAAACTATTAAGTCTTTTTAATAATTTGGCAATTAACAGCTTAATTATGCTCAGTCATTCATCAACTTTTTGGCGAAGACTTTTTTATATAAGATAAAAACTGGGGGACGGTAGTGTTTTCTGAAAGAAAATTAAAATGTGTATCATCTAAGTTAGGAATATTACAAATAAATTTGGCGCCTAAAACTGGACAAAAATGAAATATAGGTAATTAACTTTACAGGCCGCGTATCGAGAGCGAGGCCACATCGATATTAGCTGAACTCAATACTGACAAGGGACGCCAAAGCAAAAGTTTCAAAAGTTGAAGTGTGTTCCATGAAATTATATTATATATCTATTTATTAGTATTATGTAAAAATGTTTCAATTTTTATAATAACATAACATGCTGGTGTTCACCTGACATTTACGTTCGTAGAGTAATGTATCCAACAACATAAAAAGAAGTTTTAAAAACCTGTCAATTCAATATTGTAATAACTTAATCTTATTAATTATCCTACTTCTTACTAATATTATAAATGTCAATGTGTAGGTGTTTGGATGTTTGTTGCTAAATCACGACGTAACGTATGAACGGATCGGGCTGAAATTTAGGGCATAGTTAAATTATAGGTTTGAAAAACACGTATGCTTTATTTTTATCCAGGTGGAATAACAGGAACGGGAACGACACGGGAAGAACAATAAATAAATGTTCTTGGAGAAATGTGTAAGAATATTTACCTAAATATCAAGTCTAATCTCAAACTAAGCAAAGCTGGTACAATGAGATCCATTTAGACGATATTTTGCTGTTAGTACACACTTATGATAGGTACATTAAAACAACTAGACAGAACAAATGGGAATATTCAGAGAAATTACAGAGCATAGAGTTTAGCAAATATTACATTTCTGTTGCTAAGTAATGATTTGGACTCTTCATGTTACACTGTGTTGTAAAGGGCAGGCGAGTTGGTCATGCACATGGTCTAGGCTCGTCACTGTATAGAAAAAAAACAAATATCTGAATTCGTCACATAAAAACTGTTATCCTCGAAGGAAATCGAATCCAAGACCTATAGCTCCGTAAGCAGAATTATGTAAGAGCTACAAGGACAGTCAATGGTCAACTTAGTTACCAGGAAAATGTCCACAGTGAATTTTACGATCGCAGTTTAATGAAATAATTTAATTCACTGCATAATTGAGTATCTGGATATACCATATCTCGGACAGCCACTGGCCTCTACCTTTATCTAGGCCGCGCTGATTATGGCAACATTTCTAGGTAACTGCTAAATAGACAGGTATTGAGTTTACATAATTATTATAATTGGATCAAAGGGACGACCTTTCCAAAGCAATGTTTATGGAGGTTGTTTTACGAAAAAAATACGAGCGAGGCACAATCGCAGTAGTAAGTGTAGCATGTGACAAGTTATTTTTTTATAAGTGTTTAGTTGATGCGTTTACCTTCCTTATAAATTTACTCTTTTCACACACCGCATGTAAGGCTACGTACGTAAGCCGACAGTACGACGTGGTGCCAAAATAGTTTGAAATCGTCTGGCAACTATCTCTGAACAACCACGCGCGCTCATTAGTCAAATGAAATAACGCATGCTATCTCGGTTTCCTGTTGCAGAATGCGTCAAAAGCCTCTTATTTGTTTTTGTTTCTTTTCTCAAATAAGTATAACTACATAAGTTTTTAATTGGTGTTTAAAAGCCAATGCTGATGTTTGATCCTTACTAGCGCTGGGATAACAAATATTTAATGTAATACACACAGTGACATGTAATAAAGAGATCGATGAAATTTCATCTTTACGAGTATTGTACCTCACAAAAGTATATTTTGTTTGTTTTTCAGGCCATACCCTGAACAAATGACCTTGATTATTCCTTACCTCATCGCACACCTCAAGAGAGAGCAAGAGAGAAAGAGTACGACTTCTGACTGTTTTATGCTCAGATTTTAGCTTTCTGATTTTAGCGTAATTTAATATACGTTGATTGGTTGCCTTATTTGAGTAGAAATCAAAATAATGGCAGCTTTTCAAGTAGATGCATGTTATTTATAATTATTTCTTGTTTTTGTGGTTTTGTTGTGAGGAGATAATTAAACAACATATGCAGTAACGAAAACAAGAAACTACTAGTTTTAAGCAAAGATTTTTTCAGAAGCTTAACGTATTTTTGCCAATAATATTTGTTTTGGATAAAGAGTAGATAGTTCTGAAAACTATACAAAAACACGTTTTGCTCGGGGACGCGCTGGTTTAGTTTTAGCCTTCGACTCTCATCTACCGTCTGGTTTCAACCAATACCACAAATTTGTGTCAGTATTTTACAGATTAAGAACGACTATGTCTATGTCATACTTAGATACATGTGTACCTCATTCATACGAAAAATATATTAGCATTGAAACTAAGAATCCTCACAAGTGGCAGAGGCTACAAACCTTTTTCCAAATAAAAAGCGAAGGTAAAAATTACTAATGGCCTATAATACATATCTACAAATTGGTTGATTCTTTTTTTTATGTAGATATAATATGTTATTGTCGGGACAAGGTTTGTAGTAGTAGTAGTTAGTTGAAAATTTTGCAAATGTTGTCTTAATATATATATATATATACGGTCAAATTGAGAAACCTCTTTTTTTGAAGTCGGTTTATTGTCATAAATCATCAACAGCCCACAAAATTTTCCCACTGCTGAGACTCCGCCCTTCTCTCGCAAGGAGAGAGTTAAGGCCATAATCCACCACGCTGGCCCAGTGCGGGTTGGTGGAGTACACATGACTTCGAAAGATTCTATGTACATGTCGGTGTCCTCACTATGTTTTCCTTCGCCGTTTTAAGTTAACGGCATTACGGACATGACTTCGCAAAGACAGTGGTTCGTGTGGGGTTTGAGCCCGCGGTCCCCGGATCGGCAGGCGTCGTTCCCGACTAGACAAGCCCTAACTTACTTGTGAGTTTTGTTATAAATGTGAAAATTTAGATATTTGTTGCTCAATTATGACCGAAGGGCTGAATGGAAGGTGTTGAAATTTGGAACACCGTTACCGTTAGAATCAATAAAATAATAGAAATACATAGTCTGGACCAGTATATACTTAGGCTAATTTTTATTATGGGAAAATAACGGGAACTACGCAGACGCGGGTAAAACCGCGAGGCACTGCTAGTCCTACTAATAATATAAATGTTAATATTTGGATGTTTGTCGCCCAATCACGCCGTGACCGTTTAAACGGATTGTGTTAAAATTTGAACACAGGTCTGGAATAGCGCAAATAGGCTACTTTTATTCCGGGAACAAGAACTACGCGAGTAAAATAGCGAGGCGCTGTTAGTGTCATACAAAAGCTTGGACTTACTGGGTACGCTTCCGAATGGAAGTGGGATTGATCATCTTGATTATCTTTAGATTTTCGTTGATCTAAGGATTATTTAGATATGCTTCATGTAATAGTTAGGTATGTGTAGTGTAGTTTTCATTGTATTTTTTTTTTAAATAAAGGTTGTTAATTGCAGAAATAGATGAATGGCACTTATTTTTGAGACATGATCTTCTCTCACGAATAGACTTCAATGTACCTACCTACTACTTATTACAAGCTTACCGCATAGAATGCAGATATTTGAATATGAATATCGAATTACTGCCTAGCAGTGTACTGCGTCACTCAGAGATGTTACAAGTACATGATTTATTTATCCCATAAAAAAAAGTGAAATGTGAGAGCCAAGTTCAATAACTACCTATTACATAAATGGCTCAGTTGTTGACTTCAACGATAAAAAAAGTGAGTTCTAAATGGGTGCCAAGTTCAATGATCAATCCGGAAATTAATTATATCAACTTGAATTATTTCGTATGAACTTAACATACATAATATATGATTTAGGATAATATATTATGAACTAAGGTACTATGCTAATAATATTACCTTTATAAAAATAATTGTGTTGAAATAATGACAATGTTATGGTAAGTGTGTGTGATGTAGGTTTAATTAAAAATTATTTAAGTACTGTTTCAAGTACTTACATTCTACTTAATTACAAACTTTATCATAATCTATCTTTATACTGTTTTCCTGTACTCTGTGTAAACATAAGGAAAATACCAAGGTCGGGTTTGAATCCGAATCGAGTCATATAATAGCTACTTACTCGGAAAATCACGTAGATACTTAGTACCTGTTTCTTGACATTGCCTGGCAAGTATCTGATATGTAGGTCTTGTTTGTAGGTACCCAATTATCCGACTGCAAAGCCGTCGCAAACAAGATACATATTATTTACTTAGGTAGGTACGGTTTAAGAATAAGTTTTGTAGCAGTTGATTTACACAAAGTTCTCTTACCGAGATTACAAGTTAAACATATTATTTATGCATAAATATATAAGTATTTTATATGTGTTTCTGTTCTCAAAGTTCTCATTAACCTGTTATTACTCGTAACTTGAATTATAGTGGTACATTTGTTGCCACTGTCACAAATTATGCTGAGCAATTCATACTATTATAGTAGACTACAGGCACGTGAACAAAAAATATGCGTCAAATGTACCACAACGAGACCTATGTAGGATGATAGTAGGGTATAATATAATAATTAAGATTGAACACTATACCGTCACTTGAAAGCTGTCCAACTGAGTGGAGGTGAAGATAGAGGGGTTGCAAATCTCGATCATTTCTCCTTGTCACATACGGCATTGACATTAGACGAGGTATTGAAACTTCATGGAACCAATCCCGTATATAATCAAATGACCAATTTAACACTGAAATCGTCGTAAAATCATGGATATTTCCGACAAAAATACCAATAAAAAATTAATATTAACAATTTTTATAGTTTAATTAAGTACCTCTCCTAATCCATTATTCTGCAACGCCGTACAAAATTAATATAACAAGGAGAAAATCGAGATTGGTAACCCTCTATCTTCACCTGTTGGTCTGTCAGTTGGACAGCTTTTAAGTGACGGCATAGTGCTCAATCTTATTATTTTATACCTTTCTCTCATACTACACAGGTTTTCTGGTGGTTCATTTGACCCATACATTTTGTTGACGGACCTGCAGCCTATAGTGTTTAGTTCTACCTATTGTGAGGCGTGCGGTACTTACACTGGTCATTTATTGTTAATTTTGTGTTCCGGTTTGAAGGGCAATATTTCCAGAGAAATAACAGGGCTTAGAGATATAAAATCTTAAATCTCTGGGTGACGAGCGCAGTGCAGAGCTGGGTAATGATTTGAACTCTTCATGTTCCAATAGCTGCGTGTCACTGTGCTGTTATGTGGCAGGCATGGTGCTTACCTTCAGGCACATGTCTTGCTCGTCTCGTCATTCTTCATTTAAAAACAAAAAAAAATTGCCTTCTATTGATAAATGTTCTCCTCACATAATTTCTGAACAGTCTGTCTGTAGGCACATTTACAGTAATTCTACCATTACTTTTCCAAGGAATCATTTTATAACTAAAAAATCGTCTCCTTTCTTACTAATATAAAAGCGAAGGTATGGAAGTACGTATTGATGTTTGTTAGTCTTTTACACAAAAACTACTGAAGGGATCTGGATCAAACGTATTAGATAGGTAGAGATAATTAACAGTCAAGAATAATAACACATAGGCCAATCTTGTCCCTGGAAAGTAACGAGATCAGGAGCTAAACGGGCGAAACCGTGGCGTGATGCTGTTATAAAATAATTCTAGTGTGGAAAATTGATTTTGAAAAAGGTTTTTTTGTCAATGCGCTATTGGTTCCAAGAAGAAGCTGTTTATTTGGATGAGTAGAATGAAGGTTTGTGGACCTTCTATTGGGTAGGTACACAAATTATTAAATATCTGTTACGTTCGAATATTAATCTGGGATGAGACGGGCACAAGACAGGAAGATTGGCGAATAGGTTTACATCTTGCGGTAAGCTGAAATTGGCTAGCAATTAATTTCAAGTTTCAAGATAGAAACTGTGTTTTTAATATTTTCATGTTTAATTTTCCGTGGTATTGTATTTACTTAGGTAATTATCCGTTTAAAACTGAAAAATGTTGACGGTTTCTGGAAGAAAACAGCGCAGATTATCACGTAAGGCTTCGCCCTGTCCGTGGTTCCAATCTACTTAGTACAATACAGTCACAGTTTCGAACACCCGTTTTGTGGAAATTATCCAGAAGGAGAAACATTTACTTTCTTGAGGTGAGTGAAATTATGCCATATGGTATCCTTAAGGCTATGAAAGGATGATGGTATCGAAGATAGAACGAATGTAGAAGTAAAAGCAGAAAGAAAGACTTCGTCAACATGTAAGACATCTAGCAAAAACAAAAGAGAAAGAAATAAAATTCTAAGTCTAAGTAAAAAAAAAATGTGGTCGATTGAAAACCTCCTCCTTTTGGAAGTCTGTTAATAAAGGTAATCGCATATTTGTCTCCAGCAAGTACATACGTCAAGCAGTTCAACATATCACGTTAAAAAACAGCTACAAATCCGCAAATAAAAAAATCTTATTTGTTTTTTTCATGTTTTGGAATAATGTTCGCTGCTGTGACTCTGACCTTTTGCTTACAAAACAAGTAGATAAGTGTCAATGGTATAATCTTTTCCATTAGCCAAATGAATTTTGGCGTACGTCGCATGACGGAGAACTTTTTTTTATCTAGAAGTATTTCTTACTGGACATCCAGCGGCTGAGTTTATCAAACACAAAATTCCAGTCGTAATCGTTTTTACTAATCAAAATTTTCAAAACAAAAAAAACAAGTTAAAGCCTTTTTTTTATTTAAATTTAGCAACTCTACAGACTTCGAGTCCATGACCTTTGTCATTTGTTTTCTTTTACATGAAGATTAGGAGAAGAAAATTAAATAGACTTAAATAAGCTTTTTTTTCTAGCAATTCTTTTTTTTTTTTAATTCTAGCGCTCTTTTATTTTCTGAGTCGTCTCCTCCCGGCTCAGTGCCTCCAGTTAATGGTTAATTAAATTATTTTCTAAGCAAAACATTTTAAAATTAAACTTTTCTTTGAAATTGCGTGATACCTTGTAAAGTACAGATTGTTATGCCTTCGATATGACAGATTTTTTCTTTGAAGGTTCTTATAAAAATGGCCGAAGACCCAGAATGTCAGCTTCGCCGCAGACGGTTGTCCGGCAACCCCACTTTATCGCTGAACTTAGACGGAGGCTGCGAGATCAACGAAGGGAAACCAGACGAAGGGACTCCGTCTCCTAGCAAACCCTTCCCAGGTTCTTCTAAAAGACCTTCCCAAGCGCAGTTATTGGATTTCAAGAATAAGCAGCAATCGTTTGACTTACATATCATTCAGGTGAGGATTTTCTACATCAAACACGCAATTTGCGACCTTATACAACTTTTAAACTATTGCAATTTTGACTAATTTTGCATAAACAAGAATTAATGGCGTTCGAAATGATTTTAAATATCTCCCGACGTACCTATAGCTTTCATGAAGACAGCTTGTATTGTCGTGACCACGGTCGTTGTAATGCGACCGAAGTGTCAGGAGGTCATTAAAACATATGTAAATCGCGTTAAATCTTGTGTAATATTTTCAGTACCACACTTTAACCAGTTATTGCATGTTCAAACATTACAATATTCCAATCTGTTTTAACGGGCGTCAAAATGAAGAGGGTCTAAATTTGAAGTTCTATCTCAATACTTTATTTTCACTTTTATAGTTGTCTTATATTACACTTGACCGCCAAATATCAAGCAACGGTGACGATGCAGACTACGATCGAAAAATAATTTTAATTTCAAGTTGTTCTTTTTCTGTTCAAAAGGTAGACTCTCGGAATAATCTCATATAAATTATAACGAAATCAGTGGAGGAGTTTTTGTAACATTAACAAAAATAAACAAATACAAACATGCCTACGTCGAAGAAAATACTGGCCGACTAGATATTTATAACGACAGCAGTGCATACTTTGTAGAAATTCGAGTTACTCAAAATACAATCTCTTAAAAATAAGTCATATCACATGCACGTCTTTGCTATATTACATAAAAAATACAAGGTTTTTCATCCCGATTCTTTTCTCCAGGTGGAAGAATGCGAAGAAGAAGAAATCGTAGTAGATAGCGATGAGGAACCAGATGAGAATATGGCGTCGGGTATCCAACGAGCTGTAACTCCCACGCCTATACAAGATTTTGGAGCAAACACAGTTTACACCGAAGGTACCTGTCTAAACCTAAATATTTTGTCCAATATAGAGCTAATATCACAAAACTTGTTCATAAAAAGTAGTCTATAACTGGTTAAAAATAAAGTGTAAGTGTAGCCGCTAGATTGCTAGCTTATCGGTTTTTTATCGGATACACTTCGGAGAGTGTGCAACTGATCTGCATGATCTAATACCTCCTTGCCTTTTTTTCTATCGTACTTCTCGTAACTCAAAGAAGCGGCACCGTTTCATGGTGGATATTCCAAAGACACGGACGAAGAGGTTTGACTCTACGTTTGTGATAAGAACATCTAGGCTGTGGAATGAGTTGCCTGAGTGGGTTTTTCCCGATAGTTATAATCTTGGTGTCTTCAAATCGAGAGTGAATCGGTTTCATTTAGGTAAACACGCTCCATCGTAGACCGCATCGTCGCAGATGGCGGTCAAGTGTAAACCTATAAAATATAAAAAAAACAATTTTGAACGATTCTGTCGAGCGGAAATGAATGATTATGCAAGAAAATAGCAATTAAAAAAAGTTGTGGTTGAAGGTTTCTTTTAGAGACGTTTTCATGGACGTAAAATATAAAGTGATGTATAAAACAGACGAAGTTTCCTGGCGACCTTTCCTTGTGACTTTAAGGCTTCTGCTTGAAACTGGCGTGTCACAATCTGATATTTTTAAACCATAATTAACGTGAACCATTCCGTCTAGGGCAGTACCACACCATGGCCAGTTATTACCGCCAAGCATTAAATCTCGTCTCTCGTCTGATCTAGAGCGACTAAAGATAGAGTGCGATTAAAGATACTATCTTATCTAGAAATCTAGATTTTTGGTGCGCTTTCGGCTTTGAGACAACCAGGTTGTATTAATTGGGGAAGATCCACACGCCACACGGGCAGTATATCCTTTTGTTTAGCTGTACGTTTATCTAAAATGGAATCAAACCAGTTATTTCAATTTTGGAGCGTCAACCATTAACTGGTGCCGCTTTTTGATGTTTGAAGCTGTTCCAATGGAAGTAGCGATGTAATGTTTTTAAATCGTAAAAATCAGTATATAGTTTGGTCTCATTGCGTACTTGCGCTACGGAAAATTAGAGGCTTAATTTTGTATTTTTATTTAATCTGCATATTTTTTTATATATCACCAAACTTGTTCGATATTAATTTATATTTCTATTATATTCTAGGACCTCAACTGACGGACTTCCTTAGAGTGAAAACTTTAGAAAACGACTGCTATACTGATGTCTCGGATGCTGACACTGAAGACGAAGAATAACTCATGAAATAGAAATAACATTTATGAAGAGAGCTGTGTCACATACATGATCAAAGTTACAGTTAAGAGTGCATTTATTCTAAGTTTTATCTACATAAGTAGTTGCGTCATAATTATTACTTTGTCTTCTATTAACGCAGGTCACGCTAAAGTAGACAGGAAATATCACTTCTATTCTTTTATTTTATTTCACCTTTAGAACTAAATAAAATTTTGCAGCCTTATGAAAATTTTCACAAACTTATAAGTATACCTAAGAGTGGGTTCAGTTGTTTTCCATCAGAATTAGCTCTAACGAGGTAGCTTAGATAATTTAACTCTTTATCATATTTAAATAAAATAAAAATATGTTGAGTACATATGTTGAGTTGGTTATACGGATTTATACGGTTTTTTCTAGATTCTATAGATATCTATATTCTACATTACATACCTATACGATTTGATACCTTGTCGCTAAAACCAATCTCTTCCAGGCAACCGTGGAATTGAAAAGAATTATAGATGAAGATAGTACACAAAGAAAATATCAATAAATTTATACCAAAAACTTATCATTTAAAAAGAACTACCTACTAATAATTAGTCAACATATCGACAAACACACATTATAATTTTACATTCTGCATACCTAATATTTAAATAACATTAGAATTTGTTTATAATTACTACAAACATAATCTAATGTTATTTAAATATTTTATGACATAGCCATTTACTTACCAAATAATATTATGGTATGGGGTGGAGTTTTTTGGTAAGCATGCTTTATTATATTTGAAGCCAATTCTGTCGTAAATGGGAATAAAGTCTAAGTCTACAAGGATTCCTAAAATTAATTTGATACATTCATTTATCGATACGAAATCCACATAGGGTACAAAAAATATTCGAATTTTTAAGAACTGTAGAACAATTGTTGTCATATTTAATGTACTCACTTAACGTACCCTTAAAAGAATGCAGGCTGATTACCGATTAATAACCCTATATTTTTATCCCTACGTCATAGAATAGGTAATATAATATGTCCCTGTTTATGGATCTCAAGATGATAAGGTATGTACTTAGAAACAATTTCAAACCAAGACTAGCTGGGATCCACGGTTTCATGTATCTATGTTAGAGGTATATGTATATAAATACTTTATTGTTGATATACCACAACTTATGTTTTAAATGCAAAAATATTTTTATCTACGACAGATAGCTTTCTAGTTAGATTAGTTCTATGTGATTAGACGGGTTGATAACAAAGTCCTCACATTTCAGCTTAATTTGTTAGTATAGACTTTGAATGAAATTATTGCAGAGATAGATAAAAATATAAAACAATACACGACATTAGAGTTTATACTTACCTACGTGATAACCTCTACTTAAATATCTATATCAATTTACAATAATATTTATACTCTTAATGAGGTCGTGGCAAGAATAAATAAAATGCTTTAATTACTCGTTGTTGTTTTATTAAGCAAACTATCGTTTATTTTCTCACTACTCTTTACCCGCGGCTTCGGCCAGGAAAAGGTAACAAATCTGTATAGGCACCAAAGTGACTGATCGTGATCGTGACGATTGCTCAGTTCAGCACAATGGGTTGTTGATGTCTTTCTTTGCATCCTGCCCTGTCCTGCATACATTGTAGGTAAGTATGACCTATTAAATCAACTTTGTAGAACTTACCGTTCACGATGTATGGCCCATTTAATGAACCGATATTTCTATCGCTGCCGATAGCTTTTGAAATATTACGAGTACATTCATTGAATTAATAGAAATTTCATTATTTACAATAACGGTATCTATGGTTTTGCCCTAAAGTGCATATTTCCGAGATATCGACCAATAACGTTTTTTTTTCAAGATGTGCTTAAAGCTCCACCTTTCAGTATTTTGTGATTTTAAGGTGACTCTAAACCATATAAAAAAATATTGATCGGAAATTTTGTCCTAAATTGACCATAAAAATGTCTATTTTTGCTGGCCTATATCTGGAGAATGTATCTTTCAAATAGAGTAAGGTTTATTGATGTTGGTGCAATAGTTTTGATGATTACAACCTCACATGTTTATAAGCAAGTAGAAAAATCAGCTAGATCAATTCAGGTATGAAATAAAAATAAAGTAAATTTTGTCAATCCATTTTAATACAGAAAAAAAAATATTATTATATTCACATAATATGTTTTTTTTCTTCTATACAAAGAATAAACAAGTTAAAATATCTCACGCAACAACCAATTAATTAATGCGTAAACGCAAAAAAAACTGATAATGGTATTTTATATAAACATTAAACAACATTATAGGTTATCAGTTCGCTGTAATTTATTATTATCTCAGGATAATTACTGTTGGTATCTTATGAAACATAAACACGTTTACCCTTGATTGTGGGGTTACCACATTTCCAAATTTCCCTTGATTTATCCGAAGTCGTTACGGGCATATCCGACTGCGCGTCAATGAGATTGCAAGATACAAATGAACATCACACTGAATACATTGCACATGACTTAATGCGATCTAAATTTATTAATTTAGATCGCCTGTCAAATATAGTTCTAAATTTCGCCATAAATGCTCATAGACTGCAAGACCGTGAACAAAATGTACCTATGGGTCAAATGAACCAGGTAGGAAGGAGACCTATGTAGGATGATAGAAGGGTATAAAGTAATAAGTTTTTGGGGTTGCAACCCTCGATCATTTTTCCTTGTCGCATGATGTTTGTACGGCTTTGCGAAATAATGGATTAGAAGAGGTATCTTTGACAGTAGATCTTTTTACATTCTCAAACACACATTTACCTGTACCTACTATATACATTATAATTGATTTGGTGTTCACAAAAACGTTTCAGTCAATCTGACGTATAGTAGGTATGTGCCTAAGAAATTCAACGGTGTACCCGGGAAATTTCTCCCAGATGTAGACGAAAAAAAATCTTCAAAAAAAATTATACGGTGTCAGCAACGTTAATGCGCATTTTTAACGAATGCTAATTTTGTACGGGATTTTGGGCATGTTTCTACATAAATTTATGCGGTGGTAACATTACACTTGAATAGAACATGAACTTACCAATATCATGTTTTTTTTGCAGAATCGATATTCTGCATAGCAAACACAGTAGGTCACATTTGCCGACCATCTTCAGAGCAACATTCAAATATGAGCTTAAACTCGTCCTGCGTTGATTCAATTTACAGTGACAGCCTATAAAACTAAATTCATCGTTACTCTAAAAGTATATCTGCGTTATACGAGTTTAGGTTCAAATTTCAATGTTGTAGAGTGTATCTTCTTCCAACATGGCTGAAAATATCACCTTAGCTTAAAATAAAAACTTCAGCGCATTCACCCCAAAATGGCTAAATACTAGTGTATGTTTTCGTTCATCGCTTATGACTAGTTATTATAGCGTAAATACGTGCGTACTTATTATAAACTTACGCAAAATGTTCAGAAGACGGAGAATATTAATTTCTAGGTAGGTACGTACCTACATAGGTATAAATACAATTTAAGTGTTCGTTTGTAGTACCAAATTACAAGTTTTTCACTAAATGCAATATATGGAAGCATATACGGTACTTTCAGAAAAAAAAACAATTTGCATTTCCGTTTGTTAATTCCTGCAAATCTTCAAAATTACTGCATCGATTTTAACGGGGCTTTCATTGGCATATAGCTGAGTTAAAAAAGAGTACCTAAATTAGGTTACTTTTACTTTAGAAAAAAATACGTCATTCGATAGTTTAGCCAAGCCGCGGGTTACATCGTTGGGCACAGCTAAAGTGGTAAAATAAAGAAGTGGTAAAATCATTCTACTAATACTATAAATGCTAATGTTTGGATGCTTAGATATTTGTTGCTCAATCACGTCAAACGTCTGAACCAATCGGGATGAAATTTGGAACGCAAGAGATTATTGTCTGGAAATCAAGAAAGAAGCCCCGATGTGCTGCTAGTAAAAAAAATACATATCAGATTTCATATCAGAGGGCTCCTATAACCGAGACTATATTTATTTGATACGCAAAATTAGTTGTTCAGAATTCTTAACGTTTCGTGTTCTATATGCTATTCGGCGACATCTGATCAGACCATGGATACAATCTAGGTCTTCCTGTCTATAATGAATCAGTTTATATATGTAATGGTAATAATGATTTTAGCATTGACATTGCTCTTTTTTCGGTCGCATTTTAAAAAGAGTACCTAATCTTTACTTTTGTAATTTTATTTAGGGAAAAGGCTGATAGGAAATCCTACTAATATTATAAAATAGCGGTCCACCCCGGCTTCGCCCGTAATTAAGTAAGTAAGTATCCAGCTTTCTGGGAAATGTGCAAAACCTTATTTGAACAATTTTTGTCGTTTAATTTATACAAATACAAGCAACCGAAGACATAATAACAAAGATCATCAACATCTACAGCCTGCAAACGTCCTGCTGGACATAGGCCTCCCCCAAAGATTTCCACAATGACCGGTCTTGTGCCGACTCCATCCACCGACTTCCCGCGACCGAGACTATCATCGGTCCATCGTGTGGGGCCGTCCTACACTCCGTCTGCCGGTTCGTGTTCGCCAGTCGAGAACCTTTACTCCCCAGCGGTTATTGGTTCTACGAGCTATATGACCTGCCCATTGCCACTTCAACTTGCAAATTTTAACAAACATACACAATGTACGAACAACTACTATCTGACGACTTCGTCTTGTTGGCAAAGTACCAATTTCTTTTCATTATTTGTATTCATGTTAAAAAAAAATAGCGGACTCCTGCTTTTTTTCTGATAGCAAACCAGGTAAATAGTTTTAAATGATAGTACTCGAACAACTCGATTATTACCGGCTCAAAATAACTACATTTTTGTAACTTACACATGAACTTCCATATTTATAACTTTCCTTTTTTCCATAAAAATTACCAGTTGACTAAGTGCCAAGATCATTCGAAAATATTATTCATCTTTGAACATTTTGTTTATTATATTCATATTTATTACATATTTCTTATAAATTTATTTACTACAATCAGTACAGTCTATACAAGTTTAATAATAGGAAAATGTCTATGTACAGAGAAATCGAATTCGGGCGGTGTGGTGGAATCTCTCTTGTGACCTCCGGCCAACAGTTTTAGGACTACGAAATTCGTCTTGGCCACTTTCAGTAGATCCGTGATCTGCAACAATAATGTTATCATTAGGAAACATTAAATGATACTTCATAAACAATGCGAGCGATGCCCGAGTATTTCCTAATGGATTGAATCTAAGTGTCTTCAGATCGAGAGCGAATTGGTTTATAGGAACGCGGGTTTTGTTTCGTGGGATCGTCGTTTAATCGAAAAACATCGATCGACTGCTATCTCGCCTGAATTTTGATTTACTCTCGACTACCTCGGATTTGTCATTTGTACAACATTGTACTAGTCAAACCCTTTCATTTGATACCCATATTGAAGTTGTGAAGAAATAATTTATCCGCCATTTTGTGGGGGCGGCCATCTTGAATCGAAATTAACCAAACATAGCTAAGAAGATCCGCACGGAAACACAATGCACACCTTAGAATAAAAAAACCGCATCAAAATCGGGCCATCTGTTTGACGCACGGTGCCACAGACAGACACACAGACAGACAACGACGTTAAACTTATAACACCGGGTTTTTTTGGACGGGGGTTAAAAATAGATGAATCAACACATATCGAGCTTAGTAACATTTCTAAACATCATATTATATTACACAGGACTTAATCACGAATCACTATTTAATTTAATCACGAAATCCAATCACGAAAGTTGAAGGTCTATGTTTATGAACATTCAATTTTCGCTATATTAGCAAGCAAAATTAATAAAAGCCGTTAAACCAATCATTATGACGTTTCACATTGCGTCAACCCTTGAAATCTAAGTCGGTATTTTTGTTTTACTTTTCAAATTATTAAAAAATCTACAATGATTTAGATAATCAAAACTCTGGAGTGGGAGTTGTGACGTCACTATATCGTAAAAATCGTAACATAAAGTGACGTCACTCGAAACTTCTAAACACCGTAACTTCGTCATTTAACTGTCGGATTTTATCTACTTTTTCTTAGACTAATTAGTTTTTTTGACGTCTCGCCTTGTGGTTCTTTTTAAAGGTAAAACTTACCTCTTGATCGGGAGTCGTGATCGTTTCTAACAGCGTTCTCGCCTGTTGGAAATGTTTGCAGCCGCCGAGGTATAGTATCACAGGATTTTCATTCCTGAAACATAACAAGAATATATATATTCTTTGGCTAATATTTTTAAGTAAAAATGTTACGAGTTCAAAAAATAAGGGAGGTTGAACTCAGACTGTGGTGCATGTTTTACAACCAGAAGACTACCAGCGTTCAAGATAGATAGATAGAAGCTCTTTATTGACCACAATACAAAAATAAAGAAATAAACACATTTTAAAGCTAGCTAGCGAAACAAATGGCGACCTTATATTATCTTTCATTATTATCTTCCAGGGAACCGAAAGATATTTAGAATAATTAAAATAAAACAACGTGGTTAGGCTGCAATGTGACGTAAAGTATTATAATTATACACAAAATAATATATATAATATTTATAATATAATATGCATAATTTACTTGTAATAAAAATATATATGATTATCTCACGATGTTGCATACTTGGTTACTTGACCCTCGTTAGGCTACGTTTCGGCGGAGCGGAGTGGAGCGGAGCGGAGGTATTCAGTCGCGTATCCCATAAACACGGAAATTGTTTAGAATTTTCAATTAACTTCTCATCCATTTTGATACGTATTGCACGACGTAACGATGATAACTACTATGATAAACTGCGCGTGAGTCAAATGGCGTGGTGTCATACACCCACGCCCGCACCTCGGTACACTCCGCGAGGCATAAGCTGAGCTTTGCATTTGTGTGAGTGTACATGGATAGTGTAGGTGTGACAACCGGCCTTAGGCGCGGCGCCATTCTGTCTCGCCGCGCTCCAGCCTGATTGGTGATCACTCACACTAATGCAAAGCTCAGCTTATACCTCGCGGAGTGTACCTAGCTGTCCTCCGCACCGCCCCGCCCCGCTGTCCTCCGCTCCGCACCGCACCACCCCGTTGTCCACCGCTACGCATCGCCTCCCTATATTTCTATGAATATCTGTTTAGCTCTGCTCCACACCACTCGTGCCGTTTCCATTGAAGCGGAGCGTAGATTTCGAGCATAGTGATTGGTCTATTCATGTACCACTAAGCACCGCTCCACCCAGCTCCGCGTCAGTGGAAATGCAGCCTTATTGCTGGTTACTTCTTTATTTCCGTTACGGCAAAGTGAGTATTTGACAGTTTGAGTAAAAATTGTCCGTGTTCTTTCACGGAAAATGCATTAGAAAAAAAACTGTTTGTGGCTACGTTACACTTACTGTAGCGATTGTGTCATCTCGCAGAACTCGTGGTAGTACACTTGGGGGGGAGTGAGCACAGACAGCGGCGCGAACCGATGCTTGTAGCGTACGGCCTCGTTGTCGAACTCCGTGTGCGGTTGGCGTATCTTACCTTGCAGCTTGAAAGCCACTAATGCCTGTAATTTACAATAAGAAGACAGTATAATAGTAGATTGTATCACAATGGAGCAAAATAATATATTTACGGCGACGGCGCTTTTATGAATTCAGAGCAAAGTAACGGATTCCTGAACGTAGCGAGGGATTCAAAAGTACGTCGCCCGACCTAAAAATATGTTTAGCGCCCGAGAAAATGAGTAAAGTAGGTAAAAAGGCCTTTGAAAGTCAGTTGAACAATAATAAAACAGAGAAAGTTTTTTTTATTAAGAGATCTCTACGACCGTTGGCCTCAGATGGCATCTACTGTCTACACATTCACTTACTGTACTTAACGATCACTATATCTCGTACTACGACTAACGCAAGAGCACCTCAGACGCAAGAGAGAAGTGTTGAGTAAGCGATTGCCGTATAATATATTTACAAAAAACGATATTATCGAACCTAATTGGTCGGCGTAGAACCGTGGAAGAGGTCATGATAAAATACATAAATAAATATTGACGGACATTTCACACACAATAATATTTTTTAATATTATTTTAACAAATCTTAGAAGAAAAAAAAATGTTTTCAAAAAAGAGACATTCTTTGTTGAGGCTTGAAAGTTTGGTGCCTCAAGAACTTCATTTTTTAAATTTCAAATTTCAAAATTAATTCGAAATTATTTATTTTCAAGTTACATGACTCATAGCAAATCATTTAATAACCACTTTTTATCTCTTCTGTATTTGAATCTAGTTTTGTTACATTCACTGTTTACCTGCTTGCATGCTAAATGCGGGACCTGGAGAACTGTCATGTATTTTAAGTACCACCCTTGTAACACAGAACCACAAGCTCAATAAATTGATTTGATTTGAATAATAATATATCCCCAAAATAAGCAAAGCTTGTACTATGGGAGCTAGAGAGCTGATATAATATTTATATACTTTCATATTTTTACATACATCCTATATATAGAAAACCACCAATCACATTATAAAACAAATATTTGAGCTGGGTGGGGATCGAACCCACGGCTTCGCAGGCAGACTTACTACCAACTAAGCCACCAGGCCAGCCTAAAAGAGAAGCCTATGGGCAGCAATGGGACATAGAAGACTATAAGAGAACTACGCAGGCGAAACCACGGGGCGCTGCTAGATAGATGATAGGCTGCAAATTAAAACTACAAGCTCATTCGTAACTTCCAACCTTATAGAATCCTCCGCACATGTTCTGCATGACTTGGCACATGAGTTTCTCGCGCGCGTACGGTCGGACCTTCTTCTTCTTTTTGTCTTTCTTCTTCGCGTCGCCGACGCGGCGCACGCCCTCCCCGGCCAGGCCCTCTGCGCGATCCAACGCCGATACCAGCCAGCCGTAAAGAAACTCGTATAGGTACCTGGATGGACAGGATACAATCCACGTTTAAAATGCACCGCTACACTCTGGTCACGTTTTATTAAACGTTTGAAAAGGCTGTCATAGGGACTGCCGACAGAAGTGAAAACGAATAACTCAGGATTTGATAGCTCACTTTGGAAACTACGCGGGTGAAACCGGAGGGCGTGGCCATGACCATAGCCATCTAGATCATCCGAGTTTACCTACGAACATGTGCGTGATTTCTAGGGTTGCCACGCGCGTAAGACATTTCTACAGTGATTGTGGTAAATAGACCAAGTTTGTTTATCTGTTCCAAGTAACCAAGAACGGTCATATATAGCATAATAAAACTTACCAGAATATATAATGGTACTCATGTACGCTGTACAATTCGAGCTCGAGCCCCGACAGAAGGTAAGCGATGATGACTCGCAGTACGTGGTACAGGACCCACGTCCCGAAGCAAGCGGGGGAAGCGATACCAGCCGCGCCGTTCACTAACGCGTCCACACTCTCCGCCTGGAATAATCGTGAATATTAGAACGATATGAGGACCTGCGAACAAAGGCAGATATGTTTTAACTAGTATAAACTTTTTTGGCGCGCCACAGACTGATTTTTCGTGGGCTTCAATTGAATTCTAGCGCCACGCCCTCTGGTTTCCTCCACATTGTTTCCAAACTAAGCTATCAAATTCTGAGTTATAAGTTTTCACTTCAATCGGCAGTTCCTGTGACTGACAGATTTTTCGCGTCTTCGAATTTTCATTGTACCTTATACAAATTTCTGAAGAAATTGGAGATAAACCCAATTCCAAATTAAAGAAATTAAGAATTGCGTTCTCGGGCAGAAACATACATGGTCATTTAATTTTTGAATACAATTTATAAGTATTATGTACAAAATAAATGTATAATGGATCTGCGTTCATATAAAAAAAGATGGAAATACGATTGTAAATTAGAACTCCAACTAGTATATCCTTGTCATTCAGTTTTTTACCTCTATGTAAAACACTATTGATGAGACGACTTCGCTTTTGTTCGTATGCTGTTCATATCATTATAATATGATTAATTTCCGATCAGTAATGTCCACAAATAGACAATAGATTACCAGTATATTATTATATCATGCTAAGTATTTAGCATGATATAATAATATAGCATACGCATATGATGGGAGCAAAAATTTTCAGCAGGATTTGGTACCATAGACCTCAACCATACAGTAAGATCTAGACACACAGTAATGTGCCCAGCCAAGTTCATCCAAGTAAACTGGCGAGCTGCACCATCTGTAATATTACACAAACCATTTGAAGCTACTTTTGTTCTCCTCATCGATTATACAGAAGACAGCAGAGGATGATTTGCCTCTTTACCTTACTTTCACGAGAAAGCCTGACTCAGTCGAAAGCCTGGACTATTATTCTTTATTATTAGTCTTTAGTGTATTCACAGAATCAAGTTAATAGGAAACATAAGAACTGGCTTGTGATTGGTAGAGAAAAGACGCTAAGCCCGCGTCTACATTGACATTAAAAAAAATATGTTTAATTTTGATATTTTTTAGTTTAACTTACTTTCTCGATCATTCATAGCTGGATGAGCAAGTCCATTTTACAAGTACGAAATTATTCTAAGAAAATCTATTTACCATTAGATAGCCCATTCAATTTCAAGTTACTTTTGTTATGAAACCAGTTTCCTAAATGCAATATTTAATATAGCTACCATACAAACGTTACGCGCGACGCATATAAAGTACGACAGTGTGACGTCACGTTTCTGTAATGATTTGTATGAAGCGTTTTTGGAAGACTCCAAAATTGTAATTTTAAAATCGTGATATCACGGTAGGTTTTTAAGATAAAAAAGAAATTCTTTCACCTGTTTCAGTTATTGAGTAGCCTTTTGATGGCACATTAAATAAAAAATGAGTCGTTATGCCTATTGCCTCATACATACATAATAGAAAAAATAATCCTCACTTTCATAGTCGCATAAACAGTTTCTACGTTGTGAATGCCCTTACCTCTTATCACTTCTGTTGACGCCCCCTGAAGGATTTTGTCTCTGTATTTTGTACGGATTTGTGCGACAGAGACAGCACTCTATTAACTCGTCTTTATGAATAGACTATAGAATAAAGAGTATATATATTCTATTTTTTTTAATAACGATATATTCATACCTCTTCCTGTAGCGCAGCAAACTCGTCTAACAGCAGAGCCAGCTTGTCCCGTTGCCGCGCGCGGTTGTGCCCGCACACCTGGAGTAATACGGCGAACGGACGGACGCAACGGGCCAGGAAATTCTCTACAAATTCGCGAGCCTGCAATCATAGACATAACATTACTAAACATTTAAATAAGGAATATGGATTGACACAGTTTTATGTAAAACTGTGTCACGGTATATTTTAATTTTTTTTATATAAATTCGTTAAGTATGAGAATCCTACCACCTAACCTAATACTTTTAAACGAGCAATTCTTGTACATTTCTACACTAGCGGCCCGTTCTGGCTTCGCTCGGATATCTTAATAGGCATATTATACAAATCACGCGACACGTTGATTATCCGAGATTTGATTAGCATAAAAGACAGTGAAGACAGTGGTGTGCGTGGCGATTTGGAACCGGGCTTCCGGATCGGCAGTAGCCGTTGTCCGGACTAGACGAGCCGTAATTCGACAACAGACAGTTATCACATTTTTTTTGTGAGACATAATCATGCAATCAGTCAAGCTGTAACATAATGCTTGTTAAGTCTATACCTGAGGAGTTGCGCCGACAGGTGACTTGGGCGTCAGAACGGGCGGGTTGACGAAGCCCTTGATGGAGTCGCGAAGTATTTCGGTGAAGGCTTGCTGCGGGCGAGGAGTGGCCGTGGCCGCGCTCTGGGCCATGGACGCGGTGTTGGCGGGAGACGGGCTCAGGTAGAGAATTTGCAAAGCTGAGCGGGAGAGAATACAGGCGCGCTGTCGGCTAAACTCCATGAAGAAATCCTGGAAATTACAGCAGATAATAGATACACTTTTTAACACAAACAGCACAAGAAGGTTATAAATATTATACGAACACTGGCAGTGTTATGCGTCACTTCCGATACATTTTTGAAGTGAGAAGAGAAGAAATTTTGGCGCGCCACAGACTGATTCTTCGTGGGCTGTGAATTTAATTCTAGCGTCACGCTCAGGAATGATAAAAAATCTTCAGGGAAAACTCGGGACTAAGTCCATTGGCCATCTAGAAATGCGTCAGCAATGGATGGCCGTTCTAGAAATGCTCTTGCCCACGCCCTCCGGTTTCACCCGCGTAGTTTCTCGAGTAAGCTATCTATCAAATTTAGAGTTATAAGTTTTCACTTCTTTCGCCAGTTCCTATGACTGCCAATTTTTTTGTATAGTAGGTATAGACGTGACGAGACGAGCTGGACATGTCATCATCATCATCATCGTCATCATCAGCCGCAAGACGTCCACAGCTGGACATGTGCCTGATGGTAATCAATATACCTGCCACACAACAGCACAATGACACTTAGCTATTGGAACATGAAGAATCCAAATCATTAGCTAGTCACTGCGCTCCTAATGCCCTGTAATTTCACTGGAAACAGTGCCCTTCAAACCGGAACACAGTAATGTTGCACATTACTGCTTGGCGTTAGAATAACTAGCAAAGGTGTGTTACTTCCCCAGGCGGACTTTGCAAAGAGTCCTACAACTACAAATACCGATTTATATTTTTCTTACGGTTTTAGTATCAGATTTTTGTCAGTTCGGTCGCGTGGCAAAACCCCTATCTCCTCTATTAAGTAATTAAGTAATTTCTCCCGCCCGGCGTAAGGAATTTAGTTCCAATAATAAAACTAATAACACTAGTAATAGTTAAAATTACGTTCGTTTCATAGTTACCAGTGCTGTGTGGAAGTTGGTGGCTGAAGTGATTTTCCAAGCTCGTCGTAATCGTGTCACGAGCTCATCGAAGTACTGGAGCGCTTCAGATCGCGGCTTGATGCGCGTGTACCGAGGAAACGTCGGCGGGAGAAGGCGTTGATTGATCATTGGCTCGAAACCCATCGGATTCGGGGAGTCCGCTGTATTGAAGAGATATGCTTAATCACGTTAACACTTCATTTAAAAGTTTGTGGGTTTCAAAGTATGCATGTTTGCTCCTGTTTATTTATGTAAACGCTAAAAGGATTTGAATGAAAGTAAGTTAAATATTTAGGTAAGAATACTACCCCTATAATATAGGTTTATTTGCATATCGTTTATGTTAATGGTTCCCGTGGGATTCTTGCTGAAATTATACGTGGATCCTATTTGGCGAAGATAAATTATCGTGAAAAAAATTAAAAAGTTGCGGGTCACATAGCAAGGAACAGCTAGTTCACTATGCATATTGAAATAATATTGATTACTTTCTTTTACTTTTTTACTGATCTTTTATTCTACTGAAATATTAAAAAAAATAATTTAATGTTAATTAATCATATTCTGGGCTGATTTCTTTTAGGCAACTCATTTGCTATATATTTGTTGACATATTAAATTACATATGAAACACTTTTCATATAATAATCAGCTCGGTGAAGGTCGTTGTATAGCAAGATCTACTATAACGCAAAACTTCTACTCGAAGCTAAAATTATTCTTGTGTTTATCATTACGAACAACTTTTACTACGAGTCAACACCGAAGTCGAGAAAAAAGACCGCAATTACACTAGTTTCAGGAAATTAGGATATTTTAATTTATAAAAGTATGTATTTTTTTAAAATAAAAAAGTGACGAGACAAGCAGGACATGTGCCTGATGGTAAGCAACATGCCTGCCACATAACAGCACAGTGACACGCAGCTATTTGAACATGAATCGACGATGAAAGATCCGACGAGTCAATCGATGCGACAGATATCCCGTCTGGTTCGATGCGGACATTATCAAAGACATTCGGCGTAACAGCAGACTGCACAGAACCTGGTTGAGATAAGACTGTGTCGCTGCCTATGAAATGTTTTCCGAGTTGCGAGCTAGCCTTAAAACACGTATCACCCAAGCGTACAAGTCTCATATGTTGGGTATAGAAGAGAACTTGTTACAGTGTCCTCAGAATCTTTGGAACCATGTGCATTCTATTAGATCTAAGGGTGGTTTCGAATCTTGTGTATCATATAAGCACAGTATTGTGTATCATATACACTATGCACAGGAGTAGATGCTGCCGAGGCTTTTGCAGCCTACTTCTCCAGTGTTTTTCTGGACGAGCTACCGGACGCTGGACGTTGACTCGTGCTTGGATTTGGACGGTGGCCGGGGTTCTATCAGCATACCCACTGTGGTTCTTAGGGATATCGAGCTCAGTTTGAATGGGTTGAAGGTAGGTGGCTCGCCGGGCCCCGATAATTTACCTGGTTTCATTTTAAGGTCAGGTAAAAAAGATCTAATCCTTCCGATCTACCACATTTTTTACCTGTCGCTAAAAAGGAATATACCCTGAACAATGGAAATTATCCAGAGTTACACCTATACCAAAGTCGGCCAACAAGTCATCGGTTGAAAGCTATCGTCCGATTGCAATCTTGTGTGCACCTGCAAAAGTCTTTGAACACATTTTGCACAGCGAAGTATATAGACAGGTTAAACAGCAAATGGGAGAAGAGCAGTATGGCTTTAGGCGTGGCCGATCCGTAAACACCAACTTATTAGGGCTGGTCGAATATACCTCCGATGCCATGGATCGCGGCTCGCAGGTTGACGAGATCTATTTCGACTTTCAAAAGGCTTTTGATAAAATCGACAACGATTTTATTGCGTAAGCTATCTGCACTGGGCTTCACTCCCGGCCTCCTGAATTTTTTTGCGGACTATTTGAAGGATCGGCGACAGTATGTTATTTACGGTGCCCATGTCTCCGAGCCTTATCACCTGATCTGGTGTAAGTCAAGGGTCCATCACTGCCCCGCTACTCTTTCAAATCATGGTCCATGACCTACCCAGGGCCTTAAGAACTGCGAGGTGTTTATTGTACGCGGATGACCTTAAACTCTTTCTCGAAATAAGGACGTCTGGTGATTGCCTTAGTTTGCAAGAACACATTGATATTGTTTTTGCATGGGCGACGAATAATACGTTACCATTTAATGTGGCTAAATGTAATGTGATGACATTCGACCGAAAAATCAATCCCATTACTTTTAAATACTGCCTTGGTGGTTCAGGCATAAATAGAGTGAATACGATTCGTGACCTTGACATTCGACCGAAAAATCAATCCCATTAATTTTAAATACTGCCTTGGTGGTTCAGGTATAAATAGAGTGAATACGATTCGTGATCTGGGGGTCAAGTTTGATCGCGGTCTCACATTTCATCACCATATAACCGACTTGGCCAAAGATGCTTATCGTCGTCTGGGTTTTGTTATGCGAAACGCTAAACACTTTGATAATCCTTTAGTTGTCAAGATCTTATACAACTCTCTGATAAGGAGTAAACTTATGTCGAGTGCCTGCGTCTGGAACCCACCCACACTACGTCACTTACACTCGAACGTTGGAGAAAAAGGATTTCTTGAGATCACTCTATAAAAAATGTTATGGTTTTTATCCATATCTCTATCCGACAAGTTTCTACTCGGTCAACTCGGGTACAACACGCTGGAAGTCAGAAGGCTAGTAGTGGACCTACTCCTCACTAGGAGCAAAATTATTAGGGGATCGATTGACTTCCTAGATTTACACAATTTAATGCGCTCTTTGAGTGTGCCTGACAAACCAGGTGTGACGAACAGACGAGGACAATTACATAAGCTTTTCCACCTAAAGAGCAGTCGAACTGCGGCGGGCGCTATGACGCCGCTGGTCCGAATCCAACGTCACCTCAATGCTCTTCTCTCCGCCAACACTGATATTGACATTTTTTATGATAATTGGAACACCCTACGAATGATTATATTTGAATACTAGCTGAACCCGCTACTTCGTTCGCGTAAGCAGATGTTACTGACTTATACATTAATTGGAAGTATCGTACGTCAAATATTTGGATAAGTAGTCATTGAAAAAACCTTAGTCGCAATAGCCGCAAGTGTTAAGTTTGTAGGATTTTTTTAGGATACATTATGAAAAGTCTGAAGCTAATGTGCATGATCTGATACCTATTTACCTATTTTTTTTTTATCCGCAAGCTGTATTATAGCTGTTACCCGCGACTTCGCCGGCGTAAAATTTTGAACGAAGCCTGTGTGGAATCAAAATAATTAAAATTTTGAGTATTAATGATATTCAAGCAAGTTGAACCCGTAAATCTAAGCCAAGTCCTAGTGAAATGTTAATGTATGAATTTGATTGTAGGTAACACACAAAAATCAAGAACGAAAGAATCCAAATTTGGCATCATAATCCTTTTAGCAGCAAAAACTTATTAGTACAATTTAGAATACCAGTAACGCCACCTAGTATTAGTATTATGTTGCTTGTTATTTTGATTGTGAACGCAAATCACCTATATTATCTACGCCAAAACAGGTGCATATTTTTTCATTTTTGGCTTTTACCTTACCATCACATCAAGTTCCTGACGAAAATATATGCTCATATTAATATGGAGTTAAATGAAAATGTAGACTTATTAGCCCATGTGAAATTTTAGACTCTAAACTATATGTGTTTCGTATGTCAACCCATATCGTTGTGCCGTTTTGACGTGATAAATAATATTTGGTTCCTTAGGGCCCATGCTTCTTTTCAGGTTGATAGGTAATAAATACATAAATGTGGTATTTCAGACTATGAGTTATTTCTGTTTCAATTTTCAATTTGCTTAGTCCAAATTTGCTTAGTCTTTCCTACGTCACAGTAACCTATAAGTAACCGATTTGCTATTTCTGAGTTCAAACTACGTGTGTTTCGAATTCCATCCAAATATGTTCAGCCGTTCCGACGTTGTCCTGTAAATATTATGAATGTCACTGTGTGGATGTTTGTTACGTAATACATAGAGTACTTATACATAGGCAATGTTTAGCCTATGTGTTCTTCCAGACTGTAATCTAATTCTATTTCAAATTTCAACCCGATCACTTGATATGTTCCGCCATGATTAAAGCGGCAATAGAAATACATCAACTGCGAAAATTTCAACTGTCTAGCTATCACCGTTCTTGAGATACAGCCTGGTGACAGACGGACGGACGGACGGACGGATAGCGAAGTATCAGTAATAGGGTCCCGTTTTTACCCTTTGTGTACGGAACCCTAACAACGGTCTGCTTCGGTCACCGAAGCTTGTTGAACACTACCTTTAAATTTTAAACAGTATTTGGATTGAAATAATACGTTTTCTAATAAGTTACGGCTGGTCTAGTAAGTTACAGCAGACCTAGTCGGGAGAACGGCGACTGTCGATCCGGAGACCCAGGGTTCAAAACCACGCGCACCACTATCTTTTCAGAGTCATGTTCGTAATGCCGGTAATTAAAACAGTGAAGGAAAACACCGTGAAGAAACCGAAATCTACCTATAATCTAAGTTCTAAGTCATATGTCATCCACCAACCGACACTGGGCCAGCGTGGTGGATTATAGCCTTGTCTCTCTCCTTGCGAGAGAAGGCCCCGACGCCCAGCAGTGGGAACATTTAATGGGTTGTTTATGCTGCTACTTATTATGCTGATATGTTTTCTCCAAAATACAAAAATCTACTTCAATGACAGGTAATTTAATTCTGTCATTCGACTATATTTTAGAAGAAGCTTTGACTATGTCGTACAGAAGTTTTTTTGTTGATATTTGAAAAACTACCTCCCTGTTTTCGATATCTAAGATCACTTCTGAAGTATTTTATACCAAACAAAAAAGGAATTATCAAAATCAACTAACACTTAGCGGAGTTATCGTGTAAAATAAAACCAAATAAAAAAAAACATGCAACCCGATTGAGAACATCCTCCTTGTTTGAAGTCGATTATAACCGAATGATGTTTGTTTTCCACACAAAAATATATTTTGACAATTATTTTGTCATCCAAGACGACGCGACGCGATCACGTGGGCACTTTCTAGTATCTAGATCTAGAATCTAGATATTCTGTGGATCGTCTGTGATACACAGAATACTTAGAAGTTAGTATGTACCGAACGCGCCGCACGTGTCGTTATTTTTTAATGTTTGTGTAATTTCCGAACCAACAGACCGATATTGTTAAAATTTTGATGGGACAATATAAAAAAATGTGTTCTTCCTAACAAAAAAAGAATTAATGAAATTAAGCAACGCAAACATGAGTTACAACCAAATACACATTCTGACTTTCACCCCCCTCCCGCACGAAAACCGATCAGAATTTGGGGATCAAAAGTAGCCTACAGCAATGTCCTTAGTATAAACTAAAATCATGCCAAGATTCAGTTGAATTGAATCAGTAGTTTCGGCGTGATGCGTGATCCCTATACAGAAAGACAGACAGACAGACAGACAGACAGACAGACAGACAGACAGACATGAAAGAAAAAAAATGCAGTTTCGCCATCAGTATCGACTATGGAGTGCCCCAAAAAAAATTTTTTCTAAATATCTTCAATGTACAGAATTCGACCCGTTACAGTTTTATTATAAGTATAGATTGTGCGAATCTTACTGACCAGTGGAATATGAATGGAAAAGAAGACATATCGATTGACGACCATGATTAATTAGACTGTTTTTTTAAAAAATTATATTGACTCGTTTCATTTGTAGGTATACGTTGATTTAATAATACAATTTAATTGCATTTCTGGTAATAATAATTTAGTATGTAGGAACAATAATTTAATTGTATTCTATTGATAAATGTTAAAGTTAATAATGTGAATATTGTGTGAGATAATTGTAAGTGGAAATCCGTTTTTATCTCAATAAACAAATAAATAAATGTCTTGCTCGTCTCGTCACTCTTCATTGTAAAAAAGGGGTTTTTAAAGTACGGAACCCTAATTGTCTAAATTGAATTTTTTTGAATAATACTTATTTGTGATTTTAATTTTTGAGTTGAAAGTTCAGTCGCTCTCTAGCGACATTGGTGGTGTGTTGTTTGTTTTATCGCAAAATTGATATCTACGATGTTATCATTGTACTTAGACATGGTAGGTAGTCGCCATGAAGAACGTGAAATTTTCCGCCACATCTGAACAGCACGGGAAGCGCTGACTTGCCACAAAACGAAAAACGTCCCAATCAGGCCCGGTATTAGTACTACCAGCAGTGCTGGTGCTGGTCCAGCACCCTGGACTCAGACTTCTAACGCCACCACCGGAACGCGTAGGAGGAAGGTGCGCCGCGCGGCCGCGCCGCAAGCACCTTGGATTGCAGTGTGAATTGGATAAATATGTTTATGTGTCCATAGTGTTGTTGTGCAGTGAAATTTTGGTGTTACAGTGCGACTATGGTTGAATAATAAGGACATTATTAAAAGGTTAGTTAATTTAGCCAAAAATAAGTAGCTAGTGTAGGTATCTTCCATATTTATTACAATTTAAATGATTAAATTAATTATGTGTCCTAACTCTTTATTTGACTTTGATTCATGTGTTTGTGTTGTGTTGTGAGTTGTGACCAATGGTCAGTAGTGTGCGGCCTCGTTCCACTGCCGTTTTCCCACCGATCCCCCTCTCAAAACAAAAATGAAAAAAGTTGTAAACAGAAACAAGTGTAAAGAGCGGCCGCACTCCTTGTCGGTTAAAGTGCACCTCACAAATATTCGAGGTCTGCACTCTAATCTCTCAGCAGTCCATCACCACCTCGAGGCTGAGCAGCCGACACTCTTTTTTCTGACGGAGACGCAGATAGGTTGTCCGTCGGACGTGGCGTACCTTTCGTATCCAGGTTATACCCTGGAGCACAAATTCCGGCCTCGTGCTGGAGTGTGCCTGTACGCCCGTGACGACATCTGCTGTCGGCGTCTCCGTAACCTTGAAGACACTAGGTTTTCTGTTCTTTGGGTACTGATAGACACAGGCATAGACAAAATTGTCTATGCCTGTGTGTATCGGTCGCACAGCGGGGACCTGGAGACGACTAGGCTCACAGAATATTTAAGTGAGGCGGCGGACGCGGCTCAACAGAAGTACCCTTCGGCCCAATTAGTGTTACTGGGGATTTTAACGGCCATCATAAGGAATGGCTGTTCCCATACCGGGACACTGACCACGCTGGGCAGGAAACGAGAAAGTTAGCTTTAACGTTAGACCTAACCCAGCTGGTCCAAGAGGCCACAAGAGTACCCGACGTTGAGTCGCATACACCTTATTGTTTAGACCTTCTGCTGACAACAGATCCAGACCGTTATTCCGTGGTGGTATCTTCGCCATTAGGCAGCTCCGACCACTGTCTGGTGAAATCTGTATCCGTCTACCATCCGCCTGATCCCAGCCCTAGAGGCAACCGGCGGTTGTGGCGATATAAGTCAGCAGATTGGGATGAGATGCGCTCTTTCTTTGCATCTTACCCATGGCAGTCATTGTGCTTCACTTCTGGTGATCCCTCAGTCTGCGCGGATGCTGTGACTAATGTAATACGGACGGCTATGGAATATTTCATTCTATACTCCGACGTCACATTATCCAGCAAAGCTCGCTCGTGGTTTGGTTCTCAATGTAAAAGTGCTGAAGCATTTAAACATGAGACCTACCTAGCTTGGGTTGATGCTCGACAGCGTAGGGCAAAGGATATACACCAGAAGAAGAAAGCGTTCAACAAGGCTGCTAAGGCATGCAAAAAGGTTCTTCAGAGGGCTCGTTTTGACCACATTAGTCGAATAGGGAACAAACTAGCTTCGTACCCTGCGGGCAGCAAAGCGTTTTGGTCCCTAGCTAAATCGGTCGAATCGAACTTCTGCCGCCCCTCACTACCTCCAATGCTGAAACCTGATGGGACACTGGCTCACACTGCAATGGAGAAGGCAAACCTGTTTGCATCTCAGTTTGCGGAATCTTCGCGTCTTGATGCTGGTAGCGCGACACCTCCTACTCCATCCGGCTGTCCGACTTTTATGTCAGAGATACACATTCGCCAAATGGAGGTTCGCAAGGCTCTACGCAATCTGGATGTGAATAAAGCCAGTGGCCCAGATGGTATTCCTGCCCTAGTGTTGAAGGCTTGTGCGCCTGAGTTGTCCCCGATACTGACGCGCCTATTCAGACTTTCTCTCCAAACGGGGCTGGTACCGAAGTCTTGGAGCTTGCCAATGTGCAACCAGTGCCCAAAAGGGTAGTCGTGCTGACCCTGCCAACTACAGGCCAATCTCGGTCACGTCCATACTCTGCAAGACTATGGAACGTGTCTTAAACCACAGGCTCCTGACGTACCTAGAATCAAACGACCTCCTCAATGACCGGCAATACGGATTTCGCCGAAACCGGTCCACTGGGATATTCTAGCGTACGTCACTCACATCTGGAGTGAAGCTATTGAGAAACACGGGAAGCACTTGCAGTCTCCTGGATATCTCGAAGGCTTTCGACAGGGTTTGGCATGATGGCCTTATAAGCAAGCTTTCAAGTTATGGTTTGTCTCCTGGGTTTATTGCGTGGATATCGGACTTCTTGAGGGATCGATCCATACGAGTCGTCATTGATGGCTGCTCGTCGGATCAAATGGCTATCAATGCTGGAGTCCCTCAAGGGTCGGTACTCTCTGCGACACTTTTCCTGCTACATATTAATGATCTGTTGAAGCCCGGTATTTTTGGGTACGCAGATGATAGCACCGTTGTGAGAGCTACATATCTAGCGCTAGAGCCAGTGGGCAGCAAACCCAGGTACTGAGAGAGAGTTTGATTGAACGTTTGAGCTTGACCCTTGAGGCGGTGTCTGAATGGGGTGATGCCAATCTGGTCAAGTTCAACGAGAGTAAGACGCAGGCGTGTCTGTTCTCCGCAAAAAGGAGTCCATTCCAACTGACTCCTACTTTTCGTGGTGTATCCGTGCCAGTTTCTGACCGTCTTGAGCTTTTGGGCGTTACTTTGACATCCACGCTCAACTTTGGCTCGTATATTGAGTCCAAGGCTAAATTAGCTGCCAAAAAACTAGGTGTCCTCTCAAAGGTGCGAAGGTACTTCAACTCTGAACAGTTGCTCACATTATATCAAGCACAGATTCGCTCTTGTATGGAGTACTGTTCGCACCTTTGGGATGGATCGGCTAAGTATCAGCTGGAGGCCCTGGAATCGATCGAGAGACGTGCCAAAAGGCTCATAGGCAATGACTCTCTTCTGCGAAAAAGACTACAAAGTCTTGATCATCGCCGAAAAATTGCCAGCCTATCGGTTTTTTATCGGATACACTTTGGAGAGTGTGCGACTGATTTGCATGATCTGATACCACCTTGCCCTTTTTTCTATCGGAATGCTCGTAGCTCGAAAAAGCGACATCGTTTCATGGTTGAAGTTCCAAAGACACGAACGAAGAGATTTGACTCTACTTTTGTGATAAGAACGTCTAGGCTGTGGAATACGTTGCCTGAGTGGGTTTTCCCCGATGGTTACAATCTTTGTGTATTTAAATCGAGAGTGAATCGGTTTCTTCTAGGTAAACACGCTCCATCGTAGACCGCATCGTCGCTTAACATCAGGCGAGATGGCGGTCAAGTGTAAACCTATAAAAGTTAAAAAAAAAAAAAAAAAAAGATTCAAACATGTAGGTACCTACTTAGTTATTTATTTGATTTTCCTTCCTGTCTAATATTGTTTAAAGGCTTATTAGGTACATACAATTGACAACATTTTGTCGACTGAATTCAGAACCAAGTTAGAAAGAAGCGATCTTCGCTTCTGAATTTAGTATGCTACTCGTAGCTTACTGAATGAAATGCTATTATTACACTTCACTAAATTCAGTAGCGACCAAATTTAGCCAAGGGTAATAAGGCTTTTGTTTAGCGCTAATAAAAAGCATCTCTTTTTAACCGACCAAAAAAAGGGGTGTTATAAGTTTGACGTCGATGTCTGTCTGTCTGTCTGTCTGTGTGTGTGCCTGTCTGTGGCACCGCAGAGCTCAAACGGATGGGCCGATTTCAATGCGGTTTTTTTTTATTTGAAGGTCAATATTCGTGCGGGTGTTATTAGCTATGTTTGGTTAATATTGATTCAAGATGGCCGCCTCCACAAAATGGCGGACAAAATATTTCTTCACAACCTACCTCAATATAGGTATCAAATGAAAGGGCTTGATTAATAGAACACTATAACAAATTTCAAATCCAAGATGGCCGCCACAACAAAATGGCGAAATACATTTATTTTTTCACAACTTTCTTAATATGGGTATCAAATGAAAGGGCTTGACTAGTAGAATACTTTGCACTATGACAAATTTCAAATCCAAGATGGCCGCTACCACAAAATGGCGAAATACATTTCTTTTTTCACAACTTTCTTAATATGGGTATCAAATGAAAGGTCATGACTAGTAGAATGTTGTACAGATAACAAATCCGAGGTAGTCGGGGTTTAATCAATTTTTTTAATTTTGTTCTTGTTATTCTATTTGGCTCAAACGAATACGGCAGTTCAATAGATTCCACGCCTAATCTTTCTCTCTTGTTCGATTTCTATGGCATTTAGGGAGATTTTTGAAACGACAGATCATAGAGAATGACAGAGGTATCAGTGCGCTGCCGCCGGCGTGACGCGCGGCGGCCGGCGGTCAGTGATCGCGCCACGCCGGCGGCCGGTTAGGGTTGTCAAATAAAATGATAAACAACGCATTTTTAACTTTGTATGAAAAAAAATATTGGCTTTCGTGTCTAATATTCACATATGTGATTCGAGAGTAGTATAGATGAACTACAATAAATATTGTTGGACCTTTTCGCCACACGCTGTATAATACTACAAAAACTCACAGTTTTCCAAAGGCTGCTGCCCTTTCCCTGCCGTCTTGACAATGACCTTCATCATTTCGGAGCAGCCGTTTAGCAGAGCTACACAGTCAGCCCCAGATTGCGAATCTCGTTTAGTAATCAGCAGTAATGCTTGGTAGAACATTCTAGTGAATCTGATGCGGGCAGCAAGCGCCGACCAAAGTGTGTTCATCTGAAAAGGGATTTAGGTTATTAAAATAGTTATTATTTGCAAAAGAAGGACCCAAAGAGTTTACATGTACTATGTATAAGAGTTAGAACAAACGCTTTACACCGAATGCACGGGTCTGATCGCTCTTGTTGAAGTCACTCGCGGCAAATCAGTCTGTTGCTATAGGTAATATACACGTCATCTGCTTACGATTGTTAAAAAAACCCGTGCGGAAAACCTGTTCTATTTACTTATTCTCTATCTAAGCGCATACTCTTCCACCTAAAGGGGCCGGTCAGGTAATGTTAGACTCGACATCACAAAGTGGTACCCGCTACCAACTACCAACTAATACCTCTACCTACATATGGCGGTCTTTGCTGCGTATGGTAAGTAACGCAAGAATAGTCTGTTCTTCCTTTTCCTACCCTGTAGTTGTAGGACTCTTTGCGGAGCCCACCTGGGGAAGTTCCACACCAGTTATTCCACCACCACGCAGTCATGTATAAACATCACTGTGTTCCGATTTGAAGGGCAATGTTGCTTACCATCAGGCCTATGTCCTGCTCCTCACTTCACTCTATAAAAATACGACTAGATAATCTTCCTGGCTACAGTTGTTGCGTTATGTTATGCGCAGCTCGACCTTGGATTACGTGTTTTGCGTAATGTGTTATGCGACTCATCGTAATAGTTCATTGTTCTTATTAAATATGCATACATTCTACGTCGATAGCAGTTTATTTTGTAATTACATAACAGTATAATCTATACTAATATTATAAAGCAGAAGAGGTGTTTTGTTTGAAAGCGATATTCTCAGGAATTAATGAACCGATTTCAGTCATTCTTTCCGGTACGGGAATCTGATGAGTGCTATATAATGTACCACGGGCGAAGCCGGGGCGGACATCTAGTAATATATAATCCGCATCAAGGATTGTTTTTATCTAATCACAATGTGTCATAGCGAAGCGTGGCAGGGTTCAGCTAATGCATAATAAAACAATAATTAATTATTTACAACGCATAAACAAATAGGTATTTGTTATTTAATATATCTACTACTTATGTACATTATTTTAAATCTATACTGATATTACAAAGCTGAAGAGTTTATTTATTTAAACGTGGTAATCTTAGGAAGTACTGGACCGTTGGATATCTAACGGCGAAAGAATTTTTGAAAACGCGCGTCGCCTGCGCTTTAAACTCCGTGTGTTAAGGTCCTTCAATAACATCTTCGAAATGTATGTACGCTAATAACTTTAAAATGACAGCACCAAATTGGATGATTTTTTTGTTTTATGTACCTATTCTTATTATGTTATTGTCGGGACAAATTTGTAGGGCAGTAAATTCAGAATATTATGACATAAAAATATGGTGGCACAAATTTCGGGTCAGCTAGTATAAGACAAAAGACATACTGACTACACACTAAGACAGTAAGGGTCGGTACACATCAGACGCAAAATAATGCGTCGAGCGTATCATCGATCGTACTAGGTAACGCATCATCAGTTGAGTGTGAAAGGTTGGATGTTTTATTATATATTTCTCTGTTCTGGGGTTACGCAACCGATAAAACGCGGCGCATTTTCCGTCAGATGTGTACCGACCCTAAAGACAGGGGTTTAGTACTTACCTGTCAAATTATCATAAGAAATTATGTAATTTGAGAAAATACGTAATTTTTAATCTAATATGGACGGTGCAATGTCAATGTTCAAGACGGGCGTTGTCGCGAAGGGGAAATAACATCGTCATTGTTGAAATGTACGGCTCTCATACCAGAAAAATAAATTGGTAAATCAGTTCAAGAGGTAAGGCTCAATAGTCCTACCAATATAATAAACTAAGAATGTTTGGATATCTGTTGCTCAATCGCGTCATGCGCTTGCCATGCTTGCAGCGTCATTCAAATAGCAAGAACAAAATTAAACATTTTGATTTACCCCCGACTGCCTCGGATTTGTAATGTGGACAACATTCTACTAGTCTAGTACTCGCCCTTTCATTTGATACCCATAATGAGGATGTTGTGAAAAATGAAATGTATTTCGCGATTTTGCTGTGGTGGCCATTAGATTTGAAATGTGTCATAGTGCATAGTATTGTACTAGTCAAGCCGTTTCACTTGATACCCATATTGAGGTAGGTTGTGAAGAAATATTTTGTCCGCCATTTCATGGAAGCGGCCAGCTTGAATCGATATTAACCAAACATAGCTAAGACATTAACCTTCAAATAAAAAAACAGCATCAAAATCGACCGATCCGTTTGAGCTCTACGGTGACACAGACAGACACACACACACACAGACAGACATGGACTTCAAACTTATAACACCCCTTTTTTGGTCGGGTGTTAAAAAATACAGAATAATAATGCAAGTCATAAATAAAATGACGGTAAACACAAAAATAATTACAAAGTATTTTATTTGTATCTGTTGTATTTGTCTTCATTTGAAGTAGTATAATGATTGATTAAATATATTGTAAATAATAACATAGTGTTAATCTATATCTTAATTAATAATTATGCGCGACAATTAATTAATATCTCTGACTACCTAATACATATTTATGTTATTTAATTTTGTTTTGTTACAAAAATTATCCTTCCACACCTCTCGGTTAGATCTCAACATTAGAAAACATATCATCAAAATTGTTTTTTGTATGGGGTATGTCCATTTAGTAAGTATCATAGTCTTAGTCGAAATACAATCACTTACAAATAATCTAAAAGCTTCAAAAATCATAGTTGGCAATATCATAAACCCACTTATCAACAAGGTCAGTGTTGCCACCTGAAATTTATATGTTAATTCTGTTTTTATCACACTGCCTTCATAAAATAAATGATACACAATTCTTAAATAAATTAAAAAGTTTAATATTAAAAACGATAGTACAGTTATTACTGGAACAATCGTAAAATATCTCTTATCTGTACTCATATGGCAAAATCTGAAAAAGCCAAGCATAAGCGAAACGCCCCATACGAATATACTACTTTTTAACCGTCTTCGTGTGATATTTACTGGAAAAACTTTTATAATAGAAACGTAAGTAAGTATTGATATCATAAATAACCACGCAACAAAAGAATTGTGAAAAAACATTTTCACAAATCTAAAATACATATCAAACGATACAGAATCAGACAGACAAAATGTTACAATTACAAATCTAATCGTAGGGAGTACAATATAAGTCATTGTACATGATATAATAGTATTTAAATAAAGAAAACTTCTGAACGTCCGCCATTTTGTAATCTTGATCCATGAAAATGCAGCCAAAAGAAATGTCACTAAACACAACACTTTCACGAAATATTTGGCATTTTTCGAATATAACAGAATCTTTATCTTTTCTGCTTCTTCAAATACAGAAAATTCTGGACTGGGACAGTCTTTTCCGTAGAAAATAAAAACATCGTAATCCGTCGAGTCACGCTCAGGAAGTCTTGTTATTACTGGCATTTTCTTTCCGAAGATATTTCTCAATACCTGTATATAAATTTAACGACACAACACATTCATTAGCAAACTATTGATAAATAATGAATGAATATTACAGAATAGTTTTATAAAACTTCGAAGTCCAATTTTCCTGTTAATTGTATTTATCGTCTTGTGTGAATATTGGGATTTTATGGTAGGTAGTTTGTTAGAAAATTAATACGTTATTTAAACGCTTTATTGTGGCAATGCCACCGCAAAATGCACGCGTTTTCAGAATGGTAAAAAAACCTATGACTGTCAAATGGATGAATGAACATGACAGATCATTGACATTTGCTTATCATGTTACTCTAAAATTTTTAGACCAAAACAAAATTCATAGACCTAGATGTCTACCTAAGTGTACAATTATCCAAAGCCCTGTGTGTGAGGTGAGAGTAAGATAACGTCGTCCTACTATGATGACAAGAATTTTTTATTTTTTAACAATCCGAAAAAATCGCTCTGAACATAAGACAAGCCGCCGAAACATTTCTCATACCTACCAACGACAAAAAGTCCTAGAAGGTTCGATTGAGGTAGTATATGGATTTTAAAATGGTGGACTGAGTTCTGATTAGCTTCAATCACAGCCAACATTAACTCTTATTAGAAAAGCAAATTTTAGAATTCAGCAAATAGATACATCCGAGACACAACAATGACTTAGAAAAACTTTAAAAAAAAGGGGACTATTTAACTTTCATTCAAGACTACTACACGATGTCCATAGAACCAACTGGTGTTGAAGCTTTCTAACATGATATTGAGGTTTCTAACATGTTATTTTACTAAACTGAATAGTTTGCGCGAGACTCTTCCAAAGTGGTAAAATGTGTAACCTGTAACTACAAAAATATGAGAATGACAAAAATAAAAATAAAAGTGTATGATGTACATTACTATGTAAACTATCAACGAAAATTGGTTTGAATGAGATCTAGTACGTAGTTTTATTTAAATACATCATAAATTCACTATTGTTAAAACACTGATTAAAGTAACAACGAACTACAAGAACTTTTACATTATGTTACTTGCTGCTACGGAAGGAAGCCTTCATGGGCGAGTCCGACTCGCAATTGACCACTTTTTTTTATTTGGTACTGAATACTTATCTTGTTTAATTAATCTCCTCAGATTTGCATATGGCCATCAGATACGTGGAGGCACTGAGCCAGGAGGTGACTCAGAAAATAAAAGAGCGCAAAATTAGAATGAAAATGTTCCCTACTTCCCCCTACTTCTTTTTCTTCTCTTAATCCAAAATTCATTATGATTTTATTTTTTCAAAAGATCAATATCTGATTTTATTTATAGTTTATACTAAAATCTGCGCGTAAATCAGTAACAAATCCTACTGTTTCTCTCTTGCTCTTTCTTGGTGTGTGCGATGAGGTAAGAAATACCAAAGGTCATTTGCTCAGGGGCTGGTGATGACTGCTACTGGCAGGTCTTCCGCCCAACTCTCCTGTTTTGCTTTGATATGTGACGTCATCTGTCAATTAGTTAAGTATGGCCAATCACGCGTCATCGTGTGGTAAATATTTCCATCTTATTAAACCTGCTTAGACAACTTCAAAACAGAAGACAGTCTACATAAAGTAGTTTTACCACACTTAATCAAATTTTGAAGAAAAAGAAACGGTTCGGCCGTCTCATGAAATTCAGCTTTTCCAGGTTGGCAAGAAACGTGTTAACGCAGATGAAAGCAGACAACTACATCTGCTTTCAGTTCCGCTGCCTACGGAGAGCAGATGTATTTTTTTAAATAAACAGTGACGTCTGAAGAGCATGACATGTGCCTGATGGTAAGCAACATGCCTGCCACATAACACAGCACAGTGACACGCAGCTATTGGAACATGAAGAGTCCAAATCATTACCTAGCACTGCACTGCGCTCATCACCCAGCTGTCTGGTTTCATCGGCGTTAACTAATTGACAGATGACGTCACATATCAAAGTATAGCAGAAAGCAGGAGAGTTAGGCGGTAGACCTGCCCGTAGCAGTCGTCACCAAATTGAGCGATGACGTTACAAATGAAACCATAGCAGAAAGCAGGAGAATTAGGCAACTTGCAGGCCCGGCCGGGTCGACAACATATCGGGTTGCAATCTCTAGTGCACACACTTTGGAACAAAGAGACAATGCCAAATAATTGTAAACGCTATATGGGCGTTAACTGTGTTATGTTAGCGTATACCTATGCCCGGAAAATATAACGAATGAATAACAATGGAAATCATATTCCAAATTACGGTACATAAATGATTTTATTTTAAACTATTCTATTGGTGACATGATTTGTCTATATTCATGATTATAATGATTATTTAAATAAGTCCTAATAGAAGTTTTTTTTATTATTATACGATTTTTCTATGAAAATAACTGTATATATTAACATTATCTTTATATACGAGCATTTAACTCTTCTGTACCTGTCTTGACAGTTAACTCCTCCTAAGCGGCTGGACCGATTTGAATGATATTTTTGTGTGCGTTCGGGTGCCCCCTGGGTGGTTTAGATTCACAAACCGTCAGATGACGCTGCAGTCGGTATGTAGGTTATTATCCGAGGGAAGTCGGAACGGGCCGCTAATCTATACTAATACTAGCGGCCCGCCACGGCTTCGCCCGTGGTACATATATATAACCTACAGCGTTCAAGGGTTACGAATATATGAAAGAACGGTGAACGATTTTTTTAAATCGGTCCAGTAGTTCCCGAGATTAGCGTGTTCAAACTATATATATGCTATAGGCTACTTTTGATCCCCAAATTATCGTGCTGTTTACTGGGTCAGAAGTGACACCTGTAGACATCTGGCGGGGATAACTAATTAAATGACGATTAATCAGTTTTCGACCGGAGAGGAAAAATGATTAAATTACTAAAATGGCTATTAAAAAATAAGGGTTGATCGTAGAAGAGTGAAAATTGAGGATTGTATTTATTTTTGTATGTTGTATCATAAAAAAATAGAAATTAAAAATGTTGTCTAAAAAATAAAAAATAAAATTTAGGGGTGGACTACCCCTAACATTTAGGGGGATAAAAAATAGATGTTGGTCGATTCTCATAGATACCGGATAAGCACAAAAATTTCATCAAAATCGGTCAAGCCGTTTCGGAGGAGTATGGCAACGAAAACTGTGACACGAGAATTTTATATATTAGACTAGCGGCCCGCCCCGGCTTCGCCCGTGGTACATATATATAACCTACAGCATTCAAGGATTACGTACATAATATGAAAGAACGGTGAATGTTTTTTTAAATCGGTCCAGTAGTTCCCGAGATTAGCGTGTACTAACTATATATATGCTATAGACTACTTTTGATCCCCAAATTATCGTGCTGTTTACTGGGTCAGAAGTGACACCTGTAGACAACTGGCGGGGATGACTAATTAAATGACGATTGATCAGTTTTCGACCGGAGAGGAAAAATGATTAAATTACTAAAATGGCTATTAAAAAATAAGGGTTGATCGTAGAATGGTAAAAATTGAGCATTGTATGTATTTTTGTATGTTGTATCATAAAATAATAGAAATTAAAAATTTTGTCTAAAAATAAAATAAAAATTTAGGGGTGGACTACCCTAACATTTAGGGGGATGAAAAATAGATGTTGGCCGATTCTCATAGATACCGGATAAGTACAAAAAAATTCATCAAAATCGGTCAAGCCGTTTCGGAGGAATTTGGCAACAAAAACTGTGACACGAGAATTTTATATATTAGATTATAAAGCTGAAGAGTTTGTTGGTTTGTTTGAACGCTAGGATCTTGGGAAGTGCTGGTCCGAATTGAAAGATTATTTTTCTATTGGATAGTCCATTTATCGAGGAAGGCTATAGGCTATAAAAAATACTATTAACAGAAGCGGAGCATGAATCAAGAATGTAACAAAATCGGGAAAAAATATTCCTGTTTGAGAGTTTTCGTACGTTTCGTGCTTTGACATGACACATGACAGCATGTGTCAAGATTGCGTCATTGAATATCACAGATTACATACCTCTTGAATATAAAACCTTTGCTAATCTCTGTGTTGGTACAACCAATTTCCGACAGGTGGCGTAGCAGGTAGCTGAAGAGGTGTTTTGTTTGAAAGCGAAATTCTCAGGAATGACTGAACCGATTTCTAAAATTTTTCACCGTTGGATATGTGCGGGATCTCGATGAGTGCTATTTATGTTCCACGGGCGAAGCCGGGGCGGACATCTAGTATTATATATATTTTCTTAAATGTATTCGTAGTAATAATACAGTGTTAATCTATTTCTTAGTCAATAATTATCGTCGCCAATTAATTATTATTCCTATGACTACCTAATACTAATTGATCGTGTAAATGTTTACTTTACTTTGTGTAAATATTCTGGTATAAAAGTTATCCTTCCACATTTTTTCGATTAGATTTCAACATTAAAAACCATATCATCAGAATTACTTTTTGTACATCGTATGTCCATTTAGCAAATATTACTGTCTTGACTGATATACATTCACCATCGAATAATAATCTGCAAACTTCAAAAATCATTGTTGGCAAAATCATAAACCCACTAATCAACAAAGTCAGTGTTGCCACCTGAAATTTACGTTTTAATTCCTTTCTTATCACATTACCTTGATAAAATAAATGATATACAACTCTTAAATAAATTAAAAAGTTAAATATTAAAAATAGTAAAACAGTTAGTACAGGAACAATCATAAAATATTTCTTATTCATACTCATATCGCAAAATCTGAAAAAGCCAAAGGTAAACGAAACGCCCCATACGAATAAACTACTTTTTAACCGCTTGTGTGTGACATCTACTTGAAAAAACTTTTATAATGGAAACATAAGTAAGTATTCACCAATAACCAAGCAACAAAAGAGTCGTGAAAAAACATTTTCGTATATCTAAAATACTTATCAAACGATATAGGATCAGAATAACAATACGTTAGAATTACAAATCTCAGCGCAGCACGACATAATGGTATAAAAATATAGAAAATTTCTGAACGTCCGCCATTTTGTAATCTTGATCCATGAAATTGCAGCCAAAAGAAAGGTCACTAAACACAACACTTTCACGCCATACTTCAGGTTTCTCGAATATAAAAGAATTATTCTCTTATTTTCTTCTTCCGAATCCAAAATTAATTCTCGATTGTGGCAGTCTTTTCCGAAGAAAAAAAAACATTGTAATCCGTCGAATCGCGCTCAGGAAAACTCGTTATTACCGCCATTTTATGTCCAAACTTGTTTTTCTATTTTGTTCCGTAAATTTAACAGCACAACACCGACATCGTCTAACTATTGCAAAATAATGAACATTATTATAAAATTGTTGTATATATAACACCTCAAAGTCTAATTTTCCTTTGCATTGTATTTTGTAAATTGTTATTGTGTTAATAATATTTTACCTAATACATAATAGGTAGTAAAAGTACCAATTACATGATAGGTAGTTTAATTTGGCTACAGTTTGAATTCGTTTCTGATCTGATCTTTCGGATCGTAACGGTTGCATTTAATCTGACTTACTTCTTAAATAGAAGTCGAATTAAAGAAGTCATTTTCATAAGGCAAATAAACAATTTAAGGATATTTCTCAATTTAGCCAAAGATAGCTCCAATGTTCTGTATGGCAAAAAAATTGATAAGCATAATCATGACAATAAATTAATATAATTATGTTGTGACTTGTGACCCACTTATATCGGTTATCCTGAAAACGCCTGAGTATCGTGGGCTGGTCACACACGTTGAAGCTATGGGGAATCTCGTGGTGAGGCTTTTCGTCTAGGCTTTGCCTCCAAGCCGACGACGACTATGCTATATTGCACGGTGTTGAGGCACCGGCGCAACTGAGGTAGGCCACGATGTTGGAGGAAGGCATCGCGTCCGTGGATTGGAAGCCGCGGCGGCAGTGCACTGCCAATATTACGTTGCTCCCCTCTCCCAACCCGCTGCGACATCGAATCCTTGACGGGGTTGCCATTATCAGATGGTGCCGTTCTCCCTATCCTCTGCAACAGGAGAGTGGTAGGCGGCAGGACCACAGACCTGACCAGTTACAGGGGACAAAGGATGTCTAGATGCGGGGGCGTTTGCAGCCCACTTATGATCGGTTTCCAAGATGGTACCAGCGTATCTTGGATATTTAAGTGTGTCGGTGAAGGGGGTGTGACCGGATGGCCCGGAGACGAGCAAGCCGCAGCGGGTTCGCGGAAGAATACGCGAGCGGTCCCGTGTTCTCGCCGTAAGCGGCAAAGATGGAACTCCGTAGAGGTTTTTTAGTCTGTAGTATGCCCAACCTTGGTGTCCAGTCCGACATACTCCAACTGTCTCAGGCGGAATGTGTAATAATACTCCCAGACACTTTCCGTCGGCCGTTTTTCTTAACAGACGCTTTAAAATTTTGGGAGTTTTAAAGCGTCTGTTCAGCAAAACGGACGAAGAAAGGTGTCTGGGAGTGTTGGGGTCTTCTTTTTAAAGATATTGCCTATAACATACATAAAAATCAGCTATCAGAAAATACGTGAAGTAAGTAATGTATCTTCTGGACCCCATATCTCAAAATCGGCCGTCAAAGCAAGTTAGCGGGTAAGCATGTGTTCTTAGTACGTACTAACTCTACTCAATCGTCCACATTTCATCCATCAGAAAATACGTGACGTCTGGCGGCTCTGGGATCTTGGACTATCAGGCATGTTATAAAACCGGGTCACATCACCATGCCACTACCCCCGCGATCCGGCTTCACCCCATTTGTCTTCCAGGATATCATAATCGTGGCGGTGTGAAAATGTTTATTACCCCGTCTAGACGTCTTCGTCGAACGACTGTATGATTTATTAGACTGTGGCATTACCGATAAATTATCAACGCACAAATTCCCCGTGTCCGCAGCGCTACGGTGGGGATCCCCAAGTACTAATCATCGACTTTAGTAACTAAAATCGCAATTCACAAAGCTTTTACAATTATCATATTCTGTGTAAAAATATGAATTTAATAGTTGTGAACGCTAAGTAGAACACACTTTAGGTATATAATATGTGGGTATCCTCACAGAACATGTATCATATGAGTGGACATATTTTCGAGTGAATTTACGAGTATTGAAATTACGACATTGCATTTATCTACATACCTACTACTCTATATTTACGTGCCTATCTATACTAATATTATAAAGAGGAAAGATTTGTTTGTTTGTTTATTTGTAATGAATAGGCTCCGAAACTACTGGACCGATTTCAAAAATTCTTTCACCTTTGAAAGCTACATTATCCCCGAGTAACATAGGCTATATTATATTTTAAAAAAAATTAGGAATCCTTACTAAAACTCCAATAATGTAACATAAGGTGTAAAAAAAAGGCCTGAAAAATTCGCCTTACGTCGCGTGCGCTGCGAAAACTATTGATGATAGAACAAAATCATTTACTACGACTTTGTAGAACTCATCATTATCTACAAAAAGTGTCGCGAGTCAATGTAATAAAATAAAGTGCCGCGCGGCTCACTCGCGCGATCGGCTCCCTACGCAGCGGTCGTGTGCGTGATCGTATGATTATAGCTTGAAAAATTTTTGAATTCGCTTTAAATTCGTTTCGTAGGTAAATAAGTATATGATAATAAATATTATATTTTAATGTAACTTTTCAAACTGCTTATAGTAGTATTTTATGGGTATTCAGTCCTGTTCAAAATTTAAGCAAAAATTTAGTAAAATGTAGTTTTCTACGCCCATATTTTTATTTTCTTTCAATAAGTACCTACTACTTACCTGATAATAAATATTATATTTTAATTATTCAAACAGCTTAGTACTTCATGTAGTTCAATAAGCAAAAATTTAGTAAAAGCCTGTTTAATTATTTATTTCCTTCTATTTTCATTTTATAATGCCCTAAAATGCCAAAAGATCAAGATATCAACTTTCTAAACATAGTTCCCAGGCGAGGGCAATAAAAATACGGCGTAATGAGGAATCTTCATCAAATACTGAAAATCGCCTTGCAAGTCGGAGAGAATACGCGTCGCAATCGCGTGCTAGAGAGTCAAGTATCGAGCGTTCGCAGCGGCTTGCTGAACAAAATTTTATCACTGGCCCAGCAGCTGGTCAACTAGCTCATATACCGAGGATACCGATGATTCCAACTGATCTGCCAATCCTTTTAAACGACTTCAGTTTCCGGTGAAATCATCTTTCGCGTTAACTATTAACAAGTCCCAGGGCCAAACTTTCGAATTATTAGGGATCGACCTACGAAAAGAATGTTTCACTCATGGCCAACTGTATGTTGGCCCACGTGTCGGAGCTCCTGAAAATCAATTTATTTTGCTGCCACAAAATAAAACTACTTCAAATATCGTTTACAGGGAAGCTCTGACTCACTAAAACTAATGGCATTTTTTTTGTTAATAATATTATATATGTATAAAATTTTAAAATACAAAAAAACATTAATAAAAAAAAATCATAAAAAAAATTCAAACTCCCTTTATAATTTTACTTTTTTTTAAACCCGATACAAAAAAAAGAGTGTGTGTGTGTGTATGTACCCGTGTGAAGCCGGGGCGGGCCGCTAGTAGTATTATATTTCAAGTAGGTTAATTAATAGAATGTGTTGACGCAGATGCACCTCCCCTATGATTGCTAATTCTGGCGGAGCCCATGTTGATGGCTGCTCGTCATATAAACATTTTTGCTGCGTTGGGGAAAGTTACATATCCAGTGCACGAATTTATAGACAATAATCACTGAGAGAAAATATGATAGACTGTCTGAACATATCCCTTCTCTGAATATGGCCAAGTTAACGAGATATGCGTAGACGTGTCTGTTCTCCGCAAAAAAGAGTCAATTTCAATAGACTCCTACCTTTTCGAACTAACTGCCTATAGTTACTTAGTTAGTTTAGCGGGACCTTTTCCGCACCTAGCCTCTTTATTGGGCCGTTGTGCGTGTACTACTAACTGCCTATATACCTGCCAACAACAGATTCGATATTAAACTTAATGGAGTGCATCGGCTAACTACCATTTGGGGCCTTTAGACTTACTTGAGAGAAGTGGAAAGTATAATAACATAAATAGATTGGCGGGGGCACTGCCGTGCCCCCAGATCCTTGTTAATAAAATACTTGAAAGTCGTAAACATCGCCGCAAAGTTGCAAGTTTATTGTTTTTTTTATATTAATACGCTTCGGAGAGTGTGCAGCTGATCTGCATGATCTAAAACCACTTCCCTTTTTTAACTGTTCGTAAGTCCCGAAAGCGACATCATATCATGGTTGACGTTCCAAGGTCTTGAACAAAGAGGTTTGACTTCACTTTCGAAACAAGACCATCTAAGCTTAGAAATCATTGAAGCAGCACACGCTCCTTAACGATGGCGATGTAAAATCAGGTGACGTCTCCTGATTGAGATCAGTCCCTACGTGAGCGACAAATGGAGCGCACGTGTGCTAGTAATTCCACGAAATTCGATTTGAGCTGTTACAATGCCATTTTGTGTGTGTACAAGGTGCACAAATAGTTCCAAGACCAGAAAAAAGTTTCGTGGCATCACTTTTCATACGCAATTACACAAAATCTTTAATTATTTCAATTAAAATAATATTTTCTGTAGTAAACAATTTGTCTTTCGTAAAAAGGGACAGATATACATGACGTGATAGAGTGGGACACGACCAGCGATATGTTGATTGCGGTGATAACGGGTTCTCCTTCTCTTTCACGCCAGTGTCTTCGTATGTCATTCTCTTTTTATCGAAAAAAATATTTAAACAAACGTGTAACTGTGGTATGTATAGCTGTCTCATTTCCATCTACTGCCAATTTGCTATGATGTCTTTGTCATTTATTAAAACGTATCTCACGATGGAAGTGTAGTTGTGTGCACGTTGTGTATTTGTGTGAAATGTTCGCCACATTATGTTGTTTTCATATAAGAACGTACCTCATATTCCTTTCCTTATTTTTATTAATGTTAGAAATGCATTTCCTGGGTAGGTATTTCTTAAAGAATATAATTCGAGTGACTTCAAGTCTTTAACTGAATCGGTTTCATCTAGGTTAGCGCTCTCCATCAAGGACTGCATCGTCGCTAAGCCCCGAACTAATCACTAAACTCCATAGCTCCATACGAACGGCGCAGTCAAATTTTTTTAATTCTTCACACAAGTACGCAGCTGTCATTTTTACACACGCGCGAATGTGTGCGCTTGGACTAGGATTATTGAATTACACTATTGTAAACCTGTACCCCGCTAGCTCACCTGCTGGTTTTAATTAGCTTTTAATGATTTTAATGAATGATAATGATTTCAATTAGGCGGCCCCTAGATGATCAATCATTTTGCACAATATTGCGAATTGTACAATATTATTGACCGTTTAGGGTTAAAATTGAAGATTATTGAATGAAAGTTTGAGCGAGTGTAATTTTTATTGCTCCATATCTTTTCATTGTGTCGTGTAAGGCCTGTATGGTGCAATATTTATCAGTATTTTACTCGTCTTGACAAGAAGTATACACGTATGATGAGAATGCAGAAATTCAGAAAAGAGAGTTTATTTACCTATACTGAGAATTGACGTCTCTGTGGAATATCAAAAGCAAATAATGTAATGAACGCGAATAATAAATGTTTAGTATTAGGCATTGTTGTCTAAACCCATAAAGATGTTTCTTTTTTTTATAGCACTTAGGTATAAAGTGACGAAACAAGTAGGACATGCACCTGGTGGTAAGCATGCCTGCCCATAACTGACACGTAGCTATTGGAGCATTAATAGTCCAAATGATTACATAAAAAGAACTACGCTCGTCAGCTCGTCACCCAGAGATGTGAGATATTTTATCTCTATGCCCGGGAATTCCACTTAAAACAATGCCATACAAACCGAAACACAGCATCGTTTGCACATTACAAACACAAAGGCAAGCAAAGATTTCCACAAACAACAACACTATAGCTGCAACTATCAATCAATAATATAATCTTGTAAAGACATTTTGCTCGCGCGGTCCATACGGAAGCAACACTATTCTCCGACTAAACATGAAAACATTGAGCTGTCCGTATTTTGGGCAACATTCGTTTGGATGCAAAGTTCCTTTCAATCTTTTTGTACAATAAAATGTATTGTACAAAGTTATTGTAGGTCTAGGGGCTGCCTTAAATATAATCTTCTACAAGTATTGGATTATTATGGATTATTACTATGTATATGTCGCAGCCGGATCGTATATTTCGCCGTATTACATTACGGCTAGCCGTTTTGAAAACCAGGGCCGTTTTGTAAAGCGGCGGTTTAACAATTAGCCAGATTGAATGCGACTGATTAAAAAACAGCCGGAATGTATTCGACGCCATACGTCATTCAAAATGGCAAAATATGTACTATTTTCGTACAAAAAATTAAACCGAATTCAAAACTACGGCACCCAAAAGCGAAAAATAAACTAAAATCATTATTTTAAGCGCTACTCACTCATCTATTTGAAGTCGGTGCCAGTCAGGTCAAAAAGCTAGTAGATTGCTGCTAATTAGGCAGTAGTACAATGCGGCTAAACGTTGGCCGCCGTATTGAAGAACGTATCGCAATGACGATCTAGCTAATCGTTGAACCGCCCCATTACAAAACGGTCCTGTTTTTCAAAATGGCTAGCCGCAATGTAATACAGCGGATTATACGATCCAGCTGCGACATATATACAATTAGATCAGTTCAAGTCAGATGTGAGTAACCCCGCGTTTAAATTCAAATCATACATGCTTTCTAATAGTTCACATTCGCATATTTTACACGTACCTAATAAGATAACTTATTCTAACACTATATTAATAATTCCAGTAATCATGCATACAGTCTCGAGTCACACACCACAATGATTCATCCATTGCACTCTTCAGAACATTGAATCATATCATAAAATTCACTCAGTAGTAGGTATAAAGCACACACTGTAAAATTATTTATTTAAAATAACTAATTAAAATCATTTATTCAAAATCGACAAGAAATAAATGCCAATTTTGAAACTTGAAAATACCATAAGAAAACTAAAAGAAACAGTAAACAATGAATTGCATAAAGTGTTTTAAAAAAATTTGCATACATATTTTCGGCGCGTGAAATAATATGACAGAAAAGACTATTCTTTTCTATGCCCTGTAATTTCACTAGGAGCATACCGGAACACAGTAATGTTTGCACATTACTGCTTGGTGGTAGAATATCTGGCAAAGGTGTGATACTTCCCCAGGTTGACTCTGTCAAGAGTCCTACCACTACTAAGAATCTTTCAAAGGAATCACAACCAATAATAAACAGTCGGTTACCTCATCACTGCCACTTCTAGCTTTCTTATTCAGCTCTTCCTCCTGCTCTCGGAGCATTGCAATACATTTCTGTTCGCTGACTTCTAGACTGGCATCGTAAGAGTTGCCTGTTTGGGGGTTTGAGCCCAAACGGTATCCATATCCCATCGGCTGAAAGTCTTCTTCTTCAAACACCTGTGCCCTGGAAACATCATACAAGAAAACACATCAAATATTTGTTTACTTGATTAGTTTTAGTTTTATTCTTTTCATAAGTTACGGCTGGTCTAGTCGAAAGAACGGCGACTACCGATCCAGAGTCCCAGGTTCAAATCGCGATTTTTTTTATGATTAATTTCAACATAAGCATAATAAGTACTACGTAATACGGCTGGTGGCGGTTGGAAATGTAAGACCGAGGATCGAGCTCAGTGGCGTACAATAGGACAGGCCTATGTCCAGCAGTGGACGAACACGGGCTGACGATGGATGGATAAGTAGCCCACTTTATGTTCCCATATCTGGGACTTGGGGTCTTCTCTCACACGGGGAGAGTGAAGGCCATAATACACCAGGCCGGCCAAGTGCGGGTTGGTGGATGCCAAACGCCATGAATACTCGTTCTTCACTTGTCTGTGCAGTACTATGAACGGAAAAAAATTGGCAGTCATAGGAACATTCAGGATTTGATAGCTTACTTTCAAAACTACGCGTGTGAAACCGGAGGCCGTGGCCATGAGCATGACCATCTAGAAATGCGTCAGCATTTCAATCCAATGGGATATGCTGAAGCATTTCTAGATGACCCATGGCCATGGTCCCGCGTTTACCCGAAGACTTCATTTCCGAGCGTAACGATATAATTCAATTCACACTGTACAAAAAATCTGCCTGAGGCGTGTCAAAATAAGTTTTCACTTCAAAAACATTTAAGATCTATCATTTGTCAATTTATTTAAAATAATATAACATTAGTAGCTCATTAAACATTCCCACTGCTGCTGTTTTTCATGACGTTTTCATTAAAATTAGAACCAGTGGTAACAATAAATAATCATAAAATAAAAAAATTCATCAGCAATTCAAAACAAATACTAAAGAAGTGCGGCCCGAATTCGAACCTATACCCACGATTATGAGATTGGATGTTGAGGGCACTATGCCACCAGAATTTTTTGTGATAGCTTTACTTACTTGTTTATACATTCTCTTATACAATCAAGTAGTTTGTAAACAGCAATACAGTAAGCCTTGAGCGTCTTGTTTGGGATGGAGTGGGGCTGATGCAAGTACAAGTTTGTGAAGACGGTCTGGGCAAGGGAATGCCCTTCCAGCCAGGAGACAATGCAGGCCATTGTGGAGTCAATGATGCCGATCAGCTCACTAGGTTCGAGGACATCTATCTTCAGCTTTCCTGCCTGAAAGGATATTAATGAACAAGAACAAAATTAAAAAATTTGATTAACCCTCGACTACCTCAGATTTGTTATCTGTACAACATTTTAATAGTCAAGCCCTTTCATTTTTTTGATACCCATATTAAGGAGTTGTGAAAAAAGAAATGTATATTTCGCCATTTTGTGGAAGCGGCCATCTTGGATTTGAAATTTGTCATAGTGCAATGTATTCTACTAGTCAAGCCCTTTCATTTGATACCCATATTTAAGTAGTAGTGAAAAAATAATATAATTCGCCATTTTGTGGTGGCGGCCATCTTGGATTTTTTTTTTTTTATAGTGTATAGTATTCTACTAGTTAATCCCTTTCATTTGATACCCATATTGAGATAGGTTGTGAAGAACTATATTTTGCCCGCCATTTTGTGGAGGCGGCCATTCTGAATCGATATTAACCAAACATAGCTAAGAACATCCGCACGGATATTAACTTTAAAATAAAAAATACCGCTTCGAAATCGGCCCATCCGTTTGAGCTCTACGGTGCCACAGACAGACATACACACAGACAGACAGACAGACAGACAAACGGACAGACATCGTCATCAAACTTATAGAACCCCTATTTTTGGTTGGGGGTTAAAAAGTGGTTAATGGATCAGTTTTATATTGTATAATACTCTCTGTATATTTGAAAAATAAATGTTAGATTTTCTCACATGTTTTACATCTCGTCAATCATAAGTATATCCTCTGAAATACCTGTATATGAAATTTTATCAATAATATTAAGACACTAGCAGTGCTCCGCGGTTTTATCCATGTTGTTCCCGATTCTGTAATTTTCTTAGGATAAAAATTAGCCTATGTTGATGTACGTCAAAAAGGGGCCCCTTAAACCTACGCCCGAGTCACAAGTTTCGGGATCTACTCAAGTTTTCTCTCTCTGCCACACGTTGGACCCGGCACCCGCACGGTGAATCCATGGAATGCTAAGAAGATCGTCTCTATTTTACACTATTACTAAATATAAAATATTTATTTATTGAATAATAGGCGAGCACCTTTAGCTGATATGCCTATATCTCAGTGTTGAAATAACAAATTATAGGTAATTGTCTGTTAAAATGATTTTGTCTTTTACTATCCATTTGTAAAGTTTATTCTTAAAAGAGTTTAACGACTTTGCCGAAATAACATCCTCAGGCAACCTGTTCCAGTTGTAAACCACTCTGTTGCTGAGGATGTGATGTGCAGTGTTTGTCAGTGATGGCGCGTGTGATAACTGGGACTTATGACGCCGACTGTCTCTTATGCTCCTTTAATCTGTACAGGTTCCCAATATGAGGGAGATTATAAAATCCATTCAGTATTTTATTATTAAATATTTATACATACTCGAAAACTTTCATTTATAATATTATTAGGATGCAAATGTTTAGATGTTACTCAATCACATAAATATTCTGCTATTCATGTATGTAAAAGGTGGTCTGGAATAATACATAGTCTACTTTCTATCTTCTAAAGAAATGTTGAGTTCTCTATGATATAATTATATTTGTAATTTAGTTAACACAGTAAATAAGAGTTTGTTCAAGTATTACGTAAGTACTATAGAGGGGCAGTGTTTGGCTTATTTTTGATGACGAGGGGGTCTATAATTATGGTGATTATGTCAGCTATACTTTTTTTTTACAATAATTGCAATAAACTTGCTTACGTAATACTTGAACGGTCCCTAACCAGAAAATATATGACATACTAAAATAACTACTAACTAGAACGAGATTTTTGGTGGAAGTGTGCATGGTAATTGTACATCATAAATTTTTATAGTTTTATCATTCTCTTGTTTTAGAAGTTACAGGGGGGTTACCATAAAAAAGGTTCATGGCATTATCATTTTGGGCAGCAATATTTTTTAGCTTAAGGGGGTTTTTTTTTTTAACTTTTATAGGTTTACACTTGACCGCCATCTCGTCTGATGTTAAACGATGATGCGGTCTACGATGGAGCGTGTTTAGAAGAAACCGATTCACTCTCGATTTGAAGACACAAAGATTGTAACTATCGGGAAAAACCATCTCAGGCAACGTATTCCACAGCCTAGACGTTCTTATTTTTTTTTTTTTTTTTTTTTAAATAAAGAGTGACGAGACGAGACCAGGACATGTGCCTGATGGTAAGCAACATGCCTGACACATAACAGCACAGTGACACGCAGCTATTGGAACATGAAGAGTCCAAATCATTACCTAGCACTGCACTGCGCTCGTCACCCAGAGATCTAAGATCTTATATCTCTAAGCCCTGTAATTATCACGAAAGTAGAGTCAAATCTCTTCGTTCGTGTCTTTGGAACATCAACCATGAAACGATGTCGCTTTTTCGAGCTACGAGCATTCCGATAGAAAAAAGGGCAAGGTGGTATTAGATCATACAAATCAGTCGCACACTCTCCGAAGTGTATCCGATAAAAAAACCGATAAGCTAGCAATTTTCCGGCGACGTTCGAGACTTTGCAGTCTTTTTCGCACGAGAATGTCATTGCCTATGAGCCTTTTGGCACGTCTCTCGATCGATTCCAGAGCCTCCAGCTGATACTTAGCCGATCCATCCCAGAGGTGCGAGCAGTACTCCATACAGGAGCGAATCTGTGCTTGGTATAACGTGAGCAACTGTTCAGACTTGAAGTACCTGCGCACCTTTGAGAGGACACCTAGTTTTTTGGCAGCTAATTTAGCCTTAAATTCGATATACGAGCCAAAGTTGAGAGTAGATGCCAAAGTAACGTCCAACAGCTCGAGATGGTCGGATACCGGCACGGATACACCGCGAAAAGTAGGAGTCTGTTGGAAAGGACTCCTTTTTGCGGAGAACAGACACGCCTGCGTCTTTCCCCTCGTTAAACCTGACCAGATTGGCATCGCCCCATTTAGAGACTGCCTCAAGGGTCAAGTTTAAGCGCTCGATCAAACTCTCTCTCAGTACCTGAGTTTGCTGCCTATTGGCTCTCGCGCTCGATATGTAGCTCTCTACAACGGTGCTATCATCTGCGTACCCAAAGACGGTCTGGATCTGTTGTCAGCAGGAGGTCTAAGCAATAAGGTGTATGCGACTCAACGTCGGGTACTCTTGTGGTCTCTTGGAACAGCTGGGTTAGGTCTAACGATAAAGCTAGCTTTCTCGTTTCCTGCCCAGAGTGGTCAGTGTCCCGGTATGGGAACAGCCATTCCTTATGATGGCCGTTAAAATCCCCCAGTAACACTAATTGGGCTAAAGGGTACTTCTGTTGAGCCGCGTCCGCCGCCTCACTTAAATAATCCGTAAGCCTAGTTGTCTCCTGGTCACCGCTGTGCGACCGATATACACAGGCGTAGAGAATTTTGTCTATGCCTGTGTCTATCAATACCTAAAGGACGGAGAATCTTGTGTCCTCTAAGTTACGGAGACGCCGACAGCAGATGTCGTCACGGGCGTACAGGCACACTCCAGCACGGGGCCGAAATTTGTGCTCCAGGGTGTAACCTGGATACGTTAGGTACGCCACATCCGACGGACAACCTATCTGCGTCTCCGTAAGAAACAAGAGCGACGGCTGCTCAGTCTCGAGGTGATGGTGGACTGCTGTGAGATTTGAGTGCCGACCTCGGATATTCGTGAGGTGCACTTTAATCGACAAGGCGTGCAGCCGCTCTTTAACCTTGTTTCTTTTATTTACTTTTTTCATTTTTTACTTTACTTGTTCCTTCATTATATTTATGTTTTGTTTTACAAAGAAAAATTGAATGTTTCTTCTAAATCATAAATCTAATATCTATAAAATGTCATCTCATGTGCAAACAAGGTGAAGGGAAGAAAAAGTTTTAGTTGGACATGCACCTGTGCTTAGAGCTGTTGTGTGTGTGAGGGTGTGTATGTGTGTGTAGAGCATAATGACTCATTATGGTCCAATACAATCAGTGATCTGTCATATTAATAGCAAACAATGCAGGTATTCAATCCAGACAACGGAGGGGTCGGTTTCAATGTTATGTTCTTAACTTTATGTACTTACAGCCACTGCTTGTTGGAAATTGAGAGGCTTAGCATGACCTCGATTACACAACATGGCCGCATCCATTTTAGGGTCCATCATCTCGATTGCAGACATAGCTTCGAAGAGTCCAAATAATTGGCCATCATGAAGCAATTCTCCCAACTGCAGGTCTGAAAATATTTTAGATCCATATGCAAGACTCACCTCTTTGTGTACATATATACGAGCATCATCATCAATCATCATCAGCAGCCCACTAAATGTTCCCACTGCTGGGACTCGGGGGCTTCTCTCGCAAGGAGAGAGTTAAGGCCATAATCTACCGTGCTGGCCCAATGCAGGTTGGTGGATGATACATGATTTCGAAAGTTTCTAGGTACATGTCGGTTTCCTCACGATGTTTTCCTACAATTACGCACATGACTTTGAAAAGACAGTGATGTGTGTGGGGTTCGAAACCGGGGTGTCCCGACTATACCAGTCATAACTTATACAAGTAGTGAGATATAATTACGTGCTATCTACTATTCATAAATAAGATATTACCAATTACAGGCATTTTAAATTGAATCAAATATTACTATTATATACACAGTTTATTTATACATAACTTTATTTCTAAGAATTAATGTATGTAACTGTAAAGGCTATTGATACCAGCATTTACACTCACTGACTATAAAAGACATCCAGTACCAAGTTTCTACTAGAAGTTTTCAACTATGTATTCTGATCACTTTATGAGACTCGATAACTATATGGCTGGCTATGCACATACCTTGTATGTTTTTGAAAAACTCTGAAGTTATATCAACCCAGTTGTATATGACTTCTGGTGCAGAAGTAAGTGTGTCCATCCTCCTGAAACATTTAGATGGCAATTGACAAATTTTAGTTTTATCATTTACTGTATAGAGTGACAAAGTGCAACACACTCGCCCTTAACAGCACAGTGTCACGCAGCTCTTGGAACATGAAGAGTCCAAATCACTACGTGGGACTGCACTGCACTTGTCACCCAGAGATTACCATTGGGACCTAAAATTTCTCTAAAAACTTTGCCCTTGAAACTGGGATGCAGTGATCTTTGCACATTACTGATGGACAGTTGAATAGTTACTCAACTCGCAGTGTTTTTGGAATATGACAGTAATGATGTAATGTTAATTAAGAATTTAAAATGTTAGATTACTTATTATTTTCAAAATGGTCAAAAATATTGTATGTTCGAAATGAACAAAACTGTTGGAACTCATAGAAATTGTAATATATTGTACTCTGTACACAGTTTATACAATAAAGCATATTCTATTCTATTCTATATGAGACAAGTGTGCCATCTGATGGAGGTGCCTTCTGTGCTATGCCAAAGTGGATTGATATAAAAACAAACGGCTCAATACATGTATTATGCTCATCCTAACTTATGGTGCACAGACTTGCTCAGAAACTAAAGCACAGAAGTTCCACCTCGGAATTTATCAACAAGCAATGGAACACAGTATTTTAGGAACATAATGCACTCTGACTAGTGGGCTATTTCTACAGAGTGGTTGCCATCGAGTCGACCCCAGGGTTGTCTTCCAATGTAAAAATAAGACAAGATTGGAGAGTTTAAAAAAGATTAGACAATGGAAAGTTATGAAGGAAGTCAGTAATGGGACAGCCAATAGAGTGGGAGCTGAGTGGAGTGAGTGTGAGAAATATGTGGTCCGAAGTCAGTGTATGGTTTTGGACTCGGAAAAGCATGCAGATTGTGATTCTGTATGTTGCCAGTTGTATTGGTCCTTTTTTTTTACATCCCACCCCCTTGCAATTCAAGAAAATGGACTGAACACATATAAAAATGGTTATGGTGGGTAATCCCTAAGAGATAGATTTATACTGTGGACTTGTTTGTAGACTTTTTTAAGGGGCACAATACTACAGTACATTACTTATGATCTATCTCGTAAGGTTCAGCCAGTGTTTCCAATGTAAGGTCACAAAAATGTGTAAATTGATGACATCACATTACAAACACATTATCAATATTTTGCCACTATTTTATGCATGTTTGCATGCACCTCTTGGTAAATTACCATCAAGTGCATGATTTTCTTGTCATTTTCCTTGCCTGTATTATGTAGGTAAAAAAAAAATAGATTAGTATAATTAAAAAAAAAAAAATGCTAAAAAAAATATAATGTCAAGCAAGTGGTATGAACATCTTATAAAGTATAGGTATATTATCCAGGATTTGATGTTAGGTGAGAACTAGAGCTTATCCCTTTTTCAAGCAGAGATAGGTATGATGGCAAAAAGCTTTAAAAATTGTGGACTAGAAGCAGGGGGCTTAGTTTTTGGAAAATGAAAACCTTTAAAATTACATGTGTCCAGACACACACATGACGACTGTCATGCCCTTACACTTCTCATAATATTGATATGAGAAGCTTCTCACATTATGATGAATACCCCAAAGATCTGTAGCTAGTAATAGACATATAGTGTACCTACACTTATAGCATCTACAGGCTGAAATTTAATCTCTTGATTAGCGATATTAGCGATTTGAAATAGGAAGTATGTAGTTTTATTTAATTAATTACATTAAAATGAACACAGTGGTCAACACCTGACTCAGAATTTAGGAGTGCAATAGAATGGCACGAAAAAAAGCAAAAATTTGCAGCACTAGAAGCGAAAACAGCCAAGAGCATCATGCAAAGTGTACTAACCCATCACCCTCATAATATTCTTCAATCATATCTGCCATATCAATTATAATATTAGGTCATTGGGGGCTAATAAATTACCAATTTTGGGATTCGCACACGCAAGACAAATTTTTTCAATGAAAATTACGAATAAAAACAGTCTGACACTCTGACAGCCGACAAACCACCGACCACCGACAGACGAGAGACGAGAGACGACATACGATCAACGACTGAGTGCTGCCAGCCTGATGTTATGAAAAGTTACCTTCTGTGCGTAAAAAAACAACCTTTGCTCTCAGAAACTATCTTTAAAATTAGACTCTTGAAAAATTAAAAAAAACCTAAAAGCAGCAAAGAACACAAACATCTTTGCTGCTTTTAGATTTTATAGTATCTAGATAAAAATAGAAATAGTTTACCACCCAAACTCACTTTTTTATGTGGGTGAAATACCTTTACATAGGTATCTACAAGAACAAAATTAAAATTTTGATTAACCCCCAACTACCTCGGATTTGTTATCTGTACAGCATTCTACTAGTTAAGCCCTTTTATTTGACACCCATATTAAGAGCGTTGTGTAATAAAAAAAGTCTTTCGCCATTTTGTGGAAGCGGCCATGTTGGATTTGAAATTTGTCATAGTGCAATGTAGTTGACTACTCAAGCCCTTTTGTTTGATGCCCATATTGAGGTAGTACTGAAAAAAATAATATAATTCGCCATTTTGTGGATGCGGCCATCTTGAATCGATATTAACCAAACATAGCTAAGAACATCCACACGGATATTAACTTTCAAATGAAAAAAACCGCATCGAAATCGGCTCATCCGTTTGAGCTCTACGGTGCCACAGACAGACACACAGACAGACAGACATCAACGGCAAACTTATAACACCCCTTTTTTTGGTCGGGGGTTAAACACAAATTTCTCCTGCATGGCCAGGGGTCAGGATTGCAGGATTATTTAACGCATTCCCGTCAACGACCCAGACCCTTGCCACCGTCCGTCCTTGTAAACCAGCCTCGCGGGGGGCATTAGTATTTAGCTCTTGTGAGACGCCGGAAATCAGCGGCGCTTCACTTCTTCGAGGGCCTATGCCTAGGCTGGAGGCCAGACGGCCCTAAACGTCCGACACCCCAGGCCAGCAGCTCAGTGATACATAGCAATTGAAACATGAAGAGTCCAAAGTTTTATCTCATAGCCCAGTAATTTATCTGAAAACATTACCATTCAAACGAACAAATATGTTTGCAAACCACTGCTTTGTGGAAGTATACCTGGCATAGGTGTAGTACTTCCCCAGGCGGACTGTACATAGAGCTCTGTCACTACTAAAATGGTGTGCTAGTATTAAATCCAAACCTTTTTTCTTTTTTGTAAAGTATGTCTATCTAAAGGTAATAAGTCCAAGTTCTAAAGCTAAGTCTATGTACAAGTTCGCGCGGAGACCGCGATACGTGACCGCGACAGGAGACCGCGACAGGAGACCAAGACACGTGTCGCGAGACATGTGTCGCGGTCTCGGCGCGAACTGACGCCCATACAATTCCATAGTGTCAAGTGCCTGTCGCGGTCTCCGGTCACGGTCTCCGGTCGCGGTCTCCGGTCGCGGTCTCCGGTCGTGGTCTCGTGTCGCGGTCTCAGCGCGAACTTGTTCCTTTACGCGTGGAGATCGACGAAGAGACGTTTTTATTGTAAATTAATGTTTATTTTATAAATGAGACTATTTATTATTAACAAATGCTAAATACATTACATAAGACAACAACCTATCGATAAAGTCAGGTTTTGTCGATAACTTCCATGTCGTGATTTTATCGACAATTGTTGTTAATATTTGTAGTTCAAGGAACATCTCTAGTGTACATTTGACTATATAAAAATCGAGCAAATAAAAATTTGCCAAATTAAAATTTGACCAAGTGATTAAAATGCTAAATATAAATTTGCTAGATATTCTTTTGGGAAATTAAACTTTGCGATAAGATTTTTGGGCAGTAAAAGTTGACGAAAAATATTTCGCCAAACGGAAAACACCCAATATATAGAGATAGAGATATCATCAGCGTAGTGACCTAGTGACTCTGAATTACTCCCAGTCGACACGGAATTACACCTCTCGGTCTTTTTAATATATAAATGTAAATCTATATCGGCCCTTTAAATCTTTAGAATGACAAAGACAAAGATTATGATACACTTGAGTCGTTCGGGTTACTTTTGGAATACTATCCAATAAGGCAATAAAAATCCAAGTGTGTGATAAAAATGGCAGTACCTAGTTAGTTTTTGTTACATTGTAAACATCAATGATCTGGCGTGTATTATTTTTACGAAAGTCATGTAACCCAAAACATTGTACGCCAATAAGCATTAAAATTATAACATTAATACCCTAAACCCTAGGTCGCTGAAAATCGCTGGTTGCAGGTAGCGCAGGACCGATCGTTGTGGAAATCTAGGGGGGAGGCCTATGTTCAGCAGTGGACGTCTTGCGGCTGATGATGATGATGATGAATACCCTAAATAATAAATAAATTGTGCGCTAAAGACCGCACGGCAGAAGTTAAAACTAAAATATGAAATACTTAACTACCTAGTTAAGACTACTAAATAATTTTAAGTAATAATAAAAATAAAAACGATTTTTAAATTGAAATTGAATATTCCTAATAAGCACAGCAACACATTAGAACAGCATGCGGCTGAATGACTAGTGTATCCATGACCAAGAATAAACTAAAAAAAAAATTACGTGGATCGGAATGTCGGAAATAGCGTTTGACTCGCAATTTTTTTATTGCAAATTTGCTATTTATTTATATTATTACACTGGTATTTCGCAAAAAATGCATTTAATACCTATATGGATGTAAAATGCAAATTTAATATTTCGTCACAAGTTCAATTAATGTATGTACGTAAGTATCTAGACGTTAATATCGCGACAAAAAGGCATACATATAGTAGGTAAACACTCCCTGTGTTTACTATATTGAAGCACAAGAGCGAGGAGTAGTAGACTATATTATCGTTCTCGCTTTGACGCGCTTGTTCACTGTGTTCTGTTTCTCGCTCTAGCATCCCGAGTTCACCCGAAAATTTCTTATCATACCCGAGCGTGACGTTAGAATCCAATTCACAGCCCACGAAAAATCTGTCTAGATGCGCCAAAAGAAGTTTTTACTTTAAAAATTGGCAGTCATAGGAACTGCCGATGGAAGTGAAAACATATAACTCAGAATTTGATAGCTTACTTGATACACCACCACACCCTGCCCCGCTGTCTGTAGACGCCGCGTGGCATGCGGATCCCGCCCAACATAACTCATCGAAGTACATCTCCGTCAAACATCTACTGGAGAACGCAGATCGAGGAGAAGCAGGGATCCGTATCCGCGGCTCTCTTCATGGACAGCAACAAAGAAAGATTCAGAATAAGCTTTTGCTTCGCCTGGGAACAGAAACGAGCCCGTTTGTCACCTGGATTGTCATGCCTGCTCAATAGGAGTACCGCAAAAGTCACAATGAAGCGGAAAACCTACGACGCCATGCCGGTGTGCGAGGTAGATGGCCACCGATTTCGGTTAGTGCGATCGAAAAACAAAACGATTGCACTAATAGAGTACTCGGAAGGTCGGACGCCTTTCACACAGGCAAATGCGCTGCTCGCACATCTGAGCAGAAATGCAGGTGAAGCACCCCGGGTGATAAACGTGGATGCGACGACAATCGAATATTCAAGAGCGAGAGTCGCAGACCGGCTGGGTTGCATTGAGGCCTTTAAACATCATAAGGTTGTCGTATACGAAGACAGGGGAGAAAATCTGAGCTTCCTCAGAGCCCCTTCGCACGTCCAAACAAATGCAAATGACAGCTGGGGACATCCTGTTCCTAGTTCGACTATCCAAACCGGCTCCGAAAGAGTACAGCAGAGGACAGCCGCGGAAAAAGCATCAGCCAATCTAACTGGAAGCTGAGGGACCAACACAGCATTCGTGACTGCTTTCAACGCAGCAACAAGGAGCGTACTCCGAATCACATCCCATTCATCACCCCCCTCGACGTCAAAGACCCCCAAAGCAGCTTCACAGCAACAAACAGCCCGAACGAGAGCCGACATGGGACAGATTGAACCGCCCCGCTATGTCACGGCTTCGGAACCGCGGAGCCATGCACGTAACGCCTTCATCGAATTCATAGCCACACTGAGCGCGACACGACAAGTCAACCTCAAGACCTGCGAAAACATCATGCAGTCCTATAGGCTAGGAAGTGAAAGCCTTTTAAAGGCGAAACTCGAGGAGGCCGAAGCAGTCATTTACAATAATGTCACTTCCCGGGTCATCAATGGAACCATGACAGGACAGTATATGGCAGCTTACAGTGCAGAAAATGGCTTCGTGACACTGAACGAGAGAGACACAGAGCGCGGGGTGCCTGTTTATGCGACACCACCAAACGACCCCATTGACAGAGCGCGCGGGAGTGCCTGTTTGTGCGACACCACCAAACGCCCCAATTGTGGTTACTGTCAGTCGTCCGTTTTTTCTTCAAAAATTTAGATTATAATTGTAATACTATATTTATTTATACTAGACATTGGCGAAATTGTGAGGCTAAACCACAATAAAAGTCATAAACCAAGAGTTGAAGTTGAATATTATAGAGTAAAATGGCCGCCAGACGTCACGTATTTTCTGATGGATGAAATGAAATGTGGACGATTGAGTAGAGTTAGTACGTACTAAGAACACATGCTTACCCGCTAACTTGCTTAGACGGCCAATTTTGAGATATGGGGTCCAGAAGGTACATTACTCAAGTACTTACTTCACGTAATTTCTGATAACTGATTTTCATGTAGGTATGTTATAATAGGCTAGGCAATACCTATCTTTAAAAATAAGGCCCCAATACTCCCAGGCACTTTCCGTCGGCCGTTTTGCTTAACAGGCGCTTTAAAACTCTAAAACTCTAAGACTCTTTAGTTTATAGTATCTTAGATTTCATGTGTTTCTTTACTAGTACCTACCTCTTTAATATTTACCTATTTGTTGTACTAACTGTAACATTCTCACTAAAAAGCTTCCCAAATTTTAAGTAGGTACCTACCCAAATAGTAAGTTACCCAATTAAGTGAAACAAAATCAATTAGGACATTGGTTTATTTTTAGATTTTTTTAGGATTTCGTTAAAGGAGTTGGTGTAGTTGTAGTATTTGATTTTTCATTAACTGGATCGAACACATCGAAGTCTAGTTGAACTGGTTCAGCTGTGCTCGCCGAACCTTCGCTGCCAGAATCTGGTGACAAATTTGGACTGGTACCGCTTGGCTTTGAGAGCATTACACCGCTGAAGCCCATGTCCATACAATCGAAGTGTAGGATCTGAAAGATTTAGAAAATAATTACATACATACACAGATTACTGAAGCATTTGTTTCAGTAATCTGTGCATACATATCACTAATGGTGGCAAAAATAAAACGGTGCTCATGGTAGTGCTATCAAGACACTAAAGGATCGCTGATATTATTGCTGCCAGTTATTCTGCCGCCAAATAGTAGTATGCAACCATTATTGTGTTCCGGTTTGAAGGCCAATGTTTCCAGAGAAATTACAAGGCTAAGAGATAAAACAGCTTATATCTCCGGTTGACGAGCGCAGTGTGGTGGTAGGTAATGATTTGGACTATTTCATGCTCCTATAGCTGCGTGTCACTGTACTGTTACGGGCAGGCTTGTTGCTTACCATCAGGCACATGCCGTGCTCGTCTTGTCACTCTACACTATAAAAATGATCAGGCTAGACATATTGTTACATTCTAGAGGTACGGCGAGTACATACTGAATATGCCTCCAGCCTCCAGTAGAATAATGTTGGCCAATTCGTGCTTTTTTTTTAAACGGGCAGAGGCTTTACTGACAAAACTAAAATACAATACGCTACAAGCAAAATTAACTACGTATTTAGGTACACTAAGCACATTTGAATCATCCATAAACCACTGAAGGTCTACAGATAATCAAGATGTTCAAGCGCCCTACCACAACATACCTACTACTATTATAAATGCGAAAGTTTGGATGTTTGTTGCTCTATCACGTCGGAATGTTTGAACGGAAATTTGGAACACAGTTAAATTATAGTTGTAATAACACATTAGTGCATAAGAATGTGATGGGCTCTACGGAGTGCATTTGCCATGATTTATTCACGATGACAATAATTTGATTTCGACAAGAGTTCATTCAGTGTGAAAATTAATGTTTTTGTTTTAATAATTACATGCTGATGTTAGTGCTTGTTACTTACTAGCACTGGAGCCATATCCAGCCTCGTATCCATATCCATACAGACGTGCAGTTTCTGATCCACCACGTTGATGTCAAACAGACGGACGCACATGTCCACGAGGCCTGGAGGTAAGTATGGGACGGGGATCGGCACGCAGAATGGCGGAGGATTTCGAGCTGAGAGATCAGATAGAAATGATTTTATAAATAAAATTTGTCATTACCTAAGTATAGGTAACAAGGTAGACATAATCTCTTCGACAATGCGATGGTATTGCTTCGCATGACATGAAAGTCCTTAGTCTTAATCCCTGAAGAGACAGATGCCATCGTGGAAAAATCTTAATTTTCGAAGAAAAATATCTTTCGAAGAAATCAATCGCAGTTAGCCAGCGTCGTAGATTTATGGTCTTGAAGAGTTTCAGCAGTGGGAGATTACTTATAGTGGGTTGCTTATATATCATCTACTTGCCCTCAACTGACAATATGAAGTCATCAATGGAGTAGGTAGATTTTGTTGCATTTCAACTTTGACACTTTTATATTTCATATTTGTGGCTAAACTCTCAAAGACTTTTATTGATTCACGCTGTGGATTCACGTAATAAGCCGTACCTATAAAGAAAAAATATTAGTTCGAAACTACAAAGTCGTACAAGCCATAAACCAAGAACTAAACTAATAGTTCGACGCTATGCAGGTACTAAATGGTGGTTGTTGAACACTATCATTTATGTAGAGGTAGGATCCGCAGGATCTTCTTTGCAGAATCCGCATGGGGAAGTACCACACCTTTGCCAATTGTTCTTCCGTCAAGCAGTGATATGTATGATGTGATGTGAAAACATCACTGCTTTCCGGGTGGAAGGGCAATGTTTCCAGTGAAATTATAGGCTATAGAGATTAAACGTCTTATATATCTGAGTGACGAGCGCAGTGCAGTGCTAGGATTAGGACTCTTCATTTTCCAATAGCTGCGTGTCACTGTGCTGTTATGGGCAGGTATGTTGCTTACCATCAGGCACATGCACTGCTCGTCTCCTTTACTACAAACAATTTTTTTGAAACCCTAAAGCTAGCGAATTGCTTACCTACCATGTTATGTACGAGTAGGTACCTAAGTGCATTGGTACGATCATAGTTTGAAGTAAGTAGATAATTTTTAATTACCAACCTATCGAGGAAATTATTCTATTTATTAATTACCCGCATGAATCTCCGTATTTAGGTTTTTAGGTAGCAGTCATAAAACTAGATATTTTAGTGTATTTTGCTGTCTATTATGGGGGTTGTCGGATTACTTAGACAAATGAGATCTTTTTACATATTTTATTGATAGCTTATTAGATAGATAATTAAATGAAGGTGGGTACAACAGTTTTTTTACCTATACAATTTTGTGTTTTGAAATAAGTAGGTACATACCTACTTAGGTTATTTGATTTGTTTATTAGGATTTAAGAAAATACATTATTAAGTAGAGAACTATATAAATGGATTATCCACACGATGGGTTAAACTTCATAAAAACGCTTTCATGTCAGATGTTCTCATAATGCGAAGAACCCATCAATATGGAGAAACATTGTGAGGGTTATTGTCACCGGGAAGACTGAAAACGGACAATACCCCCTTGTCCCGTCATCTCACCAACCTTAGCCATTCTTCGAAGAGTATCCGACTAAGAAGACATAGTTAAAAAGCTTTTGTCACTTTCCTCCTGCAAATTATGTGGGGCTACCTAGAACACTGCACGCAGTAAGCGTTTTTATGCAATATACTTATTATTACTCGTGTACTGAAAACTAATTAGGTATCGGTAACAAAGATTTTCTCGAGTAGGTACATACAAAGATGAAGTTCTATGCAAAAAATTTCACGCGAATTTAGTGTTGGTCCAATAGGTTATTTTGTTTGTGATGATCAATACATCGCATCCCTTTATGCTTAGTACACGAGTCGTAAGCTTTATTTGAAAATTAGAACAATTAGAAAGAGAACGAAAACGAAAAACCATGTGAATGAACATTTTGTTTTGTTTGAACAGTACACGTAATCAGTACTTTCTTCCTAATACTTTACATTCCGGTCAATGTATAATTTTTTATAATATATAATTTGAAATTCGAAACGAAATAATAATGTTCACTTGTGAAATGGACGGTCCAATCTGGCGGCTTTTTTCAAGGAGAGTACGCGTGTACTCCCCTTGACGTGATCACTTCTCGTTAGGCATATTTCTCTAATCCAACCTCCCCATGCAGACTAACGTGGTTATTACACATTTTAATTAATTCACGGATAGCCTACGTGTTATGTGGTCGGTCCAGTCCGGCTTAAGTTTCAGGCACGTCAGGCGGTTTTTTCATGATTGCGCCTGAGACCTAATCATTTGGCGCGTGAGTTACGCGTGAATTAATTACAAATGTGTAACAACTACGTTAGTTTACTTAATATTTATTAATTTTGATTAGTAAATAATTACCTGAATAATTGTTCCTGAAAACTGTGTCATTGTTCATTCTGACTTCCAAATCGAGTAACGACTGCGTTGGCTCATACGTCAGTATAGCGCAGGCTGAAACATACACATTGAAATAAGTACAAAAACATGATTGAGCAAAGATACACCCTGAATAGCTTAAGTATATTAGTATTTAATTCCTGAGGTACTAACTGCGTTGAAAGCGCCAACATTTTATGAAATTTAAATTGATAGTGACCAATTAAAATACCGCTTCATAACTACTCAGAATTCGTGAGAAAATAAACTATTTATATTTTAAACATCCAACTGGCTTCTAAAGATGAAACAGATGGTTTTCAGGGTAGGTACAACCATAATTAAAATTTGTTTATGTTTTGAAGTTAATGTTAATAATGTTATGTAACTCCTACCATGTCTTGAGATATATTTATCTGGACGATTTAGTTATAGCTTTGTATGAAGTGTTGTTTTTTTTATTTGAATTTAGCAATTCCATAGACTCCGGGTCCGTGACCTTTGTCATTTGTTTTCTTTTTTACATGAATCTTGGATTAGGAGAAGAAAAGGAAATAGGGGGGAGTAGGGAACATTTTCATTCTAATTCTAGGCCTATTTTATTTTCTAAAACGCCTCCTCCCGGCTCAGCGCATGAGCCGAGTGTTTGAATTTATTTTTAAATTGAAGTCGGTTTTGTATCTTCCGAGAAAATAGATTATTGTATAAAATTTGTTTAAAAATGTTTGAACTATGAATAAGAGGGATAAACACAGGATACTAACTTCTCCTGTCAAAGTTGAAAGTCTCAATGCGAATGCCCGTACAACATCTGCACTGCAAGCCTTCACAGTTGCATCTTCCGCCCGTGAAAGGAAGTCGCAAAAGCCAGCCTGGCTTATACCACGGACGGGGCATCATTTTTCTTATTGTCTGAAATCAAATATAAGTTACCATATAGGCATTTTTATATCGATAATTGGTTATCTCGTCTGATGTTAGGTTACAATGGGCCTTTGTTTTAGATAATTCCTTTATAGAATTGTATCACCAAAATACTCTTTCAACAAATAATGAGTATTTTTTCATTAAATTCATAATAAATATGCATGTCTTTAATCGTTTTTAATAAGGCCGACGGACGCTGCTCCTCTTACGCCATCGGATAGACAATTATTTTAAATATCATGACTATCACTTTATATCTTAATCCTAAAGTACACCATTATACCCTTATATAATATACCCTTTAGGAAATTGTTGAAGTACCTAGATATCTACGTTTCTTTGATTGAAGATTTGTACGTATAACACTGCCTTAAGCTTACTTATCTAGAATAGGACAGAGACAGCAATGACCAACGGTCATCAGTAGTGACTCTAGTCAACTTCAACTCTTGGTTTATAGCTTTTCTTGTGGTTTAGCCTCACAATTTCGCCAATGTCAAGTATAAATGTAATATATAATCTCTGCATTGTTTTTATCAGTGTCGAAGTAATTGATAGCTTTCAAATGTCACCTAAACGACCTTTTCAACTTCAGTCGATTTTTTTTTCATTTCTATACTAAAAATGTGCTCATGTAAGACGCCTCCGAAACTAAACAATATTTTTATATAGTGTAGACTATAGAGTGATGAGATGAGCAAGACAAACATATTCCTAATGGTAAGCAACACGCATGCCCATAACAGCACAGTGACACGCAGCTATTGAAACATTAAGAATCCAAATCATTACCTATACTGTGCATGTGCATATGTGTATATGTATCATATCACTGTGCTATAGAACACCCAGAGATAGGTATAGTACGAATAGAAGATTTAAAGAAAATAGTTTTACTTACTTCATTAGTTTGTAAGTCATAGTAGATAGAGAAATCAGTAACATCCATAATCTTGTCATCATTTTTGGCTTTGAAAAATGTTCTTTCATTTGTTTCTAGTCCTGAAATATAAAATAAAATCTATTGAGGTGATTTTGCATACGATAGGTACACTTTTATATGAAATCTAGTCGAAACAATAATTACTTTCATTCACAAAACTGTATGTAATTAAATAATATCGTTTAACGATTATTCAAATCGCGAATTCTAAAGTAATTCTGTTGTTAAAATTTACCTCATAATCAAGATTTATAAATTAGTAAATATTTTTGAAACAACGCACTGCTTTAGTGGCACAGGAAATTAAATGGTTTATTTAGTCGATGTAGGTTAATTTTACTTACCGGCACAAAAACACACACAGCACGCAACAAAAAACAAAACCGTCGCTGTTGTCGTTTTCATTTTAGCAAAAGTTTGTTCAACCTAGTTTGTCTGCTACCGGCTCTAGGGACACCATGCAAATGACGGCAAACCTACGTCAATGTTAACAAAGGTACCGGCTACCGGCTAAAGTATTTGTATGCAACAACATGCGCGCGAGTAACTGGCTTGCGGGACTTTCTAGAGAAACTCCTGCGGATCGTCGATACACACCGCTACAGCCCGTTTGAAACGACTAACCGATTTTACTCATTTCACGGATTCACAGTCACTGGATTCCAATCAGAGAAAAACAATTTGAATAAATTACTTATTTATTTAAATAATAGAAATAAACATACAATGGCTTTCAAAATTCATTCGTACAACTGTTAGACAGTTATAATCACTTTGTATTTAAAATGAGCAAACGGGTCCTTGTACATATTTCAAGCTATCATTTATTTTCTTATAGCATTCATCGTTTGTCATCGTCTTCATCATCATCGTCATCGTCGTCATCATCAAACAGGTTTCCCAAGAGAGAACGTACGACGTTTTCATCATAATCTTCGATATCCTCGTCACCTGAATCAATTACAGCATCAACACCTCCTTGTGGATTTGGTACGGGGAGGCCGCCTCCTTCATCAGGACCTACCATTGTAACTCCATTTGCACCCATTCTGAAAATAACAGCTGTCAATGAAAACCTAACACTAAAATAAAAAATAGGCTTCTCGGGCTGTTTGGGGTAATTAATTTTAGACTCAATTGACAATAAGCGGTAAAAAAATATTTAAAATGATTGTTATGCGGATTGTCACGAGCTCTGTTAAATGTGGTTAAAATAAAGAAAAAAGCGTGAAATCATTCACTTTAACATCTATTAGGGCCACACATAGAATACGTTTTGAATGCTAATTTTCCTTACTCACCTCAAACAGTCAAATGCAAAGTTGAAAAGCTCATAGTCTCTCCATTGTCCTGTCATAGCCAAGCAGAAGTGAAAGTTACGTCCCGGGAAGAAGATATTATAAAACTTTGCGCACACTTTCAAATTCGATAACCTTGGAGGACTGATGCATATAGGTCGGGGATTTTTCCCTTAAAAAAAGAAGTAGTACGTTAATACTCTACAAATATGTATTTATCTAAGCGCAAATTATTATATTATTAGTAGCGCTAAATTTGCGTACCTGACATGGAATTTTCGTAAAGAATTCGATTGTTCAAAGACATTGCTACGTCAAATGCAAAATCACCGGGATGGTATGTTACTCTCATACACGCTTTTTGTCTCAACAAATCCATCAAATATCCAGTGCAGCATTTACATACACCCATGTGACAGGAACATCTTCGGTTAGATGAGGATGAAGACGAACTTGAATTCGTAGTATTTTGGACTACAGTCTGTCTTGCACGCGCAAACTGTGATAACGTTAGATTTTTTTTTAATTGAGCTACTTGTAGTAGAAAACTATCAGGCACTTCAAACTTTTCTTCGTGTAGGTAATTAGATGTTTGTATTTTATTATTAGCTGCGTTTTGTCCATCTAAAACAAGTCAATAATTAAAGCCAATTAAGCAGACAAGTTAATTTCTAGCGTGAGATTTTATTAGCTTACCTCCTCGGGTACCGTGTAAACATAGTGCAGGAATAATAAACAACACTGCGACCACCATTATAGAAGTAAAACCACACGACGCGTTGCGTGCGCCTGTCGTCCGAATAAAACAGGCACTCCAATTCGCATACACGAATCGAACCGGTTCAGCGACGACTGGGAAAGATCTGTCTCTCACTAATTGACAAACCACTTTCACGCAGAATCGGATGCAAATTTTACACAACAGTGACTCATTTGTAACAAAAATAAACTCCAAATTTACAATAATTTATTGTTCTTATTGGAAAATAAATAAATTACGCTTACCTAATTGTACAAATGTATGACTAAAATAAATAATTAATCACTCTTTGAACACTAGTCCCATTTTAAAATCACGTTACTGTCGGTCTAGACTTCTGCCATCTAGAAAGTCTCCTAGAGCATCGCCAATGCCATCAAATGGACCTTCATCACTGCCCCCGCCGCCAAAATTCCGTCTCCATCGCCTCCAAATATCCCGCCACCACCGTCGCCACCGAGAAGTCCTCCTTCTGACCCTCCTCCAAACAAACCCTCTCCACCACCCAACACTGCCTGAGCTGCATTGTCAATAAATCCTCCTTGTTCCTCAGCACCGTTGCCAAACAAATTCACCGGTTTTGGACCTGAGGACACTGGTTTCGGTTTTTGTCCAGTTTTAATCCCTGAAGAACCCAAACTGTAAAGAAAGTGATTTGACATTTTTACTGAAATTATCAGACAAACAAAAAAATTGACGACCCATCTCATGCAGTGTATTTAATGGGTTCACTGTGAGCATGGCTAGAAAACACGAGTTTTGGCTTTTGTTTTCTATCCTTTGATACAATTTTCTCGCAGGCGCTCTAGTAATGAATGTACCTAAATATTAGTGTCCGACCGAAAGTTCGGTTTCGGTTTCGGCCGAGTTTCGGCCAAAAATCAAGTTTCGGCCACAGTTTCGGTTTCGGCCAAAATCGGCCGAAACTTTTGCCGAAACCGAAACTTAACAAGTTCAAGCACGTTCACGATCGCCTAACTTTGTTTTCCGCGGCAACGCTTTGACGGGCGCTGTCAGCCCTTTTCGGGGATTGTCGTGCGCCATTCGGATAGTTCTGTAGCAACTAGCGATGCCAACCGTACGAGGTTCCTCGTATAAATACGAGATTTTTAGTCTTTCGTACGAGGTACGAGGACACTATTAATTAACCTCGTACAAATAAGTACGAGATTATAATATTGCTATTATAAAATAGTGAAAACTAGAGCCATCTATCAGAACTTGTAAGGACTTACAAGACTTCTTACTGATTTCTTATCTATCCTATTATGATATATATTGTGTTTCCATTTCATGTCCTAATTAAGGCAAAATAATAGGTAAAATGCATCAAATTTCAGTATTTTAATAAGTTATATACTTGACCACGTGAGTTTCGGTTTCGGTTTCGGTTAAACTGAAACTGAAGCCACGGCCGAACATTCGGTTTCGGTTTCGGTTTCGGCCGGAAAATCAGTTTCGGTCGGACACTACTAAATATCTTCTAATTTTATTTGTTTATATTTTTACTGTAAAAAATGTGTACTTTTAGTGGGAATCTATAATTGTTTTGAAAATACTTACCTAAAACACCGAAATGATGCTGAATAAACAGGAAAACCGCCGATATCAGCATTTATGTCCAAACAAGCATGTGCATTTCTGTTTCTAATTCTTATATTTGAAATCTCAGCACAAACTCTTACAAACGGAGCTCTTCTAGGGTTGAAACAAATAGGTGGTGGATCACTCGCTAAAAAGGAAATCGAATAAATAGATTATGATTTTAGTATGGACCTAGTGTTTGAGGAATGTCTACTACGAAAACTGCACCAGTTTTAAATATGTAGTCTAAAGTTACCTGACACTCTTCTCCTAACAACAGTGTTATTGTTAACACTCAATCGGACATCAAATATAAAATCTTCAGGCACGAAAGTCATATTGCCACATGCTTTCATTCTCAATCTTTCCATAATTGCACCAGTACAACACCCACATTGACCGTTTAAACACGAGCATGGAAATCTAATTACTTGTCCTGGAACACCTTGTTGTGGATCTTCTACGACTTCGTCTTGGGAAGTTGGAGCTACAGGAACAGGTGTGCTTTCAATTGGATTCTGTAACGGTGGAGTAGGTGTGACTATTTCATCCTGTACTGCTACAACTGGTTCATTATCAACAAGAGTGGCATCAACAGATACATTGTCAACTTCTTCTTCGACATCCTCAAGTTCGTCTTCAACTTCATTTTCTTCATCGCCAACGTTAACGGGTAGTGTAATAGTAACCGGAGATTTGAGTATAGGTGGTGTCGGCCGTAAAGCTTGTTTCCACACCGCGTGAGGCACTTTGAATTTTATTACGTCGTACTCATTTTCTAAACTTGTTTCTTCGGCTGTTAAGAAAACAATTGATTTGTTAATTTGTTATTATTTCGTTATACTCGTAATATTAATCTCACGTGAGTTTTTAGAGCTCACCTAATACGGAGTTCGTCCGAATTACTGTAGTGTAAACTAATAACAATAAAAACAGTTTAAACGCAGAGTCCATTTTCTCAATTGAGAAGCACAATTAGCCGCTTGTGCTTGCTCGTCCAGTACAAATCGTAACTGTGACCGCTTACAGAGTATTTAACCAGCAACGACTAAAGTACAGAGATGTTTATTTAAACGCACGGCCATTGAAAAGAACAAGTTTTAAATTTTAATGCGAGACGAGAGAAAGTTGACACTTAATCGATATTATGAATGCTTACTTTCAAAGTAGGATGCGTGGTCTGCATAGAATCGTCATCGTTTTCGTTTCAATAATTTATTTTATTGTATTATCGGTATTGCACAATAAGAATTGGGTTGCTTTTGTTGATGTAAGATTAGAAAGTGTTGCATGTATTCATTCATAGCATATAAACGGAAAACAATAAATTCAAGTTTTGGAAAATAAATATTTTTCTAGCAGTATGTTGTGTCTTGAAATCTTTAGAGATATGATATTAAAAATAACGTAGTCTTTAAAAATGTTATGTCGTGTAGTTAGGCATAAAATACAGGGTTTAGAGATGTAACGTTTTAGATATCTAGGTGGCGAGCGCAGTGCAGTGCTTGATAATGATTTGGACTCGTTATGTTCCAATAGCTGCGTGTCACTGTGCTGTTATGTGGCATCAGGCACATGCACTTGTCTTGTGACTCTGTATTAAAAAAAAGTTAAAGCATTTTTGCTTAACTATGCATGAATAAACTTTACCTTGTATTGCTGGTTTTGCCGGCAAAACCACCAAATAAAAAAAAAACTTTGTCGATGTCTCCATAACGGAGCAAACATCAGAAATTCCTAGCTGAGATAAGTATTTTAAAAGCTAAGTGGTTGTCCAGCGTATTTTGCTGTATAATGTTTGTCAGTGAACCAGTCGAACAGGATAAAGTTATATTTATAAGTAATATACACATTCTATCTCTATATTATTGTGGAGACGAAATATATGTCGTGAAATGAATAAATTCTGAAATTACTGTTTTATTAACGCTAATTTACGATTAATTTATCCAAAAATAACCTACCTTCTGATTTTGGCCATATTTTGAAAATCGCTAATAAAAGTTTTTTTTAATACATTAAAAAAATAGGTACATAATGTATTTATTGTTAGCTAGTAACTATGTACTCAGTTATTGTATGCATATAGTACATCTAAATTCTTTTAACTACATTTTTGGTGTTAAAGACTCCTATGGTTAATGACCTGATATGGTATAGTCACCCCAAGAGCAGGAAACATGAGTGAGAATCTTCAGCATTGCCTCCACGGCAAGTAGACACGAATGACAAATACGAGTATTATAATCATATAAATAAAATATATATGGTTTTCAAATTTCAGAATAATTGCAAGTAGAGAAGTATTCATGTGTGCCTTGTAATGTATATTTTCTTTTATAAAATGAACCTTCCTGAATTGTTGCTTATTTTTCCGCCATTTTTTTTTTGTAGACACAGGTTCTTGTGCGCATTTGCTCTCTTACGTGATATAAATAAATTGGTAAAGCAGTTTTCAAGTTTTTGCTTGACTAAAAATATAGATATCCATTTTTCAGGGTTCCGTAGCCAAATGGCAAAATACGGGACCCTTATAGATTCGTCATGTCTGTCTGTCTGTCCGTCCGTTTGTCACAGCCACTTTTCTCCGAAACTATAAGAGCTATACTATTGAAACTTGGTTAGTAGATGTCATCTGTAAACCGCTTTAAGATTTTGATACAAAAAATAGAAAAATAAAATTTTTTTAGGGTTGTCCCGTACTTTGAACTGAAACTCAAATTATTTTTTTATCAAAACCACGTGTGTGGGTTATCTATGGTTTCTAACTATATTTTTTTCTATACTGAATATGTAGTTTGCAATACCTTCCAAAGTGGTAAAAAGTGTCTTCCCCCCCTGTAACTTTTAAAATAAGAGAATGACAGAAATAAAAAAAGTTAAAAAAGTGTATGATGTACATTACCATGTAAACTATCAACGAAAATTGGTTTGAATGAGATCTAGTTAGTAGTTTTATTTTAATACGTCATAAATTGACTATTGTTAAAACACTGATTAAAGTACCTAACAACGAACTGCAATAACTTTTATATTATGTTACTTGCTGCTAAGGAAGCCTTCATGAGTGAGTCCGATTCGCACTTGACCACGTTTATCATACATTTGAAGAAGATACGTTGGTAATGTTAAAACTGTATGCAGAGTCTGCCTGTAAAAGTATAGCTGTTGGTCCGCTAAACAGGCTGTTTTTAAACAGTTCTGTGTTTTGGTTTGAAGGCTAATGTTTCCAGGAAGATTTTGGGACAAATTAATAATAAATGATCTTATTTTTCCGGGTAACTGGCGTAGTGCTATGTTTGGCAGTCATTTAAAGTCTTCGTGTTTCAATATTGTGTTTATTACATTCTATTTTGTGTGCTCATTGAATTATTTAAATAAATAAAATAGCTAATGTGCTATTTATCGATGGGCAATGCCGTTTATAGCACTACCAACGCCCTGGGCGAATATTTTTTTTCTTTGACTTGAACGCTCAGTGATATAGTTACGGACTGGCCACAAATGCCTTGAGCCCTGGGCAGTCGCTCTACCGCGCCCTTACACCGGCACTGTCGATAGGCTTAGTTGTTGCAAGACTACGAGTTGTTGGTTGCTTACCATCAGAAGCTCGTATTATTCGAATGAAAGGAAAAGTTAAATTATTTTAGCTATTATGTCGTATTCTAGTCATTTCGTTCAAAATGGTAAAGGTTAACAAAATCAGCACATTTAAAGGTATGTAACTTTTATTACAAATTGTTCAGTCATGCAAAATAAATAAATAATCACTAACAAAGAGCCTATGTACACATCCACAAATGAGAGTTCAAGAATAAATTAGAAATAAATAATTATTACATCTACTTAAGAACTATCGTAACTTGAAGGTCATGCTTGCGACCATTCACCGCGCATCATTTTGTTTTGTCTCCTTCTGTCCTTTTTGTGCTTATTCCCCTTGTCGTTTCTTGCCATGAGGAGTGCATCTTCCATAGTATCTATAACTTCATGATACTCTGAGTAGTCAGGTTCTTTCTCTTGTGTGTGTCTGTTTTCTCTTTTCTTTCCTCCGAAAATGCCCAGTTGATCGCCAATACTCTCTCCAATATTAGTTAAATCTAGTACATCAAGATCTTCCAATTGAAATCCATTGTTCTGTTTTTTTTTCGGTAAACGTAGCCCTTCATAAGCCCCTCCCTGAATAGAACCATAATGAAAACTATATCCTCGAGTCTCATCTGTTCCCAACGTTTCCTTGTCGTGACCTGATTCCTCGGATGAGTCCAGTGTTTGTACTATTTGTACCATATCGTCACTTACATTATCATCAGCAGTTGTAGGTAAAGGTCTCGGGGTAATCATCTGAACTTTCTCATATGCCATCTCTTTTTCTACTTTACTTGTTCCTTTTTCATCGTTGGAGTTGAGAGGTATGACAGGCATCGAAGACAGTTGACCTGTTATATGTGCTAGTGACATTTCTAAGCCAGTATCAGCAAAGTTGGTTACACTTTTAACGGTGGTAGGTTCAACCCTATGTGCAACAATAGGCTCAAATGTCTCATCGCTAACTGACGTTATTTGATTCTCTGTTTCTGCTTTAACATTATTTGTTACCGGGACTACTACTGGAACAGGAGTTGTTGATGTAGTAGTCGAAATAGAAGATGAAATCACTTCGACAGAAGCGGTTGTTGGCCGTCTTGTCGTTGTTCTACGTGTAGGTCGCCTATTATGAGCTGGCCGGATTCTTATTGTTGTAGTCCTAGTAGGTCTAGTTGTAGTAGATCTTGTGTTAGGCCTTCTAGAAGGTCGCCTTGTAGGTCTGGGGCGCCTGGTAGTAGTTGAAGTCACAGGAGCTTGTTTTTTCTTATTTTTGTTCGATTTCTTGCCGCCTGACGAACCAAACAGGTCTCCTAATAAGTCTTCTCCTAAAAGACTGAATCCTGTATAGTCCGCACTTTCCACATCATTGACAGCGTCGAGTTCACCTGAAACGTAATTATTATTAATTGTAATTAAGTAATAATTTAAGCCAGACGTAAATGTTACGCTGATCTGTGTAGATAAAAGTCTGTTAAGTACGTACTTTCTTCGTCATCATCGTCATCAGCAGCGCCAAGTCCGTAATCGTCATCTTCATCATCGTCATCATCATCATCATCTGCGTCGTCACCTTTTTCATCGGGTATCAATGGCAAGGGATCAGCAGGTTCTGATGTAACTCCCTTGGAGCCGAATTTGAAGCACGAGACTCTTACTGCGGCTTCTACCGTACTCTTAGACTGAAGTTCTAAACCAAGACAGGCCCGGAAATCTTCGCCTGCTCTGGCAATGTTGTAGACTCGTCCGCAAAATTTGGATACACCACCGGGTAGTGGCATGCAAACTGGACGGGGTTTTTTGCCTGGAATGACGAACATAGATTAAATTACGTGTTCTAAAAAGGAAAAATCATTCTGAACTAGGAAATTGTATACAATTTTGTGATATGTTTTTATATTAGCAGTTAAAAAAGTTTTAAAGGAAAAGGACAAAATCTTAGCGGACCGAAAGAGTTGAAAAGATTTGATGATATAGAATTTAACTATGAAGTGAAAGTGTACAATAACATTATCATTATATCATTTTATATCGTTTAAATTTATTTTATTTGACGTTATTTGGCTAATATTTGATGATTTAAATGCATAGTGTATCGCGTGTTCGCAGTTCGTTTAGCAGTGCTAAAGAAGCTGGGAACAAGCGCGCGCACTCTCCTTGAAAAAGATCGCCGGACGCGATCGAAACTTGAGTAGAACTCGTATGCTACCCACGTATTTATTTAAAAATACTTATATTTATTTTAGTAAATTTCAGAACATCGTCCATTAAATATTCCAGGCTGATAAATAAAGAAATTGGTTTGATTTAATCGACCAGAATTTGTATCAACTTTAACCGTGGTTATATTATCGTGGAGTGAGTCCCGGATATTTCAAATTATGCATGGTCAGTGCATCCTCACTCACTCAAGGTCGCGCGATTTTAGCCTACAGCTAGACCGTTCCTCGCACGGAACAAGTGCCAGGCGGTTGTCGAACGTACGTCTGAGCGCTCGCGCAACACGTTTCCCGCGAAAAATTACGTCGCCATATATTGTGCTGTATATGGATGCACGAGTCAAAAAACAAAGAATTATCATTTTTCCTAGTTGAACAAAATATACCATTATTTTTATATTTTTCTGCTAACCGTACAAAAGTACGGGACATTATAAAATAGCTTGTAATCGAAGCTGGTTGTATGTATTAGTGTAGGTAAGTACATTAAAATATGTTACATATTTATCAAACAACATTTAGACGATCAAGTAGAATAAAAACAGTCAAAGTATACTTTTATTGTTTGAATTTCAATGTGTCCGACCCTATGTTACGGCCTCTTCTAGCTGTCTTGCGCGTTACGAAGTAAATAACTAAAATATATAATCTGAGCTACAATGCTGACTACCTACATAACGAAAGGTTAATTTATTTTTTTATTAGATAATATGTCGACAACCCTTTTGATGCGCATCATTCCGCGCCAGACAGCGACAGAGTTACGCGTTAGAAGAGAGCGCAAATGTTTAGGTTAAAAATTGCGATAGGCATTGAGCGCTAATGCGAGCAGAATTGCACTTTGCTGCGTCCCAGCAAGAGTCGCTATTTATATAACAATTTTCGCTAAGTGAGGGTTCTGTAGTAATATCTATTCTGTGGCATGGTGCATTAAACTGCTTCGAAATATCCGGGATAATCGGATAACGTATATACTCCATTATCAGCCAGGGACTCGTTTCTCCACATACTCGTAGTCACAGTAAATGTCCCGTAATCAATAATATCTAATAGTAAAATCATTAAATTGCCGTATCTGTATTAGCTTTATAGAGGTAGGTATATATGTATATATGTACGTAGGTTACTTAACACCATAGTTAAGTGAACTAATGGAAGGAGCAGAGTTTTGCAATACATTATTTCTACTAATGCAAACAACAGCTAGAGCCGCATTTTTCAAACTCAATATCTGTTCCATAAAATTGTCTTTATCTTTATTACTGTTAGTAGTGGTAGGAATCTTGGCAAAGTCCGCCTGGGGAAGTACCACACCTTTGCCAGTTATTCAACCGTCAAGCAGCAATGTACAAACATGACTGTGTTCCGGTTTAAAGGGCAATGTTTCCAGAGAAATTACATGGCTCGTATTTAGAAATTACATCTTAGATCTCTGGATTACAAACGGAGTGCAGTGCTAGGTAATGATTTGGACTCTTCATGTTCCAATAGCTGCGTGTCACTGTGATGTTATGTGGCAGGCATGTTGCTTACCATCAGGCACATGTCCTGCGTGTCTAGTCACTTTTTATTTTTAAAGTAAGTTCCTACTAGCGGTTCGCTCTAGCTTCGCCTGTGGTACAAAATACCTATATATCTTATAGCACTCAGGGAACATGTACATATCCAAAGATGAAAGAATTATTGAAATCGGCCCAGTATTTCCTGAGATTACCGCGTTCAAAAAAAACCTCTTCAGCTTAATATTAAATTATTTAGCTATTTCATTTTATTCACGATGTGTTTACTAGAATACATTATAGAGCTATAGGCACACTTTCTTCATTAACGAGTCACTCTTCTATAGGCGGTAAAAGGCATAAAAGGAAAATAAAAACTTACTCGACAGAGTCCGGTTCGTGATGACCTTCTTTCCAAAGCTGAGCGACACGGCCATTTTGTCTCCGTTCAAATATGTTAGCGTCGCGCATCCTGGAAGAAAGTGTGTACTTTAGTGAGTATTTACAAAAGAAATGTGGTAGCGAACTGATTATGATCATACGCTCACACTAGTATAAAATATTTAGAGAAAGCATAATAAATATCGCACCCTCATACGTACACATCTTGTTTGTTTGAAATAAATGTTTGAATTAAGTTTTTCAGGAAGTATTTCAGAATGAAAGTGCTTGATTAAGTTTATGAATATGTAACTTTATTATTATCTATGTGAAAGATGGTATTTTTAGATTTCCAGAATAAACTCTTTCCATCGTTGGCAGGGTCAGGGCAGGGCCGACGCGACGCCAACAGCCGCTGCATCGATTATATTTCAAAAGATTTGACAGGCTGACTAAAACTTATCTATTTATCTAGTACACTTTACTTAAGTTATGTTTGTAGTAAACGATTGAAATGAACTACTTTTATAAAAACATGTGAATTATTCGTTTGAAAACTATCTAAACAAAAGCTTTGAGTACCTAAAAGCTTGGAATAGTGTGTTTCGATAAATAGCTAATTTTGACACACAGACTTCAACATTTTAAAGTGATCAGATAGTTTTTGTAGATATTGTTTAAAAATTTACATAAAATCCTTATTTAGACATTATATTTAGTGTATCTAGTATTCATATTACTTACCTGGCCCATTCAAATTGACCAGCGGGAGTGCAAAATCTCTACAACAGTTGCAATAAGCATCAATGCATTTGCAATATTTATTGATGCTGCTGTCCTCGATTGGACCCACTTCAGTTTCAGTGTCTTTCTGGAGTCCTTTCTTGTTATTCTTTCGATGCTCTGAAAAATATAAACATGTTTTCATGAAACTCAGTCAACGTCATTTTCACTTCAATTTTATTTAAATATCACACATAATTTATAAGAAATCAGTAATGTTCAATACTCAATACTACAGTTTTACAAACATAGTCACCATTCTCGTAATTATTTCTGCAGTAAAAGTGGCGTGGCGTAACCTGTGTTTAAATATTTTAGAACTAAAATATTTACCTACATATCCATATGCAGGTAAATATTTTAGTTCTAAACATATATATAATAAATTATATTCTATCAGATCCATTCAGTAGTTTATTGCGTAATATATTTGCAAAATTCTAAACATCCATTCAATTCCATTAATTAATACACACAAATTTGCGCATTTATACTATTAGTATTAAGTAGGTGTGCTGTACTCTGCAGTCTTTCTATGAAATTTATTTTCATTATCTATTACTGCTAAATAATAATTACGAGTAATTAAGTGCTGATTGTGGACAAGCTTGTTCATGTTTCTAACATACCTTAATTTTATACTATTTTTAAAATTCAATTGATTATGAAACTGTACATTATTGTATAGTTAAATGTGTAGATTTATACACATCTCACATTCAAGTAATGAAGTATCACTATCTATCACGCAATTGTTTTTAATTGGCTACTACTATACTTTCTAAAATTTTACAGATTGCCATTCGTCAAAAGAAAACATTTCTTGCGTTTTATTTGTCTTTAGTAAAACTGTATTAATGAAATTGGCATTTATTTCATTCTTCATACTCAATTCATTTTGAATTTGAAATACTTTTTGTCTTATCACAGGCGTTTAAGTATACAAGAAAACACTCTTGTTAGTAAATACTATGTGAATCATTATAAAGCACAGAGGAATCATACTATATCTCTGGTAGCCGGATATTCAGCGCTCCAGCGTCGTATCTTGGTATTCAGCCAATTCACTATACGTATCATCTCAAAAAAATAATATCTCTAAAAAAACACTGAAATTTCTTGCTAGGTTATGACCATTCCATAAATAAAACACTAATTTTACTTACTGACACTCTTGGAGGCAGCAAAAGCCAAAAGCACGAAGATCAGAAGGAGCTCAAACACTAGGGAGAGCTTCATTGTGAAGCTGGACTCCCCGTCTGTAAAAAAATAAATAATTACGTGAAATATTTATTCTGGAGAAGTACGTTGATTACTAGCTCTAGATTTATAACTAATAACTGCGTTATATTTTGGACATTTTTATTTAACAGTGATAAACCAAACAACCAGTTTTAAGTCAGAACAAGCCAACCAGAACGAAATTTTGAAAATACATTGTTGTGGAATCTTAACTATAAAAGTAAGTATCCTTTCAAGTTTTTTCAAGAGCCCGCTTTTCTTCATGTCAGTTATAAGGCAGCAAGTAATTAAAAAAAAATACGTCCGATATTTTTTGATTTGAGATTTTTTTTCTCTTTGGAAGACGGATGGTAGAGTTTCTTCATTTGTCAGAAATAGCTTTACAAATAATTATATAAAAGTGTGCTGTTCTGTAAAACACATAAACTATTTTTAACAAAAAATTAAACCGACTTCAACACCACAAATAGGCACTCAAAAGCGAAAAATAATTTAACATAGGTAATTAATATAACCGCTACTCACTCATCCATATAAAGTCGGTGCCAGTCTAGTTAAAAAGCTAGTAGATAGATACTATGTACGAGGTAGTAAGTAGGCATGGGTATATCTATCTATACTTATTAGAGTTGGCTGGCACCGACTTCATATAGATGAGTGAGTAGCAATATTAATTACCTATGTTAAATTATTTTTCGCTTTTGAGTGCCTATTTGTGGTGTTGAAGTCGGTTTAATTTTTGTTAAAAATAGTTTATTTTACCCTTTTAGTGCTAAACAAGTTTTCATTAATGCATTTACACGATTTCGTATTGACAGGGTCGAATTTCATAACTTTGTGAAATCTACAAATATGTCACCCAGACGAATTAATCTTAAAATGAAAGAAAAAACCGCATCGCAACCGGCCCATCCGTTTGAGCTCTACGGTCACTACGGTGCCACAGACCGACAGATATTTTTTGGTCGGGGTTAAAAAGTATAGCCTTGCTTTCGATTATATTGTCCAAACGAGGTGGAGGTGTTCAATATGCAGCTCGAGATATAGATGATTCTAACTTGAAGGTCGATAGCGCGTGTTATTTTACTAGTGGCGCCATCTAGTTTGCTAGGGCTGTACTAATGGTTGGTAATCAATAAATATGTAATCAAGTTTGTTGTATGCCAGCCCTCCTTAAATATTTATTTTGTTTTATTCTTAGTATTTGTTGTTACAGCGGCAATAGAAATATATAATCTGTGAACATTTCCACTGTCTACCTCTTACCGTAACGGTGATACCTACAGACGGATGACGCAATCACTATGTCGTCGAGGTAAATTTTAGTTGTTTTTGTTCATATTTCGAAAACTACTACACCGATTTCGATAAAATTTATATGGGACCACCTCTGAACTATGATCTACCAAACAAAACAAGAACCATCGAAATTGATTGACAATTGGCGGCGCTATCGAGTAACATACATACAAAAAAAAAAAAACATACAACCGAATAGAGAACCTCCTCCTTTTTGGAAGTCGGTTAAAAATATTAGTAAAACCATTAATTTCACGATTCATGATTTTTAAAAGTTGAACATACTACATAACACACACACACACACTTGTTGAGTACATAATGTATGTAGTGGCTTTAACAGCTTCTTTTTGTTTAACCTTGTGTCTCAAAAACAAACATACTTAACTAACAAAAATACTTAAAGAATTAAACATCAATTCAAGAAGAGAAAGTTTAAACTCGAATAAGAAAAATGTTAAGAAACGCCAACATTAATGTTGATTTACGTTTACTATCAATTAAAAACAAGAACCAGAAAGTTCTGCTGAGAAATAGTATTTCTCTATATCATTTCTCATTAATATTATGAATGCAAAAGTTTAATATGTATTTATGTAAGGATGTTTGTAACTGCTAAGGGCTCTGATGGAATTTAGTGGATACATAGATAAATTATAATCTAAAACAACATAGATCTGAACATATTTACATATTATACTATATTTTATTCCAGGAAATGAGGAGGATGGAATCACGCAGGCTAAACCGCGGATTACCACTAGTGATAACTTAACTAAATTATTTGCTGCTGTTAAATGATAATTTACTTTATATCTGATCAATATCTAAATTGGTTTTAGATACAAAAAAATACTTTTATTATTATTTTACATGAAATAACGCATATTATTATATACAGTAGAAATAGCTCAATAAAACCTTTGAATGTGTACAATTTACCGCGTTGAAGTCTTTTCCATACTATTTCCTTAGAACGACGCTCCGTTTTAAAATTTTAAATGATGTAGTTTCTACTACTCTTCAACAGTCAACATGTTTTTAATAAATTTGTATAATATTAAATATAAATATGACTCACCTTTCAGTAAAAATCGCCAATATAAACTATGAATTGTACACTTCGGAAACTATGTTGTTCCAGTCACCACTCTCTGAAGGTTCACGATCTATTACATCAACTGTTAGATTTTAGCCGATAGCCCTAAAATGCAGACGATGCCAACGTATCGACAACACTGGTTTGGTAGTTTGTAATAGCCGCGTCGACTCCCGCCAAGAGAAAAGTTGTGACGTATACGAGAAAGGAAAACTGCCGGTTGTGCCTCTCTCTCACTCTACGTGAGCCAGTAAAAGACAGGTGAAAGCAAAAGACTCAGTTGGCCGCCTATGTAGAATTCAGTGTCAAGCTGCGTGTGCGCATAGTTAATGTGGACTGTATAGTAGATCGATTTGTTTGCAAAGAAATTGTATGATTAACCTCATAAAGGAGTTATTATTCAATCATGGCCTTTCACTAAATAATTTATTATCAAAGCTCATTTAGCATTTTAATTTTATGTTACAATTTCTATAAGGAAACATTTATTTTTATTTTAAATCAAGACTTACAATAAGACTTACGATGGAACTAGTAAACTTAAGACTGTATGCACCCTTTGGAAGTAACCCACTATACTGTACCTCTATAATTATAATGAAACTTTTTTTGTATTTAATTCGAGTGTAATACACAATTACTTTTTCATCTCACCAGCTCGGAAAGAGTACTTTTGCTCCTCGATATCAGGGCGCAAAAGTCGTTTTACCTTCTAGAGGTTAAAGTAAATTTGAATTTAGAACATCGTGTGATACTGAGGTTTTGAATTCAAAACATAATTCAACCTATTTATTTCTACCTCGTCGGTGCCGAATGCATCATACATTTTTTTTAATATGTTAAAAACTCAGACTTGGAACCTCCTTGGTGTACTTACTTTTTTTTAATTTGCTCAGTGCGAAAACATTAAAAAATTTGCATTTAGTCATTTCCTCGCTGACGTGGAATGAAAAGTTACGTGTTGCACTCGAGTGCAAAGATTTTTCACCTAGTGCTCTTTTGATTCCCTTGTTACGCATAGTAGGACTTAGGACTTTTTTTTTAATTTGATTATTATATTATATTGAATTCTGATATATATCTTAATATATATAAATCTCGTGTCACAATGTTTGTCCTCAATGGACTCCTAAACCACTTAACAGATTATAATAAAATTCGCACACCATGTGCAGTTTGATCCAACTTGAGAGATAGGATAGTTTTTATTTCGATTAATGGGCTTTATGTGACGATATCCGAGCGAAGCCGGAACGGGCCGCTAGTATATATATATATCAGAATTCAATTAAAAAAAGTTTAAAGGTTAGAATTCTGATATCTCAACTTACACGGATTTAGATGATTAAAATCCAACTTCTGAAACTGTAAGATATAGTTACTCTATTAATTAATACTGACAAAGGTTTCACCCTCTGATATTATAAACCTTCTAGTTATTGTCGATAAAATATTATATAGTAGGTATATACTTTCTTGTAGACTGGAGTACTGGGATCGACTAAATCTCTCACGTGTAATAACAGTCTAATCTACAAATAAATGCCAAGATAAACACGTTAAAACGACCAGCCCAAAATTTTCTAGCATTATGTACTCTGAGTTCATTCAAACGATTACTTGTAAAATTAGAAGTGAAATCAGGAACTATGCCTTCTATCATTTACTCAGCCAGCAAAGTGTAAAAACTGGAATAAATCCATATGAGAACGTATAAAAAACATTAGATACATTGTTAGCGCGCTAACACGCGTCGATAACTTATAACAATTTTTTTTTACGTTTTCGTATTTTTAAAAATTAACACGTAAGTAAATTAACAAATACTTACATAAATCCTAAAAACATATTAAAACAAAGTCTGGATCTTTTTTGTTATAAATTTCTTCAAAACAAGTTTTTTTTAATAAAGAGTGACGAGACGAGCAAGCCATGTGCCTGATAAGCAACATGCCTGCCACATAACAGCACAGTGACACGCATCTAATGGAACATGAAGAGTCCAAATCCTTACCTAGCACTTCACTGCGCTCATCACCCTGAGATCTAAGATGTTATGTCGCTAAGCCCTGTAATTTTTCTAAACAAGTTCACGAAATAAAGTATTTAATTAAAAAATATGTTAGATATATATAAATTTTTGCTGTGCGCAATTTTTAGATTAAACTTATAAAATATTTAAATAAACCAACTCCTTATATATTTCTGAAAATAATAATAAAATTAGGTTAGATTGGGGTCAATTGGTGTTGTGTGTAAAATGTCCACCAATACGTAAAAAAAGATTAGAAATAATTATAGATAATTTTAGTAATTACGTTATAAATAAGTTATGTAGGTGTAATTACAAAGCAAGTTTTGTAACAGTCTTACTAATAATACAATTTATTGAGTTGCAGTAAAGATACGTGACTGCAAACATACTTGTACCATCTATTCTATGCTCGTACATACACTCGCTCATACAACCGCATACCTTTATTGTTTAAATATCTAACCCATTTTACTACATAATAAGCTACACGTTCTCTAAGAGGTTACTTTTTAGGTTCATTGATATTGAATTGTTCATTGTAGTTAAATATACTTAATTAATAAGTTTTCAAAATAAATAAACTGAAATACAAAAGAAATGTGCACAGATATTTAGATATGTATTTGATATGCTTCACAAACGCAAATCGCGCACAACCAAAAATCAAATTGAGCGAAAGCTTAACTTTTTACGTGGTAATGTAAAAGGAAAAACTATCATGTTTGACTTAGGTAACATGAATGAATTTCGATTCAAAGAATATTCTAGAGTTTTAAGAGAGGTGCAATGATCTCGGCGTATAGTCCAAATGGCTGGAATCGGATTAGAACATAATGTTTACTTGAGAACGAATTTTCATAATCTACTTTGTTCATTTTTAGACTAGCGGCGAGTACTCCCTTTACTTCACTTCTGAGATTAGCGCGTTCAAGCAAAAAACCTCTTTAGCTTAATAATATTAGTAACGAAGATCCATTTATTCCAAAATTCTAGTAAATACTCAATAGGTCAATAATTACAGTACATTATACATCTGTCACCGTACATTTGAAAACCTGCGGAAGGTTAAGTTAGTTTATAATTTGACGTCATTAGATTGTAAAATGACAGAATTTACTGATTATATATCAAACAAATTAGATAATTTGTTCGTTTCTCTATAATCTAATATATAAAATTCTTCTGCCACGGGGTGCGTAATCGAACTCCTCCGAAACGGCTCGACCGATTCTCATGAAATTTTGTGAGCATATTGAGTAGGTCTAAGAATCGGCCATTATCTATTTCTCACACCCCTAAGTGATAAGGGTTGTTTACCCCTAAAAATATTTTTTTCTATTTTTGTTTTTATTTTTTTATAATGTGGCATTAAAAAATACATACAAAATTTTTACTCTTTTATCATTATCTATTTATTATCTATTTTTCATACCCCTAAGTGATAAGGGTTGTTCATCCCTAAAAATATTTTTTAAATTTTTGGTCAAGTTTTTTTGTTTTATTTTTTTTATAATGTGGCATTAAGAAATACATACAACCCTAAATTTTTACCCTTTTATCACCAACCCCTATTTTTAATCTATATAATTATATAAAAATCAATGCCACTTTACGTTGTAAGTGAACTCCTTCTAAACGGCTCGCCCGATTTCAATGATTTTTTTTGTATACGCTTGGGTTTTTCAGGGCTTAGGTTTAGATTCACAAATCAGCCCGGTTGATGGCACTGCACTTGATATTTTGGTTACTACCAGAACAAAGCCGGGAGGGCCGCTAGTATCGGTATAAAATTGTCAATTTTAATTAGTCTTTTCATTTTATTTTCAGCGGCTATGATTCAAAGTTCCAATATTAAAATTTTACTTTATTAAACAATGCAACGTATTGTGTTATATAGTAAAAATAGTAATATTTTTAATAGGGCGTAATTCAAATATTTTTAAAAATAGTAATATTTTTACTATATAACACAATTGGTATCCGTTCTTTTGAAAAACTTTTATTCACAAATCTACACCTGATAACCAACGTTCGACAAACTCACGGATCGTCAAATGATTATTACACAAAAAAACATTTCACAAATTGGTTACATCTTAAAATATTTATTTGACAAACATTCATTACATAACGTATTATTTGACAATTGATTCGTTTAATATTTTAGTTAACTAATAAATGTTTAAAAACAAAACCAACACTTGACACATTTTTATTTTACAGAGTGTTGTTTGACAAACATTTCAAATTATATTTTAATTACTTAACAACTTAAACATAAAAACATTTGATTTAACAAAAATTTAAATTGAATCCTACATCATTGGCAAATTTTTTGGCCATGCCACTGCTCTGGATTTTTCTCAAAAATAAAATACATAAAAAAAAAGGAACATACATACGGTCGAATTGAGAAACCTCCTTTTTTGAAGTCGGTTAAAAAGGTGTTTAATTCATCGGACCGATTAGGTAACTTAGGACCCAGATCCGACTCAGAGCACCCCGACTTCACCTAGTCTTGTCGCTACTACCCCTAGAGTGTATGTAAAAAGTGCGGGAGCCAGAAGCTCAAGGGAGGTCCTGAGTGGAGTGAGCCATGCGAGGTCAAGCGTAGCGAAAGGGGGAGGTGGCGAGCGAAGCGAGCCGGCGACCTTCGTAGTGAAGCGCAGGCCGAGTATGGAGAAGCGACACTCAGGGCTGACCGCAGAGCTTCTGGCGGGAGCCCACCCGGAGTCAAATCTTAGTAATAGATCCTAATCGGACAGGTTAGGTCAAAACTCTGTGACAGGACCTAATCAGAACGGTTAACTCCTATGGACAATTTAATGGGTACTTTTATGATTTTGTACTTAATTTCACAACGGAAGATTTTTTTGGTAAATGTTAAATTTGTAAATGAATAGTATATGAAACAAAAAATGTACAAATAACAAAATATCATTCGATGCATTGTCTAAATGTAACGTTTGCCGTATAAATAGTTATAAAATGATGGTTTGTAAAATAAAACATTTGTTGATGTAAGACATTTTTGAAATAAATATATTGCAAAACGTTGTTTTAAAATGAAACATTTTTGTGGTGTAAAGTTTTCGTAATGAATATTATACGATTAGTTGGTTTTAAAGTGATGTTTTGTCAAAAAATGTTTGTGAAACATTAGTGAACCAACACAATTAGTAATATTTTTACTATCTTAAGGTTCATGAAGGTCTTATTTGAAAATCGTTTTCGAGTTACCCGTGAATTAATTAAATACTCGTATAATACGAGTACGTTAGTTTTCATTCTAAAATTTTAAAACCTTATTTTATTTTAATTTTAATACCTTTTATATCCAATATATGTATATAAAAATAAATTAACTCATGTAATCGATGGACAATATGACACGAGACCAATGCAAGCCGTTCCAACTACAACCGGGTCCTCCAAGCGCCCAAACAGCTACTAGGTACATGGTCACTTTCTACAGGAGAAAGTGGTCGAGACTCGGTTGTGACCACACTCATGTCTGTTTGTTTTTACTACGTTTTGTAATCATTCGTCGTCAAAATAAACAAGTTATTTTAGACTGCGAACAAGAATAATGCAGGGGAAAAGCTAAAAATTTCTATCGAACACGTATGTTTCGTTAAATACGCACATCTTATGCTAGGGTATACAGAGACGATGTATAAAATCGGATGCAATGTAGGTTTATGCTGTAGACAACAAATTTGTACTGTCAATTTCGAAATCGTAAATTCTGTTTGTCTCACAAAACTACCACCAAATTTTTGAGTATAAAGTATCACACAAGTATCACAAGGTCACAATGTGCTTTACAATGGATGGCGTAATAGAGGACATATTTTTAAATTAGAAAATCATCATAGACAATGCAAAACCTGCAATATATTTTCCTGTGATGCATAATTTGTTGAAGGTTTGATAACGATTCGCCATTTTACAAATACAAATACAAAAATCTTTATTGCTGTTTGCAGGTAATATAAAGTGATACAAAACATTTTAATAATTGATATATTAAATATACATAGTAACTGTTTTGTACATCTAGGCACTTTACAATGATCTAGCAGCGCCCCACGGTTTTATCTGTGTTGTTTCATTATTTTCCCAAGATAAAAAGACAAACCTTTGTGCAATTTCAGACTATAATCTACTCGTAACTGATAATGGTCTGAAATAGCATCATAATCGGTTAGATAATCGGTTAGTCTGTAATATGATGTTGTTCCAAATTCCAACCTAATCTGTCCTGCCGTTCCAACGTGATTGATAAATAAACATTCAAATATCCACACTTTGACGCTTAAAAGGCAGTATTGCGGTCTTTTGCCTCAATTACTCCTTTTATGTCTTTCTTGGACCCATAATAAACAAAAAAAGTAAGAGAGCCAACTCGCTATTCAATGCGGTACATACTAGTGTTGCCAGTACATCGACCTCAATGTGGGGCAGTCGTCCGCTGCACTAGCCGAATGCACCAGACGTGCAACCGGACCGCGCGGACTTTCTCTACTGGCATTTAGTTTTTGTAGTTATGTCGTAGTGCCCACTTTAATTAAGGGAAAATGTGTCTGTAGAGTACTTCGAAATACTCCATTTACCCAACTAAGTGTTGAAAGTACGTTTACTACAGGACTTAGGCATAATGTACCGGCTATAATCCAAATATTTACATTTAAAGACACACGCGAGCCAAATAAGTACCTAGATGTATAATTGCGGTACAGCTTTGACGTTTGTCACATCAAATGGACTTAAAGGGATAAAATTCAGCTTCAGTAATAATTATATTATGAGGCGGCGGCTACAGCAACTGAATAAGAGTAATTATGGTAAGGAGCTAATTAAGGTGACGACGCGCTACCACCAGACATGTCAAAGTCGGGGATTCACTAATTTTTTTTCAGTTTACAGCGCATATCGTAGTGTTTAGTCTCTTTGGTCGAGTGATGTAAATATATCAGAATAATACTGTTTGCGATTATTCGATTTCAGCGTGCCGCACGATCTGCACGCCCTAGGCTGCAGCATAATTAGCCTAAGGGTTAATGAGGCCCTATGAATGTGTATAATTATTTTATTTATAACTAGTAGCGCCTGCGGCTTCACGCATGTTTCAGGGGTTTAAATTTTTTTTCGAGGCACCTTGCTTATTTTCCTCAAGTAAGAGGAGCCAGTTACATATGCATTAGATTCGAACATCAAATATCTAGTAGTGAAAATCCCGTCATAATCGATCCCGTCATTTCAGATATTAGCCGGAACAAACAGAAAGACAAACATTTAAAAAAATATTGTGTGGATGTATGTACCTACTGTCTATACATATATATGTATGTATTAAAAAACGGTTAAAATTTAAATTTTACAAACAGGCACTTATTTTATTTGTTTGTATACCTTGAGTAGGTAGGTATGGATAATTTGATACATTTTTAATATGGGTGTGATGTATAATGTAATGAAAAGTAATTGTAAAAGTGGAAATTTAAATTACATTTTGTAAATGTAGACTTCTGCACCGCAACCAAAATCTTATAAATGAAAATATTTTGCCATATTCAATCAAAATTGGTACTAAAATTATGAAAATCTCTGTATTTTGTTTGTTTTCATAATCTCTGAAAAAGCAAAGGTAGCTGCTTTTTTATGTGTATTTGGGAGCTATAAAATTATAGTATAGTATAATTATATATGTAGTTCGTAAAGTATTTTTCACTCTTCTGCTTCTTTTGATTTCATAATCGCAATTGTTAAAAATTTTGTTTGAACAAAATCTAAATAATTTAACTGTCAATTGACGTCAAACACCTTACTTGAAGTGGCGCGTCATTTTGACACTACATTGGGCTCACAATTTGCTAAGCAGAACAATATGCTAGGTATGTAGTACCTACAAGGAGAGCCCCACGGTTTCACCCGCGTAGTTCCTGATCCTGGTATTTTCCTGGGATAAAAAGTAACCTATGTGTTATTCCAGACTATTATCTATTTATGTACCAAATTCGATCCAAATCCCTTCAGTGGATTTTACATGAAAGAGTAACAAACAGAATATTCATTCATCCTCACAAACTTTCGCGTTTATAATATTAATAGTAGGATGCGCCTTAAGCTCCTAAACTTAAAATAATTGTGCGAAAGTTATACGCTGTTACGTTAAATTTACCGCGAAATTATCTAATCTATGTTGTCTGACCGGGAATGTTCCAAAACACAATGGATGTATAATTGTTTCATTCTTTAAATTTGGAATCACACGTTATATAATAACATTGACATAACTAGTAACGCTCTGTGATTTAACTCACGTAGTTTTCATTCTCGTAAATTTGCCGCATTATAAATTAATATGTGTTTTTTTTGACACTAATACAGGTAATATAAAATTGTGTCCAAATATAAATACAGGCGTTTTGTTTTACTTTTTTAGTTTTACACTTGACTGCCATCTTGCCTGATGTTAAGCGACGATGCGGTTTACGATGGAGCGTGTATAATATCTAGAAAAAACAATTGATTCGCTCTCGATTTGAAGACACCAAGATTATATAACCATCGGGATGAACCCACTCAGGCAACGTTCTTATCACAAAAGTATAATAAAATTTCTTCGTTCGAGCCTTTCCTACGTTTTTTTTAAATAAAAAGTGATGAGACGAGCTGGACATGTGCCTGATGGTAAGCAACATCAAACAAACCGGAACACGGTGGTTGGGAAACAAACACGGAAACATCTAAACTTTCACATGAATAGACCATTTTAGCACTAAATTCAAACCTTACTCACTAATTTTAAAACTAACAGTTAGGTACCCGAGTAGTAGTAGATAATACTACACAAATGAACTGTTTCCATAAGAACTCTTTTTTTTTTCAGAAAATTTTGGAAAAATTTAATTTTCTACTTGATCGGTTCAGTTTGGACGAGGTGATAGATAGTTTAGTGAAAATAAAAAATAGGGTTTCGTTATTCATTTGCCAATATGTCAATAACTGTTTGAGAAGGGTATTAAATAATAATATTAAAACTAATCTCTGAATAGCCCACCCCTAACTGCTTTCGGCGCAAAAGTGCCCTTGACGCTCGCTGCATTCCCACGTTGAATGGCCATGCCAACCTTTGCTCTAGGAACGCGCCGGAGCGGGAGTCACCTGTAAAGATAAAAAAATCATTGAAACAGTGGTAGTACATTTTTTAATAATGGGGAAAAAGTAAGCTTAAGAAAAATCAATAGGACTCTAAATTCAGGGACCCTGAATCTACTACCAACAATCTAGAAACGAATATTTGAGGTTAATGCAGTTCATCTAATATTAGATAGATAAGATGGCGGTCAAAGGCAGGCTCAGCATTCATAGAAAAACATCTTAGTTACTTACATTATTTTTTTTCCATCTTTTTCGACTCAACAATCTATCAGCTGTAAATTTAAATATTGTTATTGCATAGGAGAATTGCATAACTTTACACATCTGCATAACATGATATCACAATGGACAAAAAAAGTTTTGGTGCCAAATCGTACACACGGTTGCGGACAGCTTTGAGAAAACAACTTTGATTTTGACAAAGTTCGTACATTTGTACTTTGATGTATACTATAAGTTACTGTGAATATATCCTGGCCTATCTTTAACAGTAAACTTTATTTTAAAGTAAATTATATTTTAGAGTAAACTTTAGCTAAAGTTAGCTATCGTATAATCATAAATCGCGAAACTTTCGAAAACTATGTCCGTAATTTTCGGCTCCTATGTTTTAATCCTATGGATGGGGAATCTTCTTGTACACACACATAAACAGCCTACTTTTTAGTGTCGCTACTGGAGCTTGAGGCCGTCTCTTACAAAAAGAGAGATAAGGCTACAATCCGCTAAGCTGCTCATGTGAGATTGGCAGATGACACGTATTCTCAAAAGAAGTCTTTCTTGAAACATGACGGTATTTCTCACGAATTGTTTTTCACCATCAAACCCAGTAATGATGACACACTCATAGGTACATCTGTACTTGAAAATATACTCAGATCTGATACGATTCAAACCAGCGACCTCACGTTCCAGCAGCCACTACAGCTTTATTACACAGCTATACAAAAAACTAAATTAAATTTACAAAATAAATTGCTGAATGAAATCATAACTTCATAATCTATTGCAAAAGAAATTATGGTAACTGAAAGCGCAGCTTTCACGATGCATCTGATGCATGTCATTATTACAGCCACTGCGTTATGCTTTATTTAAATTTCACCTTCTATTGTGAGCGAGGTGAAACGGAGACAGCGAGATCTAAGGAAAGGAGCAGTGTCGGCTCGGCAGCGGCCACGGTCGCCTCTTTCGTATCTACTCTCCTTCATTAAGCGGGAATTTAAAATTCATAAATCGAATTGTTTCATTTTTAATTGATTCAGTATAAAGATTGACATGGCGGTCAAACTAGCGCTTTCGCTGTTCGTTGCGGTGTTTGCGGTTGCATATTGCGCTAACATTTTAGGTGAGTTATTTTGAAATACATCATTTATGGCTATTTACTCCGGTTCCTTGAATGGTTGCACCTCGATAATACCTAAAAAGTGGACCCATGTACAACAAACCCAGAACATCTAAATTCGTCATATCGAAAACAAACAAGCAACCATATTTGTATATGCATGACATTGACATATCCATCATCTCAAAAAAGTTCTAAGTAATTCCAAAGACATTATTTTATTCATTAGTGGCCGCATTGATGTATATTTTATGTCACTGTAAAATTGTCAACACCGTTAAATTATAACCTAACGCGTGAGATTATAATCTAACGGTTTGTTAGGTTGGTTTTGTAATCGGACGTCGTTAGATTATAAATAAATCTGACGGTTTTAGCGTTTTTCGGTGACATATTCAGTACGTACTTAATTAATCCATTGTAATAATCCAATTTATAAATATACCTATAATAAGTGTTTCTTCTATGCTCATAATTTTTAGGACCTATCTTGATGGACTTTAGGACTTATCTTGTATCATCATATATATGTACCTTGTATCCTATGATGATACACAGGATGCATATGTATCATCATAGGACCAAAGTCGTCCTAGACAACGATCTGATCGAACTGACACTATTTTTTAGTTTTTAAAACTCTTTTGGCACAATAATTGTCCTTTTTGACTTAACAATCGTCTAGGTTGCTGACTCAACAATGTTGGTTGATAGTTGAACAATTGATCATCAAATAACTCAATCCACTGTCCGAGATTTAAATACTAACTCTTACCAAATATCACAAGAGTTGGTACATACTAAGTACATTTTGTTAGATCACTTTACAACATGTAATTACATAGCAATACGTTTATTTAGGAATAGCAACAGCCAAAAGTTACATCATTAACTTAAACCTAAACAAAACAACATTTTTACTGAATGCCCAATAACCATCACACTTGCGTGATGAAAGTTTTATTGTTACCTATGTGATGATTAATATCTTGTTTCTACATAGGTACTTAGTCAAAGCTTACTTGTAGTGATTGTAGGCATCAAATTTATTTATTACTGCATAAACAAAAGCAGTCCACTAAATGTTCCTACTGCCGGGACTCGGTGTCTTCTCTCGCAAATCCACATACTGGCTCAGTGCGAATTAGTGGATGACATATGACCTCGAAATATTCTAAGGACATGCCGTTTTCCTCACGGACTTTTTTTCATCGTTTTAAGTAAGCGGCACTACGCATATGAACTCAAAAAGACAGTGTTGCATATTTATACCGCGTGGTAAGACTAAAACTACCAAAATATGTAACATGACTTAAATTACAACATCTGGGTCGACTTGCATAATACCGGACAAAGCACTCTCGACGCCGGATACATTGCACCGCGTATTATACGATCACGAAGCAGTGAAAGTAGAAAATTTCGCGAAAGCGTGAGTAATATTTGGACGTGAAAAACAATACGCCTGTCGTTTAAAATACTGACGAACGAGTGCTCATTACCTTTTTTGTTAATTTGTTTGTAACTGATTATGTTGGTGCTTGAATTAGTTTTTGCACCGGAAGGTTTGAAGTAGATAGGTACCTACGGAAAAACTTTCCAAGCGGTACACAAGGGGTTGCGCAGAAAACTCTTTTGGCTAATGGCTTTTTTGTTTCATTTTATTAAATAGACAAACATACGTCAGTAAGAATAAATAATTTGACATATTTTTCCCCCTATCTGTCACTCTTGACTGTCATTTTGAAAACGCCTGGTTTTGGTGACAAAATAACGACAAGTGCGCCATTATTTAGAGAATCAACTTCAGAAATTGCAAGGGAAGGTTCCAGTAAGGCGATATGAGTGAAAACATTTGTCAAATTATTTGGTATTGTCATATCTAATTTCATTTCATGCTAATCTAATTTCGCTAATAATTTGAAACATTGCCAAATTGGAGAAATCCAGTTGACCAGTTTATGCATTCTAAAAACGCCTCATTGGTACACAAAAACCGTTGAAATCCTGTAATTAATGTTACCAACTACATGATATCAACCGGTTTTTATGGTAAAACTATTCTTTAATATTTAGATGTAGATTGTAGATTCATGACCCACGGGTAAGATCTGCTGATGAAGGCAGGGAGATGACACAAAAGTTTCTAATTAAGGGCAGACACTTTTTATAGTTGAATTGGTGTATTTGCGTGTATTGTAATTGAATTTGTAATTGGTGGTGGCGATTCGCTCTCGATTTAAAGACACCAAGATTATAACTATCAGCTAAAATACGCTCAGGCAGTACATTTTACAGCCTAGACGTTCTTATCACAAAAGTCGAGTCAAAACTCTTTGTAAGTGTGTTTGGAATATCAACCATGAAACGAACTCGCTTTCTCGATCTAGGAATAGTCCGATAGAAAATAGGGCAAGGTGGATTAAATCAGCAGATCAGTGACACACTCTCCGAAGTGTATCCGATAAAAACCGATGAACAATTTTGCGGCGATGTTCAAGTCTCGCAGAAGAGTGCCTATGAGACTTTTCGTACTTTTATTGTTCGATTCCGTAGAAATGTCCTTTTTCTTCTCTTTTACTGCTACTAGTCGAATTGGAACTTCAATCGCGACAGCATACAGTCATTGTATTATTTTTTGCTCTTCGATGTCTGAGTGCAAAAGTAGTTTTACCCTTCCTTCCACTCAACACCACCAAAACGACACCATCCGTGGTGTCGTATGGAATCTCTAGTCCATACGACACCACCCTAGTGATGTGCTGTTCCGCCATTAGTTTTTATGTATTTTATGTCGTCAGTATTAGTATCCATGTCCATTGTAAAAATTAAATATTCGGACGGAAAGACAATAATATGCAAATTGCAATGAACAATGTCAAGATAACTATTTGAGTGACAGATAAATATAAACTTTATCAAATGACATACCTCATTAATGAAACTGCTTGAAGTTAATTGGGTTTTCATATCAACAACTTTGTATGTAGGTAACCTCACTATTAGTCGGTGGTGTCGTATGGACTAGTGATTCCATACGACACCACCGATGGTGTCGTTTTGGTGGTGTCGAGTGGAAGGAAGGGTTTTTACGGTGAAAAGGGAATTGTTCATTAACACTTCCTTTTACAGCAAATCAATTGATATTCATGAAAATTGGCATCTACTTATATATACATATGTTTAATTTGGTCGAACTTGAGAGCTAGGATAGTTTTGATTTCAATTAATGATCTATGTAGATGAAAGCAAAAAGTATTTTTTTTCATTACACAGATTATTTCGATTTCGAAAACCCCAAGAAGCTGATAGAAGTTCCGGAACTCCGAGCCGACCAGCCGAACAGAAATTGTCTCTGCAAAGGACCCGCTTGCGTGTGCTGTGTAGATTTCAACATTACCATAGTGGACCTTGGAGGACCAGGTATGGGAAGCTCATGTTACATGATCTTCAAGTTAACACACTTTTTATAGGTATGGGGCTATTCTACGCCGATCAGCTGATTAGTATTTGCCTCTCCATCCTTTTATTTATTTTCTGGGCCACGAAAAGAAAAAACTTTATTTTGTTTTTTAATATTGACCATATTTTCCGATAGTTATCTCAATCAGAAAGTATGTGTCAATCTTACTGTGTGTTTCAATGGGTTATATAGATACACGTGACCAAAATCCTGGCGTTTATTTGGCCCAACGCATAAGCATTGCCATTCAGCGTTGTAATACCGCCAGCATTCTGGGTGCGCTTTCGATTGGTAGTGGGTTTGAACATCTCGATTATCTTTAGATCTTCATTGGTCTATGGATAATTCAGGTTTGTTTAGTGTAAGTAGTTAGTTAGAGGTATGTTGTGTAGTTCTCATTGTATTTTAGTTTTGTTAATAAAGGCTCTGCCCTTTAAAATAAGTAAAAAAACGTTATACAGATTAATTTTACAGATAAAGTCTTCATTATAGGTACCTACATTTATCCAGAAAGAATCTAATCAATAATTAATTACGTCGCTGCTTCGCATGGCTTTACTACCTACCTAGCAGAAAGAGTACAGAAACCACGACACACATTAATACACGCTGCCATAAATTTCTATACAATACTAGCTGTACCCTGCCACGCTTCGCAGTGCCACATTGTGATGCAAAAAATAGATAAAAACAATCCTCGATGCGGATTATATATCATTCTAAAATTTCAGCTCGATCGGTGCAGAACTTTTTGAGTTTTTGAAGCGTACACAAACCAACATAACATTTTTATATGTAAAGATTTATCTACTAATATTATAGAAAGCATACATTTGTATTTTAGTTTGTTTGTAACAAATTAACACAAACTAACAGATTGATTTCAAACATACTTTCGTGGTCTTGGTTATATATGATCGAGTTGACATGAAATTTAGACACATTTAGATTATATGCTGGACTGCTAAATAGGCTACTTTTTGTATACATATTACTATTTTATAGCTAGAAAATGACGGGAACGGGAATTACGCAGATAAACCCGCGAGACACTGCTCATAGGCAGTATTCATCGTTACGAAAAAAGTCGAATGGACCTGTAGTTTAAATAAATAAAATAAATAAATAAATATTGGTGGACAATTCACACACAACAGCATCTGACCCCAAACTAAGCTAAGCTTGTAATATGGCGGCCAGATAGCTGATATAATACTTATATAGTTGTAAATACATACTTATTATACATAGAAACACCCACACAGAGTGAAAATATTTGAATTCATCACACAAATATTTCCACTGGGTGGGAATCGAACCCACAACCCACGGCTTCGCAGGCGGGCTTACTAACAACTAAGCCACCAGGCTTGTAATATTGGTTTCAATATTGTTTAAAATGTTAACATGTCCTTCTTTATGTTTTCAGGATGTGTTCACATGAAGTACTTGTCTCCAGAGGAAGGTTTCTCGGTCAAAGTATCTTACGGCAAAAATCTTATTCACCACTCGTCAATAAATGGTACGTAAACGTTATTGTTTTCCTATGAGCCGAACTTGATTCTATTGATACTGATGAAGACAGTATTTTAAAAGATAAACCTATAATACCATACCTAGCATTGTGTTTCTGATAAAGTAAAAATATTGCATATTATGTGCTTGGTAGAGTAGGTACTCTACTAAATAATACAGTTTCTTGATTTATGTGCTATTTAAAGTCTATTTGCATCGAAAATCAACCTTACAAAGCAGACTTTACATCATTATTTTCTGTGTCAATAGATCAAGTAGTCGGATCGAAATCTAATAAATACATTGCAAATTTCACCTTGTGTGCACACCATTCGATTTATAGGTCACAGCCACAGCCTATCGAAGAGAAACTCAATAAGGTGAACTGCATTTCTAAAGAAAGTGGTTCCGCCGATAGGTATAATGGCTGTAATCATGTAGGCATATTTGCATCTAACAATTTCACCAAATAAAGCTTCAATGATGTTTATTGCATTGCTAAATGAAGTGCATGTATACGAATTGTAGACTGACCTGACATTTGTACCGCTAAATCATAAGTGTATTACTGTAATACTTCTGTTTGTTTGGGTGTCACAATGAAGAGTTTTATATCTTTGTTTTCAATATCGGAAAGTATTTAGAAGTTAATAAACGCACTCTGTTATAATATTGGATAAATAAGTCGTATTTTAGCTTTTAATAAGGGGCGGCTTATTAGTAGGTAACGAGATATTTTTGAACAAATTTTTGTATAAGTAACTCATTTCGTACACTTTTTTGTCACAATAACGACTGGATCAAAAAATATACCATTCTAAATAATCCGTCAGGAAAATGGTGGAAAAATATAGGACATATATTTTTTTTTCATTAAATTATTAAAAATCGACAAAGATCGTCACTTGTTCGTAAAATTCGTACCATGAAGTGACGTCACTCGGAACTCCTAAGCACTGTATCATCGCATTTGTTTGTTTGTGAAACAAAAGAAAGACAAAATTTTAAAAATATTTTTTATAATGTAACTGACGGATTCATTCTTTTTTTTAGTTTTGAGCTAGTTAGATTGACGGGGCCTTTTCCGCACTTAGCCTCTTAATTGGGCCAATGTGCGTGGCTCATATTTCCCTTCTACTTCAACCATCCCAGGCTATCCCAGAAGGCAAGCAATCTGTTCAGGTTGGTGAAGGCCTCCGGGACTGCTGCTGGGGAGTGGAGGAATTCTGCCCGTTGATCCGCCACGCTCCTGCATTCCACAATCACATGCTGTGGCGTTTCTTCCTCCTCCATGCAACTCGTGCATAGAGGGCTGTCTGTCACACCTAAATTAAACAGGTCCTTGATACTAGTTTTGGGCTATTTTAATAGAGATACGATTTCGCTAAGCGTGTATCTTGCGTTTACAGGTGACAACCCAGCACCCATATGCCTCGAAGTATTTGGTCGTTTTGCGCAAGTGTGTGCCAAGTTCCACGACCTGGCTCCCACATCTGATGGCCTGCGAGGTTGTTTAGAGCTACAGCCTAAGCTAATGGGAGAAACGCAGCTCGAGTTCCCCATCGGATGCTTCAAATCTTCTGCCAGTGGTATGGAAATAGAAGATCCACCGGCCGAAACGGAAACGTAAGTATGACGTCTTTAGCGAAATTTACTCGAACAGACAACTCGAAGCTTACTATACTTCAATTTAATAAACTTAAACCAATTGCTTAATACGAATATTATAGCGAATAAATAGATAATCGGTTGAAAATATAATATTTCAAACTAGCTGTTATTATTGGTATGGGCCTTGGGGCATTTAGCCATTTTGGCTGAGGTATATGCTCCGCTACTCACTAGCCGTGTTAGCACACCTCCGTCCATAAAATTCGATAACACCGGTCGAGCAGTTTTGAAGCCGACAGATACAAAATTGTGAACGAAAACGAAATTTGTATTCATAAATTCATGCACGTTTACGTTACGGGAGTACTTTTTGTACTTTTAATCATCTTTTTGGATTAGGAGAAAAGAATTAAAATAGAGGTAGTACAGTTTTTTCATTTACCTTGTAATCGTTGAGAAAATACATTCGTAAATTAATAAAGTGTCTTATCTTTCTTTCGTAAAACGCTTTACACACGAGCCCTGAAATCAGAGGAAATTACGTAAAATTAGTGAGGGAGTCTTACGTAATTTCCTCTGATTTTAAAACTCGTGTAGAAAGTCTAATGCAGAGTAAATTCGCTTGAGGGATGTTTTATTTTTCGACTTTTTCAATGGTCAAGGTAGTTTTACCACCAAATGCGCAAAGAAAGTTGCTCAACGCCTAAATAATCCGATGGAGCAAAACGCACTCTCGCTCTTGATATACCGATTACAGGATGTTTTTAAGCTTCGAAATGCCAGCGTTACTAATAAAAAAAACATTAAAATCACGAGAAGATAATGCATACAACCAACTATAGAATGGATAACTATGCATACAACCAAACAATCTATTTTGGAAACGATCATCGATCATAATGGACTAAATCTGAACAAAAGCCTTCTTTCTACCTTTGCCTCTGCTTTTGACACGATTTTGTGGATAAGATTTTTTATTGTTTAATTACTCTTTATTAATTTTTACTTATCACTGGAAATTTGAACAATCTTTTCACTAAACCCATCGTAAAGTAGCTGGTTCGAATCCTGTCTGCACCATTCATTATTTGCCCAAGTGCCGATGTTTAAATTATAGTCATTAACAGCTCTAGTTTAAAAGGTGAAGGAAATCATCGTAAAGAAAATCGCACATTTCACAAAAGAAACCTTTCAAACACCATACTTGCCAAGTGTAAGTTACCCGCCTACCCGCGCTTGCCAAGTACATATAGTGGATTATACCTTTGGCTCTCTTCTTATAAATAAAAAAACGATTCCTAACAGTGAGAATATAAATTGTGCTTTGCTTATAAGTACTTTTGCTTTTAAACTTTTCTAAAATTTGACAACATTAATAAACTATTGGTTTTTTATTTTATTTATTAGATCGTTTCTTTTTGATGGTAAATTTGGTTCAACAATCATCGGAGTATTAATTTGTGTACCTATACGGAAAAAATTAAATTATTATCTGAGATTGAGATGAGATGAGATTCGTTAAATCCAAGACATAATTACCATAAGAGTTAAGGCCTGAGTAGGTTTTCCTGACAGATATAATATAGGTGGCTTCAAGTTGAGAAGAAATTGGAAAGGAAAAGCTTTTAGGAAAGCTCGTAAATCAAATCGTCGTTTATTACCGGCAAGCTTTACAACTTTAGTAAATTGTCATAATAACTGCCTTTATGGACTTTTATCAATGCGACTTGATTTGACTATTCGAGACGTGAAACATAAAAACATATTTATAAATCTGGTATTACTAATAAGATATTTTAAGACCTTTAAGACATAGAAGAGATAATTATTAGTGATAAGGCCGCCAATTGCTGCTTTATGTTGTTTTGTTATAAGTAACTATGTTTATTTTTAAATAAAGTGCAATAAAGAGTTAATCTATCTATCTATCCATCTAATATCAAGAAACTATCCTTACAGGACTACTGAAGAAGATACCGAAGAGAGTGCAGAAGACGACAAGGATACTTTCGACCCTGAAAGCTTCCTGTTTAGCGTGTACAAGACCGCAGAGCAAGGAGTCGCGTTCCTCAGCACACTCTTGGACATCCCCAAGAATTCAACCCAGTCCGCAACCACATCAAAACCACAAGCACCCACCGAGACATCACAGAGAAGTTCCAAATATCTAAAACACCCCAATCAATTGTGATAGAGATTGATTTAGACTAACCTTGAACATTATACGACGTTGATTACAAGTAGGCACGTACCCAGAATTATTAGAATATGGCAAACTTTGCATAAAAAGGTTAAGGCACGAGTGTACTTTAAGCAATATAAAATATATTGGCATGGTGAAACAAGGACTTCAAAAACTTAGTTACAGGGCGATGATAATAGGTTAGCGTCAAACTGAAGCTGGAAGGTACTATGGGAACCAGATATTACAAGAACCTGCTGAATACTGATGATAGCATTAACATGTATTGTGGATCAACCTTATGTATATAATAAGTAAATAGATCAGGTTTTTCCGCACGGTTCCATTGTATCAATCGTAAGCAGATGACGTGTATATAAGGTATGGCAACAGAGTGATGTGCCGCGACAAGTATGACAAGTATGACACTTCCACAAGAGCGACAGGACAAAAGCGATTAGACCCGTGTTTTCGGTGTAAAGAGTTTGGTCTAACTCTATACGTTGTATAATTATGGTAACTTTTGAGATAAACGCATATGTAATTACATATAGGTAATTGACAACGTTTAATGTATTTTAATGTAGATTTGTATAATGTTCAAAGTTTAATTAAGTAAACATTTCATTTGTTAACCTATTCCTACTAAAAATAAGTACAAAAAGGCATTTCTAGATTTTAGTTTGCCCCTATAAGAATATCTCTTGTAGTGTTTAATTAAGAAACTATCCTATGTATTGCTTTAAAAATGTATTTGCTAGTTATAATGACATAAATATAATAGAAATAAAATCATGTCAATGATAAATAAAATAAGTGAGTTTATTTATCCTTGTGAGAATGGTGGAGCAGGGTTTGTTTCTAGAAGGTAGACACCAGAAGATCTGAAACAGAAAGGATTTCTTACTCAAATTCTGTTGATTCTTAAAGCAGTTATACCAATAACATACAAAAATAAAATATAGCTACGAAAATATGACAATAAATAGTTATTTCTACTTCCTACGTTCCTTAAACACGTTTTAACTGAGAACTACAAAATACTTAAAAAAGATTTTTAGTAATAAAAGATCTTAATAAGATGGATACGTGCAGAAAAGTATCAAGATCTATTTTTAGATTTGTCACTAGCTCACGACATATCACTCCATAAAATTAGCATATTTACTTTCCTTCTGTATGCAACGAGTACTACATATGTATATATACAGTAGGACCTCAAGAAAGTAACCAGATACCTCCTAGTTACCTGGTTACTTTACTTGCACATCTTAACTTGCAAAAGCAAAAAGTGTAAAATTACAATCTTACCCGAGTTTAGGCCTGAGTCCACCCATCTGAAGTCTTCCCGGCAATAGGTCGCAAGTATTCAAAACGGCAGCAAAATAATTCAAGCACTGTCTTCCGGTGAATCCTCCTGAGATGAGAGATTCAGCAAGGTAGAAATAGCTCCTAGCATGGTCACAGGCGTGGGAGTCGCACCCAGGCATGGATATGCCGCCGTTGGGGTAGAAGTCCACATGAGCTAAGTCACCAAGATAACCGTTGATGCCGTAGTTAGTATGGATTACTTCGGTGTACATTCCATCATTGGGGCTGAATCGATCAATGTGGTTCACCCATCCGATCAGAGCAGGGTCCAAACCTGAAATAATGTTAGCCGTAAATGACAATTCATGCTATCAACATGAAAGTACTTACGTTGAACGTACTGACTTAATAATAAAATATTACCTATGTAATAATTTATGCCATTTATCCTTGAAATAGGTACCTATTCTAAGAGTTGAATTACGTAAATTTTTAGGAGTGAGACTCTTAAGCCTTTGAAACTCGTTTAATCAAACTTGGTTATCGAATTGATGCGTCACTTTTGATTTATGATGACTCAATAGCTAAAAGATATTGAAAATGTTACCAAAGTCCATTTCCGAAAACTAATTAAACTTGTAATTTTAGCACGTTAATTTCACACGTCACAAAATAATTACTTGAATTGTTTTAATGCCTAATTTTCTGATAATTGTCTCTGTAAAACCCACAGCTGTACCTAGAACCAGAACATCAATCACAAAATCGATTGATACAATTGGAAGTTAATCAATAAATAATCAATCAGTATCAGTAACGTCTTGGTTTCAGAAACTATAGGTATAGATATAGAATTGTGTGTATCTGAAAGCATAAATAGGTATTGTGCAAAGGTTATGTTTTGAAAATTCTATGGGGACCACCAAAACAATTTTTATCGCGTTTTTAGTAGGCAAGGCAGTGAGTGATTATGCATATTTTTTATTATTTGCCTGAAATTAAGTTTGCGCTCGTCGTCTTTTGACATCTTGCCTGATTTTAAGCGACAATATTAGACTGCAGGCCCGTGAACAAAATTGATGGGTCAAATGAGCCAGATTCATCGGTGACTTACACCTTATTTTATACCATCTATATCTACGATGATAGATGGGTATAAAATAATACAATACGGTAAATTGAACAATTTCTCGATTTAAAATTGTTATCTTAATCGAGCTTTTAGTCATTGTCCAGATTCTGCTTTTTCGAGTTTCGAGTACTCCGATGGAAAAGGGGAAAAAGCTCGCCTATTTGTTTTTCGTCTCAGTCATTTACCTACGGTGAAATATAAAGATTACGTCGTAAGACTAGATCACTGGCGCACTCTCCGAAATGTATACTATAGAAACCGATAAACGTGCAACTTTTGAAGATGCTAGTGACATTATGCTGTTGACGTTGTTGTTACGTTTATGTTACCTACTGTACATTTTCAATATTTTCAATCTTTCAATTAACAATATAACACGTAAGATTATAAACACCTTGCAGATTAAGTTAGTTTATAATAATCAAAGGTTGTTAAATTGTAATCTAACGGTTTTAACAATTTGACGGTGACATTCTTAACGTGTTAAAATCAAGTACCCGGCATGGTCATTACTCTCTACGCTCTTTATTTCTATAGATTTAGAGAGAGATGACTTATATTATTGTCTTTATTAATAATTATACCTGTTAGTAAAAAAGCATTTCATACCAAACAGCAGCAGGCACTCAGTACCTAGTTCTGTGAATCAATCGAGGGGCGTGCAAAAGGCTTGAGCCAATTAATCGATCAGATACATTTCGTTGAGTATGTAGCTGATCTAAATGATGTAATACCATCTTAACCTTTTTCTATCTCTACCGTGAAAAAGCTACATCTATTTAGATACTTTCCATAGACTCAAACGATGGTTTGTCTGCTTTCGTAATAAGATCAGGCTGTGAAATGCGTTGCCTAAGCGCATTTTACCTGATGGATATTGTTATCTTAGCTTTTTTCAGTAAGCATGCTCAATTGTAGACTGAAGCGTCGTTTAACGCTGCTAAAGAAAAGTTTTTTACCAGTAATGACGATGATGTTCGTCCAATCCAGCCTGGTGCCCTCCAAAGCCTCAATGTGGTACTGAACGCTGGATGCAAACATTTTTACTATGGCCCTGCGCTCCAATCCACGACGATGATGTTCACGTCTTCAGCCTACTCCTCAAAAACAACTTGACCGATTTTGATGAAATTTTTTGTGCTTATCCGGTATCTATGAGAATCGGCCAACATCTATTTTTCATCCCCTAAATGTTAGGGGTAGTCCACCCCTAATTTTATTATTTATTTTTAAAGAAAATTTTTAATTTCTATTTTTTATGATACAACATATAAAAATACATACAATCCTCAATTTTCACCTTCTACGATCAACCCTTATTTTTTAATAGCCATTTTAGTAATTTAATCATTTTTCCTCCGGTCGAAAAACTGATCAATCGTCATTTAATTAGTTATCCCGCCAGATGTCTACAGGTGTCACTTCTGACCCAGTAAACAGCACGATAATTTGGGGATCAAAAGTAGCCTATAGCATATATATATATATAGTTTGAACACGCTAATCTCGGGAACTACTGGACCGATTTAAAAATCGTTCACCGTTCTTTCATATGTTCGTAATCCTTGAACGCTGTAGGTTATATATATATATATGTACAGCCGGGGCGGAGTCGCTAGTATTATATACATTTATGTTTAGTTAGATGAATAAACTGTTTTGTTATATGAATAAACAGTTTTATTCGTTCCCGAGCATATGCAATCATTTTTCTATTCACACATCTGTGAGCAGATTCTTTACAAGTGTACACTCCGCGAGGTATAAGCTGAGCTTTGCATTAGTGTGAGTGATCACCATCAGGCAGGAGCGCGGCGAGACAGATTCTTGTCACACCTACACTATCCATGTACCTCACACAAATGCAAAGCTCAGCTTATGGCCTCTGTACTATTCTACTATTTACCGAATCAACCTAATCTTACGGTAATCGACGAGTTCTACATTAGTTTCATCTCATACGACAAATTTGCAGAGGACATACCAGAGAAATTATAGGGCATAGAGATGATGGGACCAGAAAGACATGCGCCTGGTGGTAAATAACACACTTACCCAGAAAAACACAGCGTTACGTAGCTATTTGAAATTAAAGACTCCAAATCACTACCTCGGATTGCGCTCATCACACAGAGATTTAAGAAGACGTATCTCTGCCTGCCAGCCCTGTAATTTCTCTAGAAACAATTACCTACCCTTTAAACCGGAACACATATTCGCACATTACTGCTCAGTGGTAGATTACCTGGCAAATGTGCGATACTTCCCTACTTTACTTATTACTACAACAAAAATTGCTTAAAAATGATTCTTACCAGGATACCAGGAATACTTACCAGGAATAAGAACGCTATTGAAATCTGCAGTAGCTGACTCAAGCCAGCCATGGATCAACACGATAGTCCTCCTGTTATTCTGATAGTTAGTTAACTCGAGGAGACCTGGTACGTTTATAAGCAAGGGTTGGCTCACTGAAGGGTTGGCTCTGAAAACATCAGAACTAAGAGTTAAAAAAGTTTCTTTACAGTAGGTACCACGGATATCCATGGTAGGTACCTGAGTGTTAATTGACTTAATTCTAATACCAATAGACGTGTTTTGTTTTCTCACGTTGTTATATTGGCGCTTGAACAAGCTCGAACTGGATTGCCTCAATCTATAAAATTACTGATGACACCTTCGACCAAGATGACACACACATTTTTCCATATTGTACGAAAAATATGTTCGATTTTATCACGAGAACATAAACATTTCGCATCTGAAACTTCTCAGAGGAGTAAAAAAACATAAATTCTTAGGATTAGGTAATCACACTCCTAATAGTTTTATGTACTTACTAATATCATAAACGCATAATTTTGTAATTTAGATATTTGTTGCTCAATCACGTTGAAACGTCTTCACGGATCGGGCTAATCGGGAAATTTGGAATTGGTAGCCCTCTACCAATTCCAAATTTCCCGATAGCCCTATACTGTTAAAATATAGGCAAGAATATACTTATCGAGGTTTTATCCTGTGAAAATAACGAGAATGGGAACTACGCGAATAAAACTCCAGAGCACTGCTAGTAAGTCAATATATGTACGTGTAATACATAAATTTAAAAACAGAAATAGTACGTAGTTAAATTGTAATTCTTACCTAGTGAATAGATGATAGACATTGGATCGCACAGGGTCGTATCTCGCAGCATCGACGATATTGTCAATGGTTAGAGCCAGATCCACTAAATGAAGGTCACCCTTCGAGTTCTCGGCGTATTGGAATCGTGGCCCATTACCGAGCTGATGGATCACAGGGCTTGGGAATGCTGAAAAAGATAAAGTCACTTCTAAATTATAATATTAGTGTAGATTGCTTTTATTTATGGCACCCTTTTAATCAAATTATCAATTTTTAAACGCATAGATACTTAAGAGCGTGTGGGCCGTAATTTTGAATTTTTAAAACAACTTTAAGACCTTTAAAATAGTGTATTAAACTCTGAAAAAATATATGTATTTAAGGACCTAATCTAGTGCAATTCATGATCAATAACACGATTTAATGAATTTTAATAGATGAAAAAAAAATCCCAAAGTTTTTTCCTTTTCAAAAACAACTCAAGTTTATGGCTAAACTAATGATTTTTACTAAATTTTGTACTCATCAAAAGCCACTCAAAAGTTATAGATGCATTCGTAGAGTTTGACTTGATAAAAGTATCAGTTATTCACTATGTTTTAATATCTACCATATATATATAGCGCGCCGTTTGGCAGGCCTGATCAGTCGCGTTTCGGCGCTCACGGACGACGCGCCTGTGCTTGATTTTGCAATTTTGACAAACAATAAATTTTAAATATTACGATCATTCTGCCACAGTAAAAACAACATCAGTAGGTATTACTAGTGAAGCACGCTACGATCTTGATTTTATACCATTTTCATTGGAAATGCAAATAGACGCTGATACTAATTAATACGCTGTTTACTTTATTTGTAGAAAAATAAATTTCTCAAAAAACTAGCGTCGATAACACATCAGTAAAAATTCAATCTAGTTATGCAATGGAAAATAGTCCATGCTAGTATCAGATTATTATATGTCCAACGTCAAATTTTGCGAGATCTCTTCAAGTAAATAATGCGAGAAAGAATAACAAATATCTATATAGTAATATTATGCAAGTTAGGTATCATAAATTATACCAAACTTGCATTAAGCACTCTCATTTTTATAAATTCTGTGGTAGTAAGGTACTTGAGTACTTTTGAAGAAACACATTAAGTTTTAAATCATATAATTATGTGAAAATTAAACATGAAAATCAAATTTATTTTCCATCAAATATTTCTTTTTTCGTTTGTTATTTTATTTGAAGTAGTAAGCTGAACCCGCTACTTCGTTCATGAGCATCAGATATTACGGACTTATACATTAGTTGAACTCAGTACGTCAAAAGTAACTAAATTTGGATTTGTAGTTACTTTGATAAACCCAGTAATTTAAGTTTTCCAGATGAACATAGTCTGATATATATCCACGAGCACAATAGTTAAGTTTGTTAACAGATGCTCAGTGGAAGAACAAGGCCTCACGACGCGGCCATAGATACATTATAAGTTTATGCAGTCTGAAGTGGTGAATACGGACTTCTAAATATTACCATCTTCGTGCCGTGATGCTTGACATGAGAGGTCATATGGTGGAGGACGCGCGATTTTTTCTACCATTTTCATTGAATTGGAAGCGACGCGGATACAAATTGAATACAATCAGGCTCACACTTTATGTTGTCCACCAATAGGCCTGGTCTCGGAAAAACTGACGTCGATAACACATCAGTAAAAATTCAATGCGGATGCAATGGAAAATAGATAAGTATCGGTAAAATATTCGTCCGTCAAATCAGAGATCGGATAAGAAATAATGAGGCAGGCCACAAGGGCGATGGCCGCATAAATCCCTATTATATAATATGCAAAAGTTAGGTATCATAAATGATACCAAACTTGCATTTATATGCCATTTAGTAAATTGTGCATGATCTTATACCTACTTAGTTTTTTTTCTCTAGCTGTTACCTGCGACTTCGCCCGCGTAAAATTTTGAATGAAGCCTTCAAAGTGATTTTTTTTTTGAGTTTTAATGTTACGCAAGCAAGTTGAACCTAAAAATCAAAGCAAAATCTAAGTGAAATGTTAATGTAAAATTTAATTGTAACACTGAAAAAGAATCAAAGAATGAAAGAATCCCAATTCGGCAAAAAATCATTTTAGCAACAAAAAACTCATTAGCTCAATTTAGAATACCAGTAACGCCACCCAGTGATGAAAGAAAAAATACATACCACAATAGCAAAACATTGATTTAAATGGGGCTTAGTATTTGATATTTAAACTGACATTAGCGCCATCTAATGAGAATATAACGTTGCTTGTTATTTTGTTTGTGCATCCAAAACACCTGTATTATCTACGCCAAAACGGGTGCATATATTTAATATAATATGGAGTTAAATGAAAATATAGACTTATTACCCCATGTGAAATTTTAGACTCTAAACTATCTGCGTTTCGTATGTCAAACCAATTCATTGTTTCGTTTTGACGTTAATATTTGTTTGCTTAGGGCCACAGACTATATACCTCCTTAGGGCCAATGGTTCTATTCGGGTTGATAGGTAGTGTATGTGGTATTTCAGACTATAAGCTATCTCTGTTTCATTTTTCTACCAAATTTGCTTAGTATTTCTGACGTCACAGTAACCTATAAGTAACCGATTTGCTATTTTTGAGTACAAACTAAGTACGTGTGTTTCGAATTCCTTCCGAATGTGTTCAGCCGTTCCCACGTTGTCCTGTAAATATTATGAATGTCAATGTTTGGATGTTTGTTACTTAATCATGGCGGAACGTATTTAGTGATCGGGTTGAAATTTTCAATACAATTAGATTATAGTTTAGAAGAACACATAGGCTAAACATTGCTACTTAAACTAAGCCAACATATAATGTGTTTCTAATTGTAACTCAATACATTCAGCCGTTCCAACGTAATTGAGCAGCAAAAATTTAAACATTGGCATATTTGAATAAAATTGGTAGGATAGGATTTTACAAAATTTTAGAAAAAATAAAACCGGTCAAGTGCAAGTGGGACTCGCGCTCGAAGGGTTCCGAACCATTAGCAAATAAACGGCTTTATTTCATTATCATATCATCATATTTCATTTAAAGAGAAGATAAAACTAAATATTAAATAAATAAATAAAATACCGGTGGACAATTCACACACAACACCATCTGACCACAAACTAAGCAAAGCTTGTAATATGGCGGCCAGATAGCTTATATATGAACATTATTTATATATTATGTGAAAAGTTAAAGCGTCTGTGACGGGTACGTTATTAGTATCGAGCAAGAAACGGTAAAATACATCATCTGTGAAAATTTCAACTGCCTAGCTAACACCGTTCTTGAGATCCATCCTGGTAACAGACGGACGGACGGACGGACAGCGAAGTCTCAGTAATAGGGTCCCTAGGGTACCTTAACAACGGTCTGCTTCGGTCACCGAAGCTTGTTAAACACTACCTTTAAATTTCAAACAGTATTTGGATTGAAATAATACGTTTTCTAATAAGTTACGGCTGGTCTAGTAAGTTACAGCTGACCTAGTCAGGATAACGGCGACTGTCGATCCGGAGACCCAGGGTTCAAAACCACGCGCACCACTATCTTTTCAGAGTCATGTTCGTAATGCCGGTAATTAAAACGGTGAAGGAAAACACCGTGAAGAAACCGAAATCTACCTATAATCTAAGTTCTAAGTCATATGTCATCCATCAACCGACACTGGGCCAGCGTGGTGGATTATAGCCTTGTCTCTCTCCTTGCGAGAGAAGGCCCCGACGCCCAGCAGTGGGAACATTTAATGGGTTGTTTGTGCTGCAACTTATTAAGCTGATATGTTTTCTCCAAAATACAAAAATCTACTTCAATGACAGGTAATTTAATTCTGTCATTTGACTAAATTTTATAAGAAGCTATGGGTATGTCGTACAGATAAATCTAAGCTGATTTTAGTTTTTTGTTGATATTTGAAAAACTACCTCCCTGTTTTCGATATATGAGATCACCTCTGAAGTATTTTCTACCAAACAAAAAAGGAATTATCAAAATCAATTCACAATTAGCGGAGTTATCGTATAAAATCAAACCAAATAAAAAAACATGCAACCCGATTGAGAACATACTCCTTGTTTAAAGTCGGTTATAACCGAATGATGTTTGTTTTTCCACACAAAAATATATTTTTGTGTGGAAAAACAAACATTCTTTCATTCAAGACGACGCGACGCGATCACGTGGTCACGTTCTAGAATCTAGATATTCTGTGGATCGTCTGTGAGACACAGAATACTTAGAAGTTAGTATGTACCGAACGCGCCGCGCGTGTCGTTATTATTTAATGTTTGTGTAATTTCCGAACTGCCAGACCGATAATGTTCAAATTTTCACGGGACAGTATTAAAAATGTGGTCTTTCTAACAAAAAAATAATTAATGAAATCAAACAAAGCAAACATGAGTTAAAACCAAATACACATTCTGACTTTCACCCCCTCCCGCAAGAAAACCGATCACAGTTTGGGGATCAAAAGTAGCCTACAGCCATCTCCTTAGTATAAACTAAAGTCACGCGAAGTTTCAGCTGAATTGAAGCAGTAGTTTCGGCGTGATGCGTGATCCCTATACACAAAGACAGACAGACAGACAGACATGAAAAAAAAAGATGCAGATTTGCCATCAGTATCGAAAATAGAATCCTCCAAAAAAATGTTTTTCAAAATATCTTCAATGTACAGAATTCAACCCGTTACAGTTTTATTATAAGTATAGATACCTCAAATGGCCAGATCTGGGTACGGATTTTTGTACGACGTCACGGCGTCGGCGGCAAGGTCGTTTGTCAGTTATACATGCGTTAAGGTTGAAGCTGGTGATTTGGTGGGAATTTTTTCTTAAAATATTGTTGAGGGTTAATCCACCAAGTTGTATAACAAGGAACAAGTGTAACCCCAGATTTAGGTATGGGTTTGTTAAAAATAATAAGTAGCGTCTTCGAATGATATAAAACATTTTGTAAAATACAATTAGCAGTTAAAGCGTTACTATTTTAGTTACCTAAGATCGTCGAATAAAACTACAATCCGATAAAATTATATAAGTTACGTTTTTTCTGCAATTTGAACTATTTTTAACACAATAATTAGTGGTCTTCATCATCAGCCGCAAGACGTCCACTGCTGAACATAGGCCTCCCCCCTAGATTTCCACAATGAATGGTCACGCGCAACCTGCAACCAATGGTTTCCAGCCACCTTTGTGAGGTCATCTGTCCATCTAGTGGGGGGCTGTACAACACTGTATCTTCCGGTTCGTGGTCGCCTCTTGAGAACCTTTCTTCCCCATCGGTTGTCAGTTTTACGAGCGATGTGGAGCATTGCCACTTCAGCTTGCTTACTCTTTGAGCTATGTCAGCCACTTTTGTTCTTTTGTGAAAAACCCCATTACGGATTCTGTCGCGCAAAGAGACCCCAAGCTTAACTCTCTCCATAGCTCGATGTGCGACTTTAAGCTTCGTTATAAGGCCCACAGTTAAGTGTTAATTAGTCTTACTTCAAGATAATAACACCTATCTTCGTTTGATAAATACCTACTTAAGTGACGTAATTTAATTCAAAGAGATTTCTAGAATCAATTAACTACCGAATCAATCGATTTTATCTGTTATTGAAAATCAATTTTGATAAACGTCTTAATTATGCTGTTGTTTAAAATAGAATGATATTAAATATTTTGTAGAATTAGCAATTAGCAGTTAAATCGTATTACATTCATATATCTTGGCAATATTTTTGTCTGTTACATCAATTAAATATTTATAGCTAAACCACCACTAATCTTGTACTAAACACACACTGATTCAGTGATGCTAAAATATAATATATTTATACTTTATATTAATATCTACTTATTTCGTGACATCACCGTGAGAAATCACTGTGGATACAATAATATAATACACACATATACATAGACACAATAAAGATAAATAAGTATGTTTTTACATTGTAGTATAAAACTATTCTTAATCTTTAATACCTCTACAATCACAGTTTAACCATTCGTGAAACACACCACAGACATGACGTATGAATGACTTTTGATACTGGAATTCAGCTCGTATTGCATCACTTGTGAAAAAAAATACAATATGTTTAAATGGACTTTATTATAATATGATAATGCACCTACGTATACCAGATGAAACTTATGAAACACTTTACACACATTACATTATTTTCACATACCCAAGCTAAAACCCGTGAGACACAACCAAATAAAAGATGTTATTTTGTACATGGCGGACGAAGCAATGTTTCGTAGAAAATAGTTGAACATTAATTATCAATTAAGTAGATACGTCATTAATAATCAGAATATTGATAATGAATTATGCTGATTCGTACACAGGTGCTGAGCACCTCGGGTGATTTAGAAAGATGATTGAAGATTATGTTGGTATCAGTCTCGAAGTAAGAGATATTCAGCACGAATTCAAGTTACTGAAGCTCTATAAATCCGACTATAATAAATAGGTATATATAAGGTGTTGCAGAAAGGTGCAACAATATTTATGGTAGTCACGGATATTCGGGGGATATGCCTTGATTGCGAATTTAGTTCGAAACCTAGTGTCTCCGGTCTCCTCCCACTTAAATAATTACTACATAAACAAAAGTAATAATTACGACACACAACCGCATATTTTAGCACGCACACTAAAAGTTATGATTGCGTTTTTTATGACAACATACATAAAATGGGCGGAACATTTCCGTATAAACAAATACTTTTGTCTATGTAGAAGGAGTCACTCAACGCACACACACGTAACTAGGGATTGAAATGAGTGATTGCAAAAATTTGTCGACATTTTATTTTGGGCTATATTATTATACTTATTTTTATTAAGTTTTACTAATATACAAATACGTAAATATAGTTAAATAAAAAATTGATACCCTGTACGACATGTATTATACTATAAAGAAATATATAAAGTTGGAGTAGGAATCAATTTTCATTTTTCAAATTAACAGTTTTCGTCAAATGTATACGAAAGTACTAGCAGTGCCCCGCGGGTTTACCCGCGTTATTCTCGTTCCCGTTCTTTTATCGAGATAAAAGTAGCCTAAGCCTATGTGTTCTTCCAAAATATAGTCTTACTGTATTTCAAATTACAACTCGATCCGTTCATACGTTTAAACGGGATTGAGCAACAAACATCCAAATATCCAAACGTCCAAACATTGTCATTTGTAATATTAGGTAGTAGGATTTACGATACCAATGACGAAAAAACATTGTTATTTTTCTGCTTTCCTTCTTGTGCTGGGTAATCTCTGAAACGGCTGGACTAATTTTAAGCGACTTTTAATGAAACAGTTTATTTAAGCCTATGGCTGATGGCTTAGCTATAGGCTTAACTAAACATCACTTTATTCCGGTTTGAAGGACTATGTTTCCATATAAATTACAGGGCATGGAGGTAAAACATTATATCTCAGACTGTCGAACGCCGTAAATCCTAATTCCGTGAATTGGACTATCTGCAAGGAAGGAAGAGAGGCCTTTGCCCAGCAGTGGGACAATGTAGGCTAGTAATAATATTGACATTTTATTTTCATCAAGCAAGAGAAAAGTACACGTTGAAAAAACGTAAAAAGTTATGCCTTAGACGATCAGCTGTCTGGTAGTGAAAGTCCCGTCATAATTGGTCCAGCTGTTTGGTAGATTAGTGGAACAAACAAGATAAACAAAAAGTTTTAAAATAGTTTTTATTGGTATAGGTACCGTACATACTTTCATTTGAACTTAGTAAACAGTTGTTAATTTGATTTTACATACAAACGCTCCAATTTTATTTCTTTGTATGTAGGTACTATTAATAATAATCATAAAACAAGTAAAAAACATGGAAAAATAGGTAGTTAATTAAAAATGAAAAAACCAACATTGTCCACGTAAATTACCGAATAAATTTTCGAAGAAATTTCACATCGGCAAACTCCATTACCCCATCACTAACGTGCCAACGTACTCTCTAGGCACTTCAGAGCGACTGAACGAATGTCAAAGTTATGCGGTCATATTAACCGTATCGAGAAGACACTGCCACGCCCTCAAGGCATATCCCCCGATATCCGTGATGGTAGTTCATTGTTAAAATCACATATTTCTTATTTATGTAATTTGAGCTTCACCAAAGGAGTTTTCCATCTGTATTCAAAAAAGCTGTCTGTGTTTAAAATCTGTATTCAAAAAAATGTCTGTCCCATATTCAAAGCCGGAAGGAGAAAAATTGCTTCTAATTACATACCTATCTCTCTTTTACCAACTCTAGCAAAAGTAGTAGAAAAAATTGCAAATAAGAGATTGATGTCGAACGAGAAGAACAATATTTTAACTGTCAACCAGTATGGATTTCGCCATCGTAAAGCTACTGATGATGCAGTGCTCAAATTAACGACTTTGATATCAAAATACCTAGATATGGGACAAAAATGTGTTGGTGCATTTTTGGATCTCCAGAAGACTTTTGATACGGTCTGCGTACCTATACTACTTGCAGGACTGCAGGCTGTTGGGATAAGGAGATAAGGAGTAGCGTACACGAGTGAATGAATGAATGAATGAAAACTCTTTATTGTTCACACCTTAAAATAGTACAGAAAATAAATATGTACACAATAAAACTAGTGAAACAACTGGCGGCCTTATCGCTGAAAGCGATTTCTTCCAGGCAACCTTGGGGTGGACAAAAAAACTAGTGGTTCACGGACTACTTATGTGATCGCAGGCAACACGTTCGATTAAGTGAATTTAGGAGTGAGGATGCTGTTTGCAGTTATAGAGTCCCCCAAGGAAGCACATTAGGACCCACTCTGTTTTTGGTGTATGTATAAGTAAATGAGCTTTGTATTTGACATTCTCATGTTTGCAGACGACACGGTAATCCTATTTCACGGGCCTACTTGGACTAACTTGCGAGATGTAGCTGAAAATGGAATGGCACGTGTTGTTACATGGCTGGAGGCAACCTTCCGAATCTGATTATAGATAAAACAAAATATGTGTTTCAGAAAGACAAACAGTGACAAAATTTCACCAGAGTTCATTATACATGCCCAATGTTTTCCCTGTAATCGTGAAGAAATTGAACACGTAGATTGCAGTTGTGGCATCTTTATTCATGTGGAGACTACAAAATACCTAGGAGTCACTATAGATGACAAAATGAAGTGGGGACCACACATAGATCTAGTGTTTAAACGAGTGAGGAAACTGATGCATGTGATTAAGTTGCTGCAACAAGTAGCTACAAAACACTACTTAATACTTATACAAACATACCGGGCATTGGGAGAGTGTATAATAGGTTACTGTATTTGCTCATGGGGTAGTGCTAACTTAGCTGCAAAAACTTACTTAATAGAGGTAGAACGAGCACAAAGAGCTTTACTTAAAGTAATTATGTCTTTGCCATTCAAGTACCCAATATCTAACCTCTACAAAGAATGTGACGTGTTTTCTGTGCGGAACATCTTTGTTAGTCAATCAATCAAAAGATACCATAAAGAAGTCGTCCCATATTTACCAGCTAACAAAAAAAGACGTAGTATGTGTCCAATACCCGCCTACAAATCTGCCATTGGTTAGAGGCACTACGTGCACATGGCACCAATTTTGTATTTAAAAATTCAATACTGGTGTTTATAACATTAAGTCTTTGGACATGTATAAGTTGAAAATTATCATAAAAGATTGGCTTGAGCAATATGATTATGATGATTCGGAGAAATTGTTTATGAGAGTGAAATATATAAATGTTTTCATGATGTGGTTTCTCTTTCTTTTTTATTTTGTAATAATTAAATTTTAACTACTATTATATATGATAAGATTAATTTAATTTCCCAAATTAGTTGCACATTTTTGGGAAGACACTGTTTGCTGCAACACAGCTAACGCTAAAGCAGCAGACAGGGTTACCTATTTCATTTGGTACACATTTTTATGGAAATTAATTATCCCACCAAAAACATTCTGTAAAAAACTAGCCAAGTCTCGATGGAGCTGTATATTTATCTCTAAAAAGTAATGAAATCTAGACAAAGCCGTGCCAAGTCTAAGGTTCCTTACTGCGATTTATTTATTATTACAGTTAATGTTGTGTGACTTGGCCGTTGAAGAGTACACAACGGTATAAAACCAGGTGCTCCATGACACCATTGCACCAATCTGTCGCCAGAACCGCTACCATTGACGATGGAAAATGGCCACTTGGAATACGTTGATTCAATAACCAGTCAATTGTTTTAAATATGTGATTATAGCTTACTAGATGACGAAAATTTCAGCGTTCTGGTCTTATCCAGAGGGTCTCAAATAGGGGCCAGAAAATGCAGCGAAATTGTTCCAGTAAAGGATAGTACGGCAGTGTTTGCTTTGCGCTCGACTTGGCGGGGCACTGCCGTGCCCCCAGATTTGTATTTGTATCTACATTAAGTTTAAAATCATACATATATACACGTGAAAAATAGTTTTTCCATAAAAATTCAAAAATTCATTGTTTTTAGGGTTACGTAGCCAAATGGCAAAATACGAGACCCTTATAGATTCGTCATGTCTGTCTGTCTGTCTTTCCGTCCGTATGTCATAGCCACTTTTCTCCGAAACAATAAGAACTATAGTATTGAAACTTTGTAAGTAGATATATTCTGTGAACCGCATTAAGATTTTCATACGAAAAATAGAAAAAAAAAACAATAAATTTTGGGGGTGTCTCATACTTAGAAATGAAACTCAAATATTTTTTTCCATCAAAACCATATGTGTGATTTGTCTATGGATAATTATTCATCTATACGTTATATATACGTTAGTTATCTATACGTTATGTATACGTTAGTTCTAAATCTATACTAATATTATAAAGCTGAAGAGTTTGTTTGTTTGAACGCTAAGATCTCGGGAAGTACTGGTCCGAATTGAAAGATTATTTTTCTATTGGATAGTCCATTTATCGAGGAAGGCTATAGGCTATAGAAAATACGCTACTATTAAAAGAAGCGGAGCATGAATCAAGAATGTAACAAAATCGGGGGAAAATATTCCTTTTTGAGAGTTTTCGTACGTTTCGTGCTTTGACATGACACATGACAGCATGTGTCTAAGATTGCGTCATTGAATATCACAGATTACATACTCTTGAATATAAAACCTTTGCTAATCAAACTAAATTTGAGTTGGTACGACCAATTTCCGACAGGTGGCGTAGCAGGTAGCTGAAGGGGTTGTTTGTTTGAAAGCGATATTCTCAGGAATGAATGAACCGGTTTCAGTCATTCTTCCACCGTTGTATATGTACGGGATCCTGATAAGTACTATACAATGTACCACGGGCGACGCGACGCCGGGGCGGACATCTAGTAAATGATATTGAGATTCCTAACATATTTTTTTCTAAACTGAACAGTTTGCGCGAGAGACTGTTCCAAAGTGGTAAAATGTGCCTCCCCGCTTGTAACTTCTAAAATAAGAGAATGACAAAACTAAAAAAATGTACCTATGATGTACATTACCATGTAAACTTTCAACGAAAATTGGTTTGAATGAGATCTAATAAGTAGTTTTATTTTATTACGTCATAAATTCACTATCACTGTACAACGAGCTACAAGTACTTTTATATTATGTTACTTTCTGCTACGGAATACTTCATGGGCAAGTCCGACTCGCACTTCACCACTTCTATTTATTTTATTGGACATACACTCCTAATGGCCAAATGTCGGCACGGATTTTATACGACGTCGCGGCGTCACGTCGGCGGCAAGCTCGTTTGTCAGCTGTATACGCAAAGAAGTTGGAAAGGTTTAAGCTGGTCATTTTGGGAATTTTACGTCAAACATTAACTCGAATTACCTCGTGATCTACCGTGCTCAGGGGAAAGAGACCTTGGGTGATGAAGTCTACGTCATGTTAGAATGGAGTGTTAAAATATTGTTGGGGGTAAATCCCCCACGTTGTCTACCATTATAAATGTCAATGTATGGATGATTGTATTAATATTAATTTAAATTAGTATTAACTTACATAGGCTAGTTTGTACACACGTATTTATACCCTGCATAAATATGTAAACATTACTTTGCAGCATAGAAAATTGTAATACAACCTGCGTAGTTTTTGTGTATTTTACAAGAACAAAATTAAACATTTTGGTTTACCCCCGACAACCTAGGATTTGTAATCTGTACAAAATTCTACTAGTCTTTTCATTTGATACTCATATTGAGAGATTTTGTGAAGAAACATTTTGTCCGCCATTTTGTATAGGCGGCCATCTTGAATCGATATTAACCAAACATAGCTAAGAATATCCGCACGGAAAGTAACCTTCAAACAAAAAATCCGCATCGAAATCGACCCATCCGTTTGAGCTCTACAGTGCCACAGACAGACAGGCAGACATACATCGACTTCAAACTTATAACACCCCTTTTTTGGTCGGGGGTTAAAAACGGTATAACAAACATACAAGTATCGTCATCCACTTGCATAAAAAATATTGATTTCATAATCTACCCACATTAACCTTATCTCTTTTTAATAGTAAGTTCGATAATAATAAATCCTGCACATACTTATTTACGTTTTATTATTAAGATAAAGACTAGTGATATGTTGTAACTTTTACCGTCTTGGGACGACCTAAACTTGTACATGTTATTCTACATAGCAAGCACTTGAATTTTTTTGCTTGCTAACCCTGGAGCGTAAGCAACGGTTAAGTACCTAACATAGTCACAGCTCATAGGAGTCTTCCCGGTCTGATAAGCCCAATAATAGAGTAGTATATCAGGTGTCGGTTTAAGGTATGTAAGTGTCTAGCTACTCTGTATGTTCAAATAATCTAATTTTAGAGGAAGAATAGAAAAGATGTAAATCACACAAAATGTGCTTAGGTTACAAGGTTGCGTTCGAATCTCGTTTGAAGCGCGTATACGAGACGGCGTATTTTAAGCGCGCCGACGACGCGCAGCTGACGCGCGTATACTTTTTTTTTTTTTTAAATAAAGAGTGACGAGACGATCAGGACATGTGCCTGATGGTAAGCAACATGCCTGACACATAACAGCACAGTGACACGCAGCTATTGGAACATTAAGAGTCCAAATCATTACCTAGCACTGCACTGCGCTCGTCACCCAGAGATCTAAGATCTTATATCTCGAAGCCCTGTAATTTCTCTGGAAACAATACGCGCTTCAAACGAGATTCGAACTGCTTGCTCTTGCAAGGGCTGTCATAGTCACAGCTCAGTAGAGTCTTCCAGGTTTGATAAGTCGAATAATTGAGTAGTAGGTATGTCAGGTGCGGGTTTTAGGTATCCAGTGTTTAATTTCATCTAATTTTAGAAGACGAATATATAAGATGACACATAAAACTTATTAAATATTGTTTAGGTAAAATACCATAAACAGACAACTAATTATCAATAAAACGTTATAAGAAGTACTTTGAGAAGTTGATGAATGAATATTATGATTGGAGTGGAAGATTAGATAATACCACTGTTAATATGGGTCTAGAAAATATATTTAGACGAAGTCCAAAGGGCTGTCTTAATGTGATAAAGGTGAAGTCTGTCTCTTGAACCTGAATGACGTTGCTGATTTCGTTGTTTAATCATCTGTTGCAAGATTATCATCATTTTTACTCAGCAGTGAAACCCGTGACTGAGATGAGATATAAACTGCCCCTTGTAATGTTACGAGAAAAGAAGAGAACCATTATCCTAAAATATCGTTAGACCATCAGGTCTATTTTAGACTGCCCTAGCGGCTTAGTTGGTAGTAGTAGCTCTGCCTGCGAAGCCGAGGGTCGTGGGTTCGATCCCCACCCAGTGCAAATATTTGTGTGATGAATTCAAATGTTTGCACTGTGTCTGGGTGTTTCTATGTATAATAAGTATGTATTTAAAGCTATATAAGTATTATATCAGCTATCTGGCTGCCATCACACAAGCTTTGCTTAGTTTGGGGTCAGATGGTGTTGTGTGTGAATTGTCCACCAATATTTATAGGTTTTAATTCTCCACCCATTTTGGCCACTTACTATCCAGCAAATGGTCAAAATGGGCGGGGACGCCTTAAAAAAAGGGTAGATGGATTGTGAGAAGCTATAAATATGCGTGCGAAGAAGTGATGACATTACGGACGGTAGATTTAGGTAGAAGGGTTCACTGTATGGGTTCTTATTAATCCTGACTTCCGATGACTAATAAATCCCAGGTTCCTTATCTTCTCTTCTTCTTTCCTATCATCGAAGTACTAAAACACATAACATGCTCAGCAAGAGGACCAAATCAGCACGTCAGTGTCCGATGACCTGAACATCTTTAGGCCTGAAGTGATGGATCACGTCTACTGTCCCACCGAAACTATTTTTCAGCTGTTGAATAGAAGGAGAACGGTTAACGCTAAATGGGCACTAGTTTTCTAGCGTGGCTTTAACCTTTCAGATGTACGATATATCGGTCCGCCACAGTAGCGCCCTTAACACACTACGCATTCTACTTCTGTCAGCTGCATGGTGGTTTTTGCGAAATCCTGAGCAACCCCTTCTCGAATTACTCTCAGCTTCACCGTGGGTGACCAGGTCATAGCTTGCGAAGCCTCCGTCTTGCCACTTCATCAGAAAAAAGTTGTGACGTAGCACCATTTTGTTCATTATAATCAAGTTTAATGATACAATAATTCTTTATTAAAATCACATCTGTGTGTTATATTGGAGATTTTCCTGAGTATAATAATATTATAACTAATTTACGCAGTAATCAACAACCTAATTTTCTTTATTAATATCTGATATCTTTGTCTAAAATCAACATACGCCACGATTTCTATCTGTGTATATAATTACCACTTACAGTATCAATTCCGGCGGCTTCTTTTTATGGCTGGTTACTAGTTATCGATGAAGAGATTAATTATTATTTCATAGAAACCTATCATTGATAAATAATTTGGGGGACTTTAGTAATATAATACCAGATTCGGTGTAGTTACTAATTATTTGTTCAGCAATATGGTCGGCCTAGTGAAGTGCGTGCTTTTGCTGTCTGCTGCAGTAGCAGGTATATATTTGGATTTTGCATTGACTAAAAAATTAGTAGATATTCCTCACACAACATTATCTACCACAAACTAAAGAAACCTACTTTAGAAACCAACTTGCTGTACTGTAAACCTTTTACTCAAAATATTATAAACTAGCTGTACCCTGCCACGCTTCGATGTGGCACATTGTGATGCTAAAATTAGATAAAAACAATCCTTGGTGCAGATAGCATAAATTCTACTGTTATTGTTTCGCATATATATTTTACACCAATACGAGTAGCAGCGGTACACAAAAAAACACTAATCTTTTACTGTACAAAGAACTCTGGAGTCCATAACTCATGTTTATTTTGGAACAGTAGAGTTTTGAAGTGAGTGATTCAAAATAAAATGTGTATACCTTGCCTTATCAGTATCTATAAAAAAAAATTGGTTGTCTGTAAAGTCGGTTGGTTCACGGACTATAGTTTAACGTGACAACGTCATAACAAAATATTTATAGATGCAGCACAAGCGTACAATGAACGTAACGGGACAATGAGCGTAATCCAGCCAGCGTCAATCGATTTATTAGACGTTGTGTCACGTCAAAATAGCATTGTGGCGAATTCACACAAACTTATTTTTGTGGCGAATCCACAACAACCCAATTTATACTGTGGAAAATAAATGTCAATCAATCAAGAGTAACGTGAGTACAAAACATTATTTTTGGTTAGCCATCTTTGCGTAATATATCATATCCCACAACTCAATTATTTTAAATCGCTCAGTTCTCGCTCATCTTTCGTAGTGAACGTACGTAACACCGCCTATTCCGTATTCGCTCACCGATCATTAAGAACTAGTGCTGGGCTAGGGTGTCAGATGTCGGCTTGTTATCGATATCGCACCTTAGTCCGACATGGATAAATTTCTGAAGAGACCAGAAACCAACTCCAACTCGCCCAACAAGAGACAGCGAGAAGATTCAACATCTCCCGATACATGGCGTAATCCCAAAAAGTTTATTACGAACTCGAATAAATTATTTTAAAAGGTAGAGTGACGTGGCAATCAGGACCTTCGTCACTAGTAGGTGACACGCCTACCATTATTATTATTATTATAGTGATACGCTGCTATCTTTATATATTTTATTCTTCTATCCGTATGTTGACAGTGAACTCCTACGACTGGACCGATTTGATTGATTTTTTGTATGCGTTTGGGTGGTGTGGCGCCCTGGAGGGGTTAGATTCACAAAACAGCCCAGCAGATGGCGCTGCACTCGATACCTAGGTTATTATCGGCGCAAAGCCGGAACGGGTCGCTAGTTTAAATATAAATAGTTCGAATCATTGTCTAGCACTGCACTTTGAGATAAAAGATAACTTCTAAGTGTCATTTTGACTGAACTCTCTCGACTAAGACTGTGGTACCTACATTGGAAGCGTATTGGCAAAGGCATAGAAGTATCCAGCTTTCCTGACCTTGACCGAATAGCCGACGACGAAGTGACCTTTGACGACGTCTCTCTCTGGATTAAAGGTCTTTTAGTCCCTTTAGCGGTATTATTTGTATGGAACGGCATTATATAGGGTACTTACAGGTTTTTGAGCAGAAATTACGCCGAAAGTGCCAACTAAGCTTTAAACTACTAGTAAACGTGAAAGAGTTTTGCATTTTAAGAGCGGACCGTAAAATAGTGCTTTCGTCATGTCCATATGATAGTCAAAGATGGGACGGCTTACTGACAGAAGTGGAGCCCACTAAAAAGATTTTCTACCGGTTGGTTGGTCCTCTAAAATCTGACACTGTCATTGCCATACTCTCAACCATCGCCTAAAATTTCACCTCGTCTTCGAAGACGGAAGCCTTTCTAAAAGAAGTCCTAGCCTGAATTCTCGTGAGGCACCTGTATGAACTTCGTTACAAATAGTAGCGATCTTCCCAATGAGCAGTTTAGCTTTCTAGTCCGATCACTCTTACGTTCAAAACAAGTCCACAGTAGCCACAGTAGTAGTTATGGAATAGTTTGTTGTATTATGACACAATATTTATAATCATATTCCAGTAATATATTGTTATTATAATATGTACATTGTACGTGCAAGTTATACGTACAACGTACATATTATCAACGAACGATTAGGTATGTATCAAAAGATTATGTAATATTAATATCTTAACATGGCTATAATGTTCCATGTTTAATTCAAATTTTTAAATGTCATTAGTGTAATTCGTTATGTTAAACGGTACGAGTACTAATTGAAATAAATAAAATACAGTCCCTCAGAGAAACTCAATAGCCCTTTTCATAGCTCGCTGAGCGACTTTGAGCTTACCTACAGACCATTTTGGCTGTCAATCTCCACGTTTCAGCACCGTAAGTCATAACGGGTAGGACGCACTGATTGTACATTTTTGTCTTGAAACTTTGTGGGATGGGTGACGAGAAGACTCGATGAAGTTTTCCAAATGCGTCAAAAATCAAAGCATAATAATTAATAGGAATAAATAAATTTCATTTAAAAACCCGACTGCAAAACTACAACAGATTAGAAACATAATGTAATACATTATACTATCCAAGGACACTTGGGCATTGGAGACGCATCTAACGATATCTCAATTGTCAAAATCCATCCGGCCGTTTGGAAGATATGTGGGAAGAAAAAAAATTTACAAACATACAAGAAACGCGCGAAAAACATAACCCAGTTATTAAGTCGGGTAAAAAATATTTATAAATAAAGAACCATTAATTTACATGTTGATAAGAACAACATTAAAAAAAAAGTTGACACAATTGAAGAAAAAAAAAATACACAAATATAGAAGGAAAGCGTATTACTAATCATGGGGGGTACCGATTAAATGTCAGCTCGAAATCACTGACAGACTTATATAGGATTCTGCTTACTAAAAACAAACCGTTTTTACCTAAGCCGATAGTTCCAGTAAAAATATCAAGTGGAATGTTAATTATGATTGATGATTTCTGATTCGTTTTTAACCCTTTACGAGTACTAAACCAGTATTTTATTCTTGTTTTTTATATGTCACAGTTCGCGTAACGCGTAATACTCGTACAATTTCGTGTAAAATATTTTTTGTAAAAATAGCATTGCCCTAGGCTTTGCTTTGGTATAAACCTTTTATGTGTTGTTGTCATCGACTTAATTTGTTTAAATGATCCCGATTTGATCAATCTGGTATCAGGTCAATGATGTCAGCCACTGCTTGTAATGTTTTAAATGTTATTTAATGATTTGATGGTGTTGTATGTGAAATTTCAATCAACAAGTTTTTTAACGTTTTTTTTTCAATTATTTTCTAAATTTGTAAAAAAATAGGTTCTTCGAATTGAGACATGGATTTTTAAGACGTAAAGTCACCGTTTAGTGTCAAGAACGCATAATTTAACAACATTAAGGTTGCTATCACCGATGACTGGCGGCAAAAGCGAATGTTTTGAGAAAACCAACAAATTCAAAGAAATATATCTATCGAGAGCATGTTACATCTGCTATACCGTACTTATCTTGCGAGAATTAAGACTTTAACTTTCTCCTTGTGATAAAAGTTTTAGGTTCCAGCCGTGGGAATATAAACATGATCAGGCTTATACTGAAAAGTGACAATATTTCGCCAACTACGTTAAGTTTGGTAACCAGTGGATGGCATCTATGATACCAACTGCTATGGATATTTTTATAAAAAAAAAAGAACCCAATTCAAATTAATGTATCTAATTAAATAGACATGTAACTAAACTTTTATACAAAAAATTGATTGTCTGTAAAGTCGGTTCGTTTACGGATGATAGGATAACATGACAACATCATAACAAAATATTGACAGATGCGGCGCAAGCGTACAATGAGCGTAACGGGACATAACAGGACACTTTTTCGTTCATGCAGCCGTCGTTCATCGATTTATTAGTAGTTTTCACCTCAAAGCTTCTTAATAGTTTTCACAGTCAATCGTAGGGTTAACTTCCGACGTAATGTGTCACACAGTGTAATTTGTCACTTTTGGCATATATTCTGTGCTATCTATCTATCTATGTAAAATTATTAATCAAACTTACGATAAATCCTCGATAACTCATAATTAATCTTTTATAATCCCCTAGAACCGAAATACGTGTTATCTCATGAATGTATAGTTTTATAATTTGCTTGTAAACTTTATGTTACAAGAAATTGTTTTTTTGCTAGTAGATACTAATTTACTTTGTACTGTATTACGTTAACAAATGTATTTACTTAAGTCAATAATTCATACTAGTTTGGTTTATGTGTGTATACAAATGTTCCTGGCGAAAGTAAAAAAACAAATGTTTTTTTTTCTTTGTAAAATATATAGGTACCTAGAGCAACGAGACGATCAAAACTTGATGGTATAAAAAATGCCGGACCACGATTCGGAAAGCACCACAGCTTTGTCAGTTATTCTACAGCTAAGCAGCCGGTAATGTGCAAAAAATGCATTCCAGTTAGAAAGACGATGTTTCTGAAGTAAAAACGGGAGGATAAGACAAATCATCTTATATCTCCGGGTGACGAGCGTAGTGAATTGGAATCTCCATATTAAAATAGCAGCGTGATACGTGATACTGTGCTGTAGTGGGCAAGCGTGTTAGGTGTAAATCCTGCTCTATCCGCGATCTTTATAACGTCTTTTTATCATCTTATTTTTTTAAAAGAGGAACATTTACTCTATTTTCCAGAACAAACCACAGACAGAATTAAAGACAAAAATAAAAGCAAAATTTCAGAAATTTAGAATTTTTTACCGACTTTTTTGAAAGTCGGTAATGTTTTTTTTTGTATGTACCTATGTTACGCAATAACGCCGCCATTTTTAAATCCATTTTGATGGTTCTTTTTTTTGGTTGATCATAGTTTAGATGAAGTTACGGCTGATCTAGTCGGGAGAACGGCGGCTGCCGATCCGGATCCTCCGGGTTCGAATCCCACCACGCGCACCACAGTATTTTCGAAGTCATGTGCCTAAGTAATGCCGTAAATAAACTTAAAAACGGTGAAGGAAAATCATCGTGAGGACACCGACATGTACCTAGAATCTTTCGAGGTCATGTGTCATCCACCAACCCGCACTTGGCCAGCGTGGTGGATTATGACCTTAAACTCTCTCCTTGCGAGAGAAAGCCGCGAGTCCCAGCTGTGGGAACATTTAGTGGGCTGATTATGCTATTATGCATAGTTCAGAGGTGGTCCTATATACATTTTATTGAAATCGGTGAAGCTGTTTTGGAAATATGAACAAAACACAACAAAAATTTACTCTCTACTCGTTACCTCGACCTAAACAAATATACCTAAAGACCACGCGATGAAACAAAATAAGTATTACGACCTCCTAAACGAATTAATAAAAAACGGCTATGTAGTTAGTTTATACGCTGTAGAAGTGGGAGCGAGAGGTATACCAGCAAAATCTCTCTACAACCTACTGAAAGACCTTGGTTTATCCAGAAGTGCAGTAAGTTCTATACTAGAACGAGTATCTAAAGCTGCACTAGTAGGCTCATATCAGATTTGGCTGGGCAGGGAGAGAAAACGAGTAGTGAAGGTGAGTGTTGATGTACGTCAGAAAGGGGCCCCTTAAACCCGAGTCACAAGTCTCGGGATCTACTCGAGTTTTCTCTCTCTGCCACACGATGGACCCGGCACTCGCACGGTGAATCCATGGAATGCTAAGCAGATCGCCTCTCTCTCTAAACTTTCTTCTTTCTTAATCGTTCTTATTATTTTCAGTATCGGGCTTTGCACTTGGAGACACCGACGTCATATTTCACTTATATTCACGGTACGTCTAATCTTAATCCGGAAAGGTGAACCGCCGCATTCTACGCACGTGTCAAGGGTTTATGGAAGCCTCTTACGTCAGCTATATTTATATAGATTTACTGTTATAATGCAAGTCGGTGACACGAACTCGATCAAAAACATTAATAGTTATTTGTTATACAAGAGTGCAAAGTTGCTTTTTAACCGCGTGCTCTATTTTAATGACCGAGCAAGCGAAGGATTCTAAAATTCAGAGCGCAGCGAGTGATTCAACAATTAGAATCCTGAGCGAAGCAAGGGAAAGCTTTGAGCATTATTAGCAGTTTCATTCAATTCTCGTGGCGCCAAATAAACTTTTTTCACTTATTTTCGCTTTTTTACTTATTTTTAGCCTAAGGTTTTAACTTTGAGTTTGTCGCGTTTGATTTGGTTTTAACAATATGGCGTGAAAATATGAAGGGTTGACCGGATGAGGTAAGGAGTAGCATTATCAAATCTGCACATTGAAAATGTATCCGCTAGTAATTATTATTTGATGTTATTATTTATTACATTATTTCGTACTACGCAAATAGTTGAAATTTTCTATTAGTAACTTTATTGTAGTCGACAATAATATTAAATTGTTTAACTCGGCATACTTCAATTTGTTTACAATTAATGCATTCATAGCATTTTAAATGTTCTACCATCTGTGATAACATTCCTTACCTCTATCCTCTATACGTGAAAAGAAAATTGGGCGCAAAGGTTATTAAAAAAGTACACCAAGGACGTCCTGAGTCTAAGTTTTTAACGAATATGATAAATTTAATTATGTTTTGGATTCAAAACATAGTGCACACGATGTTTTAATTTCAAATTTACTTTACTAGGCCAAGCACCGGGGTTTTTGCAACGTACGGGACCTGGTAGTTTTTTGGAATATGTTCAAGGGTGTCCCCTGAATGTAATTCCAAGTTGGCGCGGCGGGGGGTGGTTCACTTCAGCCGCCATCTTGAAAAACACGTTTTAGTGATTTTCTCGCGAACCGCGCATCGTACGATAAAAAAATGTTGAGTTCATTAGACAATAATGTTTGCCATCTTTTTTATTTGAAACTTAACTTTTTTTGTTTCAAATAGGGTACATTGCCCTACTTGAAATGAGACGTGCTGCTTACAAAGGGCACGGTACGACTATCTATAGATATTTTTTTAACAAAACTTTATTTCCAATTCCAGTACTAACCCCGAAATAAGTCAGCCGCTGTTTCCGACATGGGTGTCGATCGTAATGTCGGGTTTTTCCATCGGGCGCAGAACCGTCATGACCATCCACAGCAATGGCGAAGGTGTTGGTGGAAACTTTAATGCCTTTGTCATTCCTGGTAAGTTTTTATTAGTCAGACAGTAAAAAAATACAGAGTAACAAGACAAATTCAAAAGACAAGTCAAATTAATAATAAATAATAATTGGTGGACATCTTACACACAACAAAATCTAACCTCAAACTAAGCAAAACTTATAGTATGGCAGCTAGGTAGCTGATATAATATATGTAGTTGTAAATACATACTTATTATGAAGAGAAACAATGAGTAGTCTTACTTTTACCACAGAATAGATATTACTACAGAAACCTCACTTATCATATTTTTATATAAATAGCGACTCTTGCTGGGACGCAACAAAGTGCAATTCAGTTCGCATTAGCGCTCAATGCCTATCGCAATTTTTAACCTAAACATTTGCGCTCTCTTCTAACGCGTAACTCTGTCGCTGTCTGGCGCGGAATGATGCGCATCGAAAAGGTTGTCGACAAATTATCTAATAAAAAATTTAATTAACCTTTCGTTATGTAGGTAGTCAGCATTGTAGCTCAGATTATATATTTTAGTTATTTACTTCGTAACGCGCAAGACAGCTAGAAGAGGCCGTCACATAGGGTCGGACACATTGAAATTCAAACAATAAAAGTATACTTTGACTGTTTTTATTCAACTTGATCGTCTAAATGTTGTTTGATAAATATGTAACATATTTTAATGTACTTGCCTACACTAATACATACAACCAGCTTCGATTACAAGCTATTTTATAATGTCCCGTACTTTTTGTACGGTTAGCAGAAGAATATAAAAAAGAATGGTATATTTTGTACAACTAGGAAAAAATGATAATTCTTTGTTTTTTGACTCGTGCATCCATATACAGCACAATTTATGGCGACGTAATTTTGCGCGGGAAACGTGTTGCGCGAGCGCTCAGACGTGCGTTCGACAACCGCCTGGCACTTGTTCCGTGCGAGGAACGGTTAAGATGTAGGCTAAAACCGCGCGACCTTGAGCGAGTGAGGATGCACTGCTTTTACTGACCTCGACCAAAAAGGGGTGTTATAAGTTTGATATTGATGTCTGTCTGTCTGTCAGGGTGTATGTCTGTGTCATCGTAGAGCTCAAACGAATGAGCCGATTTCGATGCGGTTTTTTCTATTTGAAGGTTAATTTCCGTGCAAATGTTAGCTATGTATAGTCAATATATCGGTTCAAGATGGCCGCCTCCACAAAATGGTGGACAATATAAATATTTTTTCACAACCTACCTCAATATGGGTACACTCCGCGAGGCATAAGCTGAGCTTTGCATTTGTGTGAGTGTACATGGATAGTGTAGGTGTGACAACCGGCCTTAGGCGCGGCGCCATTCTGTCTCGCCGCGCTTCTGCCTGATTGGTGATCACTCACACTAATGCAAAGCTCAGCCTATACCTCGCGGACAAAATTTCAAGCTCCTGCCTGATTGGTGATCACTCACACTAATGTACAGCTCAGCTTATACCTCGCGGAGTGTACCAAATGAAAAGTCTTGACTATAGAATACTAACATCATCTGGCGGTGGACCCTGCGTTCCACACTAGGAATAGTGTTGTGTAGGATTCAGTGTCTTTCTACATTTAGTTGTATGACTTCCAAAATAAAACTTTTTTTTTTAATAAAGAGTGACGTGACGAGCAGGACATGTGCCTGAGGGTAAGCAACATGCCTGCCACATTTACACGCAGCTATTGGAATATGAAAAGTCAAAATCATTACGAGCGCAGTGCACTGCGCTCGTAATCCAGATCCAGATACCAAAGATCTAAGATGTTATATCTCTAAGCCCTGTAATTTTTCTGGAAACATTGCCCTGAATATAATAATACATTGTGGCGTTCCGAAAAAGAGAATGAGGAAAAGGAAAGTTTAGGCAGTTTCAACTAAAAATAAATCAGTGAACGCCTATATTATCCATACAAAATAAATTACAAATTAAATGTTAAGCGTGTATAAATAACTCAAGTTCAATCGTTTCATCGTCAATATAAAGTTAATAAACGATTTACGCAGCTCACCTTGCCGCTGAGGATGTGAACTTGATCGCCGTCGACTGGAGTGTTGGTGCTGGCATGTACACCCAGGGTCTGGGCAATGCGCGGCAGGTTGGAGAAGTCATCGCCTCCTTCGTCAACGTCCTCTGGAGAGACTTCGGCTACAACCCGACCAACGTCCGCATTGTTGGCCACGGTCTCGGAGGTCACATTGCTGGTATCGCCGCTAGGAACATCGATGTTCAGTTACCTCATATTGTGGGTGAGTTTATTTTTTATGTATTTATCAATAATTTTTCACTGATGAACACAAATTATGTCTGTAACCCCGACAAGATTTGTCTATGACAATCAGTTCTCACCGTGTTTAGATTCAAATCGGTTCATTTATTGAAACCATAAATTTATAAGAACGACATTTACGAATAGGCAAATAAGCTGTGTACGTAATAAGATACAATAATTAACAATGCCAAATATCAGTAAATCAGCTGTAAAGCGGTCTGCGTCGTCATTAGATGCAGCTGTAAAAAACTTTGTCCTGATCAAAATATGTTAAAATTGCCTTAAACACATTACAAAATGTTAAAATTGCCTATTATAAAAGTCTAAAACTACATACTAATATTATTATAAATGCAAAAGTTTGTTAAGATAGATGGTTGTAAGTTTATTTGATATTATTTTACGCAAAATCTACTAAAGGGATCTGGACGAAATTTGGTACATAGATAGATAATAATCGGAAGTAACACATAAATTAACGTTTATCTCGACAAAATAACGGGATCGTGAAATCGCGGAGAACTGCCAGTAATACAACAAAGTCAAAATACATATTCTGCGCGCATGCACTCAACATAGACGTAGGTATTAAATTAGTGTCCGACCGAAAGTTCGGTTTCGGTTTCGGCCGAGTTTCGGCCAAAAATCAAGCCACAGGCAAAAATTTCGGCCACAGTTTCGGTTTCGGCCAAATCGGCCGAAACTTTTGCCGAAACCGAAACTTAACAAGTTCAAGCACGTTCACAATCGACTAACTTTGTTTTCCGCGGCAACGCTTTGACGGACGCTGTTGGCCCTTTTCGGTAATTATCGTGCGCCGTTCGGATAGTTCTGTAGCAACCAGCGATGCCAACCGTACGAGGTTCCTCGTACAAATACGAGATTTGTAGTCTTTCGTACGAGGCTGCTCGCTCGCTTTGGTACGAGGACACTATTAATTAACCTCGTACAAATAAGTACGAGATTATAATATTGCTATTATAAAATAGTGAAAACTAGAGCCATCTATCAGAACTTGTAAGGACTAACAAGACTTCTTACTGATTTCTTATCTATCCTATTATGATATATATTGTGTTTCCATTTCATGCCCTAATTAAGGCAAAATAATAGGTAAAATGCACCAAATTTCAGTATTTTAATAAATTATATACTTGACCACGTGAGTTTCGGTTTCGGTTTCGGTTTCGGCCGGAAAATCAGTTTCGGTCGGACACTAGTATTAATACGATTTTAATCTAATGGGAATTCATTTCTTATCTTAGTCCGTTGATGTATGATTGTTAGATTAAGGAATATACAAAAATAATAAATAAATATTGGTGTACAATTCACACACAATATACCATCTGACCCCAAACTAGTAAGCAAAGCTTGTTATATGGCGGCCAGATAGCTGATATAATACTTATATAGTTTTAAATACATACTTATTATACATAGAAACACCCAGACACAGTACAGACATTTGAATTCATCACACAAATGTTTGCACTGGTTGGGGATCGAACCCACGACCCTCGGCTTTGCAGGCAGAGTCACTGAGTCACGAGGCCAGTCAACAAACTTTTATTTTGCATAAACATGGGCAAAGCTGTAAACACTTCATGTTTTCATTTCTGGAATTTGGGAATGTGAGCCTTAAAGCCATAATAGACTGTACTAGTTAAGTTTGCGCAAAAATTCGTCTGCAGATATGAGTTGAGAAAAGGTGCAAGAAGGGTTTTTAAACTCATTTACACACACTTGTGAAATAAAATGTATTCGACACAGCGTTTCTCTTGGAGTAAATGGAACCTATAAAAAACAATCATATACCTACAAGCCTATTACTTTCCTAACAAGCTATGTATCTGTAAACAAAGCTTCAAAAATTGTAAAGGAACATTTTTATTTAATTAAAATATAAAATTATTTACCATAGCCTTATCAAGGACAGATTATTCTCCAAGATACTGTGAGTATTAACTCATAGATGTTATTAAACATCTATTATTATTTTTGCAGCTCTCGATCCCTCCTTCCACGGCTGGACCCATAACGCGGATATACTCAGGGCTTCCGACGCAGGTGTCGTAGAAGTTCTGCACGCCACAGCTGGTAACCTGGGCTATGACCTTCCTCTTGGAGATGTTGACTTCTATGCCAACGGCGGCAGCGCTCAGCCAGGCTGTGGCAATGATATGTCTTGCGCCCACATTTACGCCTACGCCTACTACGCCGAGTCTATTACGAGAGACGTCAGTGGCGGCAATAGATTTGTTGGAACAGCGTGCAACAACTACGCAAGTGCTATTGTTCTTCAGTGCAGTGACGCCAGTGATGTTCATTTCGGCGGAACCGAAGTTAAATCGGGGTAAGGAATAAAGCATTAGCAGCTCATTATTGGTTTCCATTTTGGGAGTCAGGGGTTTCTCTCTCAAACAGGGTGCAGTTTTAAATCCGAATCACGATCCAAGAGAAAATAGATTTCGTATATCCTCAGATGACAGTTATTGTTTGTACATACCTGTTTTATTTCACAACTCAAGCTATCGTTACCACTGTCTTCATGCGATTTTTGCTAATTTTCATGCTGAGTTCCATCACTTTTCATGAAATTTTAAGTAATTCTGATTCTATAAAGTTTTTTTCGTTCTTTGTATTAATTCCTAAAATGCGCTTACAAATATTAACAAACATACAACTATGCCATATTGCATAGTTTTCATTTATTTATATTATAGAAGTATAGAGTGGTAGGACAAGTAGGAATGTGCGTAATTATACAACATACCTATCCAAAACAGCACAGTCTCAGGTTGCTATTGGAACTTGAAAATACCAAATCAATACCCAGTACTGCACTACACTCGTCACCCAGAGATATAAGATTATTTATCTTTAAGTATTGTAAGTTTTCTGGAAACTGGTGATGTTTGCAGATTACTGCTTGGCGACATAATAAATGGCGAAGGTGTGGTAGGTACTTATGATGACAGACTTTGCAAAGAGTTATATCACTATAAAGGGATCTATTTGTAGATAAATTATCAAATGAATAATGTAGGTAGTTGTCACAGTTATTTAGACTAATAACACTATTGGCCATCAAAGGCTCCATGAATTTTAAGCAAGTTGTGAAATTCCAAGGGCTTTGCGATTGACTTTCAGCCACAATCAGTGGCAACGCAGTCATTTCAAAGAGGACCATTAATAATGTATATATGCATTCTTTATTTTTCAGCGTTTCCGGTATCTACACGTTCCTGACAAACATGGTGCCTCCTTTCGCCAGGGGCTAAAACTACATTGTGTAACCTACTAACGTGTTTCAATTAATAAAAATTGTTATAATAGTCAAACTTTTTTTTATTACGCATACAAGATTAGGTACCTAATATACCTATACCAAACAGAAAGGTATCACGTTAACTCAGACATTGTGAAAAAAGTAACCTTTTCTATTTAACTTTCATTGTCGTCATCGTCCGGACTTTTCCCAATTTACGACACTGAGTTCGGTCGGCAGCTCTGACATACACTTATTCCTCACCATACTATGCATATAGTCAGTCGCTCGACCTAGATTCAGACTAAACCTGGTCTCCACTCAAAAACCCATCTACCTTGACTGTTCTTTTGGCAATGAGGCCAGCCAATACAGTATTCCAACCTGTCCTTGACTATACTAGGTCTCACTCAAAAACCCGTCTGTCTACCTTAACTGTTCTTTCGGCAATGAGTCCAGCCAATAACCTACCTTTATTTACCTTTGGACGAAATAAAATATAGTCCTACTATCTTATTCTATAAATGCGAAAGTTTAGATGTTTGCATATTTGGAAGCTTGGATGTTTCTTGCTCACTCACGTCGGGACACTAGAACGGATTGGGTGAAATTTGGAACACAGATTATAGTCTGGAACAACACAATTTTTATCACGGGAAAATAAGGGTAAAACCCCAAAGCGCTTGATAAAATAATGATCGATTTTTTTAAGTGATAACCTCTTTTATCGTACCACATACAGATTTTCCGTGGGTCCGAATTGAGCTCAAGCGTCACATTCGTAAATGAAAGAAATCTTCGGGTAAACTGCATCCGAATTTACCTGAAGTCATGGCCACGCCTTCCGGTTTCACCTGCGTAGATTCGAAAGTGAGCTATCAAATTCTGAGCTATGAAATTAGTTATCACTTCTATCGGCAGTCCGGCAAGAAATTGGCATTTTTTTTTAAACTACACTTTCCAGCACTAAACCACAGATAAGAAAATAGTTATTTCGTACCCTAAACTACGTAAACGTACCTACTATTAAATGTTGCAAAGTTTGGAGATAAGTATATGGACTGCCGATAGAAGTAAACACTTATAACTTAGAACTTTCATAATAACAATAACGTTGCACAATGCGACACCTGTATAGGTACATTTATTTATAAGAATAAGAATAATTTATTTCATCAACAAACATTGGCCGATCAAAGAATACATTTACATCGTTCAATTATATCTGTAAACTTGGTAGGACGAACTTGGCACCCAAACTAGGATTATCCTGTGCGATGGGATACCAAGGCCTTCCCCGACTACATAAACTTAGACAACCACATATTAATTTTATTGAATTAGGCAAATAAATTGAATTTTAAAATAAACATAATCTGGTCAATAATTATCAATGAAGACATGCAAGTTTAATTCTAAATTGCAAAAGTTTTAAACTTAATAGTTTACACTATTATTAATACTTCAACTTCAACTTTTGGTTTATGGCTTTTATTGTGGTTTAGCCTCACAATTTCGCCAATGTCACGTAGAAAGATAGACCGCCACACGGGGAGATTGGTGTACGGTAACTTTTGTTGAATGTAATTCGTGTATATTTGTTTTCCCCCTTTTCTGAAAAAGAAAGGGGTTAGTTCTAACTACAGGACGAGCACAAGACAACACACACATATATTTCCACATATATTAGAATATATACAAGTATAGATAGTTATAGTTTTTTTTTTTTTTTAATATATTTACATAAAATATATACAAAGGGAGTATTAACTAGGGAGAGGAGGGATTTAAGGGAGGTAGGACGAGGAATATCTGGGGGGATGACATCATATAAGGACTGCTGCATCAAGGGGCAACTGAAGAATATGTGATCCACATTTCCCTCATCTATTATTAATACAATAATATGTTAAAACTATATTGAAATAAGTAGGTAACTTGGAAAGATGTCAAAATCAAAATCATGTACATGCAAAAGCTAGAATAATTGCTAAAATAATATGCTAGAATAATTGTAAAAAAAAAATATATTTATTTATATTGATATAGGTGATTGGAAAGATTCTGAGGAGAGGTTAGGAACAAAGGACGGGGAGATAAAAAAAGGGGGGAATGTAAAGTCATTAATATTACCACTTTTTATAATGGCACTTGGATGACATTGTCAAGAGGGCATGGGCACCGGGAAATCGGGCATTGGCAACCCTGGTTGAATTGACGATGGCGTTGGTTCCCATTTTGACCACGTGCCATTATATCTATGTAAGGGTACATTACGCATGCCGTGGCAAACTCACAAGATTTCACTTATCTAAAAAGCGTCTAACGCGCACTTTCCGTTCCGCTGCTCTGCCGCCGCTCCGACGCTACGCCGTCCCATATTAACATGTCGGTGACACGAACCCATATGATTTAACAACCAACCAGTACTCAACGCGTCTAAAGCAGAGTCCACTTCAAAAATGCGTTTATCAGTCAACTATTAACTGATTTATTCAATCATGGTAAAGAATCAGTAGAAATAACTGTTCGTTAGTTCAACGACCACTTCTGGTTAATACAATTATATAGGTACTGAGCTCGTTGCTATTCTTCTATCTTTATTTTCGCCTGAAATTAAAATGAGAGCAATAGAAAACCCATAACTATTTTAGTTTGTAAGGCTCACTGGATAATATAATGTCCGAGAATTGTCATTGCTATCGAATTACTCACTCCTCACAGGCACCTATCTGAGTTGTGCAAGTGAATGCTAACCAGTAGCCCGACATGTGAGAAAAACAGTTAGATGGCCGTGGTTAGTTTTTTTTATGGTATAGAGTAATGAGACGAGCAGGCCATGTACCCGATGGTAAGCAAAATACCTACCCATAACAGCACAGTGACATGCAGCTATTGGAACATGGAGTCCAAATCATTACCTAACACTGCGCTGCGCTCATCACCTAGAGGTTTAAGATGTTTGATCTCTATCTATGCCCTGTAATTTCACTGGAATCATTGCCCTTCAAACCGGAACACAGTGATATCTTCACATTACTGCTTGGCGGTAGAGTAACTGGCAAAGGTGTGGCACTTCCCCAGGTGGACTCTGCAAAGAGTCCTACCACTAACTACAGTTGGAAATGCCCTATGCATTCCCAACTGTAGTTAGTGGTTAAGCTTAGCACCAAACTAAGCTAAGCATTTAATTATTAAATCCAGATAGCTAATATAATACTTACTTATATCACAGTAAATACATCCTTATAATACATAGAGACATTCAGACACCAAAGATAGAAAAAAGCTGACGATTTAAAACATTATGCCAACGTATTATTGGAAGCGTGGGCATGGGCATAAAAATATGAAAGCAGATAATAACATCGAAAGAACCACTAAATTTGTTTAAGGAATCTATGGAGTTGCTGTTGCAATCTGTATTGTAATCTTCATACATCATTGGTAGAGTATCTCTCAATTCTGAATGAACTATAATAAATAATAACGATGGTGATGGTAACATCAAATTCTGATTCTTAGAAACAGAACCGTCGAAATCGAGATGTATTTCTGGACTAGACTCAAAATTGGTAGCAGCTTTGAGCTTCTGGAGGATCTATGTAGTTATGATTATCTCTATAAGTAGACATAAACTACTAAATACTATCAAACATTCAAAATTCCCAATGCCATCATAAAAAAGATGAATTGTAATTCTTCTTTTTTATGATGGCATTGGGATTTTTTTCATCATCTCATGAATTCCTGAATTCCTTTAATATCTTACTTCCTACATAAACGCAGAAGTTTGTAAAAAATTTTGTTACTCTTTCACGCAAAAACAACGAAGAGATTTTGATGAAATTTGCTACATAGATAAATAATGGTCTTGATCAATTAAGATACATACAAATTTTGGATGGACAGTTTTGTTGAAGAATGTAAAACCAGAAAATCTAAAAATGGTACCTACGTTATCACAAAAAAATCTTACAATTATAATAATGTGGTATGAAATTAGGATAAAATCATCGTACTTACGATTCTTCTGATTGCCGCCTGATGCCGACAAAGGTGACAAAATCTCAAACCCAAAATGTTGCACCAATTGTGTGAAATTGTGTCTGAATATAATAGGTATGTTTAATTACAATGACCGAAATATCAATAACTTTTTGTTAAAGTCCGGTTTCCAGGACAGTATAAAGTATCTTTATGTTTAATATATATACGTACATAATATGCATAGTTCCTTAAACAAACTTTGAAAATGATTGATCACACGATACGTTAAGTAATTAACTTATCGAATAAAAATAACTTACACCAGCACACATCATCCAAATTCTTTCAGTAATCATTAGTGTTTTCGTAGATTAAGCCAATCACTTTGATAACAGTCTTAATAAATAGAAATCGGATGTAATGTTGTCAATAACTTGTCTGTCTACCATGAAGCTGATAGTAGTGCTTGCCGGAATTGTAGCACGTAAGTATCAGATATTAGAATAAATAAGTCCTAAAATAAAAATCACTCAATAATAACCCAGATATTTAAGTGAACCGGTCAAGTGTGGGTTGATCTCACAGCGTACCAGAGTGTCTGCCACTTCCCTCAAATCGCCTTTAATTTTATTTTCTCTCTTAGTTTCTGCGTTTTAGTTCGGCGATCGAAGACCGAATCTCCCGATCATTTCAACCTCGCACCTGCAAGTCCACACCGAATCTTTTTTCTTCCAAATGTTTTCCAACGAACTTAAACAAGAAAAAGTTTTAAAAAGGCATCGTGAACTTTCGCTCCTTTACGAAAAGTGTTCACAAACTCCCCTCTGGACTAACAAAATGTTCTCGGTGTATCTGATATTACAGACATCCCTATCCTACGACTACCGCTTGATTAGCTTCAGGTGGATCGTATACCAACTATTTTCAAAAATAAAAAACAAACATTAGATACCGTATTCAATTTACCAAGTTGAAAATAAATAAAGTTCAGGTTACTCGCCACTGCGACAATTTTTGGGATTTGCTATTAACTAAGTTAAACCTAACGATGCTTTAAACCTTAATCATATTTAAAGGAAAATACGTCTGTTTTGTTGTATAAGGCTTCACTGATCATTGTTATTTATTTCAATTGTTTTATTGTTTAGCATTTAACTCAATATGTCACCATTGTACTACAGAATTAGTATCTTCAATTGCAACCAATCATAAATTCAGAAGCTAAGTAAAAAAAAAAAAATATGCTGTTTGTACAGAACACTTAAAATATGCTACATTTTTACAATTTATAATAAATAATAATAATAAAAGCCTTTATTCGCTGACCTTTTTAACTTACATGCTATTCTTATCAAACAAAACTATTCTTAAAAATATTAGATCATTAGCAACCAGTTTGGTCAGGCTGTCTGTCGACATAGGCTTCCCTTTTACAATTTAGCTATGAACGAGTATTATTACACTATGAGAACACCTTTGTCAGTAGATTTCAGATCTCATTCAAGATCACAGTATTTCAAGAAACAAAGTAAAACGTCCATCTATCGAGCCGTGGGATACTTAATACAATTCCCATGATTACCGTTACGACTCAACCATCCACTTTGTTTCTATCAAAGAGTTTGCATATACTACGTATAGGGTGGGAACAAACGCTTTACATCGAAAGCACGGGGCTGGTCGCTCTTGTGGAAGTGTCATACTATTGTCGCGGCACATCATTCTGTTGCCATAGCAAGTATGCACGTCATCTGTTTACAATTGGTACAAAAGAAGCGTGCGGAAAACCCTGATCTATTACTTATTCTCTGACTAAAGTTTCTATGTTTAGCAATATCTCTAGAACTTATGCACTTAGCACTTAATTGAAAAATTTGTCATATTTGCCGAGCACGTTTTTCGGGATTGCGTTACTATGTTTGTTGTTCTACCCGGCTTTGATTAATATTAAACCGTGATGAAAGTCGGTGTTCTCGTTTGGGTTTCCATACCCTTCCGTATGGTTTCTCAATTTCAAATAGATAAAGCGAAGAAAACTGAATCACTACAAGTGATAAATAAAAAATACCTGATTTAAAAGATTCGTCGTTTTGTTTTTCGATAAATATTGACATTTAGGTTTGCCGTCGATTGAATCTGAGATAGCAAAGGGTCTATCATGAAAACGTATACTAGTAAATGATATATTACCCCGGATTTCACTAAGCGCAGTTCTGACGCAAGTGTTTTATTTTGTTTCATTACCCCAAACATAATAAAGAATAATCAAGACAGAGTTTTACACATGTAGTTTCTTTTTTGGTACAATTGGTGAAGACTGAAGAGTTAGGGAAGGAACAGGAAACGATTTATTATACTTACAAAACACAAGAACACGAGCATTGATTGTATGCATGCGAAGAATGTGTGCGAAGTCATTGCACAAGAAAAGATCGCAAAGAGGTGTAGTAAATTAAGAAACTTCTTTTTCGTTTTCTTTGCTCCCTTGCACTGCTTCACTATACACCGTGGTGTAATCTCGATATGCAGCCTCCTTGCGCTTCTCTAGTGAAATGAATCGCTCTGTTTTGCTTCCTCGCAAGCACAGATTACATAGACGCTGCCAAGTCAAGTTAATCTCATAGATAAACTTGAAAAACAAAATTATATCTAAATATTAGATCTAAATCTGACTTTACATAGATTAATTCACAAAATTACACGATAACATCTATTTGGATCAACATAATTTTTTGTGAAAACAATATGTAACAAAAAATATTTTTAGTTAATAGAATATACATCAAAGTATCTAAACAATAAGTTTTGTAGACTTATACAAATTTATAATCACGCTTGGTCTCATTCCCAACTAATGGATCATGCTCGGTTCATCACGAATTAGAAAGCACCAATGATGAGTGATATAAGTAGTATACTAACCGCTATCAGAGTCCCATAATACAATACATTTACATAGTAGTTAGTAGAGGACAGTTAGTGCTGTGTGAGAAAAGTCCAACACCAAAAATACACGTCCAACCTGATAATTACGAGCATAAAAAATAAAGTTTGAAATAAGGTAGACATTTACGCTGTATAATTTAAAATGCTGTAAAATTCATTCTGTTTTCTTCAGTATGTGCTGGTGAAGAAATTCCCACAGTCCCTGGGGACAATAGCCACTATGTGGAGGGAGAAAGCCGCTACATCTGGATGCCCGACGGTGAAGGAGTTCCGCAACTTGTGGACCTACACGAATCAGTCGACCAAGAACTATTGATGTCCAGAAATGGAGCCAACAATCAATACTGGCTCTTTACTAGGTTAGAATTTTACATTAATTTATTTCCTCGTAAAACGTACTTTTCTTTGATACACAAGTTTATTACAAGCAATTTTAATTAAATTACAGACAAAATCCTAACAACCGGCAAGTTATCGTTAACGGTAACGCTAACTCCATCTGGAACTCAAACTATCGTGCCGCCCGGCCTCTTAAAGTTATCGTCCACGGATGGAATAACAATGGAGACACACAAATGAACCCTCTCATAACATCGGCCTTCCTGGCCGTACAGGACGCCAACGTCATTGTGGTAGATTGGCGCGCTCTCGCTAACTCAGCTTACAACACGGCTGCCGCAGGCGTTCCAAATGTCGGCCAACATTTGGGAAATTTCCTAGTCTGGCTCATCAATACAGCTGGAGGCAACTGGAACAACGTACATTTAGTTGGATTTAGCTTAGGCGCTCACGTCGTGGGTAGTGCTGGGCGTCAAGCTGGCGGAAGACCTGCTCGTGTCACTGGTACGTAATTTAAATATTTTTGCACTTTAGTAGAGTTTAAAGAACAAACAAATTGTAGTCTTCAATTAATTTCAGGTTTGGATCCTGCTGGGCCCACTTGGTCCAACAACAACAATGCTCTGAACAGAAACGCTGGGCAATATGTTGAAGCTATCCACACTGACGGCCGTATCCTCGGTATCTTCAATCCCATTGCTGATGCTGACTTCTACCCCAATGGAGGCATGAACCCACAACCTGGTTGCTGGATTAGCACTTGCTCTCACGGTCGTGCCACTGAACTCTTCGCGTCCAGCGTCCGTACGAACCACTTCGTTGGGAGGCGCTGTTCTAACGTCTGGGAAGCGGAACTGTCTACTTGCTCAGGTGGAACTTTCAACATGGGTAACGGCATCGTCAGCAAACGCGGGTAAGAATTTTAAACGAATTACTAACTGAGCGTGCATTACGTTGAGACTCCACCAAAGCGGAGATGTGGGGTAATATTTGGAGGGGAGGAGGGGAGAAGAGACGTTTTTCAGATTGGGTGACTGACTCTACTGAAACTGTGCCTTACGCCGCCTGTTGTCGCCTGCGCACACTTCTCGTCTCCGCTGTGCGTCGGCAAGGCACAGCTCACATCTCCTCTTTCATCGTGGCATAATAAATAATATAATACATTTCCACTTAGTGGTCTTCACTGGAACTGAGCGGAGACAAGATGTGTGAATAACGAAATTCTATTGGTTGTTAAAAATATCTCGTCTCCGCTCACACATCTCCGCTTTGATGGAGTCTCAGCCTTAGAATTGACAACACTTAAATATTTGGCAAAATGACAAAAAATGATTAGCAAATACGTGCATTGCAACGTTATAACATATTTTAACTGCTTAATTTTACTTTTTATATTTTAATTCGGAATATTTTATCTGCTTAATTTTACTTTTCATATTGTAATTCGGAATCTAACGTAAACCTTTATTATTATTTATTATGAAATAGATCAAATTATGTCCCAATATTAAGCATATTCCTAATTACTGCCTATGTCAGTCCAAAGTTAAAGTAATCCACACTATTTAATTAGCGGCATGTTATAATCCACCTAAAATACTAGAAATCTCCTTCATAGGTTCACAGCAATATAAATCTATTTAGCAAATATTTTCTTTTACCAAAACAGCAAAGTTAAAATCGTACTTTATTCCTTTACAGGTCTGGAATCTTTGGTTTACGCACGGGCAACTCATGGCCTTTCTAATCTTACAAGCATCGACCGTTTTTTATTTGATGGAATATATATTTACGACTGACATTTTTGTTTTATTGAATTATAGTTACTAATTGCGATGCCCTAGAGGCGAGAACGCTCGAATTCAGAAGCGTTACGTCCTAGATTAAAATCCCACCTGCACTCCGGTTTATTTTTCTTCTAACTTTAACGGCGAATGAAATATTGGTGAGAAAACTGACATCTATACTTAATATTAATATTATAAAGAGGAAAAATTTGTTTGTTTGTTTGTTTATTTGTAATGAATAGGCTCCGAAACTACTGGACCGATTTCAAAAATTCTTTCACCTTTGGAAAGCTACATTATCCCCGAGTAACATAGGCTATATTATATTTAAAAAAATTAGGAATCCTTACTAAAACTCCAATAATGTAACATAAGGTGTAAAAAGACCTGAAAAATTCCTTACGTCGCGTGAGCTGCGAAAACTATTGATGATAGAACAAAATCATTTACTACGACTTTGCAAAACTCATTATTATCTACAAAAAGTGTCGCGACAGCATATGTCTAAATATTATAGTTATTATGTCACAGTAAGCAGTTTTTTATTCTAAAATATTAATTTATATATGCCGCCTCTTGAAAAGGCTCTGTACCTTGGTATTAATCCTTATCAAAATAAATTACTTTACATTCAAGACGGCTTTAATACCTTTTTATAATTTTTTGAATTATTCAATTCGGACATTTCATTCGGAAGATAGGAAGATATCACGAGTTTAAAAATGCAAGTATTAGAAAAAAGTCCCGTGGTTGTCGCTCACCGCGCTCAGCTAGCTTGCGATGTAGGCTCCATGTAAGCGTCACTGGGGTACGGGGAAGGGGGGGGGGAGTCAAGGTAATAAAATAAAGTGCCGCGCGGGCGCGCGGCTCACTACGGCGATCGGCTCCCTACGCAGCGGTCGTGTGCGTGATCGTATGATTTTAGCTTGAAAATATTTTGAATTCGTTTCGTAGGTAAATAAGTATATGATAATAATTATTATATTTTAATGTAACTATTCAAACTGCTTATAGTAGTATTTTATGGGTATTCCTGTTCAAAATTTCAGCAAAAATTTAGTAAAAGGTAGTTTTCTAAGCCCATATTTTTAATTTTCTTTCAATAAGTACCTACTACTTACCTGATAATAAATGTTATATTTTAATTATTCAAAAAGCTTAGTACTTCATATAGTTCAATAAGCAAACATATAGTAAAAGCCTGTTTAATTATTTATTTCCTTCTATTTTTAATTTTATAATGCCCAAAAATGCCAAAAAGATCAAGATCTCAACTTTCTAAACATAGTTCCCAGGCGAGGGCAATAAAAATACGGCGTAATGAGGAATCTTCATCAGAAACTGAAAATCGCCTTGCAAGTCGGAGAGAATACCCGTCGCAATCGCGTGCTAGAGAGTCAAGTATCGAGCGTTCGCAGCGGCTTGCTGAACAAAATTTTATCACTGGCCCAGCAGCTGGTCAACTAGCTCATATACCGAGGATACCGATGATTCCAACTGATCTGCCAAGCCCTTTTAAACGACTTTAGTTTCCGGTGAAATCATCTTTCGCGTTAACTATTAACAAGTCCCAGGGCCAAAACTTCGAATTATTAGGGATCGACCTACGAAAATAATGTTTCACTCATGGCCAACTGTATGTTAGCCTATCACGTGTCGGAGCTCCTGAAAATCAATTTATTTTGCTGCCACAAAATAAAACTACTTCAAATATCGTTTACAGGGAAGCTCTGACTCACTAAAACTAATGGCTTTTGTTTTGTAAATAATATTATCCATACTAATATTAGATATAAATGCGAAAGTAACTCTGTCTGTCTGTCTGTCTGTCTGTCTGTCTGTCTGTCTGTCTGTCCGTCTTTACCGCCTAAACCAACCAACAGATTTTGATGAAATTTGATACATAGATAGAATAGATCCCGAGAAAGGACATGGGCTACTTTTTGTTCCGAAAAAAGGGTTAAAAGGGTTAAAATAAGGGATGAAAGTTTATATGGAAAACTTCGTCATTGTTGAAGAGCTATGAAACTTTACGTCTAGATATTTAACACGAAACCATAAAATGTATGTTTTAGCAGTTTTGTAGTTTCGAACTGTACCTACGGGGGTGGAATTGGGGGTGAAAGTCTGAAGTTCAATATTATTGAAGATAAAACCATGAAACTTTGTATCTAGACACTTGAAATGGAGTCGATAAACTTTTGTTCCAGCAATTTTATAATTTCTAACTATACGGGGATACTTATATAACCGCTTGATACACTGGCCACTTTTCGCGTTTTACAAATTTGGCGGGAAAACGGGTGTCAGGTTACATAAGTGCGGTGTTTATGTTTCGGCATATGAAGTGCCGCCTTACTTTTACCCGTTTGAGCCATTTACTCTCAAGAGCGTTTCAAGACGCTTCTAGCGGTATCATTTATTTATAATTAATGTACTTAAATAAATTCAAGATGGCCGCCGCTACAAATGGCGGATAATTTATGTTTTATTAATCCCATCAATATGGGTATCAAATGAAAGGGCTCAACAAGCAGAATACAATATACTATAAAAAATTGAAATCCAAGATGGCGGCCGCTACAAAATGGCGGATAACGTAGGTTTTATCAATCCCATCAACATGGGTATCAAATGAAAGGGCTCAACAAGCAGAATACAATATACTATAAAAAATTGAAATCCAAGATGGCGGCCGCTACAAAATGGCGGATAACGTAGGTTTTATCAATCCCATCAATTTGGGTATCAAATGAAAGTGCTCAACCAGTAGAATACAACGTACTATATAAAATTAAAATCCAAGATGGCGGCCTCTACACAATGGCGGATAACTTAGGTTTTATCAATCCCATCAACATGGGTATCAAATGAAAGGGCTTGACAAGAAGAATACAGTGCACTATAGAACCTCAATATTTAAGATGGGCGCAGCCACTAAATGGCGTATCAGACAGAATTTTTGATAGTCGACGAGATTTCCATGGTGTCTTATCAAATGTTATGCATGATGGACGCTCGATTAAGGCAAATTAAGAACTGCGAAAATGAGTTTTTGGAGGAGTAAACGTATTACTTTTCGGTAATCTTTACAACTGCCTCCTATAAAATGATCAGGAACACCTGTTTTCAATTCTAATACGAAATTATACATATGAAAGTAGCTCTCTCTGTCCGTTGCCGTCTAACGCCTAAGCCACTTAAAGAGTTTGTTACAATTTGGTGCACAGATAGACTAGACTTAGGAAAGGACAACGGCGACTTTTATCACAGAAAAGAGTTGAAAAGAGTGGAAATGAGGAATAAAAGTGTGCATGGAAGGATCTTTGCACTTTTGTATGCTATTTTAACCGACTTCAAAAAGGAGGAGGTTATCAATCCAGTTGTATTTCCAATTGTGAATCAATTTAGATGGTTATTTTTTTGGTTGGTAGATTATAGTTCAGAGGTGGTCATATAAATTTTATCGAAATCAGTGGGGCGGTTTTTGAAATATGAACAACAAACTAAAATTTGCGTTCATGTAATCAGACGATATATCTACTAATAGCTACTAATAGACTCTAATAAAATTTGGTGGACCGTCCCAATATGATTTTAAATTAAAGTCTGTTTTGAATAATTTTTGAGAACATAGTTTTTTTTTGTAATTTGTCGTGTAAATTGTACATTTATTAATAAATATAAAACTTTGACTTAGACCGATTTTGATTAGGAAACGTGAATTTGTATGGTAGTAGACATACGAGTAGGTACTGCCTCAATTACTTTAATAAATATGTGGCGCGGACGAAGTCGCGGGTAAAAGCTAGTATAATATATGTATAAAATTTTAAAATAAAAAAATACAAAAAAACATTAATAAAAAAAATTCATAAAAAAATAATTCAAACTTCCTTTATAATTTTACTTTTTTTTTAAACCCGATACAAAAAAAAAAGTGTATGTGTGTGTATATGTATATGGGCCGCTAGTAGCCTATAAACGATTTCGGGGGATTTTCATATTGAAATGAGAACATCCGATTTGACCATAAATCGATACGTAAATGTAGAGGTTATCAAGACGTTGAAAGGGTGAGAAGCTTGAGAACCTCTACGTGCACCTTGGGCGTGCCTGGGGTATTACAAAATAATTACTGGCTTCACAGCTTCAGTGGCTTTTGTTGTCTTGGTCGGCGAGGGAACTTCTATTCACGCTCCACGCTATTCGAGACTTGGGAAAATTATTCGGGTGATATTCAAATAGAATTCCTTTCTTTAAGAGGAAGGTTCTCTTCGAGCACTGTCATTAGCAAAATGCTCAGTGGAAGGACAAGGTGGAGATAGGGCGCCATTGAAATGGGTCTGCGAGCTGAGACGTTATTTTGTGGGCATCGCGTTTATGTAGTTGTAGGACTCTTGCAGAGCCCGTCCGGGGAAGTACCCCAACATTGCCCGTTATTCTACTGCCATGCTGTAATGTGCAAACATGACTATGTTCCGGTTTGAAGGACAATGTTTCCAGCGAAATTACAGGTCATAGAGATAAAACATCTTATATTTCTGGGTGACGAGCGCAGTGCCGTGCTGCGTAATGATTTGGGCTCTTCATGTTCCAACAGATGCGTGTCACTGTGCTGTTATGTGGCAGGCATGTTGCTTACAATCAAGCACATGTCTTGCTCGTCTCAAAAATCTACTTAAGCTATGAAAAGAAACGGAGGCACGACTATCCCTAGCCCCAATTGTAAGGGCGGGTTTCTCACTACCGAACACCTTAGCCCTGGTGTTATCTATTCCTGGTATATATATATACCTGGTGCGTGAGAGGAGGCGGGAGGAGGGGGGACAACCAATGACTCATCCCACTGCTGACTCAGGCGGAAGCAGATACGGGAGTGAGCCGCGGGAGAAACCCTGGATTGCATCCTGTGTCCCCTGAAGAGCTTCGGACATTTAGGATCGTCCAACCTGCTATCTAGGGATAGGAGGTGACGCGCTTCTGGTTTCCGACCATACCCCGCCCTGTTTCTATACGACGGACGATGCGTACATGCTTTTTCATCCACAAAAACATTAACAAGACATTAAAGCCTGACTATCTGTTGACATTGCTGAAAGTCAATGTTCTTAAATTGAGCCGAAAAACGCCAGAATTTTTGTCATATGTCGAGTCGACCGAGCACTCGAAAAGGTTAATTACTGAGTTTGATTAAATTTACTTTATCACATGAAACCTCAGGAGGCAGCTTGTTAATGTGCTTAATCAGTTAATCTATTTCCATTCATCAATATTTAGATACCTTTATCGATTGATTACCTTCTCGCTAGATAACAAATAACACGTCTACACGATTGGCAAATCATGTCAAATACTCACAAAGAACGTGCTGCCACTTCAAATAGCGTCAGATGATCCTTATATTACCAAGATGGAAGAAAGTTATAACTTAATATTCTTTATAAAAGGAAAAAAGGAAATTAAAGCCTGAGATTATCTTTATGTCACGCATTGTAACTCCATACAGTTCATACTCATGAAATACAGTTCATTCATTTCTGATTAGATAAAATAATAGACTGATTAGTACCTACATATACACACTCGTATGCTATCCATTTGCAATACATTAAAATCTCGTGTCACGGTGTTTGTGTCTGTAGGTACTGCTCTGAAACGGCAAAACCAATTTGAATGGACCTATCCTATATGATAGGTAAATAGGATAGTTAAGAAAAGAACGCACTTAAATGATTTTTCACCGTTCCTTAGAGTTCTAATCGCAATTTTAGTAATTTCAATAAAAATAATAATAATAATAAATGTAAGTGTCGTTTACATACGAATTCTTTGGAAGGATAGGTCATTTCGCAACAATTGTGTTAGAGGATCAAAAAACAGTTTCTGCAGAATGGTACACTACCAATTGTTTGCCACTTGTCTTGGAAAAAGTTCGAGAGAAACGACCTCGTAGTAGGATCCTCCTTCACCACGACAACGCCTCATCGCACAACGCCAAGCGAACGATCGACTATTTGGCGACATCAAACGTTGAATTACTGGGTCACCCGCCGTATAGCCCCGACCTCGCGCATTGTGATTTTTATTTATTTTCAAAAATTAAAGAAAACTTAAAGGAAAGCGGTTTATGAATGCTGAAGAAGCGGTGGCTGCGTATCGCGATGCCATTGAAGAGACCCCTAAGGACGAGTGGGCAAAGTGCTTTTCCCAGTGGTTCCATCGCATGCTGCGGTGTATTGACGTGAATGGACAATATTTTGAAAAGATAAAATAAAACTAATAACTGGCTAATGTAATCAGTTTTTGATTTTCTAAGAACTTTCAGTTTGACCCTCGTAATTTACATGAAGTATCACGTCATGTTGCTTGTCTTGGAAGATGTAGGGGTTTAACTGCGTGTCAGAACTGAAAAAAAGTGAGACTACAATTTTAAGAAACATATGTAACGGAAGTGACGAGTATAAGCTGCCAGTGTTGCCAACTTATTACCATAAATAATAAAATTGAAATATATATTAATAGTTTTTTTTGCGAATTGTGTTGCTTCTATATTATCCGAAAGAACTTAGTTCCTACCTGGTGTGCCATGACATTACATCCTTTTTTTTGTTAAATTATATGGCATAACATGATAACAACGTTTTCCGATTTAACACGTTTATTACAAACCTGGAAAAGCTAGATTTCATGGAATGGCCGAACTGTTATATTTCTTCAGAATTTTATTAAGTGTGGTAAAATAACTTGTGTGGACTGTCTTCAGTTTTGAAGTTGTCTAAGCAGGTTTAATAAAATGTAAATATTTACTAAACTAGCAATAGAAATGAATATGAATATTGCCATACTTAACTAGCAATAGAAATGAATCTTCGCGCACAAACCAACACCTTGTTACGCCTTACTTGTGGGCTATTAAAACTGGCCATTAAACAACAGGTGTAATCATTTTAGATTCGTAAAGAGATCAAAATAACGAGATATCAACATCTAAAAGATAACCAAGCAATCGTTAATAATCCGATTTCAAACAAGCAGCCTTTTCGTATCATGTGTTAACTGATATTATTTATTTCTTAATTAGGTAACTGATAACATAATGTAATAAATATGAGATTTTCTCAGTAAATAACAGCTATTAATCATGAAGCTGGTTTTGGTGGTCGCTGGTTTCATAGCTCGTTAGTTAATTACTCATAAACTATTAGCACTTAATTTCATTAGCAAATTACTTTTCATCAAAATATACCTACCTCTATATTAATTTAAATGTCAAGATCATGATATTTCATCGACAATTAAATTTCGTTTATGGTGTTTCGGTCGATACGACTTCATGAGAAGTCTATTTAAAATCAAAATGTATCTCATTTTGTTTTTTTTTTAATTTTTATAAGTCTGTGTAGGTACCAGTTATAGAGAGTAACCTGTGGATTTCAGTGTGTTCTGGCAACGCAATCCCCGCTGTTCCTGGGGATAATAGCCACTATGTGGAAGGTGAAAGCCGTTATATCTGGATGGCAGATGGCGAAGGAGTTACACAGTTAGTGGATTTACAGGCGCCTGTAGAAGAAAACATCCTAAAGGCTAGAAATGGCGCCAACAATCAATATTGGCTTTTCACGAGGTGAGTTCACCGTCATAAAATTTTCAGGATACGTCAAGAAATTAACAACAACAACTTTATTCTAATTGAGCCACTTAAAACTTTAACAGACTTTTAATGGTACCGACAAAGCCAGGTTCCCAATGGTATAATAGATGTTATTGAGAAACACCGGAAGTGTCTCATGAGTATTTCAACAATGAAAATGTTCAAATTTGGAAACGTGATGTTAGAGTTATTTTCAAAACATTTTTTTTAATCCTCATTTTTAAACGAAATTTTAAAAATTTTAAAATCAACATATCTGTACTGTAAGTACTAGATACTTACTACTCTGCAGTTCATTATCACAAATTTCGATAGAAGAAAACGTTATTCGTACATAATCAAATCTAATTGGTTGCATATTTTATGTATAATAGTTATGGTATGCCAAACGTTGTAGTATCTTTTAGAAAATCTACTAGTAAGTCCCGTATTCCATATGAAACTAAATTCAAGGATTAGGTGAGCCAAAAAACCTGTAATTTTTTTGTGCAATGTCGAATCGGTATAACACTTTTCGACGCTTTATTATACCTACAATAAAATTAAGCTAAAATTCAATTTTGTATTCTGGGGATGAATATTCAATTAATTTAAATTCAGAGAAGTTGTTAACAAGATCAGCCGTAGTCTTTTGCACACGGCTGTACTAAATGAACAATGTCTGCCTTTATAACAACCATGTCAGATGATAAGTAGGGTCCTGCACCTTCTGGGTTAATCTAAAGTTCGGTAGGCAATAGTCACCTGAGGTAAGATCCTATACGTTTCTCTATAATTTGTGACAACATATGATACGCTCAAATACTTTGATATTTTAGGCAAAATCCACACAACCGTCAAGTTTTAGTCCACGGTAACGCCAACACCGTCTGGGCCTCAAACTACCTCGGCAGCCGACCAATCAAAGTCATCGTTCACGGTTGGAACAACAATGGCAATACTGAAATGAACCCTCTTATCACTGCTGCATTCCTTGCAGTCCAGGATGCCAACGTTATTGTAGTTGACTGGAGTGCTCTTGCCAACTCATTGTACACAACAGCTGCAGCTGGCGTTCCAAACGTTGGCGAACATTTGGGCAACTTCCTTATCTGGCTGATCGATACCGCTGGTGGTAATTGGAACAATGTACACTTGGTTGGATTCAGCTTGGGAGCTCATGTCGTTGGCAACGCTGGACGCACTGCCTCCGGACGTCCTGCTAGAATCACTGGTAACTTATCCCCTGTCTTATTTTACGTACAAACGTGTAACGTGTTCATTTTATTTTTAACAAAACTATACAATAATAACATAATTACGTTACACTACTTAACTAACTACTTACAGTAAACTCACCCGATTTATGCATAAACCAATGAATGTCTAGAAATATACAGAATCCTACTAATATAATAAATGCGAAAGTATGTAAGTATGGATGGATGGATGTTTGTTAGTCTTTGACGTAAAAACTACTGAAGAGATTTGGATGAAATTCGGTACACAGATAGATTATGGTATGGAATAACACTCGGCTCTTTTTCATCCCGTGAAGACGGGAACTACGTGGGTTAAGCCCCGGGGCGCTGTTTTTGTTTACATTTAATACACGTACTGTAACGAAAATATCCATTCACACCGGTTCTTGATAAACAAGATTGACGAATAGAGATGACTTTCGAATTAAAAACACGATGTTAATAATTTTGTACTAGGTTTACCTGTGTATGTTTGATGCTAAAGTTATTTTATTTGTAGATTACGTACTTGTAACTGACTTGTACGTTGTAAAGCGAATTCTTAGGATTAAAAAAAAGTTATGTCGTACCCGCCTTAAATCACACGTACAATAGTACCCATTAATAAATTTAAATAAAAAAAACGACACATATCAACCGATTTTCATCAAACATGTCTAAGAACACTTGCACATAACTCACCTTTAATACAAAAAAAAAACTCAATTCCCCAACACCCCTCTTTTTGCGTCGGAGGTTAAAATTTAAAAACGACATTTTTTCATGTTTGATGATTCAAGGAACACGTACGAAGATGTTTGACTCCACTTTTGAAATAAGAACGTCTAAACTATCGATTACGTTGCCTGAGTGGGTAACCCCTAACATAGTCTGGGGTTTTTGACCGACTTCAAAAAAGGAGGTTTCTCAATTCGACCGTATGTATGTTCTTTTTTTTTTTTATGTGTGTTCGCGGATAACTTCGTCGTTTATGAACCAATTTTGATGATTCTTTTTTTGTTGTAAAGGAGATATTCCAAGGGTGGTACCATGATAAGGAAACCAGGATCTGATGATGGTATCCTAGAGAAATCGAGGATAACTTTCGAAAATTGTAAAGATGACTAGTGCGTTAGTTAAGTTTTTGCTTGAGCATTTTAAAGCAGTATAGTTTAAAGATGGTCTGGAGTCGATCTGATGAGGAAACGGGAAGACGGTCGAGGGAACTCCTCGACGGTACATAGTAGTTACCTTGTGTTTGGGCTCAATGAATTTGTATTGATGAGAACTTTTTACATAGATGGGTTGTGACTGTCATTAGTGGTTTGATTATGAAGATAAAGGACAGTCAAGGGAATTTCTTAACGGTTTACAGGAACTACCCAGTGTTTGAGTTTAATTCATGTATTGAGATCTCAACACGAAATCGTGTAAATGCATTAGTGAAAACTTGTTTAGCACTAAAAAGGTGTTTCACTCTAGACTAGAAAACTATTTTTTACAAAAAATTAAACCGACTTCAACACCACAAATAGGCACTCAAAGCGAAAATACTTTTAATATAGGTAATTATTATAACCTCTACTCACTCATCCACATGAAGTCGGTGCCAGCCAAATCTAACAGGTAGTAGATAGATACTACTTACCTATGCCTACTTACTTACTACCTCGTACATAGTATATATATCTACTAACTTTTTAACTAGCCTGGCACCGACTTCATGTGGATGAGTGAGTAGAGGTTATAATAATTACCTATATTAAATTATTTTTCGCTTTTGAGTGCCTATTTGTGGTGTTGAAGTCGGTTTAATTTTTTGTAAAAAATAGTTTTCTAGTCTAGAGTGAAACAGTTTTCTAAGTAAAGGTCTCCATTGGTGTAGGTACAATGGTGATCAAAAGCAAAGTTTCACATCTTTAACGAAGTAACTTTTAATGTTGCTTCGTATCATAGAGGCTTAAACTTGAATATTGTTATTTTTTCGTAGGCCTCGATCCAGCAGGTCCCGGTTGGGCCAACAATAACAATGCTCTGAACAGAAACAATGGACAATACGTGGAAGCTATTCACACGGATGGTGGAGTACTTGGTATCTTCAATCCCATAGCTCACGCAGACTTCTACCCCAATGGTGGAAAGAACCCTCAGCCAGGCTGTTGGATCAATACCTGCTCTCACGGACGCGCCACTGAATTATTTGCTGCTACCGTATACCATAACCACTTGGTCGGAAGATTATGTAACAACGTTTGGGAAGCTGAACTCTCTTCATGTTTCGGCGGATCTCTTAATATGGGCAACGCTATTATTTCAAAACGCGGGTATGTAAGCTTATGTAATAAGTTTACAATTTTTATTATGATTTATTTAAGTATTTAATGGGTTTGTAGCTGAGCGATCTTTTCCTCCCGTGAGCCAAATAAGATCACGTTTGACAAATTTAGTTTTTACATCCATATTAGTGTATACAGTGGTATGACGCTTTGGAGAGTCCGCTTGTGTAGCTGTAGTGCCACACCTTTGCCAATAATTCAATAGTAATATGAACATATTATTGAGTCTACATTCTAGCTGACAAATTACCATAAAAATGTCTAATTTCACATTATGATTTACGATGAAAAATAAAGAATTTTAATAAAAAATAAGAAAAGAAAGTAGAACTCTGATAAAATTTTAAATACTTATTATAAGACTTCAAATATTATTTGGGATGATTTTTTTCTTTCCGAACAAAAAAAGTATTTCATAAAATACAAGAACAAAATTAAAAATTTTGACTAACCCCCGACTACCTTAAATTTGTTATCTGTAGAACATTCTACTAGTCAAGCCCTTTCATTTAATACCCATATTAAGGGAATTGTGAAAAGGAAATGTAATTCGCCATTTTGTGGTAGCGGCCATCTTGGATTTGAAATTTGTCATAGTGCAAAGTATTCTACTAATCAAGCCCTTTCATTTGATACCCATATTGAGGTAGTAGTGAAAAATATTATATAATTCGCCATTTTGTGGTGGCGGCCATCTTGGATTTTAAATTTGTTATAGCGTTTAGTACTCTACTAGTCAAGCCCTTTCATTTGATACCCATATTGAGGTAGGTTGTGAAGAAATATATTGTCCGCCATTTTGTGGAGGCGGCCATTTTGAATCGATATTAACCAAACATAGCTAAGAACACCCGCACGAATATTAACTTTCAAATAAAAAAAACCGCATCGAAATCGGCCCATCCGTTTGAGCTCTACGGTGCCACAGACAGACACACACACAGACAGACAGACAGACAGACAGACAGACAGACAGACCGACAGACAGACAGACAGACAGACATCGACGTCAAACTTATAACACCCCTTTTTTTGTCGGGGGTTAAAAATATCATAGGTCAATCATATTTCACGTCCGTACTTAAAGGTTAAATAAAGTACGTCCCATTCAGACGCAACGAAATTCAGAATTGTCTAAATGGAACAATATGATACAATAGCATCTTTTGGTTTCAGGAGCGGAATCTACAGCTTGCTGACAACAAATGCTTGGCCTTATTGATATCTCACGACTACTGATCTCCTCTACTTTCTCTAAATTAAATACACTTGTGATTTTTATTCATTTTTTAATTTTGTCTCTAGTTCCTATGTCACAATCGTGCTGTTGTAGGTTCGAACCTCGTGGGCATCTCCGAATATGTGTCCTAGTGTAAATACATTCCCATAACTACAAAATATTGCAATAGGTATGATTATATTTATGTTAAAGTTTAATTTATTTATACTCTAACGTAAATATAAACATTTATTTATTTATTTACGTTAGAGTATAATATATTTAGTTACGGCTGGTCTAGTCGGGAGAACGGCGCCTGCCGATCCGGAGACCCCGGGTTCAAACCCCACACGCACCACTGTCTTTTCGAAGTCATGTGCGTAATGCCGCTAACTTAAAACGGTGAAGGAAAACATCGTGAGGAAACCGACATGTACCTAGAATCTTTCGAAGTCATGTGTCATCCACCAACCCGCACTGGCCTTAACTCTCTCCTTGGAAGAGAAGGCCTGAGTCCCAGCAGTAGGAACATTTAGTGGGCTGTTGATGATGATATAATTTATTTTCTCCAAAAAATCCACTTCGATTTAAAAATTAAATTAAATTCAGACACTCGACCAAATTTCATGTAATTTGAAGTCTGTTATAAAGACGGTCTTGTGGCTTAATGTGATTTCTGCCAACCAAACGGTTCAAATATCTTGTACTGCTTTTTTAATGAAAAAAAGTGGCAATAATACGGTCCGCTTGATGGTAAGCGATAGCCGTCTCTTTTGAACAACTGCAACAAATAAGAATTTGATTGGATTATAATAAGCTGCTTGTAAATAGCTAATATCAGACTAGGCATTTTGATTAATAATAAATGGTAGTTGTTGATTGATGAAAAGTTAATTTTACTTTGATATTATAAAAAAAAATTATGATTAATGTCACATTGAATTTTGTCGACTACATGTATGATTTCTCTCCGTTTAGGAGCTCAAAATCGTAAATCTGCTCGAAAAGTCATCAAACACGATCCAATTTTTTCCAAATCCAAATAAAAAATCCAAATTTCCATACGGAGTAAACATTATTTGTGTGATGAGATGTATGTTTGTTCTGTCTGGACATTACTATGTGTCATAAGTACATAATTTAATTTAATAATTACAATAGGCATGATGACGACTTATTTTTGATTGAATGTGCCAACAAAAGGCCACTCAATAACGGAAACATAAGTGAAATAACTACTTTGTTATCTAAAAACTTCCCGTGATAACGCGATTTTAAAATCACAATCTTGGACTTTCCTAAAAACGCTTATACAAAAACACTACTGAAGCGTGACGTCACTGTCTGATATTTTCTACGCGTCGCGCGTACAGTTTGTATGTTAGCTTTATTAAATATGGCGTTTAGGAAACTGGTTCCCTAACAAAAGCCACTTTAAATTGAATGGGTTATCCAATAAAATATTGGATGATGGATGAATCCAATGGTAAATTGGATTAACCCTGACACTTCTCTTGTGATAGAAGATTCTAAGCTTTCACCATAGAAAATAGTTGTGGTGTTATGAGACGCTAGGCAGTAACGAAGTTCTTTCGAATTATATACTTAGAAACAATACAATTATCAAAAAAAAAATGCATAGTTGGATTATTAAAATGTATGGTACTATTATCTGAAAAATAAAGTTGGCAGATTTTTCACGTCACTTCCATAATACATTTTTCTTACGGTTTTAGACTCACGTTTTTTTGAATTCGGTCACGCAGAAAAAAATCCTATCTATCCAAGCCTGCCGTAAGAAACGTTCCAATTTAATTTCTCATTTCATAATTTGATATTGAAAAATTGTGTATGAGCTAACATGAAATTGAAAAGTGTAAGTATCTTGTTTACGTAATCTAAATTACCTATATTTCTCGATACAGCGAAATCTGTATGATTTCATAATGTAGCATTTAAAAATTACCTAAGTACGTGTATTCATAAATTATGAGATTGTTATTTTAGATAAGTGTAATTAATCTATCTACAGATTACTAGTTATCGATAAGCACCACCTCCAGCCAATTGGGTTAACAATGACAAATATAAATATAGTCATAAAGTCGTATAATCAGTGGCATTCAGCGTGGTAATGCCGCCAGCATGATATGCACGCTGTCAACAGTGAGCCTGATCATTTTGATTGTCTGTAGTCTTCATGGATCTACGGATAATTCAGATGTGCCTTGCGAGAAGTTAGAAATGTAGCGTAGTGTAGTTTACATTGTTTGTTTGTTATTTAAGGCCCAAAGAGTTTGCTTATACTAGGTATATGGCTTTGGCCCGTTAAAAAAAGTCTACAACGAGTTACTAAGATTTGATACTGTGTTCCGGTTTGAAGATTCCAGAGAAATTACAGGGCTTACAGATTTAACATCTTAGATCTCTGGGTGATGAGCGCAGTGCAGTGCTAGGTAATGATTTGGACTCTTCATGTTCCAATAGCTACGTGTCACTGTGCTGTTATGTGGCAGGCATGTTGCTCACCATCAGGCACATGTCTTGCTCGTCTCATGACTTCTTATAAAAAAAAAGATTAATCGACGAGAGTAATTTATACCAACATCTACCCAGAGCAAACAGTTGAACTGTAGACTGTATATTTATCATCAAGAAAGATAATAGTATAATAAATAATACTTAATATAAAAAATATATAAATCCTACTCTAAAATCTTTTAATAAAAACAAAATAAATCCAATTCTAAAATCTTTTCTAAGCAAGTGCATGGGACATGTGCGTAGACAGCTCGTTGGACATGATAAAGATTGAAAGAGGCATTTTTCAGGGTGACAGTTGTGTCCTACTTGTTGTGTATGCCCTCAGCATTGTGGTGGTGCCTAAGTCTGAATCCTCTCAGCATTCTGTTGATGTATTCAGAGTTGGGCTATCGTTATCGTAGGGGAGGTGAAGTTATATTTAATTTGCTGTACATGGACGACCTCAAATTCTCTAAAAAAAAAACACAGAGGTTTTCAAGGAAGTATGGAAGAGCAAAGAGCTTCTGCGCTTTTGGAACCTCTACGGAGAAACCGCGGATTTTGCCTGTGCAATTGCGGATGAAGTTATCAAGACCAACAATTACCGGAAATACTCGTACATAATGAAGGACGGTACGGTCGACATTTGTCGGGCATGCCGCCGTCCAGGCAAATCACTTCGTCATGTTATTTCCGGTTGTTTGTCATGGTATCTTGCTAACGGCGAGTACTTGCACAGACCTAACCTAGTAGCCAGGATCATCCATCAGCAATTTGCTATTCGATACGGCCTTGTCGAGCCCGAGGTACCGTACTATAAGTACGCACCTCTGCCAGTTCTCAAGAATGGTCGTGCGTTGCTTTACTGGGACCGCTCTATCATCACGGACAGGACTATTGTTGCCAATAAGCCTGATATCGTGCAGGTAGACCGGTCTCAGCGCCGGGTTATGATCGTCGATATCACCGTACCTCATGACGAGAACCTCGTGAAACCCGAGAAGGACAAGCTTAGCAAGTACCTTGACTTGGCTCATGAGGTTACCGTGGGATGTTGATTTGACGATCATAGTCCCAATAGTTGTGTCGGCAAACGGCCTTGTAGCGAAAAATCTCGACCAACATCTTAAGAGACTTTCGCTTGATGGTTGGATTAAGGGTCAGATACAGACAGAAGGTGGTCATCCTGGACACAACGCGCATCGTCAGGAGGTTCCTCAGTTTGCAGCCCTAACCACCGGTAGCTTGGACCCTGCCCCGCTGCTGGCGGCACCCTAGTCATTAAGTTTTTTTAATGTTTATATTTTTTTATTTATGTTGTAAAAAACTTAGAGATTAAGAAGTTAATTAAATGAATCATAATGTAAAATAAAACAACTTTTCCCATTACGTGTTGGGGATTTTGGGTTTGGTTTTACATCCTCAACATTCTAATTGCATCTACCTACTGTATTGTATTGTATTGGAGATCAAGGAGAGAGCATTGATTTTGACCACATTTGTCCACTGACTCGCCTAATGGCAAGCGACAATAATTATGTTCAAAAGTGATGCACGCTGGCCTGGCTGGCTTATACTCGTATTTGTCAGGAAATTTAAAAGAAATTTGTTACATTCTTTGGCTGTGCGTTTAAGAAAGGAAGGAAGTAGGTACACAGACATTTTACTTTGAAAACTCAAATCATAGGAGCACAGATTATATACGCCAAAAACGGTAAAAGTACTCAGCCAACACATTGTACAGAATACAATATGTACTTATCAACGGAAATTGGAATTTAAACTAAGAGCATTCCAATAGAAAATAAAAGTGGTCAAGTGCAAGTCGGACTCGCCCATGAAGGCTTCCGTAGCAGCAAGTAACATTATATAAAAGTTCTTGTAGTTCGTTGTTACTTTAATCAGTGTTTTAACAATAAAAAAAAAAAAAAAAAAATACAGTGTCATAGATCTTAACTAAACAATATTTTCTTACAGCTATACACAGGTATATTAATTTTATCAGCCTGAACTAGGTAGAACCCGTGTTTCAGGCGCGAAAATGACCTATTTTAACTAAGAGTTACTTTATCGAAGATAATAAAACTAAACGATAAAATCGGTAAATATATGAACTACTTTGCTTATTAAAAAGATAGGTATGAAATTTCTTTACTATTTTATAACTAATATCAAATGTTCAGTTTCCTCATATGACAGTGTTAGCAAATATTCACAGACAGTTTGTTTACAGTTATAAACATTTTGGTCGTAAATACGAAGGTCAAGCTGAAAGTTCTTAGAAAATCAAAACTGATTTCATTAGCCAGTTATTAGTTTTATTATATCTTTTCAAAATATTGTCCATTCACGTCAATACACCGCTGCATGCGATGGAACCACTGGGAAAAGCACTTTGCCCACTCGTCCTTAGGGGTCTCTTCAATGGCATCGCGATACGCAGCCACCGCTTCTTCAGCATTCATAAACCGCTTTCCTTTAAGTTTTTCTTTAATTTTGAAAATAAATAAAAATCACAAGGCGCGAGGTCGGGGCTATACGGCGGGTGCTCCAGTAATTCAACGTTTGATGTCGCCAAATAGTCGATCGTTCGCTTGGCGGTGTGCGATGAGGCGTTGTCGTGGTGAAGGAGGATCCTACTGCGAGGTCGTTTCTCTCGAACTTTTTCCAAGACAAGTGGCAAACAATTGGTAGTGTACCATTCTGCAGAAACTGTTTTTGATCCTCTAACACAATTGTTGCGAAATGACCTATCCTTCCAAAGAACGAGGCCACCATTTTTTTTTTCGCACTTCGATCTCTCTTCACTTTAGTTGGCAACTCCTCGAAAGGAAACACCCACTGAGCAGATTGTCTTTTGGTTTCAGGATCATAACAGTAAATCCAGTTTTCGTCACCTGTTAGTATGTCGAACACAGCATTTGAGTCACTTCCGTTAAATCTTTCAATCATTTTACGGCACCAATCTACACGATGGAGTTTTGAGCCTCAGTCAAATTATGAGGTATCCACCGGGCGCAAAGCTTCCTGACCGCTAAATGTTCGTGTAGGATTTTGTGCACTTGACTCATACCGATGCCTAAGCTTGTCCGAATCTGCTGATAGGTCACTCTTTTGTCAGTCTCTATCATACGCCGCACAACACAGATGTTATCTTCAGTCGTCGCCGTAGAAGGCCGTCCTCACGTAAATCATCAGTGAGATTAGTGCGACCACGTTTAAACTCATTAAACCAGTTGTAAACAGTCGCACGAGATGGGGCTTCATCGTGAAAGGCCAATCGTAGTCTATCATAACTTTCTTGTTGACTTAAATGACATCGAAAGTCATAAAAAATCATTGCACGAAAATTTTCTCGTGTTAAATTCATGTTGACGTGACACAGACAATTTTCAATTTGCCGCCAAATCGTAAAACAAATGACAAATGAATGAAGTATATACTCAGTAATATTGGCAAAGAGTTGTATTTTCAAATTATAGAATTATTTTTTTATTATATTGTTTATAAGTGGCCAGTTCTAAGAACTTTCAGTTTGACCCTCGTAGATAGCAATCTATTTAGTCGGTTGTATAGTATTGGACCAAGAAATATGAAAAATCTGCTTGTGAAAAGCATGTTTTGTCTGTGCCAGTGAGCTACATACGATATCCTTACGTCTCTTGTTAGTAATCTCAGTGCAGTAGGAAAGATTTTTGTGCTGTTTTAGTGTCGTGTTCAAAATAAATAGTTGTCTTACTGATAGAATGTTGCAGGTTTTATAGAGCAGTTTCGTAGGGAAGAGAAATGGACGAAATGTTGCGACCTTCAGAATGGCTCTTTGTGCTCTTTCTACAGAAAGCATTAATGTCTTAGTAGCACCTCCCATGATGTGATACAGTATGTAATTATTGATTGACACAGAGCTTTATACACTTGCTTTATTAATTTAGTATCTACGATATACCGTAATATTTTGAACACATAAATCAACTTACGAAGTCTGTTTACTAGGTTTTTGATGTGTAGCCGAAAAGACAGTGTGTCATCAATAATAACACCTAAATATTTGATGTCATTTGCTCTTTCTATGGTTGGGCAGTTGTCTAGACAGGCTGTAGGATTTGTGCACGTGTGTGCATATAGATGCTGGTTAGTTGTAGATTGCTTAGATTTACGCATAGAAAAGTATATGTATTTTGTTTTATCCGCGTTTAGTGTTAGTAGATTATTTGTTAGCCAATTATTTACCTTATCAAAACCTCGCTGAGCAAATTCGTGCAGCTCTATCTTGTTTGGGGTGGAAAATAAAATTGCAGTGTCATCAGCATATGACAGTAATTTTCCATGTTAACAATACAATTATACATAAATATACATAAAACTACTTACTAGACTACTACTACTTATTCAAAGCACTTTTCGTTGATAGTTTACATGGTAATGTACATCATACACTTATTTTTATTTTTGTCATTCTCTTATTTAAGAAGTAGGGGGGGACACTTTTTTGCAGTTTAGAAGAGTCCCTCGCGTTAACTATTAAGTTTAGAAAAAAAAAATTTGGAAATTCGATATAATTTTTGAAGACCTATTCATTGATACCGCACACGTATGGTTTTGATAAAAAAAAATGAGTTTCAGTTCTAAGAATGAGACACCCCTAATTTTTTTGTTTTTTTTTCTATTTTTTGTATCAAAGTCTTAAAGCGGTTCACAGAATACATCTACTTACTAAGTTTCAATAGTATAGCTCTTATAGTTTCGGAGAAAGGTGGCTGTGACATACGGACGGACAGACAGATAGACATGACGAATCTATAAGGGTCCTGTATTTTGCCATTTGTAGCCAAATGGCCTAACCCTAAAAATGGCAGTCATAGGGAGTGCCGTAGAAATGAAAATTCATAAATCAGAATTTGATAGCTCACTTTGGAAACCGGAGGGCGTGGTAATGACCATGGCCATCTATGTCAATTCATCATGGCCAATGACCGTGGTCGGATTTTACCATATATTTTTCATTTACGAACGTAACGCTTGAGTTCATTTCACAGACCACGAAAATTTGTCTGTGGTGCGCCCAAAGAAGTTTTTACTTAAAAAAATCAAGTGCACATTCTCTGAAATGCATGCGAAATGACGTCACAAAAGTTTATCGATAGGTACCTAAGTGTAGTTTGTTATGGAAGTGCGTCGGACTTTGGAGAAGTGATGGGCCTATTATTGTTCACAATAAACTCCCGGAAACCGTCATCTCTGCGCCCACAATGGGCAGTTTCAAATCGCGACTCAAATCTTGGCTTATCGAACAGACGTTTTATAGCTACTCGTATGATAATTTATACAATTAAATTCTTAGTATTGATATTGAGATATATTAATTTGTGTGACATTTATATTAATCAACTTATACATTTATATTTATTGATGTGACATTAATTGATGTAACATGTATAATTATGTTACATTAAGACACAACTTTTATTTATACAATTTTTATAGCTTATGCTATGTTACATTTTATTTACCAACAATGAAAGGAAGGAAAGGTATGACGTATAACGTTAGTTATAAATAAAAATTAGTATGATTATTTTTTCGTCTGACGCTGCAGATATAGCAAACTGTAAAGGTACATTGTACAAATGACACACGATTTAAACGAAATGGATTAAATTCGTTTTGTTTTAATCTATACTGCTCATAAAGTTGTCAAATCAATATAGCCATTTTTCATTATTATTGGTTTATTGTTTGCAGTTAGTAGCATTACATATCATTCAACCTAACGTTAATTTTCTTAAAGTCATAAGCTTGACGGTTGATCTTAATCGAATTGATGGGTACCTATTATAGAATCTAGGAGACAGGATATTATCGGTACGTGATGCTAGCGAATAAATAAAATGAGATGATGACTTCACATCACACTATTCAGTCCCAAACTAAACAAACATTTAAAATAAGAACAAGATAGCATAATAATTATTTTTTTCTCTTGGCTTTCACAATCTTTTGGTTAACGTGCTTGATGGCAGCTACATGCCTGCAAAGCGTGTCGCGCCCAGCGCAGTCCTATTTGACCATGAAGAGTTCAAATCAGTGCCTAGCACTGATCCCTGTTACCCTGTAGATCTGTTTGCCCTGTAATTTTCTAAAAACATTATCCTTAAACCGGAACACAGAAATATTTGCATGTTTGATAGAAAAATAATAACCAACTTGAAGGTAAGCAAGATAGGCAAAAGGTGTGGTACTTCCCCAGATGAACTCCACAAAGAGTTACTATTTACCACTAAAGAAATGTCATAACACGACGAAAACCTTATCGCTGCTTAGGCACACTTGGGTCGGGAGTCGGGATGCCTATCCGTAGTATATTCAATGTGTTTAATAGCTTCATCAAATATCATAAATAAATATATCTCTTAATGCGTTCACTGCCGAACTAGGTCTAATTAATACGCCTTATATTGGTCTCTATTGAGGTACGGTTAAAAACATACACATTTTTCTGTCGTAGGTACGGAGGCGTAACATTTTTTTATTTAATTTATGTACCTATATAATACTATACTAGCGGCCCGTTCCGACTTCGCTCGGATATTGTCACTTAAAGACCATTAATCGAAATAAAAACTATCCTATCTTTCAAGTTGGATAAAACAGCATACGGTGTGCAAATTTGATTGAAATCGGTTAAGTAGTTTAGGAGTCCATCGCGGACAAACATCGTGACAGGAGATTTATATATATTAAGATATCATCCTTCTTACTTTTCATCTCATTATGATGATGCCGTTTTTATTTTCCTCGTTCGACGCCCGAGGTACTTCAGCATGGATGCAAGACAGGATGTGAAGAAGTCATTGCCTTCTCTCGCTTCGCCACCTCAGATGACCTTTCACTGTAAAGTGTCTTGTATAAGATGGTCGGCAGTGAGAAGTTCACCCTCACGACCGCAGCTAGAGATAAATGTGGCTGCGCCTCTGTGGCCACATCGGGGTCCTTGTCCTGACACTGAACATTGTGCTAATCAGAATGCTCGCGGAGGACCGATGGCCAATAAGAGTGTCAGCCGATTAACACTTTTTTATAGTATGGAGTGACCAGACGAGCAGGACATGTGCCTGATGGTAAGTAATATGCAAGCCAAATAACAGCATAGTGACACGCATCTATTGGAACATGAAGAGTCCAAATCATTACCTAGCACAGCAGTACGCTCGTCACCCAGTGATATAAAGTGTAAGAAGCTTTAGAAAAAAATATTACACAATAAACAAATGCGATAAGAAATTACACGTGTAAGCTATTTGTCACCGCTTTGAAAAAGGTTGAATGATTTGAATTTATGCCGGATGATTGGCAAGACGCTTGCAGCTGGATAGTGCCCTAGTGAACAAGTGAATAAGTGGCAGATTACAGTAGCGATAAGTAATGTGGGCTCGTCAGGTTTAGCAGTTCCTAATCATGAAGCTGCTTGTGGTGGTCGCTGCTTTAACATCACGTCAGTATATTAAACGATTTTTAAAAACTTGGGGTGTCAATATTGCACAAAACTACAAGCAGTATTTTTTACCTACACACGAAGTTTTAAACTAAGAAATTAATAATTATCAAAACTTTTGCTAAGGTTAAAATATTTTCTTTCATAAATAATAATAAAAAATAAATAAAATATTTCCAGAAATTAAATATCATTAACATCTACCCATGTACATTCCAAACATCAAAGAGCGTTCTACAATATCACAAATACATAGTGTTATTATGTAAAAAACTAAATTTATGGGTTGTAAGCATATACGAGTATATGTATCAAAATCAATTGAAGAAAATTAGGGGTCAGAATTGTTCGATTAGCCACTAAGTAGAAGCCACGCTAAGCACCTCAACCCGTTTTCTCCCATTAAACGAGGACAGGAGAGCTCTAACTTGTCACTACATAGAAAAACTGTCTGAAGTAAGCCTGAACGAAATTGAGTTGGACGGATGGATGGTGCAACTTCAAAATGGAAAATTCGAGGATGTGGACCACAGACTAAGTAGTATGTGGACGGAATTATCATAGAGCTTTAGAGCGGTGATCCTCTTTTTAATAAGAATTCAATAACCAAACTTTTTGAAATATTTTTAAGGAATCTCTTCCGAGTAATGACTATAAGTTGATTTCAAGAATTTTTACAAACCGTCTTGCCTCAAGACTCGACGAGTATCACAGTGGCGTAGCGTGGGTTTTCGCCGCCCGGGGTCGACCGAAAATTCGCCGACCCCTACTTTAATCATACATCATTTAAAGTTTAAGTATTTATTCTATATGTACCTACAATAACTAACATAACTAATATACATCGTACATTTTGTTGCTACTCAAGATGATAATACACGTAAATATTATTTTTATAATTTGGCTTAAAAATGTGTTATACTTTTTAATTACTCATTTTTATTCTAATTGTAAAGTAATTTAATGGAAATCGCGAAGGATAGCAATGTTAGCACGCCTGCCCTGACAAAAGTTTCCTTCGTTCATTATGAAGTAGTATAGTATCTAAATATCTAATAAAATATACTAATTTTTAGTATGTTTTTTCTCGATGCAACATATTTTTTCGATGTTTCTTATCCGCCGCCCCCTTTCGTATGCCGCCCGGGGCATGGTCCCCCCGGCTCCCCCCACGCTACGCCACTGAGCTTCAGCCTCCTAAATAAGCTGGATTTTGTAGTGGGTACGGCATCCCCGCGGTGCGGCAGATTGCACAGAAGGCCAAGAAATACAATAATAGCACCTCTGCTTAGGGTTTGCTTACAATGAATAAAAAGACTCAGTCTGAGCTGTTTTGGAGTCCTTACAGTGATGATACGTCAACTAGCAATACATTGAAGTGATAAGGTATCTTTATGACGCCGTTACTTAGTTGACGTTTCAAAGATTCCAACGATACGGTTTGTCGTTGGAGTCTTTGAATCGTCAACCATGAAACTATGCCGATCGATGGCGAACAGATTGTTGCTGTGTAGCAGAAAGAGCGTCACAGACCGACCCCTGAGAGACTACGGCATTGATTGCAATATTATTGCCAGTCACTCAATACTTAAGGAATAATTATAAGGCCATAAAGGTAAATCATCTTATTTTTTTCTGGGAGATGAATACAGATCAGTAATAAAGGTCATGATTTGGGCTCGTCATGTTCTTATAGCTACCTGATACTGTAAAGGGCAGGCGTGATAATGCAGTTTCATGCACCACAATCTTAAATAGCACTAAAATATCTGAGACTCGCTTTGCCACACAACCATGGCAAATAACTCGTTATTAATAATTCTAGCGCCTTAAGTAAATGTTTACCAAACTGCAATCTTTATCGTTGTATTCCGTAAATTTCAATAGTTTTAGAAATAATAAATTAAAAAACCTTTAAATTAACATAAACACAATTTGTTTCAGTGTGCTCTGCCAATGCATTGCCTGGTATCCCGGGGAATGATAGCTTCAATTTAGCAAAGACAAGCCGTTACGCCTGGATACCGAATGATGCAGGAGTACTACATTTAGTCGATTTCTACATGCCCATAGACAAAAGTCTCATAGTGGCTAGGAGTGGTAATAATAATCAATATTGGCTTTATACTAGGTAAATTTTACAAGTAACTTCTTACGAATTACAAATATAACTGCTGATTTTTTTCTCGAGTTAGATATATCCTATTCCACAGTTAACATTTCAAAGACTTGAACAAATACATGCTTCCATTTTTGTAATATCTAATCTGTGAAACATTTCATCCACCCTTCAGGACATAGGCCAATTCACACCATTTAGTTTGATCGGCAGCTTCTATCATCCACAGCGTCCACGCAACTTTACACAAATTATCTTTCGACCCAACCACAAAAAATTCACACTACGTATGCCTAAGATCTACTCAAGAACTAGTTTACCAGAATAGTTATCGGTTCTTCTGGCATAATGATTGCCTATGGCCATTGCGTCCTATTTCTTTTGGCAATGTTGACAATGTTAATTGTGTACCGGATCACTAAATTACGAATTTTGGCCCGCAGACATCTCTTAACATAACAACTATATACTAATAAAAGTCGAGAGACTTTTTGCTGATGGTTATAGACATGAACCAGCTTCACAGTGAATATCTACTTCTTGAAATCATAAATCATAACAAGAAGAACAAACTGAAATAAAAAAACAGTAGAAAGTACTTATCAATTTTTACGAAATCGTTGCAATATAGTGTGTAGGGATGCATAGCATCACCATATTCATAACTCAGTCTAAAACGGATATTCAGCGAAAGTTTGGATATTTCTCTGATATTTGGATGTTGAAAGTCCCGGCAAGACTGCCAACTCACTTGATCTCCACTTTTCTTCATCATCTGGTATTAATCCAACTGACAAAGTTGTAACTCTAAATTGTTTACCACCTTCATTCACCGAAAGACTCCCCTTTTTCATAAGCTAATTTGCCCAATGCGATGTTAAGAAAAGCGTCTTGTCTATTTCTTTCAATGCAGTTGGTAGTGATAACGTCGGACATGCCACAATAAAGCCTATACTGGATGATATTATACCTATCATATCTTGAACTCTATTTCCCAGTACTTTTCTTGGTGTGGTGATAGTTCCGATATTCCTCAGGGTGGCGTTCGTTCTCTTCTTCTCATCCTCCTTCTCTTCACGATCTTTATAAATTCTATAACATTCCACATTACTTCTTCCTATCGCCTCTATGCTTATGTACATGGTGTTATAATACTTAATAGTGCACAAGTAAAAAGTCTCGGGGTCATTTTTTCATAGTTGCATGCCATGGGACCCTCAACTGCAGGTTGTTAGGCGTAATTTGTTTGCTTCTGCAGCGTCTTTAAGAAGAATCAGATTGTTTTTACCAACACTAAAGTTGCGTTAGCAAATTCTTTCCTTTCTGCCAATTTTATTTTTATGCTGTCGCCAGACCTCGATTTAACCCAAGAGCAATTTCAAAAGCTTGAGCGTCTTCAGAAATTTTGCATACTCTCTTTATTTTAGAAAATGGTTTTAGAAAACTAGACCATTTATTGGCTCACTATTTCGTAGAACACTCAACTGGCTCACCATTAGGCTTCGCCGGGATACTAGTGCATACTCTCTTTATTTTAGAAAATGGTTTTAGAATACTAGATCATTTATTGTCTCACTATTTCGTAGAAAACTCAACTGGCTCACCATTAGGCTTCGCCGGGATACATACATGCCTTCTCATCTTTACAATTTGATATTCAATCCTACATACCCAAATTATCTTAGCTTTTGTTTTACTAGGTACGTTGTTTTGTTTACTTTGGCACTATATTACACCAAATGACAAAAACCACAGATTTCTAAAACAAAAGGCAGATGGAACGTGCAGAACACAGATCCTTAGGTCCGGAAAGCAAATATCAAACGCCAAAGCAAATACAAACTCCAGTCAGTACGAAACTGACTTCCGTCTCGTACGGGAGTCCCGTGTGATTTTATGTTTTGTTTAAGATTATGCCGTCTTGTGTCATCAAACATTGCAAACATTGTTCCCAAAAATAAAAAAAGGAAATTTCATAGGAAAGTTTGAATATTTTTACTGGTATTTATATAATTTAGACGATTTTATTTCGATTGATGAATATAAACACAACACCTCAACGAAAATAGGTCAGTGTTGCTATACTAAATTGAAATTATTTTCCCTGAAGTTAAGGTAAAATATAGATTCTAATTTTGTTTTGAAGATACTCGTAGACCAAATTATTGATGAACATTGTATAATTCAATTTTAAGCCCTATTTTTATAATCGTTTTTTATTTTATTTAATGTGAATCGATGCCAAGAACAAATCCTCGCCGTTACTAGGGTTAATAAAAATACTAATAGTGTTGATGAAAACTATAGTTATTAAACGAATAGATAAGAACAAATCCTCGCCGTTATAAAACGTCTCGTCTATGATCTGTGGATTCTAACTTGATCTGTGCAGTGCTGTTAGCATATATATTTTATAATAATACGAACATATTTCTTTCTTACTCTTTGTTGAATTAGAGCCTCCCAGAGCAGATTGTGTTTGATTGAGTCGAAAGCTTTTATTGTAGTCGACAAATGCAATGTATAGGTCTTTCCCATACTCTTGAGATTTTTCTATTAACTGTTTTAATACATGCATATGATCAATAGTTGAAAACCCTGCTCTAAAACCAGCTTGTTTAATAGGCTGTTCTTCATCTATAGTCCTTGATATTCTATTTAGGATCAGCTTTGAAAAAAAATTGTAAATGTTTGACATGAGGCTAATAGGTCTATAATTTTCAATTACGTTTCTGTCTCTTTTTTTGTGGAGCAAGTTATATACAAGAAATCTTGGCATTATATATATATTATCGGTGTAATAATAAATTATTTAAAATAATGTTTTATGCGTTTATTATACGTGAAAATTTCCAAAGCTTAACAACACATATTAAGGCACATATTGGTGGGATGCAAGGTGCTCCTTAATGGGGGTCATTACTCACGGCGCCATGACAGAGTACTTGAAATCATACGTGAAGCCATGAGCCTTTCAGTAGCTTGAGCCCAAAAGGGATTGACGACAAACAAAAGACAAATTAACTTTGTAAAGAAGGCTCAACATCAAACTCCAGGAACAAGCCTTACTCAATCCTGGGTACAGCACCTGATTGGACTATTTTAATGGACACGTATGAAAAGCACTACAAAATCCCAGAGGATGTGGGTGTTTCGTCATCCAGACCGGACATTTTCCTTTTTCTAGAGCTACAAAACGCATAGTCCTTGTAGAACTTACCGTACCGTGGGAAACTAATATACCTAAAGACCACGCGATGAAACAAAATAAGTATTACGACCTCCTAAACGAATTAACAAAAACGGCTATGTAGTTAGTTTATACGCTGTAGAAGTGGGAGCGAGAGGTATACCAGCAAAATCTCTATAACCTGCTGAAAGACCTTGGCTTATCCAGAAGTACAGTAAGTTCTATACTAGAACGAGTATCTAAAGCTGCACTAGTAGGCTCATATCAGATTTGGCTGGGCAGGAGAGAAAGACGAGTAGTGAAGGTGAGTGTTGATGTACGTCAGAAATGGGCCCCTTAAACCTACGCCCGAGTCACAAGTCTCGGGAACTACTCGGGTTTTCTCTCTCTGCCACACGATGGACCCGGCACCCGCACGGTGAATCCATGGAATGCTAAGAAAATCGTCTCAACAATAGTGGGACTTTTTTCTTAAGACTGGGAACATTACACGCACACCAACGTGAGTAATTTGACAACGTCTGTGAGAGCTGTCACGCATACATAACTAATGACTGGCCTCACAGTGTCGTTCACGAAGGTTTCATCTGACCAACTTTAACTTTGCGGGCGGGCTTTAGGCAGGATTTTGTTGTCTATTTTTATTTTGGAACTTATATCTATAAATTAGGCGTCTCCACAAACCGACGATAAACCACGTTAAAATTAAAGTTCGCTTACATAGAAAAAAAGTAAAATTAAAAAAAACTTTTAATATTTTCGTATTTGCTATACCGTATACAATTATTTCAAAATATTCACTAATATTCACTATGTCTTCCTTACAATTTTAAATGTAATAGCTCCTAGAACACTTGAGAACTCGAAAAAACTCCGGCACAAGTGTCAAAATTGTTAATTTACATTTTAAACATATTAATAATAAACAAACGATACCGCCAAAAGTGCCTTGAAACGCTCTTGGGAATAATAGTACAACACAGGTACAAGTAAGGCATGTCATATGCCGAAGCGTAAACAAACGCACTTATTAGGTAACCTGACACCCGCTTTCCCGCCAAAATTGTAAACGCGAGTCGCCTTCAGAGAAGCAAGCGGATAATGTCGTTTTTAAACCCTCGACCAAAAAAAGGGGTGTTATAAGTTTGACGTCGATGTCTGTCTGTCTGTCTGTCTCTGTGTGTGTCTCTCTGTGGCACCGTAGAGCTCAAACGGGTGGGCCGATTTCGATGCGGTTTTTTTATTTGAAAGTTAATACCCGTGCGGGTGTTCTTAGTTATGTTTGAATAATAGCGATTCAAGATGGCCGCCTCCACAAAATGGCTGACAAAATATTTCTTCACAACCTACCTCAATCTGGGTATCAAATGAAAGAGTTTGACTAGTAGAGTACTATACATTATAAAAAAACAAATCCAAAATGGCTGCCACCACAAAATGGCGAAGAATTTATTTTTTTCACTACTACCTCAATATGGGTATCACACGGAAGGGCTTGACTAGTAGAATACTTTGCACTATGACAAATTTCAAATCCAAGATGGCCGCTACCACAAAATGGTGAATTACATTTCTTTTTCACAACTCTCTTAATATGGGTATCAAATGAAAGGGCTTGACCAGTAGAATGTTGTAAAGATAACAAATCTAAGGTAGTCGGGGCTTAATCAAAAAATTTAATTTAGTTCTTGTTGTCATCTTGTTTTTCCTGCACACCCTCATTGTATTTATTTTTTGTCTTTCCTGCAACTAATGGTTGCTTGGAAGAAATCACTTTTATCGATAAGGCCACTATTTATGGCACTAGTTACTATTTTATTACTATATTGTGTTTTGTACATTTTTAACTTTACTGGTGTGCATAATAAAGTGTTTCTGTCTATCTGTTTGTCTGACATACAGAGAGAAGGGGCGTCTTACGCATATCTTTTAGAATAAATAATGAACATCATGAGTACAGTACATCTCCGCCTTAAAGTTACGAATATAACACCAATACAACTAGAATCTTTCTGTGACTTCGTTCGAGTAAACTTTATAAAATTACTATCCTGAAAGGAATTTACCATTATTTCGGAAGAAAAGTAGCAAATGTGTCGTTAAGATGTTTTTCCTAAAATAATTTTAGGGTTACACAATTTTACTCAGATCTTTTCAATTTGTCAGACGTAAATCAGCAACAAACCTCCAAAATTTCAGACTAATAGTATCAGTAAGTATTAACTACAATTGGATTTTAGAAATTTAAATATTATTTGTTTTTGTAGGAAAAATCCAGATGAGTACCAACTTTTAGTTCACCATGACTCCGCATCTATCTCAAGGTCAAACTACCACCCCAGTCGACCACTTAACGTGATCGTTCATGGTTGGACTCACAAAGGCGAATCTAGATTTATCCCTATTATTAGGGATTCATTCCTTGCAGTTCAAGACGCTAACGTGATTGTTGTTGATTGGAAAGATTGTGCCAACATGTTATACCCCATAGCGGCTTGGGCAGTTCCAAATGTTGGCAGATATTTGGGTGACTTCCTGATGTGGCTCATTAAAACTGCTGGTGGCGATTGGAATAAAGTCCACTTGGTCGGATACAGCTTGGGTGCTCATGTCATTGGCTGCGCTGGACGCACTACTGGTGGATACCCAGCGAGAATTACTGGTATTTTTTCTAATTTTGTAATCAACATAAATTTTGTTTCGTATTTGTTCCGAGCAGACATGACAAAGTGAAAAATGTAAAAAAAAATACGGACAATAAGTATGAAAGTAGCCTAATTTGAGATGATTAATAAAAATTTCCAAAGCTATGGACAAATAAAGCGAAGAGTTCAAGTTTTTAATAAAATATAGTACTCCCTCCCTGAACGTAGATACTGCAAATAAGAAAATAAGTTGTCAACAAAGCTTGGCCTTGGTTAGGTTTCTAACGAAAAAGTACTGAAGCATTTAAAAATGAGACATACTTAGCTTGGGCTAATGCACGACAATGTATGGCAAAGAACACACCAATTACGTTGCTAAAGAATTTGAATGCAAAAAGTTCTTCAAACTATTTTTATCGAATGGCGAACGAGCTAGCAGGCGGGCAGAAAAGGGTTTTGGTTTCTAACTAAATCGGTCGAATTGAATTTTTGCCATCCTTTACTACCTCTAATGGTGAACCTTGTAGGACGCTGGCTCACACCCCGATGGAAAAGATGAACGTTTTTGCATCTCAGTTTGCCGAATCTTTGCGTCTAGATGATAGTATAGATGGCGGCACGACACCTCCTACTCCACCTGGCCGCCCAAATTTTAGGTCGGAAATATACACACATCTGCCAAATGGAGGTTCGTGAAGTAGTATGTAATCTGGATGTGCATAAAGACGTATTCCTGTACTAGTATTCAATACTAGTGCTCCTGAGTTATCTCCTGTACTGATACGTCTATTTATTGTCTTTCTTCAAACTGGGCAAGTATAAAAATAGTGAACACTTTGTAACTTGCCCAACCAGTGTTCAAAAACTTAGTCGTGCTGACCTTGTCAACTAGAGACCCATCTCGGCTTCATCCTTGCTCTACAAGATAATGGGAGTTTTCTTTAACCACAGGCTTCTGACGTGCCTGGAGTCTAACGAGCTCTTCAGTAACCGGCAATACGGGTTTCGCCAAAACAGATCTACTGAGGATATTCTAGCGTACGTCACTTGCATCTAAAGTAAGCTCGAGAACCATAAAAAAATCGCTTGCAGTTTCCCTGGATTTCTAAAAGCTTTCGACAGAATCCGACATCATGAACTTATAAGCATGATTGGTATCCTAGTTTTAAAGAGTAGATATCGGACTTTTTGAGGGATCGGATTAATCAATTCCACCAGAGTAGTTCAAGGGTCTGTGTTCCCAGCGACGCTCTGCTCGCATATCAACGATCTGTTGAAACCAGGTGTTTTTGGGTATGCAGATAATAAGACCGTAGTAGAAATCATATATCTAGCACGACTACGGTAAGCCACAAACTCAGACACTAAAAGAGAACGTGATTGAGCATCAGAAGTTGGCTCTTGAGGCAGTTTCTATATGGGATGATACTAATTTATCTAAGTTTAACTAGAAAAAGACGTAGGCAGAAAATGCAAATTTCAAAACCAGTATGTACTTTTTTTTTAATAAGAAGTGACGAGAGGAGCAGGAAATGTGCCTGATGGCAAGCAACATTCCTGCCACATAACAGCACAGTGACACGCAGCTATTGGAACATGAAGAGATCAAATCATTACCTAGCACTGCACTGCGCTCTTCATCCAGAGATCTAAGATGTTATATCTCTAAGCCCTGTAATTTCTCTGGAAACATTGCCCTACAAACTGGAACACAGTAATGTTTTCATATTACTGTTTGGCGGTAGAATAACTTACTTACATCCACAACCAAAATTACACAATAGAATTTAAATTTTAATCTTAGTTTTCTTCTCACAGGTCTTGATCCTGCAGGTCCTGCTTGGGCTAACAACATTCATGCTTTAAACAAAGAGAGTGCCAGATACGTGGAAGCAATTCACACAGATTGTGGTGTTTTAGGCTCTTGCATGGCCTTAGGTCATGCAGACTTCTACGTAAACGGTGGCAGCAACCCTCAACCAAACTGTTGGCTTAACGCTTGCTCTCACGCCCGCTCTACCCAGCTGTTTGCCGCTACAGTGCACTACAACCACATAGTCGGACGACAGTGCCACAGTTTCGAAGAAGCTACATCTAAGGTGCCTTGTTGCTATGGCAAAGAACTGAAATTGGGTAACGCCGATTTTACAAAATGCGGGTATGTATTTGCTTATATATTCAATACCTCTCTACGGGTATTAATTAATCAATAGTAGGTAACTGGGCATTCTACTATAATTGGACTTATATTGAGGGAACCAAACAGTTTGTATATAAATTTTCTTAATAGTGATATGTTTGCATTTGTCCGTCATCTAGCTTGATGTTAGGCGGCGATGTAGTTTACGATGGCCAAACCTATTTATTATTGATTTAACTTTTACGACCCAAAAATTGTGACTAAGTATTATTATTATTAATTTCACGACTTAGTTTAAGGTAGGTCAATGTCCGTAATTTTTTTTACCCACATTTATACGATCGCTGACCCAACGATTGATAATTGAGTAGGCAATTGCAAATATTTATTTATTTTTATATTTATATTATTTTTTACGCATCGTCCTCAAGTTGTTGTGTGATGCCCAAGGTGCATCACGTGAAGATTACAGAGCGTCGCATCCCGCATGTCATTACAAGAATGACAACAAATTATAATTTCTGACAGCGTTAATTTTTTTTTTTTTTTCAGGTACGGCCTTTACCAAGCTACCACCACAGGTACTTGGCCGTTTTGATATCTCTCGTCCATCTCATCTAATCTTATGACAATTTCCAAATAAGGAGATGCAAATGTATTTGCATTTTATATATGTAAACACGTCACATTTCGTAAATCTTATCGTTTCAAACACTATTCGTTCCATAACTAAATGTAATCTGAGAAGTGGTGCTTTCTACTCGTACTTACAACGAAATATTATTGATCAGTATCATGGCTATGTTAAGAGTAAAGTTTGACTTTGACGAATAAAAATGTTACTTTTTCATTACAAGACGTTTTTTTTAACTATTAATTTTAATCTCCTCGCTTGACGGCCTATCTTTCTACGTGACATTGGCGGAATTGTGAGGTTAAGCCTCAATAAAAGCCATAAATCAAGAGTTGAAGTTGAACTACTAATATTTAACACAATCATTTAGGTACCGTCTTATTTACTTCCATAATTTTTTTAGTTATGGTTCAGAGTGACGAAACGAGCAGGACGTGTTCCTGATGGTTAGTAACATGTCTGCCCATAACGAGCACAGCGACACGCAGATATTGGAACAAATATTATTGAATTCAAATCATGACCTAGCACTGCTATACACTCGTCACCCAGAGATATAAGATGTTTCATCTCTATGCCCTGTAATTTCACTAGAAACGATACCCTTCAAAGCGGAATACAATGATGCTTTCACATCATCATGTTTCATGTTTGGCGATAGAATAACTCCCAAAGGCGTGGTAATTCCTAAGGCGGATTCCGCAAAGAGTCCTACCAAGATCACTACTAATTTAGACTACCACTTCTTTGGATGTTAATTTTCGCTTAACATAGTATTACGCTTTATGTATCTATTACTTAGTAGGTAGATATAATTAAGTAATGATATTGCAGTTGCGTCAAGAAACTAAAAAGTAAATGCCTTTTTGGGATGATGCGATACTTTTTGTACCCATCACAGCACGCGTGTTTTCTTTCCCGTGTACAATAGAAGGCAACATTACCTCGTGCACGGGTTTGTAAAGCTAATTCTCTTTTCACACCCGTATTCTATATGAGGCACGCGTCCTTCAATCGTGCACGACTTTTCAACGCGAACTGTTCTTCTAAATACGGGGTCCCGCCTTTCCACATATGATGAGAACGTGAGGACGCTCTCGCAATCTTCCGTGGTTTCCCTACACCGGTCCCACCATAAAATCAATGCCCTGTCACCAGTATATCTGAACACCCAAAGCAAGCCGGGACCACAAGTAAGTCGATGTCAGATGTCCTCACGTCAGGATACCCTTGGCCCTCCTCGTATTCAACATCGTCAATCGTCTGCTGTGTAGGGACACGGCGTGTATGTCTGTTCGAGCTAACTATAACGCCTGTCGCAGGGGACCAAGGGTATCCTGACGTGAGGACATCTGACATCGACTTACTTGTGGTCCCGGCTTGCTTTGGGTGTTCAGATATACTGGTGACAGGGCATTGATTTTATGGTGGGCCCGGTGTAGGGAAACCACGGAAGATTGCGAGAGCGTCCTAACGTTCCCATCATATGTGGAAAGGCGGAACCCCGTACAGACTTTTAGTTGGTAGGGTACCACTTGTGGTTCCTAATCTGACATAACTCGATCGTCCTCTTAGACTGAAGGACATGGGTAAATGCATACGTAACATACATACATTGCAAGTTAAATAGAAGCTTTTAAAAAAAGTTTGTTTGAGCTCTCTGCTAATCAGCGTGCTTGTGGAGGACCCTCATCTGGAAGACTTAGGAATTTTACTTGTTCGATATATCAGCCGAGTAACCTTCCCAAGTCTTCTAGCCCCATATACACGAACTGCTCAATCATCCCCATGAGGAGCGCGTGTAGAAGTTCCCAGCGCCAGCCGGGATTCGCCATCACACAACAAGATGCCACCGAGGCAAGTTGTTGTGTGATGCCCAGGGTGCACCACCAGGAGGTTCCCGAACCACGTACCTCATAAATGAAGTATGATAATTTAAGTGTAGTTAAGTCATTATTTTAGTTAGTCTGTTATACAAAACGGCCGACGGAAAGTGTCTGGGAGTACTGGTGCCTTATTTTTAAGGATATTAGCTATAACATACGTGAAAATCAATTATTAGAAAATGCGTGAAGTAATGATTTTATGTACCTTCATTACCCCATATCTCTAAATAGGACGTCTAAGCAAGTTAGCGGGTATGCATGTGTTCTTAGTACGTACTAACTCTACTCAATCGTCCACATTTCGTTCATCAGAAAATACGTGACGTTTGGCGGCCCTGGGATCTTACTCTAATAATATAATACTTTAACACAGTACCTAATTTAAATCTAATCAAATCAGAGCGAAAATGAGCAATATTTATGTAGGTAAGGTTTAAAAGGAAATCTGTGTACAAAATAAAATATGAATGTGTAAAAGTATATTTGTTTTAATCTGAGTCTAATGTGCAAAGGGTTCAGTAGCATACTTTTTTTTTAATTTAAATTAGCCACTCCATAGACTCCATAGGGGTCCGTGATCTTTGTCATTACGATTGTCTTTTTTACACATTTCGTGGATAAGGAGAAGAAGAGGAAAAAAATAGAGGGGAGTTGGGTACATTTAAAATCTAATTCTAGTGCTCGTCTGTAGAGCCGATCACTACCGGTTGGGATTCCGCTAGTAATCAACTCGACATCGAGTGTTTGCCTAATTAATTGCCTTTTGTCATTTGTCTAAGCCACCTCCTCCCGGCCCAGAGCCTCCACAACGGCCGCATTTCTGTCCCTGATGGCCATCTGTAGGTTGAAATCTCTGATGATCTTCGGTGATCGCCAACGCTCGCCGCACGAACCGACCGATGGCGTCGTCGGTGTCGTCAGCGTAGTATGTGAAGATCCCCGTGTGCCGTGAGATTGCAACAACCGCATGGGGCACGCTCTCATGCAGCTTCATGTTTGCCTTAGTTTTTATTGTAGTTACATACTTAGTTGAGTAGCATACTTAGCATGAACTTTTAGCACTTTGCATTCCCACTGCTGAACTATCTCTTAATGGGAGAAAATAAAGACCGTAATCCACCACGTTGCGTTGGTCAAGCGCGGATTGCACACGTCATCCAAATATGTTTTTTTAAGTTTCTTAACTATGTTTTCTGTTACCGTGAAATCCAGCGACAAACTTGTGAATTTAAACTTGGAAAAATACTCAGATATTCAGACAGGATTAGAACCTACGACCTATGTAAGCAATCAAAGTTTTCGGTTCTAGGCCATGACTTCTTTATCTAGTATTTTATATTAATGTTGAATGATTTGATACTTTTCACAATTTGTAACGGCTAATAAAATCAAAGAAACAAATTTAGCTTATTTGAAATCAAGCACATACCATACACTTATTGTATTGAAACCGGAACCCTAAATAAACTTGAGACGTTTTTATGTGTTGAATTTGGAACAAATTTTACTTAATATCTTAATAGCCATTTTATTCGTACATTTTGTCATAAAAACGTTATCAAGGGGTTTTATTTCGAAATTATTTTGAGTTCAATGTTCTTCTGAGTGCATATAAAAGCCTTTAAACAAAAACCAGCTCACATTTGTGCCGCACACCCCAGCTTCGTAGATTGATATTATTTTGTATAATGAAATCACTAATCATATTATTTGTACTGTGTTGTGTCTGCATAGTGCACTGTGACAAAAGAAAGGCAAGTTAAAAAATAATAATTATCTATTTTCATTATTATTAAGTTGACGGAGCTAGGTCGGGGATAAGGTATATGTAGTGAATTTCTTCGCGGATATACCTACCTACCGCAAAAGCCCATACCTACCAACCGGTGTATCTATATAACCGTGTACTTATGTGTTTTAGTTGGTCTACTACTAGAGGTATAGGTACTACATTCATGCTCAAAATATCAACCGATGGTTCATACATATTCATACACTCACATAGTACTTTGATCATCATACATATCTTCTATATTAATAATTTCGTCAAGGGTACGGTAGACTTGATTGAAACCTTATTGATACCTTGATTTTGAGTCGACAACATATGTCCACAAAATTTGGATTATGGAGAATTTCATTAAATTCTGATGGCACTGACAAACAAACCGCTGTCGCCATCTTTGGTGTGAAGCACGTTTCGTTCGATCAATCAACAAAAAAAAAGTATTAAAAAAAAGTCGCGCCAAAAAAGTATCCATCACAACAAACTGTGACTTATGTGACTATGTAAAACGAACTACGTAAACGTCTTGCCACCGGACTGGAGTAGTAGACCGGGTAGTAGGTACTTATATTTAGTATCAGCATTGCACCCTTGCGAAGCCCGGGCGGGTCGCTAGTACAATAATACTTTGATCATTATGCAATCGGCGGATAGTTGTTAGATACTTTTGATAGCACTATTTATTTTTAATACAACTTGCTCTTATATATTATACTTATACTACCATATTGAATACTATAATACGTAGTTTAAGTATTAATACCAAAATGAAAAAGCTGAAAAAGGCATGGTCCTCGGTATGGAAGTGAGAAATCAGGTGAATTATTATAGATGATGGACTTTATAAGAAAGGAGCGCTATGCATTAATATTCTTCTAAACACTGTTAGTTTATATGGCGTATTTTATTTGGTATAATTTAAATGTATATTAATGTACAGATCCAAACGCGACTTAAAATGCATTAAGTATCTAGAAGTATAAATTTCATTAACAAAAGCAAAACGAAAATAAATAGTGACGCGAACATCAAACGTTCTTTTTTTAAATTTTAAACTTCTCGAATTAATTTTAAACAACGTGCAAATTTTTAGGAAGAAAATGTCATGGGTGTCTAATAATCGTGTTTTTTTGGCACATAGCGTGACGAGAATACCTAAATATGCACTGCGTGGTGAACAACAAGACTGCAGACTAACAGTCCAGTGCCGCAACACTATTGAATGCGCATGCGTAAGATCTAAAGCAGTGCCTAGCACTGCATTGCGCTCGTCACCCGAAAATATAAAATTATTTGTATAATTATTAATTATTTTATATTATTTATGTATAAAATTATCGCTAGCTTATCGGTTTTTTATCGGATACACTTCGGAGAGTGTGCAACTGATCTGCATGATCTAATACCACCTTGCCCTTTCTTCTATCGGACTTCTCGTTCCACAAAAGGGCGACATCGTTTCATGGTTGATGTTCCAAAAACGCGAACGAAGAGATTTGACTCCACGTTTGTGATAAGAACGTCTAGGTTGTGGAATGCGTTGCCTGAGTGGGATTTCCCTGATGGTTACAATCTTGTGTCTTCAAATCGAGAGTGAATCGGTTTTTTCTAGGTAAACACGCTCCATCGTAGATCTCATCATTGCTTAACATCAGGCGAGATGGTGGTCAAGTGCGAACCTATTATAGTTAAAAAAATAATTGTATTTCAAATTTCAACTTAATCCGTTCATGCGTTGTGACGTGACTAAGCAACACACATACATACAATCCTCAAAACATCCAAACATTGACATTCATCATATTAGTATACATCCTGTATTGATCCTTGTCAATAATGGTAGCGTACCACATTTTAAGCTGACTTGTAAGCGCAATGATATAATGATACAACCGATTTAAAGCTAAAAATGAAAAAAGAAGAAGACCTTATCAACTGACTATTATTATTATCAGACATATTGCATGCCTCTTGAAGGCGAGGCCAGTTTGTATGAGTCAACTTTTAAAATGTTTTGAATCACCTTATCTTACCTGCAAAGAGCGATAAAGATTTTTGTATTTGTATTTGAATGAGCACAAATATCGAAGATCGGTAGGTATTGTATTAAATTAAATTCCGTGGCCATTTTCAGACTACCATCATAACCTTTCCTCAAAAAGTGACGGAGCTAATTCGTGCCGCCATAAAGACGTGCTGCCGTCCAGATGAATACGAAGAAATGATACGTATGATTCGCGAGGGAAGATACAGAACAGACGAGCAATTCCAGAAGTTTGTCCACTGTGCATTCCAGAAGTCTGGTTACAGCAACGAAGACGGCACGATAAAAGTAGAAAAGTCGTCTATATTGTACCCTGACAAGGACCTAATGCATAAACTACTTTCAAACTGTAACAAAGAAGTTGGCAGAACTCCTGTAGAAACTACACACAATGTGTATAAATGTTTCATGGATAATTCGGTTTATATGGTCGACTTTTCATAGCGTTTCTTCTAAAACAGGTTTGTAACACGATCATTAACTTATAGTTTCGACCCGAATATCCGTGGTTTCGACCAAAATGCCGGCGTTGATTTGGTTTAAAAAATAAGCAGTATCATTCAGCGTGGTAATGCCGACAGAATTCTGCGTACGCTTTCAAGTAATAGTGAACTTGATCTTTATTAGGTATATTTAGACCTTCATCGGTCAATGGATAATTCAGATTGGGAGTTAAGTATGTAGTAGGGTGTAGATTAATTTTAATATATTCGTACTGTGAAATATTTTAAACATGGATGTCTAATTTTGTATTTTACAAAACTATGTTATGGATTGAGATGAAAATTTACTAAAATTTTTAATCAAAATAATCACAGATTTCTAAAACAGAAATATGTGAAAATAATAATTATGTTTCAACTTGTTTCTTCTTACTTTTACTTAAGTTTGTATCTTCACACTGTGTCTACAGAGTTCTTCATGCTGTGTTTTAACCGACTTTCAAAAGGAGGAGGTTATTGTTTACCAAGTTGGCTGATATAGTAGGTATTCATTTATGAGTGGTAGGACTCTTTGCAGATTTCGTCTGGGGAAGTACCACACCTTTGCCAGTTATTCTACCGCCGATCAGGAATGTGCAAACATTACTGTGTTCCGGTTTGAAGGGCAATGTTTCAATTGAAATTACAGGACACAGAAATAAAACATCTTATATCTCTGGGTGACGAGCACAGTACAGTGCTAGGTACCATCAGACACAAACATGTCCGGCACGTCTTGTTACTCTATACTTTAAAAAAAGAGTCCGTCTGGGATAAAAAATACTTTGCTTCAAAGCTGTAATGTGCAAACATTACTATGATCCGGTTTGAAGGACGCTGAAGATAAAATGTAGAGCGTAGAAATAAATCACCTATATTTGCGGGTGATGATGGCAGTGCTGTGCTAGGTATGATTTAAAATAAATCCGTATCACTGTGATGCTAGAAGAGGCGTGCTTACTATACAACGTACATCTTGCTCGTTCTGTCGCTTAAATCGTATATTTTTTTGTAATTTCTTGAAATGAGAAATTTGTAATTCATATTTAATTGGATAACGGGACACTCACGTATATACGGTCGGTCAATCCGACTCGAGTTTCGGCCGCGTCCGGCGGCCTTTTTCAAGGCGAGTGCACAACCGCGGAGGCTGCCCGTTTGGCACTGCGGGCTGCCGCACGTCGCGCACGCAAGCTCAACGGCTGTTGCGGGGGTGCAGGTGAGAGGGTGCGAGACTACTACTAAAATTTGTAATTCATACTTAATATGATAATGCAAAAATAAATTTGTCTGTTTATCTATATTTCGCTTTCACGCCGAAACCATTGAACTGATTTATAGGAAAATTGGTAGAGATAATGTAGACCTTGAGAAAAGACATAGGTTACGATTTAATGCGAATATTTCTTTGCTTTGGTTTTAAGGGATTGAAAATGAGCTGAATTTAGTATAGAAGTTTCGCCATATTTGAAGCTATAAAGAAGCCTGAAACTTATTGATAGGGCTTCTGATTACAAGTTAATCGTTAATACATCACTAGTTGTCCGCCCGGCTTCGCCCGTAGTACTTAATATACAGCCTATACCACTCGGTAATCACGAACAAATTCAACAATGACAAAATGTTTGAAATCGGTTTAGAAATCTGAGATTAGCGCGTTCGAATAAAAAATTCTTCAGCTTCGTAATATTGATCTTCAAAGTGTGTAATAGTTTTAAAGGGATACCTAGCAGTTTAGATAAGGCGCGAGTCAAGCCATAGCGCATAGCTAGTATATGTGCTAGATTAAATCATAGGTTCAGCATTCATCGTGAAAACTCTACCGTTCTTCAAAATATTTCATTGAACCAAAACTCTTCTTATCATGAGTCTCAGCCTCAAGTTTCAGTTTCAGCCCTAGTCTATTTTTAATCTTTATAAACGACCTCTGTCGATATAATCCTCAACGTGGCAAAATATTTGCTTTTGCCGACAATACTGCGCTGGTGTTTGAAGGTAATACGTGGGAACAGACTCGATATTTTGCGGAACTCGGTTTTAGGGATGTTATATCTTGGCTGGACAGTAACCTTCTTACCTTAAACTGTATTAAAAGCAAATTTATGTGCTTCAGCATTCTAAAAAAACTCAACCCTCTTGAAAATTTGTTCAATATTCAAGCTCACAGGTGCCAGGACTTCCCCAGTAACACTTGTAATTGCGTGTTCATTGATCGGGTTAAAACGATCAGGTATCTTGGTGTAATTATTGATCAGCAATTGACCTGGGCACCTCAAATAGATTCAGTATCATGTCGCCTCAGAAAACTTATATGGATCTTCAAAAACCTTAGGCAAATAACATCTCTTGATCTTATTAAAACAGTATATTTCGCAATTTGCCAGTCAGTTTTGGGATACTGTATTTCTGTTTGGGGTGGTGCATGTAAAACTAAGATAACTAAGCTAGAAAGAACACAGCGGTTGGTACTAAAAGTCATGACATCGAAACCCTCCCTATACCCCACACATGCTCTCCTAAATCATTGTAAAATCTTATCAGTTCGACAACTTTACATTCTCTGTTTGACATTAGCCTTTAAAAAACATGAGAAATTTGTGGAACGGCATTCGCTTCGTCCCGAACGCTCTGCTACTTACAAAGACACAATGGAAATCCAACGTTGTCATATTACGTTCGCAATAAGACAAAGTATGGGACGTGCCGCTCATATCTACAACAAGCTGGATAAAATTATTAAGTTCCATCAATGAAATTACCATAACTGTAAAACTGTCATAAAACACTGGTTGCTTCAGCAAGACTATGAGGAAACTGAGGATATTTAAAAAAAACTCATGGTAGATAGACGAATTGGTGTCAGAACTCCTAACCGTCCCCCACACACACCAAACACGCACTCACATACGCCCTCTCTCTCACACACATACACACCCTTCTCTCTCACTCACACACACACACATGCACGCACACAAACAGATTACTTTACATGTTGTTATTATCTATAAACAGGAAATAAGTAGCGTTGGTATTTGTAAAAATATGTAAATCCTTGTTTTTTTTTTTAATTTTATTTTGTTATAATTGTGTTTCTGAAATGCAACAAAAACACAAATTTCTACTCTCCCGGCGGAGGGTATTGCCACGCCATCACACAGGTTAACTCCTAGCTTGGGTGACAATGCTTCTCCATCTGGACTGAAATTATTGTTTAAGACATTGATCATATTGATAAGCAACGTTTGTTAACGAAAATAAATTTTCATTTCATTTTTTTATTTCAGTTATTTGCTATACATACTATACATATCTGTCTGACCTATTAATATAGTTGCTTGTTCTACAAACAAATTTAATTTTTTTTCAGGCATTTCAAAAATCACCTGAAGTTGTAAAGAATAAACATTGTTTTAAGCTATCACGTTTGTTTTCAAGAACGTCAAAATTCCCATATAAAATGAGCCTACAATAAAGGAGAATGTTCTAAGTTTCCCAAAATTCATTACCTATCAAAGGAGAACATAGATGAGACAAACTGAAGAGAAACGGCACAGTCTTTAGGAGAAAGCTTTGGAAATACTTCGTGACAAAGCAGTTTCTTTCCTTAGTTTCACCGAATATCTGAGAAAATTGAACTTAAAACAGCCATGACTACTTTCAAAACATTTACGTGCTTCATGCGACAATGTTAATAAAGTCTTCCTAGAAATTTATTTGAACTTGGATTTGGATTTGTGAAATAAAGTTTGTTAAGATATTTGTAATTTCATTTGACATTTTGACTTCCTAAATATAGCTGTAACCCCTTATTTATTAAATACATACAAATAAAATGTATTTTTTTCTTAAGTTCGGTTATTTATGTAGTATTCGATATATAAAAAATAATGACGCATGTTATGATACTTTGAATGCTACTACGCTGTAGTTGCTTCAATGTAACACGACATTTAGCTTTGAGTGCATATAAGTAGGTAAATACATAAATATAATTAAGTTTTTATAATAAGTAAATAAAGAAATTTCAGGTAACGTGTTTAAAGGTAGATTTTAAGTAGGTAAATACGTAGATTAATCCTAAAACGGATGTTTTGTTTTAGCTCCTACAATTTTACCTCGTTGTGGTTGCGTTTGTTAGAATCGCTTTGGATTCTGTGCTGCTATAACTTTTTTTGTGAGGGGGAAATACATTTGCGTATGCCCACAATGCAGGTATGTCGGGCTTGACACCATGAGAGTCGATATGGTGCCCCTACCAACTAAAACCCCCACAGGTTTCTCCGACATAGCCAGGGGTCGCAGGGTCGCAGGATCACTTTTCGCACTCCCATCAAGGAACGGCCAGCAAGGGCGGTCACAGGTGGGTCAGGACCTGCCACCGCATTTGTGGGCCTTCCTCACGGTGTTCACTTCCCCGCATTTGGTTCCAGCAATGCGCCGAAAACGAGCGGCGCGTCACCTCCTGACAGCCTATCTCTAGGTGAATTGCCGGACGGCCCTTATCGTCCGACGCCCCAGGCTTTCCAGTGGAGACGGGGTGCGAGCCTGAGTGGCGACTCTTGTCCATCCACTGAGCACTTTGCTAATCAGAGTACTCATGGAGGACCCTCATCTGGACCACTTATTTACATGGTCGATACATCATTGCTTGTTAAGTAACAAGTATCTTTCCCAAGTCTTCCAGTCCCTCTTCCCAACTTGCTTCTCGCACCGCTCAAGCGGGAGAGGAGCGCGTGCAGAAGTTCCCAGCCCCAGCTGCGATTTGTCATCACACAATAAGATGCCACCGAGGCAAGTTGCTGTATGACAAAGTATGATGACACTTCCATAAAAGCGATCAGACCCGTGCATTCGGTGTAAAGCTAAACTAAGCTAAGCTAAAGTTATTTCAACTCTATACGTAGTATATGTAAACTTGTGGTCACAGGTTACTACTCTCGCCGACTCCTGTACTATGGTGCCTGCTTAACGGAGTTAGGATACGGTTACACGCACCCGCGCAAATGCTTTGTTCACGTTTACTGTTCGATCCCAGAATCTCAGGACTAAATAAACTGTATTGCGTCCTGGATCTTTACTGTCAGGAAACAGAGCTGTATTTTGAGCTTTTGAGATCATATTAATTAATATAAAAACATCTAAGTACGCATGGATGAACTTAGGACATTTTGAATGGGCTCGTGGCTTAGTACCCACTAAGTAACTCTACCTGCGAAGCCGAGGGTCGTGGGTTCAATTCAAATATTCGTACTGTGTCTGGGTATTTCTATACATAACAAGTATGTATTTACATCTATATCACTATTATATCAGCTATCTGGCCGCCATAGTACAAGCTTTACTTAGTTTAGGATCAGATGATGTTGTGTGTGAATTGTACACCAATATTTATATTTTGAGCTTTTGTTTCATACTTTGTGTCTATGTAAAAAATTATAACATCATTGTATTTTGTACTATTTTCAATCTACACTGCACATAAAATTATCAAAACAATATAACCCTTTGTCATTGTTATTCGTCTTTTGTTTGAAGTTAATAGCGTTACATAATATTTAATCGAAATATACATTTTCAGAAAGTCATCAGCTTGACTGTTTATGTTAATCGAATTGATGAATACCTACTACAGAATCTAGATTTACGCCTACTAGTGACCTAAATATTAAAATGTAACTGAAAACGTCATCGGTATATGATGCCAAATAAATTAAATTAGACAGCATTTTAACATCACACTATCCAGAAACTATAGTATGTAGTGTAACGGTTGAATTTTGGTGCATAAAGAAATTCTAAAATTCTTTAAAACAAAAGTTGTTAACAGCGACATCTGTGGTAATACAGCCGAAGCTTTAGGAGCCGTCAAGAATCAACGTCTCCGGCGGGCAACTTGTGTCGATCGCAGAGACATCTATGAGAGACTGAGGTAAGTACGATCCACTAGAAAACGGAAATAGACGAATTGTTCTGGTAATTTCGAGAATCTTCTTAGACGCTCGGCGAAAATCGACCTTAAGGCTTTCAAAATAAACCCGGAAACGGTGCGAGGTCCTCTGCCAACAGCACTCAAGGTCGAAGTCACGAGCGTCAAAGTCCAAAGGTCGAGTCGAGTAATGGATCACTTACATGTTTGACGAGAGAATTGAACGTGGTCATTCGAAATCCTGAAGTCTTAGCTGCAAGTCGCCTATAAAACAAATAGTGAATAATCCTGAAGGTGCAGGTAAGGATTCGTTTTCTTGAAGTCTTTGCTGCAGGTCGCGTATTGAATAAACCGTGGGTAATCCTGAAGGGACCGTGTTTAATTCGGTATTTCGATTTCAGAGAAGTGTCCGGCAGAAGGCGATTTAAATACGTGTGACCTAAAGGAAAAGAGGTCAGCAGCGGTGCATATCCAGCGAAGTGGACCAGAAGGCCAATAACAGGGGCGGCCACTTCTCTGCACCTTTCACTTTCACCTTCCGGAGATCAGCTCTCCACCTTGGAGATCAGATCTGCACCTTGGCAACACCATCATCATTTTCATCACCATTGATCATCGCTTTTATCATCTGGTAAAGTGATCAAAACCTCAGGTGGGTGGTTTTAAACCGTATTTTATGCGAGGCTCGGTTCCCCGCGTTCCCGGCATCCCGAAACCATCGAAGGAGGAAACGCGGACTGGGGCGTGCCGCTCGTGACGTCACACAATTTCTTTCGTGAATTTAGACTCTTTTATATACCCGGTTGACGTCCGTGCTGCTGCGTGAAAGTACCTTGTTTCTATTCTTATACTTAATTCGTATCTTATTCTTATTCTTATTTCGAACCTTAATCTCATTTCTACCCTTATTCTGATTTTTATTGTGAAAGAAGGGACATTATGTTTTCCCTAATGACGAAGTACTGATATTTCTTTAATCGTCAAATTGTTATTTGCGACAAGCGGGCTGTAGATTTAACGTGAACCCTTGCAGTACTTATTTAATTATTGAGCCCGTAGGAACCTTCTAGTGATGTGTAAATGCAAGCAAACTTGATATTTATTGTAGTTATCAGTTATCAATTTCTCCCATGTTAGCATTTTGAACATCGATATAAATCCAAAGGCGTGCCCTGAATACTTTAAAAAGGTGACACCGTTGAGACAGAGCCTCGGTGTTGCGTGAATGGTTTGCAACTACCAATATACTTGACCCCTAGAATCGCTAGCGGCGAGGTCTGTCCTAACGATACCGTAATTCTGTGCGCTTGAAACGAGGGAGGGCACATCCATCCATTCATATCGATGGTTGTAAATGCAAGTGTAAACTTTTCTATAAATAGATTCTGGATATAAGCATCTGCTTTTGTGTATTGATAATTGGCATTTAGAGGAATGCAGTAGCCGTGTTATCTGTTGTTTTAAAATTAACGTAATCTTTGCTATAAATAAATTCATAGGCTAACAATATTTTAAGCTTGGTTTTAACCTACAATTAGCTGTAAGTTACACCTCTTTAATTTCCGAGTAATGTGTGGTTCCGATATCTAAGCAGTAATAAACGTGTGAATTTGTTAAAGTGCATTGTTATTTTTATCCTGATTAGGAGTAAATAGAAATAAGTAAGGTGGCTAGCCGGATGCACTTTACAATATGGCGCCCAACGTGGGGCCCAAAAGATATCTATCTATCTCTCTATATTTGGTAAAGATAGAGAGGGGTGGAGCAGCTTCAAGCACGAATCAACCATCCACCGTGATCGAGACTGAAGATCAACGCATTACACCCGCAACAACGTCACCGCTCAGAGTGGAATGTTCCGGAAACGGCGTGGGCAAATGGGGCTTAAAGTTCGACGGTACTACAGATGTGCGCTCTTTTTTGGAAAGACTGGAGGAGCTGGCTCGAGCAAATGACGTGTCACTAAGAAAATTTTCGTCTCCGCATCAGAGTTATTTTCGGAACAAGGGTTACTTTGGTACAGAGGCGTGAAGGACCAGGTCAACTCGTGGCACCAGCTACGAGAGCTGTTGCTCGAAGAGTTCGACCCTGTGGACTATGATTACCGCCTGATGGGGGAAATTAGAGCCAGGACACAAGGCCCGGACGAACAGGTGCACATATACTTTTCAATCATGAACTGTATGATTGCCAGACTGAAGACGCCACTCAATGAAGAGGCAAAACTAGAAATCTTGTTGCAAAATATAAGACCGTCGTTTTCGGAGAGGCTTGCTTTGGTAGAAATAACATCGGTACAGAGATTGAAGGACTATTGCAGGAAACTGGAGGCGGCTCGACAACGTTCCGAACTGTTCACGGAACCCCCGTCGTCATCATCACAAACACTGAACCCCACTTTCGCGTACAAAGACTCAAGAAATAGACATTCCGTCGCAACAGTGACTTCACTCACGCAACAAAGAGAATCCGTCTGCTACAAATGCAACAATAGAGGGCATTACGCAAGAAATTGCAATAAAAGAAATGAGGCCAGTCGACGTGATCCGATATCATGTTTAAAATATAAAAGAACAGGACACACGTATAAAGACTGTGCCAACAAAAGGAACGGCAACAAGATACAATGCTTCAACTGCGGTGAGATCGGGTATACTACCAGGAGTTGCCCAGAATGCTTTAAGCGGAACAAGACAGCGGATCCAAAAAACTAGTAAAGCAGAACCGAGGCACAAAAACCACTAACATAGAATGGAAGAGGTGGTTAGATTTTGTTTCAAATTTTACGAAGACAGCATCGGTTGCTTCGGTTCTGTTCACTCCAAATAAATATGATGATCGACCATATTATTTGAAGGTGAAACTTTTCGATTTGTCATTTTACTATCTAGGATACACACTTCATAATATGAGCAGATCAGTCATTGTCGCAGACGGAAGCGAAATTAAGGCACATTGTTACATGCTATTATATATCTACAGCCCGCTTGTCGCAAATAACAATTTGACGATTAAAGAAATATCAGTACTTCGTCATTAGGGAAAACATAATGTCCCTTCTTTCACAATAAAAATCAGAATAAGGGTAGAAATGAGATTAAGGTTAGAAATAAAAATAAGATTCGAAATAAGAATAAGAATAAGATACGAATTAAGTATAAGAATAGAAACAAGGTACTTTCACGCAGCAGCACGGACGTCAACCGGGTATATAAAAGAGTCTAAATTCACGAAAGAAATTGTGTGACGTCACGAGCGGCACGCCCCAGTCCGCGTTTCCTCCTTCGATGGTTTCGGGATGCCGGGAACGCGGGGAACCGAGCCTCGCATAAAATACGGTTTAAAACCACCCACCTGAGGTTTTGATCACTTTACCAGATGATAAAAAGCGATGATCAATGGTGATGAAAAATGATGATGGTGTTGCCAAGGTGCAGATCTGATCTCCAAGGTGGAGAGCTGATCTCCGGAAGGTGAAAGTGAAAGGTGCAGAGAAGTGGCCGCCCCTGTTATTGGCCTTCTGGTCCACTTCGCTGGATATGCACCGCTGCTGACCTCTTTTCCTTTAGGTCACACGTATTTAAATCGCCTTCTGCCGGACACTTCTCTGAAATCGAAATACCGAATTAAACACGGTCCCTTCAGGATTATCCACGGTTTATTCAATACGCGACCTGCAGCAAAGACTTCAAGAAAACGAATCCTTACCTGCACCTTCAGGATTATTCACTATTTGTTTTATAGGCGACTTGCAGCTAAGACTTCAGGATATCGAATGACCACGTTCAATTCTCTCGTCAAACATGTAAGTGATCCATTACTCGACTCGACCTTTGGACTTTGACGCTCGTGACTTCGACCTTGAGTGCTGTTGGCAGAGGACCTCGCACCGTTTCCGGGTTTATTCTGAAAGCCTTAAGGTCGATTTTCGCCGAGCGTCTAAGAAGATTCTCGAAATTACCAGAACAATTCGTCTATTTCCGTTTTCTAGTGGATCGTACTTACCTCAGTCTCTCATAGATGTCTCTGCGATCGACACAAGTTGCCCGCCGGAGACGTTGATTCTTGACGGCTCCTAAAGCTTCGGCTGTATTACCACAGATGTCGCTGTTAACAACTTTTGTTTTAAAGAATTTTAGAATTTTCTTTATGCACCAAAATTCAACCGTTACAGTTGTATGGGAACGAGATAGCCAAAATAATACTAAAAATAATGAAACCTTTCTCTTCGCTTTCTCATCTTTTTAATGCACGCGCCTGATTTAGCAACACGCCTGCCTATAACAGCACAGTGCTGTTTGAACATGAAGAGCCCAAATCAATGCCTAGCACTAAGCATGTAACCCAGAGTTATAAAATGATTTATCTCTTTTCCCTGTAATAATTTTTCTGGAAAAATTGTCCTTAAGCCATAACACAGAAATGTTTGCACATTGCCACTTAACAGTAAAATACTTAAGTAGCTAGCAAGGGTGTGGTACTTCCCCAAGTAGACTCTGCAAAGAGCACTGCCTACCAGTACAAAATCGTCTGTCGTTACGTGACAATAACATTTTTGCTGCTTATTCACACTTAGGCCACTAGGAGCGAATGTGTTTTCTATACATAATCTATCCAAAGAGTTTAATAGCTTAATCAAATGCGATTTCTTAAACAAAATCAAATCGATTTCTTAAACAATACCGTAATGAAGGTAGTATTGACTGTTGACAGCTGAATGATAATCAAATAAGCATTAACAATAACCTTTTTCATATCATGTTTGTGTTCACTACAGATTATACAAGCAAGAAGTAATGACGATTCGTCAGTTATTAGTAGTTCCTAATCATGAAGCTGCTTCTGGTGGTCGCTACTTTCATAGCAAGTCAGTAGTATATTAAACGATTTTTAGAAATCTATGGTGTCTTTCCTGCACAAAATTACGATAATATTTCTTTTCAATTTAATTAAAAATATTTTTGTCAATATTTTTGCTAGGATTATTAACATTATCTGCTCGCCCAACACTAAAATGTTAAAATTTATTCATATAATTACCAAATCTTACAATAAAATGACAGGAAATTAAAATACATTATTACAATACATTATACTGCGTATGAAACTAAATTTGTGAATTTTGAGCACTTAGTCTTGGCTGTTCTGGAGTCCTTACAACGATGATAAGTCAACTGGCGATACATTGAAGTGATGAGGTATCTCTATGACGCCGTTACAATGGCGATTCAAGGTCGAAATTAAAACATAAAATTGCACCGAAATATCGGAACAAGCTTTATTACAGTCCACGCCAAATTAACTTATTAGGTAATTAACAATGCAAGAGTCTAAAGTAACTGTTTGGAAAACTGCGATCTTTAAAGTTATGTTCAGTGTATTTCAAAAACTCCAGAAATAATAAATTGTGCTTCCTTATAATTATGTAACATGAAAAAATTACTTGTTTCAGTGTGCTCTTGCGATGTATTCCCATCCATCCCTGGGAATAATAGCTTCAATTCGGCAAGGACGAGCCGTGGCGCTCGGATACCGAATAGACAAGGAGTGCTACTACAATTGGTTGATGACAACGCGCCTACAAATAAAAGTGTCAGTTCGTTTTGGAATTGGTTTGATTGGGACAGAAATAAAAATGAATATTGGCTTTATACTAGGTAATTTTCACAAGTACAAGTTAACTGCTGATCTTTTCTCAGATTTGGAATATCCTGTTCCATAGTTGACGTTCCAAGGACCTGGACAAATATTGATGTTCTTTGTCGTTTAGTGATGTAGGTACATGGGTTACTCTCAATTTACGGCGGCTTGACCGGCAGTTCTTGTTATTCACTGTATCCACGCAACTTTACAGAGAGTGTCGTTCAACTTGACCACAGAAACCTCACATTGTTTCATGCAATTCACCTGCATTTGCCCGAGGTCCACTCAAAAACCACTATACCACAACTGAAAAGTTCTGACAATATGTACGTTTACTTCATTGTCATTGCTTGCTAATTATTTGGGACATATCAACCACCTCAATCCTGTATCGGATCACCGCGTCACAAATTTTGTCTCGCAAATACACATCTAATATAGCTCTCTCTATTTCACGCTGAGGGTCTTAGAAATGAACAAGTTTTATAGTGAATACCTACTTCTCGGCATCATACATCATAATATGAAGAACATACTGATTAAGTACTATCCTCTTGAGGTATTATATAAATCCGTGCCATCTGCTAAGCTAAACAGCATAGTGTATCTCTCTACTTAGTCTGTGAACAGCATCTGTATAAGTCTGGCAGCGACACCAATATCAGGACAATGTCGTCCGAGAATATGATGTAATGACATTGACGTAGTAGACTTTAGAAAATAGGGTTATAATAGAGTTTTAAAGTGTCTGTTAAACAAAACGGCCGACGGAATGTGTTCGGGAGTATTGGGGCCTTATTTTTAAAGAGATTAGACGGCCAATTTTTAGATATGGGGTCCAGAAGATACATTACTTACAACACGTAAGGTGAAGGGAGGTATATTGGTGATTTAGGTAAGTAGGTGATATGTTTTAAACGGAATACCACACAGTTCCCTATGCAAGGAAATTTCAAGAGATAGCACTATCGAGTTGGTATGAGTGTGAGAAGAGGCGATAGCGCTGTCTATTGAAATTTCCTGGCATAGGGAACTGTGTGGTATTCCGTTTAAAATATATCACCTACTTACCTAAATCACCAATATACCTCCCTTCACCTTATATTCTGATAACTGATGTTCACGGCCGTTTTGTTTAACAGACGCTTTAAAGACGCTTAACAGACGCTTTTAAGTTAGCGGGTAAGCATGTGTTCTTAGTACGTACTCTACTCAATCGTCCACATTTCATCCATCAGAAAATATGTGAGGTCTGGCGGTCCTTTTCAAAAATAGATGTTCCAAGTTCAAATTTCTGTTTCAAAATGCAGTCAGATCTGTTCAGTTTATCCTACGATTATTTGAATTGTATGATTATTTATTTATTTAATTTCTTATTGTAGGAAAAATCCTCAAAAGCACCAACTTTTAATTTACCATGACTTCGCCTCTATCACAAGGTCAAACTATCACCGCAGCAGACCAATTAACGTGATCGTTCACGGTTGGACTCACAATGGTGATTCTGAATTTAACCCGGTTATTAGGGATGCATTCCTTGCAGTTGAAGACGCTAACGTGATTGTCCTTGATTGGAGTAATGGGCCAACGGGTTATACTCCGTATCAGTTTGGGCAATTCCAAAGATTGGCGAATATTTGGGTAACTTCCTCATCTGGCTCATTCAAACTACTGGTGGCGATTGGAATAAAGTTCACTTGGTCGGATACAGCTTGGGCGCCCATGTCATTGGCAGCGCTGGACGCACTGCTGGCGGCCGCATAGCGAGAGTTACTGGTATTTTATTTTAATTTTATTTGTAACTAATAATGACACAAGGGAACAAGAAGTTGATCACTAAAACAGTGTTTTTTGGCTATATCATTATTAGCCAAATAAAAAAAAACTGTTTTAAAAATATTAGGATTGTAGCTGTACGTACGTTATGTATGGCTACAATCCCAATTTCGCTTAAAATTCAGTTAAAACCATGGAATTAGTAAGTACTACGTACACTTACAAATTCCATGGTTAAAACATAGTAAATCAGTTAAAATAATATAAAAACCAAAAATAATAACAATTAAAATGTCAAGTTATTATGTCACAGAATAATAAATAATAAATTAGTCATTAAATAGGATTGAAGATCAATTAGCATAAATTTCACAAAAGTATTTTAAATGTGTGTCAACCTGTTCCTATTTTTCACAAAATGTATCACATTCTGGGCATTGTTCACAAGGAACGGGTGATGCGACACATTGAGCTATGGTCTTTCGACTTGGTATGGCTGCGTTTAATGACAAAGAGGTCATGCTTACGTTTCGCCCGGCGAAAATATATTTTTACTAGATGTCCGCCCCGGCTTCGCCCGTGGTACATTATATATATATTTTACATTTTTTTTTTAACTTTTATAGGTTTACACTTGACCGCCATCTCGCCTGATGTTAAACGACAATGCGGTCTATGATGGAGCATGTTTACCTAAAAAAATACCGATTCACTCTCGATTTGAAGACACAAAGATTGTAATCATCGGGGAAAACCCACTCAGGCAACGTATTCCACAGCCTAGACGTTCTTATCACAAAATTAGAGTCAAATCTCTTCGTTCGTGTCTTTGGAACATCAACCATGAAACGATATCGCTTTTTCGAGCTACGAGCATTCCGATAAAAAAAAGGGCAAGGTGGTATCAGATCATGGAAATATTTATGTAATCATCATTATATGGCACTCATCGGGATCCCGTACATATCCAGTCATTCCTGATAATATCGCTTTCAAACAAAAAAACCTCTTCAGCTACCTGCTACCCCACCTATCGGAAATTGGTCGTACAAACTCAGATTTAGAAACAAATTTGATTAGCAAAGGTTTATATTCAATGACGCAATCTTGGAGATTGGCGAAATTACGGTGACATTACCGAATGGAAGCCAAAATAAAAATTTGAAGTTGAAGTTGACGTAATCTTAGACAAATGCTGTCATGTCAAAGCACGCTACGAAAACTGTCAAAAAAGGAATATTTTTCCCCGTTTTTGTTACATTCTTGATTCATGCTCCGCTTCTATTGATAGTAGCGTTATGTTCTATAACCTATAGCCTTCCTCGATAAATGGACTATCTAATAGAAAAAGAATCTTTCAATTCGGACCAGTACTTCCCGAGATCCTAGCGTTCAAACAAACAGACAAACTCTTCAGCTTTATAAGATTAGTATAGATTGTACTATGCTCACCTTTCACCAATAAAGTCAATCAAATCAAATTATTGCGACCCGATATCCGTGGTTGCGATAGGTCTAATAACGGTTTTATAAAGTTTCACTTGCATTAGCCTCTTCTAGGTCGCTGTTAGTATTTGAACTGCTTTATTCGTACCAAAACTTTGCAGACACTCATTTGGTCTTTTTCCTGATAATGTTGGCACAGAAAGCGATGAACAAGAAGAGACGTTTCAATATGATGATCGAATATAGATAATATACCAAGGATAGAATCCAGCTATGATTAAATATTTTTATTGGTTTCTCAAAAAAAGAAATACAACGTCATCTTGAAAGCAAAAGAAAAGACAACTTAAAATGCTATATTTTTAAGATTCAAATACCTACGCTATAATAGCTAGTATAATAGTGGACAATTTAAAATGATGTGAATGGCATTATGATAAAACAAAATACACTTTTGTTTCATTTTCTACTTCTTCTTCAGTCCGTTTTCGTCCACTGCTGAGCATAGGTCTCTCTTTGTGTACGCCACTTGTCTCGATCTCGATCTTTTACTAGTCTCATCCATGCATGACCCTCGACTGTTCGAATGTTCTTGACCCCCATCTAGCCGTTGGGCGCCCAACACTTCTCTTTCTCTCCATCGGCCACGAATCTGTAACCGCTTGAGTCCATCTGTAAAATTTAAACCTGTTACAACAAATGCACTTAAATGTTCTAGTAATAAGGGCAATGAAATGTGGCAATTTCAACCTGAAACAAGTAAAGTTTTGTCAGTTGTATAAATAAGTTATAATAAGTTTGAAATTTGTTCCCATGTGTTATGAGTACTTTTAAATGTTTGATTTCTTAACAAATTCGTCACAGTAGCTTTCTATTAAATTTAGACAAGCTGGTCTAATATTAAGTCAGATTTTCACACTGCAAATGCATCACCACTATGTACCACACCCAAAATGACCAAATCGCATAATACCATTTTAACCATTTTAATAATGTCTTTTCTTCTCACAGGTCTTGATCCTGCATCTGGCTATTTTTCAGTTAGTGTATAATATTGTTCTAAGCCTGGACAAAAAGAAAAATACAGTTGTAATTTTTTTTGATATGTCAAAGGCGTTTGATTTTGTACCACACAAATTACTTCTTGATAAATTGGAAAATTACGGTATACGGGGGCCAGCTCTAAACTGGATTAAATCATATCTATCGGATAGAGAACAATGTGTAGAAATCATGAAATTGTCAGAAAAAAATGAAATTTGTCAAGCACGATCCACATTTAAAACAAATGCCTGTGGAGTCCCACAGGGTAGTATCATAGGACCTATAATGTTTATATCACTCATAAATGACCTACCTGACATTACCAATTACAAATGTACCTTATTTGCGGATGATATATCTATTTTATTGACATGTGACAAAAATGATCCCACATTTAATGATAATATAAATAAAACGATTGAATTAACCCTTGAATGGTTAGGTAATAACAATCTTAATGCTAATTTGACAAAAACAAGCTATACTCAATTTCAAACAAGAGGCACTAAAACTGTACAAAGACAATTGACATATGATGGTACTACTTTAAAGGAGAGAAATATAAAAAATTTTTAGGTATTGTTTTGGATAAATATTTGGACTGGAATGAGCAGATAGGACAGGTGTGCTCCAGAATAAACAAATTTGTACTAGTTCTAAATAGACTTCGTAAAAGTTCATCACGACGGACTGTATTGCTCGCATACCATGGTTATGTAAGCTCTGTACTGCGATATGGGTTGCTGGTTTGGGGAAACTCTACACACATTCATAAAGTCTTCATATCACAAAAGAAGTGCATCCGTGCTATAGTTGGTGTTCGGCCACATGTATCTTGTAGACCATATTTCAAAAAACTGAATGTTTTGACTTTAACTAGCATGTACATTCTAGAAGTAGCTCTGTTTGTACGCAAGCATCCAAAACTTTTTAAAATTGCTAATGATAGGCTCCCAAGAAGGACAAAATACAGTAAAAGGTTACTTTACGAAGGGCCACCAAGGCTAACACTATTTCAAAAAAATTGTTATGGTATGTGCATCACTATTTACAACAAACTGCCTGTAGAAATAAAAGACCTACCTTTGTAATGTTCCGTAGAAAACTAAAGATGTGGCTGGTTGAAAAATGTTTTTACAGCCTAAATGAATTTATAAAAAACTGAAAATAAGAGATGACATAAGCTACTAAAGAACATGAAATGTATAGTATATAGTATTATAACCTTTGTATTGACATTATAAAATTTGATTACTATTTTTTTAACTCAAGCCATTTGACTCCCCTGTGACTCAGTGATATAAAAGCTATGGAAATGTATTAATTTTGTATTAATGTTAAAAAATATTTCTTTCTTTGTTACCTATGGAACTTTTTTATTAGACATATAATTTTATATCAGACATATTTATAATTTATTCTACAACAACATTTATGATATAAGTCCATAAGCATGCCATTTGTATTAATTTTGTAAAAATAATTAACCTCAAACCATTTTGACTTGACATTGACTTGCAGGTGACGCAATGTTAAAAAGGCTATCGAAAATGTTTTATTTGATTATGTTGTATGATACATTTAAAAAAATTTTTTTATTACCTATGTATAATTTTTCAACTGACATATATTAATTCCATATGCCAGAGATCTTGGCAAAATAGAATGATCGCTTAGTTAAATTTTATAAACATCTTAATATTGGACTCTATTTTATATGGAATAAATTTCATTTCATTTCATTTGCAGGTCCTGGTTGGATTGGCAACATCAATGCTTTAAACAAAAAAAGTGGCAGGCATGTGGAAATAATTCACACAAATTGTGAAGTTTTAGGCTATTGCAAGGCCATGGGTCATGCAGACTTCTACATAAACGGTGGCAAAAACCCTCAACCAAATTGCTGGTTGAGCGTTTGCTCTCACCACCGCTCTACTCAACTATTTGCCGCTTCATTGTACTACAACCACTTTGTCGGTCGACAGTGCCGCAATTTAAACGAAGCTACTAGTAAGGTGCCTATTTGTACTGGCAAAGCACTGAAAATGGGTAACACGAATTATAAAAAACGTGGGTATGTATTTGCTTAACAATTTAATTGCAGCTATGTATTAATTATATTATCCTATATTATAAAGGTCAATATTTGTTGCTCAATCACGTCGTAACGTCTGAACGGATCGAAACAAAGATTATGGTCTGAAAGAAGACATAGGCTACTTTTATCCCGGAAAACAATGGGCACGAGAACTGCGCGAGTAAAACCACGAGGCACTGCTAGTAATATATATTTGTGGGCATTCCAAAATAATTCAACTTGTATTGTTGGAACCAGACAGTTCCTATATTTATTTTTTGACAATGCTAGGTTCGCACCGTATGCACCAGATCGTCATCTCACCTGATGTTATTATACTAGGCGACGATGCGCTATACGATTGGACGTGTCTATTTATTTATTTTGTAGTGGTAGGACTCTTGGCAGAGTCCGCCTGGGGAAGTACCACACCTTTGCCAGTTGTTCTACCGCCAAGCAGTAATGTGCAAGCATTGCTGTGTTCTGGTTTGAAGGGCAATGTTTCCAGAGAAATTACAGGGCTTAGAGATATAAGATCTTAGAACTCTGGGTGACGAGCGCAGTGCAGTGCTAGGTAATGATTTGGACTCTTCATGTTCCAATAGCTGCGTGTCACTGTGCTGTTATGTGTCAGGCATGTTGCTTACCATCAGGCACATGTCCTGATCGTCTCGTCACTCTTTATTAAAAAAAAAAAAAAAAAATTATAACAAACCGATTAGCGATTACTCTCGATTTGAAGATTTCAAAATTTAAACTATTGGGGACTTAAAACTCTCTCAGGCGACGTATTTCACAGCCTAGATAGTCTAGGTCTAGACGTGATTATTACGAAAATGGTGTTCCTCAAACCTCCTGGTTCGAGTATTTGAAACGTCAACCATGAAACGATGTCGCTTTTTAGACTACGAGCAGTACTATGAAAGACGGGCAAGATGATATTAGATCATGCAGATCAGTACCACACTCTTTGAAATGTAGATAAATGTTGCGATGTTCAAGATTTTAAAATCTTTTCGGACAAGAATGTTGTAAGAACATTTTCGCACGTCTCTCAATCGATTTCCGAGCCTCCAGCTAGTACTTACCCGGCACATCCCAAAGGTGAGAACAATACTACATACAAGAGCGAAGCTGTACTTGATATAAATGAACAACTACTTCTGACTATAATCTAAATAATAGTGTTTTGAATTTCAGCCCGATCCGTTCAAACGTGATTGAGCAAAAAATATCGAAAAATTCTTATGTAGAGTAATATTAAAATATGTATTTAAAGTAATTAGTTTCATATAAGAATCAATCAGTTATTACCAAATGTAACAAGAACAAAATTGAAAATTTTGACTAACCCCCGACTACCTAAGATTTGTTATCTGTACAACATTCTACTAGTCAAGCCCTTTCATTTGATACCCATATTAAGGGAGTTGTGAAAAAAGAAATGTAATTCACCATTTTGTGGTATCGGCCATCTTGGATTTAAAATTTGACATAGTGCAAAGTATTCTACTAATTAAGCCCTTTCGTTTGATACCCATATTGAGGTCGTAGTGAAAAAAATATATAATTCGCCATTTTGTAGTGGCGGCCATCTTGGATTTGAAATTTGTAATAGCGTATAGTACTCTACTAGTTAAGCCCTTTCATTTGATACCCATATTGAGGTAGGTTGTGAAGAAATATTTTATCCGCCATTTTGTGGAGGCGGCCATTTTGAATCGATATTACCCAAACATAGCTAAGAACACACGCACGGTAATTAACTTTCAAATAAAAAAAACCGCATCGAAATCGACCCATCCGTTTGAGCTCTACGGTGCCACAGACAGACACACACACAGACAGACAGACAGACAGACAGACATCGACGTCAAACTTATAACACCCCTTTTTTTGGTCGGGGGTTAAAAAAAATAAAGGAATAACGTTGGAAATAGAGGTAAAGTATTGTTTTTTATTCAATTTACTTCTTAACTAATGGTGACTCCACAAGGCGTTAATTTGTGGCCAAAATGAGGATTACCCATCTGGGATGGAGATCCTCCCTGAAAGATGTAAATTATCATCTTTTGTGATCTCAGACAAACTACGAGTAAATTTGTGATAAATGTTGAAATAATATGTTAATTTAGTTGTCCAATTACCCACGGCAACCTTCAGAAATTTAATAATAGCCAGGTTTATTTTGTATATTCTCAGAACATGGTTAAGTCAAGAATGTCCAACACTATCAAATGCTTTTTTGTACTCAATGTATAATTAGGGTAAATTTCAACCAGTAATTGTGTGATACCCAAAATCCCCTACGTAGAGGTTCCCGAGCGTCGCACCCAACAGTCATATTACTAAAACTTACAGTAATGTACAATTATATTCATTTTGATAGGATAAATAAAAAATAATAACACCTGATTCCTGATGGAGGTATCAAAATGATAATGTTTTTTTCTAATTTCAGAAAAGGTCTCTACGCCGTGTCTACCACAGGTACTTGGCCGTTTTGATATATCTCATCCAAGCAAGATCTAATAATCTTATTAATTATAAACACTATCTCCTAAAAAAATGCATACCTATAAATATCTAGGCTAAATATAGGCTAAAGATGCATATAAATATGTAAATGGGCAAGTCATATTTGTCGCAGAACCGATGGCCGTTGGGGTAGATAAGATCTGGAGTGGATACCACGAATCGGCAGACGTAGTGCAGGACACCCTGAGACTAGATGATGTAACGATTTACGAAAGGCAGCTGGTGGTGGTTGTAAACGTAAAGCCGAGGATCGGGCTGAGTGGCGTATTTTATTGGAGAGGCATATGTCCAGCACTGGATGAATGTGGGTTAAATATGATGATGATGATATAAATATCGTATCGAATAATTAATAAATTGCAGCATGTATGTTGTTGACTTAAACTTTGCACTATACAAATGTAAAATCATCATATTTTGTAAATTTTATCACTTCAAACTATGTACTTACGTCCCACAACTTTACTATCAATGCACCTATGGTGGAGGCTCTTCTGAGCAGTGAGGAGACGACTTAGAAAATAGTAAATGACGGTGCCGAGTCCGTTACTATTGTAGTCCCAACAAGGTAGTGTTCGGTTCAATGGACGAAATAGGACTAAAGAGTACTAGATTTATGTTGGAAATGTTCCCTACTTCCCCCTATTTTCCTTCTCTTCTCCTAATCCCAAATGTTTGCTAAAAAAAGGTACCAAAATGACAAAGATCACAGACACCGGGTGTCTATGATACAGCAAATTTTTAAACAAACTAATGATGTCCCACATCTAGGTCTAATCTAGAAAATGAGGTTATTTACTTACTACAAACAATCACTTCATCCTTTAGTAATAAGTAATATCTATGTATGTTAAGGTTAGGCTTTGGCAAATAAAAATGTAAGCTCCATTTCAAGACGTTTCTTTTTATAACTGTACCTATACCTGTGAGGTATAATAATAACTAGCACACGTATTTACTATCGAAATTACTCTCAAAGTTTACTTTGAGTGGTAGCTTTAGCTTCAATTAATGATATGTTCGTAACTACTCAGCAGGTAGCTTTATATAGATATACTATTTTCGTACAAAAAATTAAACCGACTTCAAAAACACAAATAGGCACTCAAAATCGAAAAATAAATTAATATCATTATCACAAGTGCTACTCACTCATCTATTTGAAGTCGGTGCCAGTCAGGCCAAAAATACTATGTAGTGGTAGGTAGGCATATCCAGTACTTGTTAGACTTGGCTAAGCACCGACTTCAAATAGATGAGTGAGTAGCATTAAATTTGTAATAATGATATTAAATTATTATTCTATTTTGAGTCCCTATTTGTGGTTTTGAAGTCAGTTTAATTTTTTGTACGAAAATAATTTATTTAACCCTTTTTAACCCCCGACCAAGAAAAGGGGTGTTATAAGTTTGACGTCGATGTTTTTTTTTTTTTAACTATAATAGGTTCTCACTTGACCACCATCTTGCCTGATGTTAAGCGATGTCTGTCTAGAATCTGTCTGTCTGTGTGTGTGTCTGTCTGTGGCACCGTAGAGCTCAAACGGATGGGCCGATTTCGATGCGGTTTTTTTTTATTTGAAGGTTAATATCCGTGCGGGTGTTCTTAGCTGTGTTTGGTTAATATCGATTCAAAATGGCCGCGTCCACAAAATGGCGGACAAAATATTTCTTCACAACCTACCTCAATATGGGTGTCAAATGAAAGGGCTTGACTAGTAAAATACTATACACTGTAACAAATTTCAAATCCAAGATGGCCGCCACCACAAAATGGCGCATAATTTTATTTTTTTCACTACTACCTCGATATTTTTTTTTTAAATAAAGAGTGACGAGACGACCAGGACATGTGTCTGATGGTAAGCAACATGCCTGACACATAACAGCACAGTGACACGCAGCTATTGGAACATAAAGAGTCCAAATCATTACCTAGCACTGAACTGCGCTCGTCACCCAGAGATCTAAGATCTTATATCTCTAAGCCCTGCAATTTCTCTGGAAACATTGCCCTTCAAACCGGAACACAGTAATGTTTGCACATTACTGCTTGGCGGTAGAATAACTGGCAAAGCTGTGGTACTTCCCCAGGCGAACTCTGCCAAGAGTCCTACCACTACATATGAGTATCAAACGAAAGGGTTTAACTAGTAGAATACTTTGCACTTTGGTGAGAGCCATGTCCACATGCTCTTAATGTTCTTTTTAAATTGGCTGTTCACTATGAATAAGTTGTTCTCCCAACAGAATTCCAGAAGAGTTTCACCTCTTTTATCTCTCTTTCCATAACAATGTTTCCCTAAAATACGTTCTTCACCAGGCATGCGTAGACCAACACGCGCATTAAAATCGCCTAATATTATCAGGCATTTATAACTTTTTATCATTATTTCTTGCAAATGTTGATAGAATGTTGCGATTTCATAGTCACTTGCGTCGGAGATCGGAGCATGTACTTGAATGATAGATATTTTTATATTTTCAAAATGTAAGTTCAAAACACATATTCGTTCGGAAACTCCAATGAAGCTTTCTATGTTCCGTTTGGATTTCTTTTTTTTAACTTTTATAGGTTATTAGAAAGCCAACTCCATATTTACCCTTTGTTTCACCAAAATAGCAGAACAGGTGATTAGCATCTTCTATAATATTATATCCGTCTCTTCTTATTTCTGATAGGCCTATAATGTCGTACTTTACTTTGGATATTGCTTCTTTAAACTCTACCAACCTTTCATTTGATAAAAGAGATCTTGTGTTATAGGTACAAATCTAGAGTGGTTGGAGTGGAGGGTTGTGGTCTTTGACCCCCGCGGAGACCAGCCGTGGTGGGGGAAATTTGTGAGAGGTCGCCACCTGTCACTTTGTATTTGTGTTTTGTGGCGCTTCATCATTTAAGATACAGTCTCTTATAGGAAGTGTGGAAGAAGAATTAGTAGACGCAAGTGGTGGCCGACATTTTGTAGCTGAGTCTTGGTCTTGATTTCTTAACATGTAGTGATATATTTGAGAATGTTGCAGCTTCAATGATTTTTCTTATTATTTCCTCAACTCTTGATTTTTCCTTACTATTTTCAGGAGATTCAGATAAATGTCTTTTGTAAGAGCTTCAGTTGTGTTTGGTAGTATTTTCCTGCTGTTGTAGATTTTCAGGAATCACTACCAGTTTGTCGTATTTAATCCTGCATTTCGATGACAAGATTTTTGCGTTTTTCTAATACTTCAGGTGGGAAATCTTCTTTAATATAATAAGGCGAGTCTTTTAATTTTTTTTTTATTTTGTAGGAGATGGATTTTCATGCCCAGAGTCGTCAGCGTTATAATTGTGGGTCTAATTTTATTTCCATCTTGTTTTCTTCCCAAACGTCTCACCTGTTCTATATTTTCTGTAGTGAAATTTATTTTCATGTATTGGTTTATTATTTGAAATATTGCTATTTGGAGATCAAGTAGCTTCTTTCATTTTCCTCTATTCCAAAAAAGATTAGATTTCTTTTTCTGGGATTTTTCTGAAGTTCTTGTATGCGTCGTCCCTGTTCTGTTATGGTTTTTCTAGTGTGTTGTATTTTCTTCGAGATATGCAAATTTTGTGTCAATATTATTATTTATAATTTGTGGTATACTTTGTTTCATGTCACGTATCTCCTTTATCTGCTCATCAAATTTACTTTGAAAGATTCGCATCATGGCTGTTAGTTCTTCCATATTTTCGTGGATTATTTTTGGTTATTAGTATATTTATTACCGCAGGCGATAAATAAATTTGTGTATGCGCTTTCTTGCGGGCGGTAGTGGTACTACAGCAACATCAGAATAATGTTTCTATTGTGATTACTGATTGGATCTCAAGTTATGGTTCGTGTAGTAGTTTATGTAAAGAAAACACTGTCAGCGCCCTCTTATGTGTATTAGCGGAACAACTTACTGCCAGTTTCTAGGGTTCTTCGATAAATATATTTTGTATAGTTCAACAAAATTCCGTTGGATGGCATTACTTTGTGTATTTTCTGAGTATTTAGGTATATTTAAACTTTGTGTTTCACTTAAAATTTGTCTAATTTAACAAATTATTCGCTTATTTTGTGCGTTTCGTTCCAAAACCGTGTTGTAGTTGAGATTTTTTAGTTATTCATGGTCGCAACTGATATTTTTAAGCGTATATGTTGTCACTTTTGTTTTGTTGTTTTTAACACTATTTCTTGTTTTAAAACTCAATTTTTAACACTGCACATACGTTTTTGGTATTTTTTATTACTATTTCACTGTTTTAGCACTGATTTTACACTGTAAGTAATTATTACATTTATTTAGTACAGGAGTCGATATAAACAGATTGACGTATATCATTAATAAATACCTACATTGAGCATATACCTTCTTGAGCATATCGATATTAAAATCTCCGCACATTACAATCGCCTTACACTTACTCGTGATGCAACACAACGCTTCTTCCAGAACAGCTAAAACCTATCTGTGTCACCACTAGGTGGTTTGTAAACACATAAGACAATATATGTGTCCAACTCTACACATGCGAGTTCACAATTACATTCCTCAGTAATTTTTTCAATGTTTAGGAGAAAACATATTAGCATGATAAGTAGCAGCATAAACAACCAATTAAATGTGCCCATTGCTGAGCGTCAGGGGCCTTCTCTCGCAAGGAGAGAGTCAAGGCTATAATCCACCACGCTGGCCCAGTGTCGGTTGGTGGATGACATTTGACTTAGAACTTAGATTCTAGGTAAATTTCGGTTTCCTCTCGATATTTCCTTCAGCGTTTTAATTACCGGCATTACGAACATGACTCTGAAAAGATAGTGGTGCGCGTGGTTTTGAACCCTGGGTCTCCGGATCGACAGTCGCCGTTTTCCCGACTAGGTCAGCTGTAACTTACAAGACCAGCCGTAACTTATTAGAAAACGTATTATTTAAATCCAAATACTGTTTAAAATATAAAGGTAGTGTTCAACAAGCTTCGGTGACCGAAACAGACCGTTGTTAGGGTTTCGTACCCAAAGGGTAAAAACGGGACCCTATTACTGAAACTTCGCTGTCCGTCCGTCCGTCTGTCACCAACCAGGCTGTATCTCAAGAACGGTAATTGCTAGACAGTTGCAAATTTCACAAACGATGTATTTCTTCTATTCTATTGCCGCTTTAACAAAAAATACTACAACTAAAATAAAAAAAACTTGAGAGGTGTCAAGGGACACCCGGATGGAACGAAGTTCCTTTCGATTAATTAGTGAAGGAATTATTATTATTTTTTATTATTTATTATTTACAAAAAACCTGTATACACTCAACAAAAATAATTGTCGCGACACCACACTGTTCAATGCGAAATAGAAATGAAAATATCTGGCTTGCTTTCTATAAGAGAGAGAGACAGACAGGGAAACATGCGACGCCGCACAGCTTACAATAGCAAAAAGTGTCGTGACAACTTTTCGTAAAAAAAAATTCCGTCTAGCCCCCTTTCACAACGCGCGATAAGGAACTTCGTTCCAATATTTAAGAGGGGCTTATTTCCATACATTCATTTGTCCATACATTGATTTTTTTACCGTTTCTTGCTCGATACTAATAACGTACCCTGTCACAGGTAGACGCTTTAACTATTCACATAATATTTAGTTTTATGTTCTCTTTAAATGTAATTAATTAAAATAAATTATTAAGGGGGCTCCCATACAATAAAAGCCCCTTATTTGCTAATGGTTTGGAACCCTTCGCGCGTGAGTCCCACTTGCATTTGCCCGGTTTATTTTTTTCTAATATTTTGTAAAATCCTATCTATCCTTTCTTAATGTTGTATAAATATGTCAATGTTTAAATTTTTGATGCTTAATTACGTTGGAACGGTTGAATGTATCGAGTTAAAATTTTAAACTCATTCTTGGCTTAGCTTAAGTAACACATTGGATAATTAATATACATAAGCAATGTTTAGCCTTTGTGTTCTTCCAGATTATAATCTAATTGTATTTCAAATTTGAATTCGATCACTTGATATGTTCCTCCATGATTAAGTTACAAAGCTCCAAACATTGACATTTATAATATTTACAGGACAACGTTGGAACGGCTGAACATATTTGGAAGGAATTCGAAACACACGTAGTTTATACTCAGAAATAGCAAATTACTTATAGGTTACTATGACGTCGGAAAGACTAAGCAAATTTGGTAGAAAATTGAAACATGGATAACTTATAGTCTGAAATACCACATATATGTACTATCTACCAACCCGAAAAGAAGCCTGGGCCCTAAGGAAACAAATATTAACAATCACGTCAAAACGGCACAACGAATTGCTTTGACATACGAAACACAGATAGCTAAGAGTCTAAAATTTCACATGGGCTAATAAGTCTATATTTTTATTTAACTCCATATTAATATAAGTATATGTATATTTTCATAAGGAACTTGGATTAAGTGGTTTGCGAAGCGGATTTAACTCATTCCCTAACTAACTTGCTTCTAATACTGAATTTAACCCCATTGTAAAAGTTGCTCATGCTGACGTGATAGTAAGGTAAAATATATGTACCCGTTTTGGCGTAGATAATGCAGGTGCTTTGCGTTCACAATCAAAATAACAAGCAACATTATATTCTCATTACTTGACTTATAGACTTGGCTTAGATTTACGGGTTCAACTTGCTTGAGTAACATTAAAACTCAAAATTTTAATCGTTTTGATTCCACACAGGCTTCAATCAAAGGGTAAAATACAGCTTGCGGGTAAAAAGAGATAAGTAGGTATCAGGTCATGCACATCAGCTTGAGACTTTTCATAATGTATCCTGTAAAAATCCTACAAACTGAACACTTGCGGCTATGTTCGATAATCCGAAATATTACTAAGTACGTTTGATTTTGTTTAAAAAAAGAAAAATAAAGATGATAAAATTAAATAATATTTTGTGTGGAAAAACTAATTCACTCGGTTTTTCAATGACTACTTATCCAAATATATTGACGTACGATACTTACAACTAAAGTATACGTCAGTAACATCTGCTTACGCGAAAGAAGTAGCGGGTAACTTAGGACATTTTGAATGGGCTCGTAATGGCTTAGTACCTACTAAGTAACTCTGCCTGCGAAGCCAAGGGTCGTGGGTTCGATTCTCATCCAGTGCAAATATTTGTATGATGAATTCAAATATTCGCACTGAGTCTGGGTATTTCTATACATAACAAGTATATATTTACATCTATATAAGTATTATATCAGCTATCTGGCTGCCATAGTACAAGCTTTGCTTAGTTTGGGATCAGATGATGTTGTGTGTGAATTGTACACCAATATTTATATTTTTAGCTTTTGTTTCAGACGTTATGTCTATGTAAAAAATTATAACATCATTGTATTTTGTACTTTTTAATCTACACTGCATATAAAATTTTCAAAATAATAAAACCATTTTTTCATTGTTATTTGTCTTTTGTTTGAAGTTAATAGCGTTGCATAATAGGTAGTTAATCGAAATATAATTTTTCAGAAAGTCATAATCTTGACTGTTTATGTTAATCGAATTGATGAGTACCTGCGACAGAATCTAGATATACACCTACCAGTGACCTAAATATGAAAATGTACTGAAAACGTTATCGGTATATGATGCTAGCAAATAAATAAAATTGGACAGCATTTTCACATCAAAACTGATATTGATAATTAATACTGCAATTAATGAAAATTTTCCCTGCACTTTCGCATCTTCCGCTTGATGTAGCAACACGCCTGCTCATAACAGTACAGTGCTGTTTGAACATGAAGCGTCCAAATCAATGCCTAGCACTGAGCATGTCACCCAGAGTTATAAGATAATAAAATAATAAATATTGGTGGACAATTCAGACACAACACCATCTGATTCCCAAACTAAGCAAAGCTTGTACTATGGCAGGCAGATATCCATACTAATATTATAAATGCGAAAGTAACTCTGTCTGTCTGTCCGTCTTTACCGCCTAAACCAACCAACAGATTTTGATGAAATTTGATACATAGATAGAACAGATCCCGAGAAAGGACATAGGCTACTTTTTGTTCCGAAAAAAGGGTTGAAAGGGTTAAAATAAGGGATGAAAGTTTATACGGAAAACTTTGTCATTGTTGAAGAACTATGATACTTTACGTCTAGATATTTAACACGAAACCATAAAATGTATGTTTTAGCAGTTTTGTAGTTTCGAACTGTACCTACGGGGGTGGAATTGGGGTTTTCTTTTTTATTATTTATTCTTGGGTCAAATTTAGTAATTCAAATTTCACCCTCTTCCTGTCAACCGATTAAGCTGAAATTTTGTATACACTTTTGGTGACAATACAATTATGTTTATTCATTATCATTATAAATTCAAGATGGCCGCCGCTACAAAATGGCGGATAATTTATGTTTTATTAATCCCATCAATATGGGTATCAAATGAAAGGGCTCAACAAGCAGAATACAATATACTATAAAAATTGAAATCCAAGATGGCGGCCGCTACAAAATGGCGGATAACGTAGGTTTTATCAATCCCATCAACATGGGTATCAAATGAAAGGGTTCAACAAGCAGAATACAATATACTATAAAAAATTGAAACCCAAGATGGCGGCCGCTACACAATGGCGGATAACGTAGGTTTTATCAATCCCATCAATATGGGTATCAAATGAAAGTGCTCAACCAGTAGAATACAATGTATTACATAAAATTAAAATCCAAGATGGCGGCCTCTACACAATGGCGGATAACTTAGGTTTTATGAACCCCATCAACATGGGTATCAAATAAAAGGGCTTGACAAGAAGAATACAGTGCACTATACAACCTCAATACTTAAGATGGGCGCAGCCACTAAATGGCGTATCAGACTATCAGACAGAATTTTGATAGTCGACGAGATTTCCATGGTGTCTTATCAAATGTTATGCATGATGGACGCTCGATTAAGGCAAATTAAGAACTGTGAAAATGAGTTTTTTGGAGGAGTAAACGTATTACTTTTCGGTAATCTTTTACAACTGCCTCCTACAAAATGATCAGGAACACCTGTTTTCAATTCTAATATGAAATTATATATATGAAAGTAACTCTCTGTCCGTTACCGTCTAACGCCTAAGCCACTTAAAGAGTTTGTTACAATTTGGTGCACAGATAGACTAGACTTAGGAAAGAACAACGGCAACTTTTTATCACAGAAAAAGAGTTGAAAAGAGTGGAAATGAGGAGTAAAAGTGTGCACGGAAGGATCTTTGCACTCTTTGTATGCTATTTTAACCGACTTCAAAAAGGAGGAGGTTATCAATCCAGTTGTATTTCCAATTGTGAATCAATTTAGATGGTTATTTTTTTTTGTTGGTAGATTATAGTTCAGAGGTGGTCATATAAATTTTATCGAAATCAGTGGGGCGGTTTTTGAAATATGAACAACAAACTAAAATTTGCGTTCATGTAATCAAACGATATATCTACTAATAGACTCTAATAAAATTTGGTGGACCGTCCCAATATGATTTTAAATTAAAGTCTGTTTTTGATTTTTTTTTTTGAGATCATAGTTTTTTTGTAATTTGTCGTGTTAATTGTACATTTATTAAATATAAAACTTTGACTTAGACCGATTTTGATTACGAAACGTGAATTTGTATGCTAGTAGACATACGAGTAGGTACTGCCTCAATTACTTTAATAAATATGTGGCGCGGACGAAGTCGCGGGTAAAAGCTAGTCTAATATAATACATAATATGTATTATATTAGATTTGTATTGTTGTTGTATTTGTATTATTGTATTATATATATTATATAGTTGTAATCAAATCAAATCAAATCATTTATTTAGCTTGTGGTCCTGGGTTACAAATAGATGATACAAACATAGTAATAGGGATCTCCAGTTCCCGCTTTGTCAGCAGGTAAGCTGTTAATATTTTGCAGTTAAATAGTTGGGATACAATATTAAAATATATGAGTAATAATTTGACACCGAAATTAAATTCAGAATTAAGAAGGAAGTAACATAATTAAAAATACATTTACTCGCAAAACAGCAATAATAAAACTCATCAAACAATGTCATGTTGGGAAAACTAAATAGAGAAGTCAAGAAATTTTAGTAATATTGAATATTATTATCATAATTATATTATAAGTCATGTCAATTAGAATCTTAAAAACAATACATAATTTTATCCCTCACAGAGACATGTCAATTTTACGGCAACTTCATGTTCATGTTCATCAAATATTCCGGTCCGTCAAGAAATCATTCAGCGAATAGTATGCTTTAGATATTAAGAACTCATTGAGTCTGTTTTTTAAAACTTACATAGTCACTCCATTTACGGATTGATTGAGGAATTTTATTGTAGATAATAGGTGCCATACAAAACACACTTTTCAACATTAGAGTGGTATTTACCTTCCTTGTAAATTTAACATTGTTTTCCTTTCTGCTACCTTGTTCATATTTAGGAAAAAGTTGAGGGTTTTTTTTAACAAATAAAGCCACCTCACTAATGTAGACGCAGTGGGAAGATCAATAATTCCATTTGTATAAACTTATTTTTGCATGTTTGTCTACGTCGTAACTTACACATAGCTCTGATACACCTTTTTTGGGCTCTGAAAACTGTTAATTTATTTGTAGCGTTTCCCCCAGAATATCACTCCATATCTCAATATTGAGGCCACATGACCATGATACGCTGTCAGTAGAGTGTCCTTGTTTGCAATTTTACCTAGCTTGTACAGACAGAGCATGTGAAAATTGATTGATGCGTTTTGAGGTGTGTGCCACATGCTGGTCCCAATTCAATTTGCTATCCGAGTATAGACCTAAGAATTTTGTTGAATCAACTTCATCTATTTTGTGTCCATGATAGTTTATGTCAAGTTTATGACGATACACACAGCTTTACCTCTGTTTGAAATTTATTATTTTAGTCTTTTCTAAGTTAGCTTTCAATTCAATGTTTTTTTAAAAGTCAATTGTATTTGCCAATGATTCATTTATTTCTGTTTGCAACTTAATAATAACCTTTTTGTCACCTGTGTATAAGACAGTACTATCGTCTGCGAATAATGTTATGGGATGTGGTATCACGTTAGGAAGATCATTTATGTAAATAAAGAAGAAAGGTGGTCCTAAGTTACTACCTTGTGGGACACCTGAGTTTATTTTACTGAGTTCCGATGAGTATATTTTTTCAGTGAGGGAATCATAGCAAATTCCATTTATTTTAGTCATTTGATATCTATCACTGATATATGATCTAATTAAAGCATTTGCAACCCCTCTAACACCATAGGTTTGCAACTTGTTGAGAAGTATTTCATGATTAACCCGATCCAATGCCTTACTCATGTCCATGAAAAGGCCCACTGTTAATTTTCCCTTGTCCATATTATCAGTAACTCTTAATAGAAACTCATAAATAGCCATATTTACATCTTTATTTTTCCGGAACCCGTATTGACTCGACGAGTAGATACTTTGATTTTCGAAATATTCATTAAATTTTTGATATATCGCTTTTTCTATTACTTTAGATAAGATAGGTATAAGAGCTATGGGTCTATAATTTGATTATTTGTCTCGTTCTCCTTTTTTAAAAATAGGCTTTATAACTGATGTTTTGAGCTTCTCAGGGAATGTTCCCTTCTCAAAGCATAGATTAATAATATGAGTTATCACTGGTGCAATTATCAATTTTACGTACTTAACAACTTTTGTGGTTATCCCATCATACCCACAACTTTCAGTATTCTTAAGCGAATTAATTATATCAATCGTTTCACTAGGCGTTATTGGAGTTAAGAATATAGAGTTGCATTTATTAATCTTAATTTTAGTGGGAGCACTATCTCGCTGTTGATGTTTTAATAAGTCTATAAAGTAATCATTGAAATTTTGCGCTATATCTTTCGGGCCTGTCACAGAGCTATCATTAACTGTAATTTTGGCAATATGTTGCTTTGGGTAGTTGTGTTTTACATTGTTAATTATCGCCCATGTAGCTTTAGATTTAGATTTAGCGTCTCTTATGTAACAATCATTTTGAGCTTTTTGAGTGAGGTTAATAGTTTTTTTATATCTTCTAGTACATTGTTTAAAAAGAGATTTTGTGGTTTCGTTGGGCGACAGACTGTATTTCCAGAGCATATCTCTTCTTTTTTTAGAGCAGAGTTGTATACCTTAAGTTATCCATTTGGGCCTTTTCTATGTGAATATTTTTTTCTTATGGACAGGAAAACACGAAAGTTTATGGAGAAGTAGGAATACGTCGTAGAAATTGTCGAAGGCTACATTGGGCTCGTCGCTGTCATAAGCATCTATAAAACTAAATTATCTTAAACACTATTATAAATGATTTATCTCTTTTCCGTGTAATTTCTCTGGAAACATTGTCCTTAAACCAGAACACAGAAATGTTTCACACATTACAATAACTGACTAGGGTGAGGTACTTCCTAAATAGACTCTGCAAAGAGCACCTATTAGTACAAAATTGTTTGTCGTTACGTGACAGTGACGTTTTTGCAGCTTACTCACACTTGGGCCACTAGGAGCGAATGTGTTTCCTATCCGTAATCTATTCAAAGAGTTTAATAGCTTAATCAATTTGCGATTTCTTAAACAATACCGTAATGAAGGTAGTATCGAATATTGACAGCTGAATGATAATCAGATAAGCATTAACGATAATCTTTTTCATATCATGTTTATGTTCACTACAGATTATTCAAGCAAGAAGTATATCTACTATTTAGGAACTACTAAAAACTTACGAATCGTCAGTTTTTAGTAGTTCCTAATCATGAAGCTGCTTCTGGTGGTCGCTACTTTTATAGCAAGTCAGTATATTAAACGAATTTTAGAAATATGGGGCGTCTTTCCAGCATAAAATTATGAATATATTTTATTCCTAGTCTCAAATTAATGAAAATTATTTCAATATTTTAGCTACGATTAAAAATATTCTCTTTTCTCCCAACAATAAAATATTAAAATTTATTAATGTAAATGACCAAATTTAACAATAAAATGATAAAAAATTAAAATACATTATCACAATACTGCGTATGAAACTATTCATCTGCGATTTTTGAGCACATCTATCAAAATCAAGTGTGCAAAATCGGGGGTCAAAAATGGTTGACGAGCAACAGGATAGAAGCCACCTATTGAAGTTAACCCACGTCAACCGGGAGAGTTGTTATGTCTAAAGCGAGTACCTACTGTCAAAAACGCAAAACTTTTACTGCCTAGTATTTTGGACTATTAGAAGACTCAGTCTTGGCTGTTCTGGAGTCCTTACAACGATGATAAGTCGACTGGCGATACGTTGAAGTGATGAGGTATCTCTATGACGCCGTTACAATGGCGATTCAAGGTCGAAAAGAAAACATAAAATTGCACCAAAATATTTGATATTCTAGCTTTATTAAAAATCCACGCTAAATTAACTTATTAAGTAATTAACAATGCAAGAGAGTAACTCTTTGGAAAACTACGGTTTTTATTTACTTATGTTCAGTAAATTTCAAAAACTGCAGAAATAATAAGTTGGGCTACCTTATAATTAACATGAAAAAAATACTTGTTTCAGTGTGCTCTTGCAATGTATTCCCTTCTATACCTGGGAATAATAGCTTCAATTTGGCAAGGACGAGCCGCGGCGCTTGGCTACCGAATAGAAAAGTGCTACTACAGTCAGTTGATGACCACGCACCTACAAATAAAAGTGGCATTTCGTATTTGAATTGGTTTGATTGGGACTTAAATAAAAATGAATATTGGCTTTATACTAGGTAATTTTTACGAGTACAAGTAAACGGCTGATATTTTTTCAGTTGTAGTATATCCTATTCTATAGTTGACGTTCCAAGGACCTGGAGAAATATTTGTGTCCGTTTTCGTCATATCTAATTTGAAACCATCATCAGTCCTTCGTCGTTAAGTGCTGTACAATCATCATCATCATCATCAACAGCCCACTAAATGTTCCCACTGCTGGGACTCGGGCCTTCTCTTACAAGGAGAGAGTTAAGGCCATAATCCACCACGCTGGCCCAGTGCGGGTTGGTAGATGACACATGACTTTGAAAGATTCTAGGTACATGTCGGTTTCCTCACGATGTTTTCCTTCACCGTTTTAAGTTAACGGCATTACGCACATGACTTCGAAAAGACAGTGGTGCGTGTGGGATTTGAACCCGGGGTCTCCGGATCGGTAGGCGCCGTTCTCCCGACTAGACCAGCCGTAACTGTACAATGTTTGTTTGCTGTACAATGGTTACTCTTAATTTACGGTGGCTCGACTGGCAGTTCTTGTTATTCACTGTATCCATGCAACTTTACAGAGAGTGTCGTTCGACCTGACCACAGAAACCTCACACTGCATTTGCCGGAGGTCCACTCAAGAACCACTGTACCACAACCGAATAGTTCTGACAGTATATTTACTTCATTGTCATTGCTTGCTAATTATTTGGGACATAACAAGAACCTCAATCCTGTATCGGATCACCGCGTCACAAATTTTGTCCCGCAAATACACTCCTAATATAGCTCTCTCTATTTCTTGCTGAGAGTCTTAGAGATGAACCAGTTTTATAGGGAATACCTACCTTCTCGCCATCATACATCATAATAGGTAGGACATACTGATTAAGTACTATCATCTTGAGGTATTATATAATAGATCCGTGCAATCCGCTAGGCTAGACAGCATCTTTATAAGCCTGAAAGCGACACCAATATCACGACAATGTCGTCCGAGAATATGATGTAATCACCGTTGACATTGACGTAGTAGAATTTAGAAAATAGAGTTATAATAGAGTTTTAAACCGTCTGTTAAGCAAAACGGCTGACGGAAAGTGTCTGGGAGTATTGGGCCTTATTTTTAAAGATATTGCCTATAACAGACGTGCACATCAGTTATCAGAATATACGTGATGTAACTAATGTATCTTCTGGACCCCATATCTCAAAATGGGCCGTCTAAGCAAGTTAGCGGGTAAGCATGTGTTCTTAGTACGTACCAACTCTACCTATTCAATCGTCCACATTTCATCCATCAGAAAATACGTAACGTCTGGCGGCCCTGGGATCTTACTCTATAATAAATGATTTCCAAAAATAGATATTCCAAGTCCAAATTTCTGTTTCAAAATTCAGTCAGATCTGTTCAGTTTATCCGACGATTATTTGATTTATATAATGATTATTTAATTTCTTTTTGTAGGAAAAATCCACAAAAGCACCAACTTTTAGTTTACCAAGACTTCGCCTCTATCACAAGGTCAAACTACCACCGCAGCAGACCAATTAACGTGATCGTTCACGGTTGGACTCTCAACGGCGATTCTGAATTTAACGCTGTTGTTAGGGATGCATTCCTTGCAGTTGAAGATGCTAACGTGATTGTCGTTGATTGGAGGGAATGGGCCAACATGTTATACCCCGTATCGGTTTTGGCAATTCCAAAGATTGGCGAATATTTGGGTAACTTCCTGATCTGGCTTATTCAAACTGGTGGTGGTGATTGGAATAAAGTCCACTTGGTCGGATACAGCTTGGGCGCCCATCTCATTGGCAGCGCTGGACGCACTGCTGGCGGCGGCATAGCGAGAATTACTGGTATTTTCTTTTAATTATATTTTAACTAATAATGACACAAGGAAACAAGAGGTTGACCACTAAAACTTTCATTTATTTATTGTCTAATAATAAGTACGGCTACAATGCGAATTACACTTAAAATTCAGTCAAAACAGTAAATCAGTTAAAATATCATAAAAAAACATTGAAAATGTCAAGTTATTATGTCACAAAATAATAAAGAATACATTAGTCATTAAACTGGATTGAAAATCAAATAGTATAATTTTCACGAAAATATTTTAAGCCTGTGCTTATTTACCACAAAAATATATCACATTCTGGACTTTGTTCCAGAAATGTTTAAGACCACGGACGATGCGACACATTGGGAAATAGTCTCTCGACTTGGTACAGCTGTGTTCAATTACAAAGAGTTCATGCTTACCTTTCGTCCGGCGAAAATATATTATTATTGTACTATGCCCACATTTCACCAATAAAGTCAAAAAAGTGTTGCTACCCGATATCCGTGGTTGCAACAGGTCTAATATCGGTTTTATAAAGTTTCACTTGCATTGGCCTTCTCTAGGTTGCTGTTAGTATATATGAACTGCTTAATTCGTATCAAAACTTTGCAGATACACATTTGGCGTTTTTCTTGATGATGTTGGCACAGTAAGCGATAAAGATGAAGAGATGTTTCAACATGATGTTCGAATATAAATAATATACCAAGGACGATAGAATTCAGCTATGATTTGATATTTTTATTGGTTTCTCAAAAAAATAAATACAGCGTCATATTGAAGGCAAAAGAAAAGTCACTAACTAAAAAACAGTATTTTTAAGTTTGAAATACACTATAATATTGATTGAAAATTAATTACTTTATAATATAATGTATTAATAAAAAAAAATTGGTTGCCTGTAAAGTCGGTATACGAGCGAAAGTTTTACGTGACAACGACTTTGAGTGGTAAAATAATTTTACGGAAGGGACGCGTGCCTTTCACTTTTTATGTCTGTCTGTCTCGCTCTTAGGCGGGCTAACCATGCCCGAGTGGAAGGGACGCGTGCCTCTCACTCGCTCTCGTTGTGAGCGCATAACGTGAGCGGAGCGTAACGCAGTTTCTTGAAGTGTCACCCGGCAAACCAATTTATAAGACGTTGTCACGTCAAAATAATTTAATTATAGTAATATAATTAATGAAAATTACTTTGATACATGATTTCGAAGAATATGGCGGATGGAAAAGTCATAATTTCGATCGGTGAAATTTAATAAAATTATTTAAAATATTTAACGCCGATTTCACCTTGTTCCGCCAAAATCAGGACCATTTAAATAATTTCATATTTATTTTGTGCTATCAAAATCAGCTGTTTTTGTACAGTTTATTGCATTTTGGCGTTCGAGACGCTACGCGTTCTCCGCGGCAACCGGCAACCGCCAGCCGGCCGCGCCGCGCAGCCCCGAGCCGCGCGGCGCAGCACCCGCGCGCCGGCGCCGGCCCGGCCCGCGTCTCCAAGCAACGGCCTGTCAAACAACTTTAGAATATTTGTTTTTGTATTGTGTACAAATCTGCGATATTGTGTAAATATTGTGCCTCTAGTGTTTTTATAGATATTTGTATTTTTTTTAAACCCATTTTACAGTTAGTAACCAATATTTCATCAAACACAAGCTCGACGTCGACCTGAGATGTGTTGCTTGAGTGTGTTATATGTAATGATCACAAACTTTATAAAGGCGAAAGGTCTGAAAATACATTGCAGTCGTCGACATGTACCGAGATCGGACCTGCTCCTTTCGGGGCAGACGCTGGATTCGCGAGTGTCGTCTTCTTTCGCCAACACACGAGGAAACACATCTTTGGCTCTAAGGCTCGCAGAATTTAAGAGATCCATAAAAAATATCAAACGAATTCCGAGGGGAGCCCGCCCAGCTGTTGTTCGGAGTTTGTCAGAATGTGTGGCGAAAGTAGTCACTGAAAACACTGTCAAAGAATGGGAAGATCTTTTTACTTTCCCACTTTTTATGTTCCGCACAATTTAAATCATCGCTTCCTAACAGCTGCATTTAAATGCAATACTTCACATCAATCCAATTTAGATTTTCACATTCTCAGAAACGCATCTCAGTCTCTTCAATCACGTGGTCCCTTTTCAACAAATTTAGTTGAAAATATACTTTGTGATGGAAATGTCAGAGGTGCAGCAAAGCTCTCGTTTCCCAGTAATTCTCTCGCCACTGATTCTGTGGAAACCTTTGACGCTCTAGTAGGCAAACATCATTCACAGTCGTCCTCCACCCAGCTGCCGACAGCCCCCTCTACAGATACCGGCGCTACTCGTCGATAAGCAAGCCATCCAGAAAGCGATAAGTTCGTTCCCAAACGGCTCTGCTGGCGGACTAGATGGCTTGACAGCTCAAAATTTCAAAGACTTAACTGATCGTCTTGTAGATGAGTCTGGCAAAAGTCTTTTGAATGCACTATCTAAATTAGTCAATTTGATGCTAGATGGACAAGTCCCTGTAGAAATAGTGCCAATTTTGTATGGGGCTAATTTAATAGCCTTGAACAAGAAGGATGGCGGCATACGACCCATTGCTGTCGGCAGTACTTTAAAACGTCTTACTTCAAAATTATGCTGCCGAGCTATTCAGGAACAACTCACTTCAAAATTTCAACCCCATCAGCTCGGTTTTGGAGTAAGGTCTGGATGTGAGGCAGCAGTTCATGCTGCGCGTACTTTTTTAAGCTCAACCAACTATGAAGTGTTCATAAAATTGACGTGAAAAATGCTTTCAACAGTCTAGATAGAGGAATCTTTTTAGCAGAAGTTAAACGTAACATATCAGAAATATATAAATATTTGTGGCAAAGCTATGGATCCCCTACAAAATTAATGTTTGGAGACAAAGAAATAAATTCAACCATCGGATGCCAGCAAGGTGACCCGCTCGGTCCGGCTATATTCGGTTTAGGTATCCACCCTATAATTTCCGAACTAAATTCAAAATTTTACGTGTGGTAACTTGATGATGGTTCTTTGGGTGGTAATGCCTCAGAAGTGTTCGATGACCTTAAAAACATCATTGAGCACTTCGATTCTATCGGTCTATCCCAAAATTTTAATAAGTGTGAAATTTTTATTCCGGAACATGTACCAAAAAACATTCAATCTTTAATTTATCAAAACTTTAATTCATTGTGCCCTAATATTTGTAACAAGTCGAAAGATTCTTTAACATTTTTAGGGGCTCCTATTTTTATAGAAGCATTGCCACCCTTAATGAATCAAAAAATTGAGGAGTTTTCCAAATTCTCACATCGTTTTTTCCAAATTAAACCACACATGGCAATTTACATACTTCGGCTTTGCCTGTTTGCGCCAAAATTCGTGTTTTTGATGCTTTGCTCTCCGTTGTGGTATTTTTATCAATAACAGATCTAATCGACTCGATTATGAAAGACACAATGACAAAGATTTGAAATTTACAGTTTGATGATGATTCGTCGTCACAAGCTACACTTGCCATTGCTTTCGGTGGGCTGGGCATCCGCCGCAGTTCGAGCATCGCACTTCCAGCTTTCTCGGCCTCCAGTCACGAACGAGCTCGTATCCTTTCTGTAGCAGAACGCCTTCACGCTTTACCTTCAAAAAATTTGAGTACTGTCCTCGACCCGAATTGTCTACGTATAGCGTCAGGTCTTCGTCTGGGTGTTAAGATATGCGAGCCTCATCGCTGCCAGAGCGGTAAAGCTGTTAACCATTTGGGACGTCACGGGCTCTCCTGTGTGAAGAGTGCCGGTCGACTTTTCAGGCACTGGGCAATCAACGATTTAGTCAAACGAGCACTCTGCACAGCGTCAATACCAACAACGCTAGAACCAACCGGAATGTCGACAGATGGAAAGCGGCCAGACGGTGCCACGTTAGTACCTTGGTGTCTCGGTAAGGCATTAGTCTGGGACGCCATGTGTGTGGACACCCTGGCTCCTTCTCATCTCGGTAGTGCGGCTCAAACCGTTAGAGCTGCGGCCGAACAGTCACAGCTCCTTAAACAAGGGAAATACTCCCAGATCAGCGCACATTATGATTTTTTTGCGTTAGCTGTGGAGACTATGCGCCCGTGGTCGTCCAACATGAAAAAGTTCTCGAAACAAATGTCGAAGCGGTTGGTTCTCGCCTCAGGGGACCCCAGAGCTGGCACTTACTTCGTCAAAAAAGTAAGTATCGCCATCCAACGGTAACTGCCGCTGCTAGCGTTCTGGGAACCCTGCCGCGCGGCAACGATCTCGCGTGTTTGATTTATAGAGAGTGTTTGTTTTAATTTATTATTTGTTGATATGGTCCATATCTTAATATTATTCCAAATAAATTCTACCAAGAGTAGTTAGGAATGTAGCGGAGTTCTCATTGTAGATACCTCTGCAATGAGAATACCTCTACAATCTATTAGATTGATGAGTACTTTTGATTCTCCTTCTTCAGTCGCCCACTCGCACAGGTGTCTGTTCGTGTACGCCACTTGTCTTGATTCTTTACTATTCCCATCCATGCATGACCCGCAACTGTTCGAATTTCATCGATCCCCATCCCCCATCTAGCCGTTGGGTGGCCAATACTTCTCCTGCCCTCCATCGGCCACCAATCTGGAACCGCTTGACTCCACCTGCCATCACTCTGTCTAGCAATATGCCCAGCTCAATTCCATTTGGGAGCTTTTGGCTTTTTTACTTTTTTTTTTTTGAAACCCGATACAAAAAAAGGGTGTATGTGTGTGTACCCGTGCGAAGCCGGGGCGGGCCACTAGTATTATATAATTGTAAAATTTAAACCTGTTACAATCAATTCACTTCATTTTTTTAGTAATAAAGGGCAAAAAATGTGGCAATTTCAACCCGAAACAAGTAAAGTTTTGTCAGTTGTATAAATAAGTTTGAAATTTGTTCCCTTGTGTTATGAGTACTTTTAAATGTTTAGTTTCGTAACAAATTAGTCACAGCAACTTTATACTACATTTAGACAAGCTGGTCAAATGTAAATCAGATTTTCACACTGCAAATTCATCTCCACTATGTACCACACCCAAAATGACAAAATCGCATATACATTTTAATAATGTTTTTCTTCTTACAGGTCTTGATCCTGCAGGTCCTGGTTGGACTGGCAACATCAATGCTTTAAACAAAGAAAGTGGCAAATATGTGGAAGTAATTCACACAGATTGTGAATTTTAGGCTATTGCAAGGCCATGGGTCATGCAGACTTCTACGTAAACGGTGGCAAAACCCTCAACCAAATTGTTGGTTTAGCTTTTGCTCTCACCACCGCTCTACTGAACTATTTACCGCTTCATTATACTACAACCACTTTGTCGGTCGACAGTGCCACAATTTATACGAAGCTACTAGAAAGGTGCCTATTTGTACTGGCAAAGCACTGAAAATGGGTAACACAGATTATACAAAACAGGGGTATGTATTTGTTTAAAAAATTAAATGCTGCTATTAATTAATTATCCTATTCATTATTATAAAGGTCAATGTTTGGATATTTGTTGCTCAATCACGTCGTAACGTCTGAACGGATCGAATTACAATATAAAGGTTAAAGTCTGAAAGAAGACCTTAACAATGCTAGGTTCGCACCATATGCAACAAATCGTCAGCTTACCTGATGTTATAATACTAGGCGACGATGCGCTATACGATAGGACGTGCCTATTTATAACAAATCGATTAGCGATTACTCTCGATTTTTTTCGAGACTTCAAAATTGAAACTATTGGGAAAAAACGCTCTTAGGCAACGTATTTCAAAGCCTAGACATTATTATTACGTAAATGGTGTTCCTCAAACTCCAACCTCCTGGTTCGAGTATTTTAAACGTCAACCATGAAAAGATGTCGCTTTTAAACTACGAGCAGTACTATTAAAGACGGGCAAGATGATATTAGATCATGCAGATCAGTACCACACTCTTTGAAATGTAGATAAATGTTGCGATGTTCAAGATTTTAAAATCTTTTTCGGACAAGAATGTTGTAAGAACATTTTCGCACGTCTCTCAATCGATTTCCGAGCCTCCAGCTAGTACTTACCCGGCACATCCCAAAGGTGAGAACAATAGTATTACATGAACAACTATTTATGACTATAATCTAAATAATTGTATTTTGAATTTCAGTCGATCCGTTCAAACATAATTGAGCAAAAATATCGAAAATTTCGCATTTATGTAGAGTAATCTATACTAATATTATAAAGCTGAAGAGTTTTGTTTGTTTGTTTGAACGCTAGGATCTCGGGAAGTACTGGTCCGAATTGAAAGGTTCTTTTTCTATTGGATGGTCCATTTATCGAGGAAGGCTATAGGCTATAGAACATAACGCTACTATCAATAGAAGCAGAGTATGAATCAAGAATGTAACAAAAACGGAGATTTTTTTTTCCTTTTTGAGAGTTTTCGTAGCGTGCTTTGACATGACAATATGTGTCTAAGATTACGTCAACTTCAACTTAAAATTTTTATTTTGGCTTCCATTCGGTAATGTCACCGTAATTTCGCCAATGTCCAAGATTGCGTCATTGAATATAAACCTTTGCTAATCATTTTGTTTCTAAATCTGAGTTGGTACGACCAATTTCCGACGGGTGGGGTAGCAGGTAGCTGTAGAGGTTTTTTCTTTGAAAGCGATATTATCAGGAATGACTGAACCGATTGCAGTCATTCTTTCACCGTTGGATATGTACGGGATCCCGATGAGTGCTATATTATGTACCACGGGCGAAGCCGGGGCGGACGTCTAGTATTTATATATTATGTACCTATTTAATGTGAAAAAAAGAAAAGGAAAACGTTAGAAATAGAGGTATAGTATCGTTTTTATTGAATTTACTTTTTAACTAATGGTGACTCCACAAGGCGTTAATTTGTGGCCAAATGAGGATTAACCATCTGGGGTGGAGATCCTCCGTGAAAGATGTAATTTATCATCTTTTGTGATCTCAGACAAACTACGAGTCAATTTGTAATAAATGTTGAATTGATAGTATCCAATTACCCATGGCAACCTTCAGAAAGTTAATAATAGCCAGGTTTATTTTGTATATCCTCAGAACATGGTTAAGTCAAAAATGTGCAACATTTTCAAATTGTTTTTTGTACCTACTCAAGGTATAATTAGGGTAAATTTCAACCAGTAATTGTGTAATGCCCAAAATCCCCCACGTAGAGGTTCTCGTGCGCCGCACCCCACAGTCATATTACTGAAACTTACAGTAATGTACATATATTTATTTTGATTAAATAAAAAAATAACACCACCTGATACCTGATGGAGGTATAAAAATGCGGAGAAGGAAGCGGACACAGGGGCGAGCCACTCGGGCTCGCACCCCGTCTCCACTTGGAGGGCGCTTAGGGCCGCCCGGCCCCCCACCTAGAGGCCTATAGGCCCTCCCGAGGCGGTGACGCGCCACTGGTTTCTGGTGCGTCACTGGAGTCAAATGCGGGTCCCCATCCCCCCGCGAGGCGGGCCCGCAAGGGTGCCGGCGTTGGGTCAGAGTCGTCGAAGGGAGTGCGAAGAGACCCCGCGACTTGACCCACTGTCATGCTGGCGAAATCTGTGGGGTTTTAGTCGGTAGGGGCACCACTTTTAGTGGTGTCGAGCCCGACACACCTGCCGTGTCCCTATACGGTGGACAGTGCGTCAATGCATTTCCCTCACATAAAAAAAAAGGTATAAAAATGATGATGTTTTTTTCTTTAATTTCAGAATAGGCCTCTACGCCGTGTCCACCACAGGTACTTGGCCGTTTTGATATACCTCATCCAAGAAGGATCTAATAATCTTATTAATTATAAATACTATCTCCTAAATATCTTATCATATAAATATCTGGGCTAAATATATGCTACAGATGCATATAAATATGAATGAACTGAAACTGATAACCGTTGGGGTAGACAAGTTCTGTAGTGGAAACCACGAATCGGCAAACGTAGTGTAGGACACCCTGAGACTAGATGGAGTAACGATTTACGAAAGGCTGCTGGTGGTGGTTGTAAACGTAAAGCCGAGGATCGGGCTGAGTGGCGTATTTTATTGAGAGGCATATGTCCAGCACTGGATGAATGTGGGCTAAATATGATGATGATGATATAAATATCGTATCGAATAATTCATAAAATGCAGCATGTACGTTGTTGACTTAAATTTTGCACTATACAAATGTAAAATCATCATATTTACGTCCCACAACTTTACTATCAATGCAGCTATGGTGGAGGCTCTTCTGAGCAGTGAGGATAGGACTTAGAAAATAGTAAATGACAGTGCCGAGTCCGTTACTATTGTAGTCACAACCGGTAATGTTCGGCTCAATGGACGAAATAGGCCTAAAGAGTATTAGATTTATGTTAGAAATGTTCCCTACTTCCCCCTATTTTCCTTCTCTTCTCCTAATCCCAAATGTTTGCTAAAAAAAGGTACCAAATGACAAAGATCACAGACACCGGGTGTCTATGATACGGCAAAATTTTAAACAAACTAATGTTGTCCCACATCTAGGTCTAATCTTGGAAATGGGGTTATTTACTTACTACAAACAATCACTTCATTCTTTAGTAATAAGTAATATATATATATGTTAAGGTTAGTTAGGTTTTGGCAAATAAATATGTTAGCTTCATTTCAAGACGTTTCTTTTTATAACTGTATCTGTACCTGTGAGCTATAATAATAACTAGCACACGTATTTACTATCTAAATTACTCTCAAAGTTTACTTTGAGTGGTAGCTTTAGCTTCAATTAATGATATGTTCGTAACTACTTAGCAGGTAGCTTTATATACCTAGATGTACTATTTTCATACAAAAATTAAACCGACTTCAAAACCACAAATAGGCACTCAAAATCGAAAAATAAATTAAAAATATTTTTAATATTACAAGTGTTACTCATTCATCTATTTGAAGTCGGTGCCAGTCAGGCCAAAAATACTATGTAGGCACGTAGTAGATAGGCATATCCAGTACTTGTTAGACTTGGCTAGCACCCACTTCAAATAGATTGTAACGGTTCAGCTGAGCTAACCGTCAACAATCTTCAAATATTTCCATGATACTATGCATTTATTAATTAAGTGCATCACTATTGCTTATTACATCGGTAACAGGCATTAAGATGAGTTATTTCTTCAAATGTATTGAATTGAAATGGAGTCGTTGTGTTGAATAAGTCTTCAAATAATTTACTCGATAGAGACCATAAATAGAGAACATACCTTAGAAGATTACATCTTACATCTTATTTGAAAGTACTTATATGCTAGCTTCGGTGAGAATTCCACTAGATAATTTTCCATTTTGAAGTAAATGAGATTGAGTAAATGAGAGACTCAGATGCCATCACTTGATTTCTTCATGTAGCATCAGTTGTAGTCTGAGGAAAATAACAAAACAACAAAGTTAAATTTATTACTTTATAGAACATAACAGTTCTAGACCAAGGAAAGGGCAGATTAGTTATAATTGAGACCGTTAAGAGAACAACTGGACTTCAATAATAGTTTAAAAGAGCTGTAATTTATGACTTTTTATAATTACTCGAATATAGAGAACATTTATTGTTACTATTTATTATAATATGAATTATTCCTCAGAACTAAATACACTTATGATCTTTCACTGCTATGTGTAATAAGATTACATAGAGATTATCTAGAAAAGTAGTTTTACATCTCAATTATCTTCATATAACTTTTTCGATTGAAAACATTTAGTGATAGTACTATTTAGTTACATGAATTGTTACCTCAGTACTACTTGTGATATCTCACTGCTATGTGTAATAAGAATACATAAAGAGAAAAACCGGAAAAGTAGTTTTACATCTCAATTATCTTCACATAATTTACCTTATAAGGAATATTTACTTTTATTATTTGATGATGTGAATTCTTCCCACAGAACTAAAGACACTAATCACTCACTGCTGTGTATATTATAGAATACATAGAAAGCATACCTTGAAAAATTACTTGTTATCCTGTTATTTTAGATGTCTATATTGTGTGAGCTTCAGATGGAGTTCCAGTGGATGTGGAGATTTGTTCCATTCTTGAAATAAATTGAGAATACAAATGTATTGTATTGTATGGCAACTTTGACCTCTGATTCTCTGATTCTTCGCTTCAACTGTTTGAGGAAGATACAAAATAACAAAATGATATATATTTCTTACATACAACATAGGTACATTTCTAGATCAAGAATTAGATACTGTTGGGAGCCATACCCTAGCCTAGAAAATCCGTACCTAGTTAGCACAAAATAGCTCTGATTGAGGACTTTATAGCAATTACAAGTCGGGGAGATAAGGTGTTTGATGGTATATTAATGTAGAATCAAGAAATATGTAATTGTAGATGATCATAGATTTAAATTCAAGAGATATTTATATTTGAAGTCTGGAAACAGGCATTAATAATTGTTTTGTACAAAGTAAATGCATTTAAGACTGGTTTGGATGGGCGAACAACCAATTACATGGTTGAAATGCTGCGTGGTTTCGGTTTAGGTACTTGATATCATGTTTTCTCGTTCTAGGCGCCTGTACTCATTATGTCACTATTTCTGGATAAATCCAACAAGATTAATGATTGTAAACACGAGAACTCACCTGTTAATGTTCTGAAATTGGTAGTCCGAGATCGTTGTTTTCATTTTCAGTGGTTAATATCACATTAACATAATATACATTGAGAAAACTTATTAGAATATTTCAATGAGCTAAATACACGGGAAATATGGTTTATTTGTATACTGAAGATATTAGGTTATTGTTTGAACCGAATGATTTTGTACTGGACGCGTCAGAGATCGCGGCACGAATGACTTTTCAAACATTTGAGTACAAACGGATACAGGCTTAGCTTTCAAAGCACAAAAACGATGCATTCGTGCTATGTTCGGGATGCAAGTTACAGATAGCTGCAGACAGGTATTCATAGACAACCAAATCTTAACCCTTCCAAGCCTTTATGTTTTTGAAGTTATGTGTTTTGTAAGGAATAACCCCCATTATTTTCCTCTCTTGAGTGACAAAGTGGAACGGAACCGACGTGATAAGTGTAGGCTGCTCATAGGCAAACGCAAGAAAAAGATTATGAGTGACAGCATTTTTTGTATGGCTCCTCTTCTATATAATAAGCTGCCAAATGCAATTAAAAAACTTAAGTTATCCATGTTCAAAAGTAGATTTTTTTTTTGATTTTTTTTTTTTATTTTTCTATACATAATGACATTCTTTGACATTGCTCACACGGCTGAACCGCAAGAGCTACTACTGCAAGACCTTGGATTCTACATGAAACCACACACTTGTCAAAGTCCATAACATTATCCTGCTGAAGCACAAGACGTTAGCGTAATTGTACTCATCAAACATATCACACTAACATAACACAACGGGATAGAATCCAGAAATTAATAGACGATGAATGAGATGACATATATGATACAACCGATTAAAAGTTAAAAATGAAAAAAGAAGAAGAAGACTTTATCAGCTGACTATTATTATCATTGTATAAATTCAGACCAATGGAAACTGCGTTGCCAGACATATTGCATGCCTCTAGAAGAAGAGGCCAGTTTGTATGGCTCAACTATTTAAATGTTTTGTATCATCTTATCTTACCTGCAAACAGCAATAAAGATTTTTGTATTTGTTTGTATTTGTATTTGTACAAACTTAAGATTTAATGTAGCTAAAAATGTGGACTAAAATATACTTTCCGTTATTAATAACTATTCATATCATAGTGACACCATCATCGGGATTTATATGTATATTGGTAGTTCAAAATGTCAGTTTGGTCGAGTTGGTCACCTTCGTCAAGTTTGCCAAGAACAACCATAGGGGCGTGACTTATTTCGCACGTGGTTTCAAAATGGATAAAAGGGGAAAGCGCGGGAGAGTTCGGATAGTCATCAGAGATCGGTCACCAGCCCTTAGAAGTCGGGTAGTTTCCCACCATCTCGTACCGTTAGTCCGCATCCCGGTTTTCGCGAATGTGGGTGTATTTGTTTTGTGAATTTGAGTGATTTCAACTAAATAAGTGGTTATTGAACGAGCGAGGCGTTGCAGAATAACGTACGGTTTGTTCGATATACTTTATTATTTGAGTGTTATAACAACTTTCATTTGCACAATATATTTACAATCTTTTAAAACTAAATTCCTAAATAGTCAAGTTCTCTGCTCAATTTGAGAGAATTGCGACGTACATAACTATTTCAGATGCTTACAGAGTTTCATGAATACTAAAATTACAAAGATTTCATTAAAATCTTGCAGACTATCTAATAATCAATCTCCTAGGTATTTATTTATAAACCTTAATATTGTTTCATTATTCACATCACAACTATGGTATAAAACCTTACTTACATGTTAACAAATACATTTATAAATTCAATCCAGCAGTTTAATACATAATGTATTCTAATATTTACAAAGATTATATTAAAATCTTGAAGACTTTCTAATAATCAACCACCTAGGTATTTATTTACAGACCTATACATTGTTTCATTATTTACATCACAACTATGGTATAAAACCTTATTTACAGGTTAACAAATACATTTACAAATTCAATCATACAGTTTGATACATAATCTTTACTGAGTTCAGATTTCCATTGTAACTTGAAAAGTCAAATATTACTCAACTTTATGCAGAAGTCTGCTAATTTTTGGACATTCTTTTAAAGTCATGCACGTGTCATGCAGTCGGAAGCCTAGCTAAAATGGGGTCGAAGACGTTACAAGAAATGTCTTTAAATTATCAGATTGGGTCGGTTGAACCCTAGTTAGTTCCTTTCTGCTGGTACAAAGGAAGGTCTGACATAACTACATCGCATTAAAGAGCTTGGTAGAAGCTAAATTATCGAAGTTACATTGGAAACTTAACCTTTAAGGCTTATCTAACAATTTGACTAGTTATTGAACAACCAGTAAACACATTTTTTTTAATTCCTGAAATCACATTCCTTTGCTGTCGATCGGTACAGTAAAGTTCTATGGTATTTCACCGACTGATTGACATTGACATACAATAGGTATGTAAACTCATCCCTCCCCTACATAATCCCTCCAATTCCCTTGGATAGCTTAATTTGGCATAACTACATAATTTGTTAGGGAGTAAACTCAAGCAAACCCGCGAGGTTGCAATCTGTGGGAGACGCTGGATTCTTGTCTTTTGTTGGTTGTCAGCGATCAAGGATTGCGGTTGGGATAAGAGGTGCTTCCTTTATTACCTCAAAACAATACATTGTTAAGTTAAATAAGTAATAATACACTGATCCGATCAGTAATATACAGAAATATTCAATTTATCTTCCATACCTACTGTAACACTTTTTTTCCGTAAATCGGAACGCGTCGATTCTCTGTGACGCCGAGTGATAAACGTCCCAACCCTAAAAAAGTCGTTTCGTTTTACCTCATCTCTATGGCGTGGGTTCTGTCCGCGGAAGCGAAAAAGCGCCATTTTTTTGTGTTGGAAGGCGCCCGGTACGGTCGCTTTGTGGAAATTATCGTTGTATCCTGGTGCTTGACGGATTGATGGTGAGTTTGTAAGCTGTGATATCGCTGGCTAGACCGCGGTTCAATCGATATTCGCCGCAGTGTTACGAAAATGTGTTTTTTGTCGTAGTGACGTGTGTCTTGAGGGGCGGAGCCTTTGTCCGAGCCTGGTGCAGTGGATTGAGTGTGGTGGTAGCTGCCTCCCTCACAAGGTAAAATTTACAAGTGTGATATTGTGGAGGACCGCGTGGCGCCTGTAGGTTGATATGGTATTCATTTCGTTGTTCTTTACAGGAGGCGTATGGTACGGCTGCCCTGAGTGCTGTACTGCTTGGAGCGTTGTACTGCCCGGTTCTGTTCGGTTCGGCGTGACCCGTTCGGCTGTTTCCCGGCCTGAGCAGCGCTCAGTTCGTCGGTGGACTTCGACCGCCACAGGTTTTCTGTAGTGAAGGGTGAATCGTGACAGCTGGTGAAATGGAGAGTGGTGGGGCATATTTGCCAGACCGGGCTATGGGCCGTGGATGAGGGAATGTGTTCAGGGGATATGTGACCACTATAGGAACCACCGTTATCATCGTATCCTAACCGCCGTCAAGTGAAGCTCCATCTGTGCTCGTAGGGTATCGAGCAAGGGTCATCTCTGCATGTTTTCCTGAGCTCCTAGCTCCACCCGAGGCGAGACGGCCACCTCCTTGTCAGTCTCTCCGACGTGACTAGAACTAACTAAACTAACGGTGTATGGTTTTACCCACTATGTTTTCCTTGCGTTAAGCAAACTGTGATCCAGGAAGCCTTGGCTATGGCCGATATGATAGGGATTTAGTGTTAGTGCGTGTAGTGGTCCATTCCTCCCGTAGATATTAAGGGTCATTTAGGTTCACTAGATGTGAAGATGTGTAGTAGGAATATCCTACTTTTACCATTGATAATGAATCAATGTTTCTATTTTCAACTATGGTTACCGTGCTATTAACCTACGTTATTTCCTAGGTGCTTAAGTAGATAAGTACCCTAGTTTTTTTTCTGTGTGTGCGGAGAGCGGATAGCTTAGGTCCGCTTAGGGTTTTTATACTCACATACTATACAGGGACCCAATATTGTTTAATAATATTGACTACCTATCTTTTAATTAATACAGACACAAGTTTAATTTCCCCAGAGGAACCTAATCCCTGGATACCTACTTCTCCATCAGTTAAACGGTGGTAATACTTAAGTTATAGAGTTGTGAATGTGAAGATATGAGATGGGTATGTAATCCCTACTTCCTGTACCTTGTTATGAGTTAGTCGGGACTGATGTTTTTCTGTTTAACCTTACTAAGCCTCTCTGCTTATAGGACTTATAAAGGGAACATATTGTATTTACCTAATCGAGTACTTCTCGGTTATTATAATTCTATTGTTCTAATGTTGGATGTCTAACCTTACTATTTGTAAGTGGTTATATATACAAGTGATGTTAATATTCCCATGTTTAGGTAAACCTGGTGAATTCTGTATGGAAACCTAAGCGTTTGAAGTTGTAATTAAATTCTTGTCTAGAGATATTACATTGTAAATTCAGTGGTTTTGGTACCCCACTATAGAAGGCATATGGGCCTTTAATATTATTATTTGTAGCTTTTCTCTATTAATCCTACAGGTTCCGGGAGTATGGTGGAGTGGTGATTTTCAAATTAACTCTTAAACCTTAACAGGGAAGTTTGGCCGGGGCTTAACCCTCCTTCTTCCAATTATATTTTCCTCTACCGATCCTTACTCAGGGACCCTGTATGGCGGAATCTTAGTTTGTTTTTTGACTCAAAGAGGTTGATGAATTCTTATAATTCCTTCTTTAGATCTTGGTAACAGCGTCACAACGATCAACCCCTGACCCTTTTAACCCTTTTACTCTTGTTTCTAAATTGGTTTATATCAATAAACGCTTGAAAAGTCTTAATTTTTTATTTCTACTTTAATTCAACTTTTTTCCGGGAAGGTTTGAGGGTTCAACTTTAACCGGTTGAGTTCTCACCCTTACCACCCCCGGATTAACCTTACACTACCATCAAAAGCATAATATATGTAATAACATAATATAAGACCATGACACCATGTACAAATCATATTCTCTAACTTGTTACATAACGATAATACATTTCTATTACTTAGTTTCATTGACAAGCTCTACCTCTCTTGCTATTTTAGGAAACTAACCATGAAAGATTACTATTACGTCGTAAGCTAATAAAACTATGATTTAAAATGCAGGCAGGAATTTTACATAAATTTAATTAAGACATGTCTAGGAGTAATTACTGAGTCAAACAAAGCTAATACTTATTCGAATATTTGTCAAACTAGAATTCTTAGGTTCATTAAAATCAGGTAAAATCTTAGGTAGGTTAAACTCATATTGTTAGTATTAGTTCAAGGGTTCATCTCAAATCTGACTGAGTTACAACATACGGTTCACATACGTAGAGTCCTACTACTAGACGATCAAGGCCAAAATAAATACGAAGTAGACATATAAGAATTTAACTATCTATATAAATACATACATTATTACACCATTTTAAATTTAAGTTGAGCTTTCATACTTAGACACATAATAACAAGTTTTATTGGCATTAGGTGGAAATTTTAACTTTAACCTGCTCAAATGTAAAAGCAATTTTGTTTAGGCAAGAGTGTGATAAAAAATTAAGAAAGTGAAAGGCGGTTATTACAAGATGAGTAAGTAGCATTTGTAATAATGATATTAATTTATTTTTCGGTTTTGAGTCCCTATTTGTGGTTTTGAAGTCGGTTTAATTTTTTGTACGAAAATAGTTTATTTAACCCTTTTTAGTGCAAAACAAGTTTTTAACCCCTGACCAAAAAAGGGGTGTTATAAGTTTGACTTCGATGGCTGTATGTCAGTCTGTGGCACCGTAGTGGTCAAACGGATGAGCCGATTTCGATGCGGTTTTTATTTGAAGGTTAATATCCGTGCGGATGTTTTTAGCTATGTTTGGTTAATATCAATTTAAGAGGGTGGCCTCCACAAAATGGCGGACAAAATATTTTTCACAACCTACCTCAATATGGGTAGCAAATGAAAGGGTTTGACTAGTAGAATACTATACACTATAAAAAAACTAATCCAAGATGGCCGCCACCACAAAATGGCGAACTAAATTATTTTTTTCACCACTACCTCAATATGGGTATCAAACGAAATGGCTTGAATAGTAGAATACTTAGCACTATGACAAATTTCAAATCGATGGCCGCCACCATAAAATGACGAAATAAATTTCTTTTTTTACAACTCCCTTAATATGCGTATCAAATGAAAGGGATTGACTAGAATAGAATAGAATAATTTTATTGACATATTTAAACATTCCATTAACATTTCTTACATTAATAGGTTGCAAAACAATGAATAACAGGGCTTAAAATATGTCTTGTTAAAATATGCAGTCAAACAATTAATACAATGTTGCTGTAAAGGGGCAGTTGTTTCAATTTCAAAAATTCAATTATTTCCTATAAATGTGATTCTTTTCATAATATAAAAATAGTAGGAATGCACAGTTCGATCATGTCATTATTTATAAAACATTGTCATCATATTTTGTATATGTGTAGGTACTCATTAATGCTGTACAGCGTTCTCTACAATAGAAGTTCTTTCACTTTGTTCATAAAAGCGGTGTCATTAGGGATTGCCTTCAAACCTTCGGGCAAATGATTGTACAGAATACGCTCCATCTGTATAGGTGACTTCTTTTACAATAGTCAACCTGTAGGACCCTATTGGGTTTAAAACAGTCCGCTTCAGTCCTGATCTCCTATCTTGCATCTCAACTGACACAAATTCATTAAGATGTACTTTATAACTTCTAATATATGATGTGCAACAGATTGTTGACAGTTGACAGATTGCAGAATGTTTAAAGTTTCCCTACAACTCTCCTTAAATTTTGCACCGGCTAATACTCTTATGGCTCTCTTCTGCATTTTGAGGACTCTTTGAAAGTCTGTAGAGCATCCCCAGAAAACTCTATGCCATAAGTCATTATATCTGTATGTCTAGGCGCCTTCATAGACATTGAGGGAGCCTTCGTCAAGACAAAGTTATCTAGCATTAAATCAGCTCTAAACAAATATGGAGTGGACGCCTTACTATCAGGTTGGATAGTAATAATGTTGTGACATCGCATCATACGACCACCAGGTAATGCAACAAAAATAGTACTAGTTGCGAAAGGCTGCCCCCAAGGGGGAGTCCTCTCGCCCTTACTATGGAATATGGTGGTTAACCGCTCAATCGAGGTATTGAACGGGCAGCGCTTCTACACGACAGGCTACACCGACGACATAGCAATACTGATAACTAGTATCCACGCCAGCACCGCTTGTGACCTGATGCATGCGGCTCTAAGACTAGTAGAGAGATGGTGCACGGACTACGATTTAACAGTGAACCCGTCAAAGACGGAACTGGTCATGTTCACACTCAAACGCTCTCTGAGCTTGTACACACTACCAGGTCTGCACGGCGTGACGCTACAGCTATCTGATAAGGTAAAGTATCTAGGGATGATCCTCGACAGCAAACTGAATTGGAACAAGCACTTAGAGAATAAGATCAATAAGGCCTGTATCACCTTCTATCAATGTCGTAGAATGATAGGTAAGACATGGGGACTTAACACAAAAGTCACCCTATGGCTTTATACCACAGTGATCAGGCCAATAATCACCACTGGCTACAACCATCGCGAATCTGCAACAATTCCAGAGGTTGGCATGTTTGGCGACTACCAGCGGTATGTGCACGACACCAACGGCAGCCCTGGAGATAATGCTGGATCTGCCTCTACTCCATTCACACGTGCAGCAGGAGGCGCCGATGTCTGCAATAAGACTACGGACTCTTGGTCTCTGGCACGACACAGGTATACCTCACACGCGGGTTCTTCAAGACAGTCTGAAGCATCAACCCATGTTGCTGGCGATAAGTGACAGTATATCTAAACAGTACGTTTTTAACTTCTTCTTCTTTATCGTGTTCTTCATTACTGAAGGTCGTGCCTTTCTTGATATGCACGATCGGTTCGGTCGGTTCGATCGGTTCGATCGTTTCGATCAATTCGATCCTTCTCCTTCTTCTTCTTCTACCTTCTTCTTCGAATGGAATCGAATAGAATTGGATTGAATGTAATTGAATCGAATGGAATCGAATGGAATCGAATGGAATCGAATGGAATCGAATGGAATCGAATGGAATCGAATGGAATCGAATGGAATCGAATGGAATCGAATGGAATCGAATGGAATCGAATGGAATCGAATGGAATCGAATCGAATGGAATCGAATGGAATCGAATGGAATCGAATGGAATCGAATGTAATCGAATGGAATCTAATGGAATCGAATGGAATCTAATGGAATCGAATGGAATCGAGTGGAATCGAATGGAATCGAACGGAATCGAACGGAATCGAATGGAATCGAATGGAATCGAATGGAATCGAATGGAATCGAATGGAATCGAATGGAATCGAATTGAATCGAATTGAATCGAATTGAATCGATTTGAATTGAATCGAATTGATTTGGATTGAATCGAATCAAATTGATCCAATCAAATCAAATCGAATTGAATAAGGCTGATTGCATTGCTTGATTGCACTGCTATGTTTTTTTATTGCAATACTAGTGATATACTCACACGCGCCCTTATTTTCCGGAGAATTTCTAGTTGACGAACTTAGTTTGCAAAATAGATAGATCGTATTGATCGGATTAATCGAATTTATCGGATTTATCAGATTTATCGGATTTATCGGATTTATCGGATTTCTAGGATTTATCGGATTTATCGGATTTATCGGATTTATCGGATTTATCGAATTTATCGGATTTATCGGATTTATCGGATTTATCGGATTTATCGGATTTATCGGATTTATCGGATTTATCGGATTGATTTGATTTATTGTATTGGATTGATAGTATTGGATTATATTGATTGAGTTGGACTGTTTAGATTGAATAGATTAGATTTGCTTTATTGGATTAGAATAATTGTATTAGATCATGCCAAAGATTGATCAAATTGAATCAATCAATCAAAAATTGATCAAATGGAATTGAATGGAATAGAATGGAATTGAATGGAATTGAATGGAATTGAATGGAAATGAATGGAATTGAATGGAGTTGAATGGAATTGAATGAATTGAATGAATTGAATGAAATTGAATGGAATTGAATGGCGTTGAATGGATTTGAATGAATTGAATGGAATTGAATGGAATTGAATGGAATTGAATGGAATTGAATGGAATTGAATGGAATTGAATGGAATTGAATGGAATTGAATGGAATTGAATTGAATGGAATTGAATGGAATTGAATTGAATGGAATTGAATGGAATTGAATGGAATTGAATGGAATTGAATGGAATTGAATGGAATTGAATGGAATTGAATGGAATTGAATGAATTGAATGGAATTGAATTGAATGGAATTGAATTGAATGGAATTGAATTGAATGGAATTGAATGGAATTGAATGGAATTGAATGGGATTGAATGGAATTGAATGGAATGGAATCTTTTAATGGAATTGAATGGAATTCTTCTTCTTTCTTCTTCTTCTCCTTCTTCTTACGCTACGTACGTACGTTAAGCTCGATTCGTCTTTTGGTTCATTGTGATATTCAAACGGTAAGTTATATAAGATATATATATTATATAATATAATTAAATATAATATATAGTAATATATAATAATTTTACTTACATGAAAAAACAAAACCCGATTTCAATTTAAAATTAAATTTATACACTCGACTTAATTTAGCTAGTTTTTTGTTGATATATTTAGTAAGCCGCTGCACTGATTTCAATAAAATTTATATGTCAGCACTTCTGAAGTATTTTATACAAAACAAAAAATAATCATCAAAATCTTTTCACAACTACGCCGCTAGTTATCGCGTTACATTAAGGCAGGCCTTCGTTTTCGATGTCGGTTAAAAATTATATATGTCGTCATCAACGCGGAACGCAAGCGCCATCTGTTGGTGTTCGATGGAGTCGACATTCCTCGGCTGAGCGCTGAGCGGCGCGCAAGACACTTCATGTGCGGCAGTCGTCCAAAGCGGTTGAGCTTGAACCATCGCGCGTTCTACGATACGTGCTTAGCGATAAGACCAACTTTGTTACCTGTGCTTAATAAATTCCATTGTGTTTGCGTGTTTTCATCCAACACTACCCATCGCTATGCCCACAGCAGAAGGATGCGAGCAATAATGATGATGGCAAGACTCTGTTCCCCGACATATATATTATAAAATCACCTATATTAAATCGTTGCAATGACCGTGAAGTGGCGTATTTATTTGTTCGTTTATCCCTTATTTTCGAAACTTATTCTTATTTGTATAACGTGATGTAGCCCTGTTTACAGTTAACTGACATACTTTTTCCGGCTGCATGACAGCCTAGTACTATTTGTAATATTCTATGTATAACAAGGCTTTTGATACGTTAGAATTCCAGGGATAAATAAATAAATAAAATAAAAAAAAAAGCCTTATATTTCTTGCTTTACAAAACTTATAGAGATTGACAATTTGAAAACAATGTGCATGCTAAATTACATAATTAGTTAATTTATAGAAGTTGTTGATTCTTGATTAGTAAAGTAGGTAAATATAAATTGATTGATTTGGTGTTGCAATTCGTATTGTAGTAATAGTTAATAATTAAATATTTATATGTAGAATAAACACTTTCCATACAATATAATCATTTGCAATTTTTCGTGTACATAATTCAATTGCAAGAACCCTTCCCAGTGGAAGGTAAAGGCCTCCTCCAGAGATAGTCAATGTTTTCTACGTTTTGCAGCCTGCATCCAGTAAGTTGTTGCTCTTTTTATGACATTATTTATCGTAATTTGAATTCCTTACGGATTCTGTTAGTTCAAGTAGATGTGAATAAGTCGATAGAGTTTTAATGTTGTAAGTTGCTATTTGTAACATGTGATAATTGTTTTTTGTAGTATTTAATGTAATTGCTATTGTTTTCTCTGGAGGGTTGTGGTCGTAGTCTTCCACGGGGACCAGCCGGCTTGGAAGATGTGGTTTAGTGTTTATTTTTGTTTGTAGTTTATTCTTCGTGAGAGAGGGCATTAATTGTGATTGTTTTTGTGTTTTAGTGTGCTTGGTAGGTTGTGTTGATTATTATCAGTATCTTGGTTTCTAGCGGTTAGGAAACCGAGAATACCCGGTTTGATGACTCCATCTGATACATTTGACGTTCTTTGTATATCTCTTTGAGTTTTATTATTTTTGTGTGCTTGTGTTTTTGGTTCGACCTGCGTAGAATCATGGTAGTTTGGTGACATTGGTAGAGCTCTTTTCTTGCTGCTGAAACTATCTGTATTTTTGTTTTGTACTATCAATTTGTCGTATTTAATGGTGGCAAAATTTCCTTTCTGTTTTTTCAATGATTACTTGTTCTTGCAGTTCTCTTCTTTTTTCTACAACATGTTGTGGAAAGTCAGGTTTTATATAATAAGTAGTATCCTTTAATACTCTCCTCTGTTTATAAATTTCAATTTTTGTGCCTAGTGTCGTAAATTGTACGATAATCGGCCGGGGCTTTTCCCCTTTTTTCCCTATTCTTCTGGTTTCTTGTGTTAAGAATTCCTAATGATGTAACATACTGTTCTATGAAATAGAACAGTACCAGATAGTTTTAAGATATATATAGAATAAAGTATTTGTACTTCTGGCAATATCTGTGGTAACTTGGTGTTGAATATAAATGGCAACACGGATTTTGTCTTTGGTACGAAAAAGAAAAAAGATATGACGATGATTATTCTGTGTGGAACATCGTGAGACGATATACTTTTGTAAATGGAAAAGAGCGGAAATAAACATAGAACAGGTTATATGGATCCATCGTTGTTTGTATTGCACTATATTAACACTTCAGAAGACGGGATATCAAGATAGCCCATTTGCGCTATCGGCCGTAAGGTAAAATAAAATGGTGATATTTTCGGTGAGTTGAATTTTATTACTGGGTATATGAATAACAGTTAAAACAATAAGGTTAAAGTTATTTGCGATGAGGTTTTATTGGTACTCTGTACCTATTTGTGATGGTAGCTACTTGAATATAATGGACCTAGAGGCTGGACACTAAGATAACCGAGAAGAACCGACATTTGCTATCCGGTTTCGACATGTTTATTGAACTTACTACCTATGTATTGTGTTTAGGTACATGTTCAGAGTTCAGATATAAAAATGGTTCTAGCTTATTGCTGAAGCTGTACTGTGTATGTGTAGCTGTGCTGCTGAAGAAATGGTACTACTATGAATTAAAGTGATTTATTACGCACACTAGACCAATATTTATATAAATGAATGCATATTAATTACCCTTTTCATTGCATCATGCGTGAACATCTGGACCAATAGTAATTGAAAAAAAAAAATGAAAACGTTTATTGTGCCAAAACAAAATAAATACAAAATTAAAACACACGAAAACAGATATACGACAAAATAAAGTAGGCAGTGCGGATTCTAAGTGTGTTAGTGTGCACTGGACCCCACACTAGGGTAACCTGTGTTGTGGGAATCCAGGCTCCTGCTACATTGTTTTGACCTAGGCACCTATTAAAGAAAATAAAATGAAAACAATATTAGGTTACAATTCTCTTAAATAATGAGGGTAATCTAGATATAAATGCTCATCCAGAGCGAGGGTAAAAGATGTTGTGAGTCGTGAGAGAATGATTGTGTGTAGGTATGATGTGTTCGTTGTATTGCTTTTATATAAATATCCTTTGTGTTACAAATTATCGTTTAACTCAGTGTACACATGATAAGTAACTCCGTAAAGAATAGTTAGATCTACATTTATAAAACGGCACTATAAAGAACTAAACAAAAAAATATAACAATAGATATTAAAAATATTCTTGTAATGACAGTTTAGATAAACGATACGCAATGAACGACGATTGCCTCATTAAACATGCGATAGAAATACTTAGGGTTGTGGGTTCGATTACCACCTACTACAAATATCCGTGTGTTGAATACAAGTATAATATCTATGGTTGCATTTATTCACAACTGTATAAGCATTTCATCATTTTATATCCATATCCACATCCATGTACTACAAATACTATGAATAATAGGGCTGTGGATTCGATTCCCGCCTAATGCAAACATTTGGGTGATGAACTTTGAAATTTTGAATGAAAATTAAATTTGGAGAAAATTTAAGAATATATATTTGATTGATCAACACTGATAATGTTAGAGGTGATGTTGTAAATAAACACTGATGCTTACTTTGCAAACGCTGATGGAACCCTAAGAGATAGATCAAAATAAAATACTTCAGTATTATACACCTTGAAAATGTCTACATAAACCTGCGACAGCATGTCTACCTCCTGGGAATAAACCCCAATAAATCTATCCTTTACATTTAAGAAGAAATAATGGCTTATAAATGAAGGAAGATTGAGCAAAACATCATTAATACTTATACAATTAAACCATGTGAAGCCGAAGGTAAATGTATTTGATTCTCACTCAATATAAATATTTGTGTGATGAATACAAATATTTGTTCGGTGTTTTGCATAGAATATATGGATATACTAGAATATATGAATATGAGTACTAATATTAGCTGGCTCCTATAGTACAAGTTTTGCTTAGCTTGGCGTCAGATAGTGCTGTGTGTAATTTCGACCAATATTTGTCCACCAACTAACTTAATTAGGTATATGATTTCTACCTGAATACAATTACCATGTTGAGAAATGATAATATGAATATATTATGTTGAATATGGTGAAATGTCATTAGACATGGGTATTCTGATTCGTTGAATAATTGAAGTTGTCGATCTTAAGATCTTCATGATACTGATATTATAAAGATGATAGTTTAAAACTCTGGGATAGTTACAAAATTAAATGCTAATATTTGTACTTACTATGAAACATTCTTAGAGTATTTGTATTATAACCAAGACTTTTAAAGTAACAATAGTTCACATACCTATTATAGATAACTTTTGAACAAAAAATAAAACTATGGGTGAATCTTCGACATACAAGTTGTTAGTCGAATAAACAGTATAAGCTGTTGCCGGAACAAATCATCGAACACAAAACTCCCTGATTGAACATTTTGTTGTCCTTCTAAGATTCAGATATTACTGTTTAGATTTGCAATCAGGACGAAACGTCTTGTATATGAAATGTTGAAAATATAAAGTGCAGATGTATGAAGTAGTCTAAGTTGTATTTAAATGAAATGGGCTGAAATGGACATAAACAAGACAATTAACTGGTACATATAGTTTAAAATTATCTACCTGATAATGAAGCATACTCTCTTCACTCTCTGATGGCTGTTAGCCTGGCCTAAATTAGTAGTAGGTAAAATAATAAAATGAAGTAATAGGTCTAATAACATTTAGTGCCCAAAATTCAGTTATGGCAACTTAATTTAAACACTTGTGATGACTTGTAGTATACATGTTACGTACACCAATAGTAGGGGATTTGCTAACTCATTAGCTATATTCACGGAAACTTTCCATCGAGACTAAAATGCCGATTCAGCGGTTCTGCCTGCCCCGTGGACTTAGCAACTGGCGTACGTGACCTAAGAATTGCCGATGCAGCAGAAAGGGCCCCGTGTCGCCTCGCCACGCCGCCACGAAGACACACTCCGGTACCTACTTCGTCCGCGAGCACACCTAGTTATAATTAATAGATAATTACTTTGTAACCTTTTAAAATAAATGTATTAAATAATTTTCGGTTTTTTTTAAGTCCTTCGGTTGCGACCTCCATAATTGGCGCAGTCGGTAGGATATTTAGAAGCACGGCGCGTTGACTCCAGGATCTCCAAATTTGAATCCTGTGCGATCCGCAAGGTCGCTGCTCGCACTATCTAGTGCCTTGTCTAAATATCGAACTTTGGTAGAGTCGTGACCGCGAGACTCACACTTAAACTTCAGTGGGCCGACGAGATGTTAATGTAAGTACAGTGAATTTTTGTCTTTGTGTTGCTTCCTGGTGAATCCTTATCTCCAAAATTTTCATCCAAGGACAAACGTTAAATCTGTCTCTTCCAGACAGATTCGTAGGAATAGAGACGTAGATTTAAATAGAAGCCTAGACACTCTAGAATCAGAGCTAGGGCTACGTAGATTATTTAGTGATAGTTATAACCGTTTAGATATATTAAATATGGATCCCGACACCGTATACAAGGCCTTACGCCCAGTGCCAGATTTCGACGGGAATCCAAACGTGCTCACTCGTTTTGTTCGCATTTGCGATCAAATTGTTGAAGCTTATGTGAAACCGGGTAATGACTTAGTTAATTTATGCGTAATAAATGGTATCCTTAACAAAATTACGGGTAATGCTGCTAGGACCATAAATTCAAACGGAATTCCCGATTGCTGGAGAGACATACGTAGCTCTCTTATAAATAACTTTTCTGACCAGAGAGACGAGACCGCTCTATATAATGATATTTCTTTGCTTAGCCAAGGAAGTAGCACCCCTATTGAATTTTATGACAAATGCCAGAACCTCTTTAGTACAATCATGACATACGTGTCTTTGCACGAAACTGTCCATACAACTATAGAAGCCAAGCGTGATTTATACCGCAAATTAACGTTACAATCATTTGTGAGAGGCCTGAAAGAACCAATGGGTTCTCGCATACGCTGTATGAGACCGGTTTCTATTGAGAAGGCTCTGGAATTTGTTCAGGAAGAATTAAATGTAGTATATATGCAGCAACGCAACGAGAAGATCGACAGGAGAGCCCCCGTGTCACAGCACCAGACTTCTTTAATATATAAGGCTCCTCCTTCATTGGCATTTTCTATGCCGAAATTTAATAGTTTTAATAATGTGCCTCCCACATCTAGCTGGCCGAGACCAACTATGTTACAGCAGCAGCAGCATCAACTTGCTTACCGTCCACCCCCGTTTAATCAACCAGGTTTTCGTCCCCCAGGATTTAACCAGCCGCGTATGCCTACACGTACTCAGCAAATGTTTGGCGCGCAGCCCCCTAACTACAACCCTCAAAACGCGTTTAGGTTCCCTCCGCGCAATGTTCCCCAGAATACAGGTCCGAAACCTATGAGCGGTGTTAGCCATTTTGTCCCCAAGGCACTTCCACCGACAATGTCAGGTCATGACTGGCGTAAATTCGGCAACCCACAGCCGTCAAATTATTTCAAAACCCGAGAGGTAAACTTTAATGAGATCGCTGACTATGACGAGACGTATTACAACCCTGACTATTATTGTGAAGAATCTCATGACTTTTCAGCTAACGATTATAGTGACTATTACGGATATAATCAGACCGAGTTCGACTACAACAGTAATGGTTATAATTTAATTGAAGGGCAACACGTTGACTCAAACGTTATAGACGGTCCCGGAATTTCGACTAGCCACGAACATAAACACTTAAATTTTCCGAAGGGACGCACCAACCTCGAACCAGAATAGAGCTTAACTTACAGTCAAAAAGAGAGTTACGCTATATTCAAATAACGGAACCCCCACTTAAACTATTAATTGATACGGGCGCAAATCAATCTTTTATCAGCCCGGAATGCGTGGAAAAATTCTATTCACACGTGCCTCTGAATTTAGACCCTTCGAGGTCACCAACTCTCGTATGACAAGCAGTCATGACTATTCAATTACAGTGCCTAACTTTAGCGAGTTCAACGATCAGAAAGATATTAAACTATTTATCTATAAATTTCACAGTCATTTCGACGGACTGTTAGGACTAGATTTATTAGATGGAGTTCAGATTGATCTGAGACGTAATATTATAATAACGGATCAAACTGTTATACCACTGGCCCGCTACACATGTAGAAAGGCCAATTCTCAAGAAACTATTCCCGCCAATTCAAGTCGATTAACTAATGTGCCGATACACAACCCCGATGGTGATGTATATATCCGGGAACAAGTACTGTGTAATTGCATAATTCACGAATGCGTAACTACAGTCACGGATCAAACGGGAATTGTAGAAATTGAAAATCCCACTAATTCACCCATTACTTTAACTTTTGACCAGACGTTACAAGTGAACCTCTTTAACATCGAGACCTCAAATACAAATATAGACCCTAACCGTGTTAATGACGTACTCTCCCGACTACGGACTAAGCACTTAAATACTGAAGAAAAAATTAATTTAGAGATTTTATGTTCAAAATACGCTGACGTTTTCTATATTGAAGGAGAGACATTGACTTTTACTAACAAAATTAAACATAGGATTAAAACGACAGACGAATTGCCAGTGTATACGAAAAGCTATCGCTACCCTTTCATACATCGCGAGGAAGTACAAAAGCAGATGACCTCCATGCTGGAACAAGGAATTATTAGACCTTCAGATTCAGCTTGGAGCTCGCCTATTTGGGTAGTACCAAAAAAGACGGACGCATCCGGAAAACAGAAATGGAGGCTAGTTGTAGATTTTCGTAAACTAAATGAGAAGACAATTGACGATAAATATCCCATCCCTAATATTTCAGATGTCCTTGATAAACTCGGGAGATGCCAGTATTTTACAACTCTAGATTTAGCATCTGGGTTCTATCAGGTGGAAATGCACCCGGATGACATTTCTAAAACCGCATTTAATGTCGAACACGGGCATTTCGAATTTCTGAGGATGCCAATGGGACTAAAAAATAGTCCATCTACTTTTCAAAGGGTAATGGATAACGTGCTGAGAGGCTTACAAAATGAAATCTGCCTGGTATATCTTGACGATATAATTGTATTCAGCACGTCATTACAAGAGCATATGATAAATCTAGAAAAAGTCTTCACTAGATTGCGAGAATCTAATTTCAAAATCCAGATGGATAAATCTGAGTTTTTGAAGTTAGAAACTGCCTACTTAGGGCACATTATAAGTAGAGAAGGTATAAACCTAATCCGGACAAAATTTCAGCTATAAAAAATACCCAATGCCCAAGACGCCCAAAGAAATCAAACAATTCCTAGGACTTCTGGGTTATTACAGGAAATTTATACCTGACTTCGCCCGAATTACCAAGCCGATGACTAGATGTTTAAAGAAAGGTACCAAAATGACTTTCGACCCCGAATACATAGACAGTTTTGAGAAATGCAAGAAATTACTGACTAATGACCCAATACTACAATACCCAGACTTTAACAAAGATTTTATTTTAACCACCGACGCGTCTAACCTTGCCATAGGAGCCGTACTAAGTCAAGGATCTGTAGGATCAGACAAACCTATCTGTTACGCTTCGTACTCTCAACGATAGCGAGATAAACTACAGTACTATCGAAAAGGAACTGTTAGCCATTGTTTGGGCGACGAAATATTTTAGACCTTACCTCTTTGGTCGAAAATTCAAAATTATGACCGACCACAAGCCCTTGCAATGGATAATGAACCTTAAAGAGCCTAATTCGAGACTCACGAGATGGAGACTCAAATTAAGTGAATACGACTATACTGTGATTTATAAAAAGGGCAAAATTAATACAAACGCAGACGCCCTCTCTCGAATCGAAATTAATAACGAGGAGACGGACTCAATGGTAGCGAATCCCACAGAAAGGCCACCCTCTGAGGCTGGATCGACTACTCTTACTGCCCATACAAGTAAGGAAAACCCGATTCTTGAGATCCCTATCACAGACGACCCCTTTAATAAATTCCATAGACAAATTTCTTTCACTATCGTAGGTGATATTAAGCGTCGTACTACTACTACCAAACCCTTTGACACACACTCTGCACATGTATCCAAGTATCCGAATCTAATCTCGAACAGGACGTGGTTAATGCTATAAAAGAATTTGTTAACCCAAAAATTAAGACTGCTCTTAAGATCACGCCACCTTTAGGAATGTACTCTATCATCCCCATCTTACAAAACAGCTTTAAAAGTTCTTCTATGAATCTTGTCTTAGCAACAACCAAACTAGAGGACGTAAAAGAGTATTTGAGACAGCAAGAAATTCTCAAACATTACCATGAGGGTAAGACTAATCACCGAGGTATTAATGAATGTTATCTAGCTCTTTCACGAAAGTACTATTGGCCTAAAATGAAAGAGGAAATATCAAAGTACATAAATGAGTGTACTGTGTGTGGACAATCGAAATATGACAGACACCCTATCAAACAGTATTTTAACATTGTACCACCCGCGACGAAACCATTCGAAACTATACATATGGACCTATTTACTGCACATAACGAAAAATATTTGACCTTTGTAGATGTGTTCTCTAAATACGGACAGGCCTACCATCTACGCGATGGCACTGCTGTCAGTATCATACAAGGACTTTTGACTTTCAGCACTCATCATGGTCTGCCTTTGTCCATAGTAACCGACAACGGCACGGAATTCACAAACCAGATGTTTGCAGAATTTGTGAGACTCCACCGAATTAACCACCATAGGACTTTAGCTCATGCCCCAAATGACAACGGAATTATCGAAAGATTTCATTCGACCTTGCTAGAACACTTACGCATCTTACGACTTACACATAAAGACGAGCCGACTATCAACTTAATGCCTTACGCAATACTAGCTTACAATAGTTCAGTGCACAGCTTTACAAAGTGTAGACCCCACGACATAATTAGAGGTCACTTTGATCCTAGGGATCCCTTTGATATCGATATAAATGAACACCTATTGCAACAATATATAATAAATCACAGAAATCAGATGAAAGCTGTGTATGAAAAATTAATGAGTCCTCACTAGAAAACCGCACGAACATTATAGAAAATAGAAATAAGAATAGAGAACCCGAAGTTGAATACCAGCTCGACCAGCAGGTTTTCGTCTCAAACTTTTTAGCTAATCGTAATAAACTGGCCCCACGTTATACTCAAGATAATGTATTAGCAGACCTCCCCATTCACATATACACCTCCAAAAGAAAGGCCCTATTGCCAAATCTCGACTTAAACGTGTCCCTAAATCTGCCAAATTGTTGCAGGATACTACTGATAATCCTTCACCCGACACTGGCGGACGAGATAAGACTTGAGAGCCTTGACAATGGACCTGGTATACTTCCTTTCAAACTTGGACCGGCTAAACTTATTACTCGCTACCATTCATTTATTCAATACATTGACTTAACCTCCATTGAGGACAGACTAAGCTCTATAGACCTTCAACTTAAATCGTTTGAAACCCGACTAGAGAACGACACCTATCTCTTATATGAATTACAGATAAATTATCTCGTTACTAAACTTAGTAAAATTCATAGCCAACTCAGTACGTTGCAGCCTAACAATATACGTAACAAAAGAGGGCTTATAGACGGTCTAGGATCTATTGTCAAAAGCATTACCGGTAATTTAGATCACACCGATGCCGAAAAATATAACAGCGCAATAAAGATCTTAGAAAATAACGAAGATAAGCTAATATCTGAATTAAACGATCACGTCAGTCTGAACAAAGAATGGATGTCTCAACATAATACATTGCTTACGAACATAATAGAGAATCAAGAGAGAATTAATAGTAGCTTACACTTAATATTAAATAGTAGTGCCTATGCGGACACTACTCTTCTTAAATATGCGAAATTCGCTCAGTTATTGGTTATCATCAGCGAAAACGTTGACGATTTATTTTTAGAATTAAATAGGATAGAAGACATTTTAGCTTTTATACGTGCATCGAGCACACATCATAGTATGTTAAGCATTAGGAATTTAGGAAATATGATAGATAGATTAAAATTAGTTTATGGGCAAAATCAAGTACCAGAGGCTGATTTGAGAGAATACTATAGCATCATAAAATCAGGCTATTATTATGCAGGTAGCAAAATTGTAATAGTTTTCAAATTTCCCATAACCTCAACCAGCCAATACGATCTGTATAGGTTATCCTTAGTTCCAAATAAAATTCTCAGACTTTTATCCCTCCATACCCCTTCCTAGCAACCAATGGCAAGACGTTCATGTACATTGCGGCTGAATGCCTGAAATTTAACCGTCGGTACCTATGCGAAGAGGATGCTCATCACCTACCACGAGATCACTCAGACTGTATTCAAGACATCATCACACGTCAGACGTTGAACCACTCGTGCCGACCTACCAAAGTTACACTCGAGAAAGAAGCCGTAGAGCAGCTAGACGACCAACACTACACCCTAAGCTTCCCGAAGCCAACGAAAACGGAAATGCAGTGCGGACGTCAAGAGTTTGTCACCCTACAGGAAGTTACCTGGCTACCGTACCCCATAAATGCTTTCTACGGACGACCGACCTTACAGTCATCAACATCAATGACGAAGTTAAAGGACAACCACTTTTAATAGCCGAAATACCACAGGACTACTACACTAAAGAAGTAAAGGACATACCACACATACAACTAAACTCTATAAACCTGAAAGGACTACATGCTATAGAAGACAAGATCCTAATGCAACATCCAACCAAGATGGACCATGTCGAAGCCAACATTTACCACACGACTATACTGTTTTACGGATTTTAATCGCAGCAGCCCTACTTACACTTATAACAATGAGACGGAGACACCATCTCTGCGCGGGGCTACCGAATAAAAACTCAACCTCAGAGAAGAAATCTCCTCGAAACCAGAATTATGAAGATCCTGAGAAGCTGCAAGACGAGAGTAAAAAGTCAGCAACATTCGCGCTCAGAGTGCTCAAATAGTTGCTGATCTGAGGGGAGATGTTACGTACACCAATAGTAGGGATTTGCTAACTCATTAGCTATATTCACGGAAACTTTCCATCGAGACTAAAATGCCGATTCAGCGGTTCTGCCTGCCCCGTGGACTTAGCAACTGGCGTACGTGACCTAAGAATTGCCGATGCAGCAGAAAGGGCCCCGTGTCGCCTCGCCACGCCGCCACGAAGACACACCCGGTACCTACTTCGTCCGCGAGCACACCTAGTTATAATTAATAGATAATTACTTTGTAACCTTTTAAAATAAATGTATTAAATAATTTTCGGTTTTTTAAGTCCTTCGGTTGCGACCTCCATAATTTACAAAACAACACTTTATTATACCACTAAAATATTACAAAACAATGATTAAACTTGACATTTTGGGCAGAAAAGGCGATCTTATCACTAATAGCAATCTCTTCTAGATAATCTTTTGGTAAATAGGACAAGGTTGGCAGATATAGGGAGGTAGATATAATTTCTTGGGAGGAGGTTACCGGACACCGAAATACAGTTAATACATTACCAGTTCAGGGACGTTGGATCAACATTATGCTTTTATCATCTAAACAGTAAAAATAATTATAGAGTAATAACTTAAAAAAAATGCATTTCAAGATGCAATGCAGGCCGTACCTACTACAATGAAGCTATTCATTGTACATAGTATTATTTTGGGGTCCATGTTAAAACTTTACTAAAAATTCTCCTTTTCACTAAAAATAAACAAAAGAATGGACTGCAAAATCTGGCAAATATAATTGTAATAATACGTGCTACATTTAACAAATTGATAATTTTGTATAAAGCACCTCATAATACTAAGATGCAGTGGGCACAAAGTATAATTTTCAAATTGAGTACGACAAACATATAGATAGATAGATAGATAGAAACACTATTGTTTTTAACACAAAAACAAAAATGAATAAACAAAAGGAGAAATTCTTAAATCTAGTGAAACAAATGGCGGCCTTATCGCTGAGAGCGATCTCTTCCATGCAACTGGAGAAAATATTAAACAGCAAGTGACGGAGCATGTCTGACAGCCACGGGCAAGGCATGCCATAGTAGGACTGGAACGCGAAAGATTTGCCGTAAAATGTTTCGGAACGTGCTCATAGAGCCTTCAACGATTAAATGATAAATATTGATAGAACATGAGGTATCTAAAACAGAAACTAAACAGTTCCTAAGTCATCGATATTTGTTCACATTATAACCATGGTGTAGTCGTAATTAAACCATTACAATTGGCGGTGCCTAAAGAAAAAAATCTAATGTCAGTAGTTTCTTTTGTAATCATAATAATCATAATCTTTATTCACGTTTATGAGTACATAGAATAGATGTAAGTGGAACATTAAGACCGCCATAATCAGCCTTTCGGCGTGCAAAATTATATTTAAAATAAATATATTATTATTATGAGAAAACAAAACAAAAATAATAACATGAGACTAGGTACTGGTTTACTAAGTTAATGCGATTGGTGCGCAAATACACTTGCGAGAGATTAGACATCCATTATCTTATGGATAGTTAAAGTAAAGTTATGATATTAAAGACTGGTAAATTTATAATTGAACAATTTATAGGTTCTAAAGTATAAACACACATGAATCGTGCGAGGAAGATAGACAACAAAATTTTTCAGTGGATAAAATGTAATCCTGGGTGAGATCTGACGGGACGGAGTCCGAAAGAAGTGAAGGAGATCATAACAAAAATTAATTTAAAACACTAAAATTATTATTACACATAATATACTCAGTTTGTGTATGCTTATGATCTGTAATCTTGATAGATGAAAATATATTTTTTTACAAAGTATGCTAATCAAAGTTACTCTGTACTGGCCCAGTAACAGCCTTAATTATAATCTTGTTTATTCCTTTAAAATAGCTGAAATGATTTTTAATTTTCTGATGACAGCTGAGCACGCCCTGGAGTAGCAGGGTCAGAAAGTTGCTGCCTTGCGAGCAGCAGCAATACTACCACACTGGAACGAGTGCCTTCTGGAGAAGGCCAAGCGGTACCCAGATGTTACCTGGAGGAGGCCGATGCACCTAGTGTGTGCAAGCGGTGCCCAGATGAGTTATATTACCTGGAGTAGGCCGATGCACCTAGTGTGTGCAAGCGGTGCCCAGATGGCTGATATTACCTGGAGGAGGCCGATGCACCTAGTTTGTGCAAGCGGTGCCCAGATGGCTTGAATTACTTAGTTCTGAGGAGGCCGATGCACCTAGTGTGTGCAAGCGGTGCCCAGATTGATATTACTTAGTTTCTGAGGAGGCCGATGCACCTAGTGTGTGCAAGCGGTGGCCAGATGACTAATATTACTTAGTTCTGGAGGAGGCCGATGCGTGTTATGGGTGCTAGTGGTACCCAGGGCGCAAGCGGTGTCCAGGCGACTTGATCATTAACTGAGGAGGCCGAAGCACTTTATGGGTGCAAGCGGTATTCAGAATGTTTATGTATATTATGACGATCATTATGAATATTTATGTTTATCTATTTACTTACAGGAAGGCCGAAGCACCTCGCGTGTGCAAGCGGTACCCAGGAGCGTTAATCGTTAACTGAAGGGGACCGAAGCACCTTATGGGTGCAAGTGGTACCCCGCTGACTTAAGTTATATACTCCAGGGGTGGGTCGAAGCATCTAATGGATGCAAGCGGTATCCAGGTGACCTGTGCAAGCTGTACCCAGATACTCTAGTTACTTCCTTTAAAAGGAGATCAAAGCGCCTTGTGTGTGCAAGATGTACCCATAATTCTAGTCACTTACCTTTAAAACGAGATCAAAGCACCTTGTGTGTGCAAGCAGTACCCAGATACTGTAGTTACTTGCTTTTAAACCAGATCGAAGCAACTTGCGTGGGCAAGCTGCACCTAGATACTCTACTTGCTTACCCTTAAAAGAGATCAAAGCACCTTGTGAGTGCAAGCTGTACACAAATACTCTAGTTACTTACCTTTAAAACGAGATCAAAGCACCTTGTGTGTGCAAGCTGTACCAGTTACTCTACTTGCTTACCCTTAAAAAGAGATCAAAGCACCTTGTGAGTGCAAGCTGTACACAAATACTCTAGTTACTTGCCTTTTAAACCAGATCGAAGCACCTTGCGTGTGCAAGTCATATACAGATGCTCTATTCATTTACCTTCACAGGAGACCAAATCACCGTGGCCGTGCAAACGGTACCCTGACTTCATAAGCTACATCATTAGCGTGCCGGAGCAGCGCGCCTGGGTCCGAGCCGGTCGCGTGCCGGAGCAACGCGCCTGGTTCCGAGCCGGTTGCGTGCCGGAGCAACGCGCCTGGTTCCGAGCCGGTTGCGTGCCGGAGCACAGCGCGCCTGGTTCCGAGCCGGTCGCGTGCTGGAGCAGCGCGCCTGGTTCCGAGCCGGTCGCGTGCTGGAGCAGCGCGCCTGGTTCCGTGCCGATCGCGTGCCGGAGCAACGCGCCTGGTTGCGGTTGCTTGGAGAGACGCACCCGGAATTGGACACTTTCTTCAGCTAAAAGGGCAGATAGGGAGTAGGCTTTTATATCGTATTATGAGGAATTATCCTAGATGTACTTAATGTAATTCTTATTAGACGTACCTACTTCTTGTAATTTTAGAGGTAATCTATCCAGAATTGTTCATGTAACAGTATAATTGTGTCGTCGCTGTATTGTGTAATAATAGGCGTGACGACAGTTCCTGCAATTATATTAAATTATTTGATATTATGACAGTACTTAAATAGAATGAAATATGTACCAATGTTAATTTTGATATTTATTACTTTAACTTTATGGTCATTCAAAGCTGGACGGGCAGGTCCATTTTAAGAAAACGAAATTATTGTATTATTGGATAACCCATTCAATTTCAACTTACTTTTGTTATGAAACCAGGTTCCTAGACGCAATATTTAATATAGCTGTCATGCAGGCTTTGCGCGTTAACGCATGGAGAATACGACACACTGTCGTATTCTGTAGCGCAGCGCATTTTAGCATTCGTAGCGCTTCTGTAGTGATTTCTATGAGGCGTTTTTGGGGGGGTTCAAAATTGTAATTTAAATCGTGATATCACGGGAACTTTTAGGATCGCACGGTGATTCTTCACCTATGGTTCAGTTATTGAGTAGTCTTTGATGGCGCATTGAATCAAAGATGAGTTGTCATGCCCACTGTAATAAATTCTATAATTATATGCATAAGTATTGTAGATATGTAAATAATAATAATAACTATAACACATTGGTGAAAACTGTAAATTGCTTTTAGATAAAATAAATAAATAATCACTGAGGCCGTAGCATATTGTAAGATGCACTGAGTCCCTTCTATGTGGAATGCGAAGTACAATGTACAGTGAAATGTGTAGTTTGCATCAGAATTAAGTTCAACATTTTGGCAATTTAAATCTATTCAGCAATATCCTGCACAATATTGTCAGTTGTTTTTAGAATGGGGACATTCTACCGATCAGGATGGTCGCAGAATTATGCAAAACTTTAATTACTGTTCGACAAGATGTAATTTACCACAAGTTTTGACTTAGCCATTGGGCTATAAATGACAAATCATAATTTTATTTGACATAGTTATTAATATTAATATTGTGTGGATAAATTATATAGATAGATACAGTATATAAAGAATATATTGATATTGCATTATATAATTGAACCTGAATCAGAGTCTGTTACTTGAGTTAACTGTTATCTCATACAACGTCAACTATTTCTGTGTCTGGGGGCAGACACTGGTTCAGGATGGCCGACTGTTAAGAATTCCTAATGATGTAACATACTGTTCTATGAAATAGAACAGTACCAGATAGTTTTAAGATATATATAGAATAAAGTATTTGTACTTCTGGCAATTACTGTTCGACAAGATGTAATTTACCACAAGTTTTGACTTAGCCATTGGGCTATAAATTACAAATCATAATTTTATTTGACATAGTTATTAATATTAATATTGTGTGGATAAATTATGTAGATAGATACAGTATATAAAGAATATATAGATATTGCATTATATAATTGAACCTGAATCAGAGTCTGTTACTTGAGTTAACTGTTATCTCATACAACGTCAACTATTTCTGTGTCTGGGGGCAGACACTGGTTCAGGATGGCCGACTGTTAAGAATTCCTAATGATGTAACGTACTGTTCTATGAAATAGAACAGTACCAGATAGTTTTAAGATATATATAGAATAAAGTATTTGTACTTCTGGCAATATCTGTGGTAACTTGGTGTTGAATATAAATGGCAACACGGATTTTGTCTTTGGTACGAAAAAAGAAAAAGATATGACGATGATTATTCTGTGTGGAACATCGTGAGACGATATACTTTTGTAAATGGAAAAGAGCGGAAATAAACATAGAACAGGTTATATGGATCCATCGTTGTTTGTATTGCACTATATTAACACTTGTATGTCCTTGAGTTCTAGCTTTACAGTGAAATATTGATTTATAAATCTTAGTATGTTCTTTTCTAGATCTGCGTACGATGTTTCAGCTTCCGCTAAACCAAAAAATACTATGTTCCTCGCTCTTGCTTGCCTTTCAAGAACACTTAATCGTTTATTTTGGTCTTCTAAATTTTCTTTGAGATTTTCGTATTTTCTATATATTGTTTTAAACTTTTCTTCTAATGTGTGGTTTATATTTTGTGTAACTTGCTCTGTCACTTTCTCAGCTGATTGCACGATTGTTGCTTTTTGTTCATTCAACTCATTTTGGATTTTCTTGAGCATACTCATAATTTCCTCCATGACTATCGGTATACTTTAAGTTATTTTAATGTAGTGATTATTTTTGTCGTGTTTTTTTGCTACGTGTGCTGCACTCTATTGGCTCGACGTGGTACTAAATAGCGGGATAGCTGATTGACAGACTGTTTACTTTAAAATATTTTCTCTAGATGGCGCTGTTTTCGTGATCAAAAGTGCAAAATCATTCGTCGATTTTATAACTTTTTTTGATATATTTGCTTGAATATGTTGAATTATGTTATTATACTATGTTACACTCTGTTCACTTGTTTGTAAACCATTGATAGCAATTTAGCACGGAAGATGCCGATAATAGTTTAGATATCCGGTGGTTTTCACTTCGCCGTTTTGCACACTTATTAGTTATTTATTCACTGTTATTGGCTTTTATCCACATTATATTACGATATTCGCTAGCTAATGATTCTATTGTACATGTTTTTTGATATTAAATTTCACTTGTTTATATTTTTAATTTGCACTAATATACGGAGTCGATGTTTATCGTGGCACAGTGGCGCCCCTCTCCAGGATACCAACACTAAAAAGGTAGTACTGCTACATGTGTAAGGCATGCTACATGTATTATTTAGTTGGTCTATAAGTGTTTCCTTTAGTCGCTACTATACGACAGTCATTATCAATTATCAGCCTACAGTTCACACGGTACACTCCTATAGTTCATAAATACAAACCCTGCTCTGAGTATTCACGTGAATTAATTACTGTGGATGATGGACTGATATAGTCGAAAAGCAATACTGTTATGGTCATGACCAAAGAATTCGGATATTCTACGTATAGAGTTGGCACAAACGCTTTACACCGAAAGCACGGGTAGCATCTTTCTTATCTTGTCGCTCTTGTGGAAGTGTCATACTTTTGTCGCGGCTCATCACTCTGTTGATCTGTTGCCATAGAAAGTATGCACGTCATCTGCTTACGATTGACACAAAGGAACCGTATGGAAAATCTTAACTCTTTATGTAGTATATGTAAACTCTTTGGTTAGTACTAACACAAACCTCTGCGAGGTTTAATAGTCATCATCATCATCATCAGCCGCAAGACGTCCACTGCTTAACATAGGCCTCCCCCCTAGATTTCCACAACGAACGGTCCTGCGCAACCAGCGGTTTCCAGCGACCTTTGTGAGGTCATCTGTCCATCTAGTGGGAGGCCGTCCAACACTGCGTCTTCCGGTTCGTGGTCGCCAATCCAGAACCTTTCTTCCCCATCGGCCATCGGTTGTCAGTTCTGCGAGCGATGTGGCCTGCCCATTGCCACTTCAGCTTGCTTACTCATTGAGCTATGTCGGTCACTTTCGTTCTTTTGCGAATATCCTCGTTACGGATTCTGTCACGCAAAGAGACTCCGAGCCTCTTTCCATAATTAAAATATATACATAATAAGGTTTAATAGTGCTGATTGCTTTTTCACATTGATTGTAATTTATGATAATTCTATTACCAACAGGCAATAATGCGCAAACATCATTATGTTCTAGTTTGAAAAGCAACGTCTGCGGAGAAATTACAGACACAAAGATAAATCATCTGAAATCTCTGGATGACGAGAGCAGTGGATTGCTAGGTAATGATTTGAATTATTCATGCTGCAATAGCTGCGTGTCACTGTGCTGTTACGGGCAGGCGTGTTGCTTACCATCAGGCACATGTCCTGCTTGTCCCGTCACTGCAAAATATAAAACATTTACTCACTTTATCCTAGATGTTTTTTTAGATATTGAAATTATAACGGTGAAGAAAAACATCGTAAGGTAAACGACATGATCCTTGAATATTCCGAGGTCAAGCCCACCAACCCACAGACAGACAGAAACTCTTTATTATGCACACTAGTAAATTACAAACACTTACAACAGCAGGAAAAACACAGGAAAACCCAAGTGGTGGACTATGGCCTTGACTCTCTACCTGCTAGAGAAAGCACCGAGTCCCAGCTGTGGGAACGTTTAGTGGGCTGCTTATGAAATTTATACACAATTTCTAGGTTGTTTTTGTTAGTTAACAAAATAAGTAGAATTCCAGCAATTTTAACTTTTTTTTTATATTATTTAGAAATATTTCATTTAATAACAAGAACAAAATTAAAAATTTTGAATAACCCCCGACTACCTCAGATTTGTTATCCGTACAACATTCTACTAGTCAAGCCCTTTCATTTGATACCCATATTAAGGGAGTTGTGAAAAAAATAATATAATTCTAATATAATTCGCCATTTTGTGATGGCGGCCATCTTGGATTTGATTTTTTTATAGTGTATAGAATTCTACTAGTCAAGCCCTTTCATTTGATACCCATATTGAGGTAGGTTGTGAAGAAATATTTTGTCCGCCATTTTGTGGCGGCGGCCATCTTGAATCTATATTAACCAAATATAGCTAAGAACATCCGCACGAATATTAACTTTCAAATAAAAAAACAGCATCGAAATCGGCCCATCCGTTTGAGCTCTACGGTGCCACAGACAGACACACACACAGACAGACAGACAGACAGACAGACAGACAGACAGATAGACAGACAGACAGACATCGACGTCAAACTTATAACACCCCTTTTTTTGGTCGGGGGTTAAAAACAGATTTTTAACGAAGGTTTTTTGGGATCCATTTGTCGGCATACCTGACACCTGACAGATCAAATAACATGATCTTATAGTTGGAACTCGGTAGTTCAGATCACCAGACAATTATTATTAAATAACCAATAAAATACGACGTTGGTTCTTAATTAACGATAAGGATGAATTTTAATTAAAGACCTACTACCTACCAATGACATTGTGTACCTAAATGTATTGGATGTTTCTTTGACTTCTATATAACATTATTTACATGCGCAAAGTCATGCGAACTTTTTACCTTATTTTTCTTAATATAAAACTCTTCTGAGTTATAAAAGGTATTTTGAGAATAAGTCAACACATCATTTGTTATTTAGTACTCCAGTAATACAGTTTATTTTAAATCTTTTGTCAAAATGATTAAATTTTTAACGTTATTATGTGCTATGTGTTTGGTGAGCTGTCATGAAACCAGGGTAAGTTTAAACTCGTACATAAACCCAGTAGTTATTTTATTAAGACAAGAATGTGCGTAATATTATTTAAAAAATTGTTTATAGAATAAAAAATAAATCAAAAAATTTAAGTTGTTGCAGCTTTGCTAAAATTAATATTACAATTCAGGTGTGAAATAATCATAGGACTGGACGTTTGATGTTCATAACAAATAGCCTTATTCACACATTTTTAGATTAAAACCTTCAAGTTTGAACTCGTTTGAAGTTTCAAAGGGTCAAATTTATTCTAGTTTAATGCCTACTGTAGTTACCACGGATATCCGTGGTAGTTATTATAGTATCAAACAAGACCATCGTACTGTATTTCTGAGATTTCTTAAAATCTCAGAAATACAGTCGTAACATTAATTACGAAGCATTAATTTCGATTCCTTCGTTGAGTTTGCAGTTAATGAGTTTAACCTCAGTTTAATCATAATTCAGATTGAATTATAACCGTGAAAGATTGAGAAGGGCGGATGTGCTTGTGTCTATATAGGTATCTATATAATATTATCACGTGAGGCAAACACTTTGTACCACTTTTTACGAAAATTGCGCGGAAAAAAATCATGAATAAATAAACTATTAATAAGCAATAAACCAAATTTTAGTAGTAACTCGTATTATTAATTCGTTTATCCGTCTCATGGCGAAACATCTAAGTACTGTTCTTGAAGATATTTATATTCTGTAAATACTAAAACTTTCTCCTCATTAGAGATTATCTTGAGTTCTAACAATGGGAGCATTAAAGGAATTCTTGAAGGTTATACAAATATATTTATGTCCCAATTCCTACAAGCAAGATCTTTCATCGGTTTCTACTTATACATTTGATTTAACTTTTTTCAGACAATACAAATATCACCAGAAATTTTGAAGAATGTGCAGAATGCCTTAATAAAATGCACCGCCAGCGACAAAGAATATTACGAGTTTGGCAACTATATCATCTCAGGAGAGTACAGAAATGATACAAACTTTATAAACAGTATACATTGTACATACAAAGAAAACGATTGGATATACGACGACGGCACAGTCATTCTGCAGAAAACCTTAGATATATTCCCTGACAAAGAAGTTTTTTTCCCAATTTTTACCGAATGCAACAAGGAAATAGGCCTTACTCCAGCCATAACTACTTTCAATACATATGTATGTTTCATGCGAAAATCTGACTTACGACTTCCTAAAACTGCATTTAAAAAAATACAGTGAAATACACAAATAAAAACTAGTTGATATTAATCAAGTTGTTTTATTGTTTGCCCAATTATGTTTTTAGAACTATAAATTTTTATGTTATATATTTTTATTAAATCCAATTAAGTGTGAAAAACGTTACACGTTTGTCTAAATTCGATTAAACGGTTTATTTAAATAATACTACTTATGTAAAAATAACAATGTTTATATGTTTGGTTTGTTACGCTGGAATAACTGAAAGGATTAGGCATACAATTATCAAATATACAAATGGCCTTGAAATAGCAAGAAAATGAAGAGTAATTTTTTTAACCATAAAATGCTATCACTTGACCGCCAGCTTGCCTTATGTTAGGGCCGTAACTATGTGACGCGGTCGATACAGTCATACAAAAACGAAAAACGACCCGCGCCTGACAGCTTTGTATGGAACAGCGGCCGGCGACCGCGTCACGCAGCAAGTCTACTACGAAGTCCGATAAACGATATATCGGCCGAAGTTATGGACGTTTTATACCACGAAACACATATATAAATTTACACATATATATTTCGTGGTATAAAACGTCCATAACTTCGGCCGATATATCGTTTATCGGACTTCGTAGTAGACCTGTACGAATATTGAAACGAACAATGCGAGCTGATGGTAGTGGCGTTCCAAATAACAAGAACAAAATTAAAAATTTTGATTAACCCCCGACTACCTCGGATTTGTTATCTGTACAACATTCTACTAGTCAAGCCCTTTCATTTGATACCCATATTAAGAAAGTTGTGAAAAAAGAAATGTATTTCGCCATTTTGTGGTAGCGGCCATCTTGGATTTGAAATTTGTCATAGTGCAAAGTATTCTACTAGTCAAGCCCTTTCGTTTGATACCCAAATTGAGGTAATAGTGAAAAAAATAATATAATTCGCCATTTTGTGGTGGCGGCCATCTTGGATTTGAAATTTTTTATAGTGTATAGTATTCTACTAATCAAGCCCTTTCATTTGACACCCATATTGAGGTAGGTTAGGAAGAAATATTTTGTCCGCCATTTTGTGGAGGCGGCCATCTTGAATCTATATTAACCAAACATAGCTAAGAACACCCGCACGGATATCAACCTTCAAATAAAAAAAAACCGCATTGAAATCGGCCCATCCGTTTGAGCTCTACGGTGCCACAGACAGACACACACACAGACAGACAGACAGACAGACAGACAGACAGACAGACAGACAGACAGACAGATAGACAGACAGACAGACAGACAGACATCGACGTCAAACTTATAACACCCCTTTTTTTGGTCGGGGGTTAAAAATAAGGTGCCTAATAAAATGTAATCGACATTGAGGCTTGTCTTTTTATATCGCTGTTTATTGCTTTAGTAGCGCAAGCTTTTATTTCTTTTATAAAGATCTATTTTTTGCATACACAACACTATACATTACTAGAAAAATGGTACCTTAAGTTGCCTGCTTTATATTTCCTCTGCTCTATGACTTGGTGCCTTATCTTGCATGGCCAGAGTCAGCACTCAAAACTACTACACTAGCCTGGTGTGGGTTTCAAATTTACAAGTCATGTTTCTTGAGACTATTCTTGGTATATTAATACGAGATAGCACATAAAACATCCACCCGCACTATGCCAATGTGATCAATTATAACTATGACACTCTTCTTATGAGAAAAAATTCCGACTCCCGGCAGTCCGAATTATTATTCCGGCAGTCCGTATTTATGATTGAATTAAAGTTAGCTCAAAGCACAAAGGATTATTTAATTACTGTTAGTGCATTAATCTGAATTTGACTATAAAAACCTATGAAGCTAGTAAAATAATTAATATGCAATAGCTTTTACGATCCTCAGATCAACAAGGGTCAAGGTCACTTAGATCTCTTTTCTAGATATTTTTGTAGCTAATGTGCCGATATTCTAATGAAGATGTCATTTCTGAGTGTAAAATAAGGATTTTTGAAGTGAAAACTTCTTTTAGCGCGCCAGTCAGATTTTTTGTGAGCTATAAATTGAGCTCAAGCGTGACGCCTTTAAATAATAGAAATCTTCGGGTAAACTCGGGACCATAGAAATGCTGACGCATATAAACATGGCGTGATACCAAGGTTACCATATCACCTATCACATCACATGGTTAACATGGTTATCATATCATGGTTACCAAGCCAGTACTACAGACTTCGCCCAATATACCGTTGGCTCAACATGATAAATTCTTAAACAAGTAAAGGTTTCCCTTAAGTATGGTGCCATTACATATAAAATCTAAGTAAGAATAAGAATAAGAATAAGAATAATTTATTTCCAGAAACATGGTTACACACTTTAACAGAATAAAAATCAGAATTTACTAAACAATATACATTTGTTGATTAGCAGTGAGCTCCAAACTAAGTGCAAGACTTGTATCTTGGAGCTCGAGTGCGAAATTTCGAACAATAAATTCGTTACAGTTAGACTATAAATTATTTATGATTAAAAAGAACCCTTTTAGGCAGTTATTATAATGTGAAACAAACGTCTAAATAGAAAACATTTTTTTTTTACTTTCTTAAATAAAACAAAACTACAAGTACTGAGACATGAATGATTATCTAACCGTGTCTGACAAACTATTAAGCTATCCACTATATATGAACTATTCACTATATAAACAACCTATGAGTTCCTCAGTGTCATCATACGTAAGACCCTGTAACCAGGCTTTTAGTTTCTTTTTAAGTTCGAATTTCTGCAAGTGTTCGCAGTCTCGCAACCGCCTTGACACGTTGTTGTAGGTGCAGACAAGCGAGTACGACGGCGCACGCCTAGCAAGGGATGACTTGGCGTGAGGCAGTGGCAACAAGTAAGCCCTGGTAGAGCGCTTAGCCAATAACGTTAAGTAGTCTTCGCGAGATCTCAAGCAAGAGTGAGTCCTCATGACAGCGTTGAAAACAAACAACTGTCGAACTCTTAGGACGTTGAATTCGGAGTAGATTAAGTCGGTGGAAAAACGAAAAGGCTTCCTTAGCAATACTTTAATTAGAGCTCGTTGTGCTCTCTCGACCGTTATAAAATACGTCTTTCCAGCGCATCCCCAAATCGAAATGCAGTATTGAATGACAGACTGACATAGCGCGATGTAAATGTCCTTAAGGAGAGATATAGGTGCACAATCTCTCAGGTTTTTCATTATATGAATTAATTTACGCACCCGTGATGATATGTCGTTTATGTGGTGTTTAAACGAAAGATTCTCGTCAATTATTACTCCTAGGTATCTCATACTCTGGACTCCTTCAATGACGCTACAAGAGCAAGGCAAAGATTGAGATTGGGAAACTGTAGAGCAACAATGGATTTTCAAACGTATTTGAGAGGGTGGACGAGAAACCGAGGTTTTGCTAAAAGCTATGTATTTAGACTTACTCGCATTTAGAGTGAGTAAATTATTATCTAGAGTATCAGCAAGGACAGCCAGACCACTCTCGGCAAGACGAAAAACCTGACTCCATGACTTGCTATGGAAGACAATAGCAGTATCGTCGGCGTAGGTAATGATATCGGCATTGGGAAGCTCACTGTTATTAAATATAGCTCACTGTTATATATATTAACTGTTAAATATAGTCTTCGGACGTTAACTTATCACTAGTACAATAAGTATAAAAGGTATTAGTTTTAAAGGTAATTAGTTATTTTGCCATAATGTAGTTCGTTCAAAGTATTCTGCGTGATCAAGTAACCACTCGTATTTCAATACGCAAAGGCTTGCGCCACTATCAACTAATAACTTTATGAGTAATATTATTTATTTCTAAGTTTCATTGAACTACACTATTCATATTATAATTAAGTATGCGAAACTGTTTATTGTTCGTAGGAACGAAAGAAAACTCGCGGCTATCTGGTGCATTTTGAGTGCACGGCTCATGTTCCACGTGCTCTAATTTACATATAGAGCCGACTTTGATGACATAATTATTCTATAGTTTATTTTATATTTATGTCGTTCTATTCGGACATATGCGTAACTTAATGTATTTTATCTATAGGTATGCTACTTACAAAATTTCAACTAAATATCGATTGACCAAATATATAAAAAAAATTGCTCGGACGCATTACCTAACAATTATAAATTGACTCACGCATTTACTAACAGTATATCGACACGGGGCGCGGAGCGGCGTAGATGATCCCGGTGCGGGGCGGTCCGGCGCGGCAGGCTCCGCGGCGGTAGTGCGGGTCTACTTGTTGCTCTGAAATATGTTAAAAAAATGCAAAGGTTCAATGACGCAATCTTAGACACATGCTGTCATGTCAAAGCACGGTATGAAAACTCTCAAATAAGAATATTTTTCCCGTTTTTGTTAACCGACTTCCAAAAAAAGGAGGAGGTTATCTTATGTATGTTACCTGATTTCTCGAGAACCTCTGAACCGATTTAAAAATTTCTTTTTGTGTTCGGATGGGTATGCTTCCCGAATGGTCCCATATAAATCTTTTCGAAATCGGTCGAGTAGTTTTTGAAATATGAACCAAAAAGTGAAAATCAAGATGGCCGCCTCCACAAAATGGCGGACAAAATATTTCTTCACAACCTACCTCAATTTGGATATCAAATGTAAGGGCTTGACTAGTAGAATACTATGTACTATAACAAATTTTAAATGCAAAATGGCCGCCACGACAAAATGGCGAATTATATTCTATTTTTCATTACTACCTCAATTTGGGTATCAAACGAAAGAGCTTGACTAGTAGAATACTTTGCACTATGAAAAAATTCAAATCCAAGATGGCCGCTTCCACAAAATGCCGAAATACATTTCATTTTTCACAACTCCCTTTATATGGGTATCAAATGAAAGGGCTTGACTAGTAGAATGTTGTACAGATAACAAATCCAAGGTAGTCGGGGTTAATCAAAATTATTAATTTCGTTCTTGTACACTAAAAGAGTAAAATAAACTATTTTCATAAAAAAATTAAACCGACTTCAAAACCACAAATAGGCACTCAAAAGCGAAAAATAAACTAAAATCATTATTATAAGCGCTACTCACTCATCTATTTGAAGTCGGTGCCAGTCAGGTCAAAAAGTTAGTAGATTGATGCTATGTAGGCACAGGTAAGTAGTATCTATCCTATACCTGTTAGATTTGGCTGGCACCGACTTCAAATAGATGAGTGAGTAGCGCTTATAATAATGATTTTAGTTTATTTTTCGCTTTTGAGTGCCTATTTGTGGTTTTGAAGTCGGTTTAATTTTTTGTACGAAAATAGTTTATTACATTCATGGTTCATGCACCGCTTCTATTTATAGTAGCGTTATGTTCGATAGTTTATATCCTTTGTCAATAAATGGTGTGGATGGAGTCTATATCCTTTGTCATTAAATAAATGGATAGATGAAATGTCTTTATCCAATAGAAAAATAATCTTTCAATTCGGACCAGTACTTACCGAGATCTTAGCGTTCAAACTAACAAACTCTTCAGCTTTATAATATTAGTATTAGTATAGATTTAGATTAAAGCTTCATGTTTAGAGCATTCAATTAGCAAGTGAAATTATGTTAATTATGAAAGGGTAGTCGTGCTGACCCTGCCAATTACAGGCCCATCTCGGTCACGTCCATACTCTGCAAGACTATGGAACGTGTCTTAAACCACAGGCTCCTGACGTACTTAGAATCAAATGACCTCCTCAGTGACCGGCAATACGGATTTCGCCGAAACCGGTCCACCGGGATATTCTAGCGTACGTCACACACATCTGGAGTGAAGCTATTGAAAACACGGGAAGCACTTGCAGTCTCCCTGGATATCTCGAAGGCTTTCGACAGGGTTTGGCACGATGGCCTTATCAGCAAGCTTTCAAGTTATGGTTTGTCTCCTGCGTTTATTGCGTGGATATCGGACTTCTTGAGGGATAGATCCATACGAGTCGTCATTGATGGCTGCTCGTCGGACCAAATGGCTATCAATGCCGGAGTCCCTCAAGGGTCGGTACTCTCTGCGACGCTCTTCCTGCTACATATCAACGATCTGTTGAAGCCCCGGCATCTTTGAGTACGCAGATGATAGCACCGTTGTAGAGAGTTACACATCTAGCGCGAGAGCCAGTGGGCAGCAAACCCAGGTACTAAGAGAGAGTTTGATTGAGCGTTTGAACTTGACCCTTGAGGCGGTGTCTGAATGGGGCAATGCCAATCTGGTCAAGTTCAATGAGAGTAAGACGCAGGCGTGTCTGTTTTCCACAAAAAGGAGTCCATTCCAACTGACTCCTACTTTTCGAGGTGTGTCCGTGGCAGTTTCTGACCGTCTTGAGCTTTTGGGCGTTACTTTAACATCTACGCTCAACTTTGGCTCATATATCGAGTCCAAGGCCAAATTAGCTGCCAAAAAGCTGGGTGTCCTCTCAAAGGTGCGAAGGTATTTTAAGCCTGAACAGTTGCTCACTTTATATCAAGCACAGATTCGCTCCTGTATGGAGTACTGTTCGCACCTTTGGGATGGATCAGCTAAGTATCAGCTGGAGGCACTGGAATCGATCGAGAGACGTGCCAAAAGGCTCATAGGCAATGATACTCTTGTGCGAAAAAGACTTCAAAGTCTTGAACATCGCCGAAAAATTGCTAGCCTATCGGTTTTTTATCGGATACACTTCGGAGAGTGTGCGACTGGTTTGCATGATTTGATACCACCTTGCCCTTTTTTTATCGGAATGCTCGTAGCTCGAAAAAGTGACATCGTTTCATGGTTGATGTTCCAAAGACACGAACGAAGAGATTTGACTCTAATTTTGTGATCAGAACGTCTAGGCTGTGGAATACGTTGCCTGAGTGGGTTTTCCCCGATGATTACAATCTTTGTGTCTTCAAATCGAGAGTGAATCGGTTTTTTCTAGGTAAACACGCTCCATCGTAGACCGCATTGTCGTTTAACATCAGGCGAGATGGCGGTCAAGTGTAAACCTATAAAAGTTAAAAAAAAAAAAGTTATGGTAGGGCTCTTAACAGGGTCCGCCTGGGTAGTACCACATCTTTGCTAGTTATTCCACCGCCAAGCAGAAATGTGCAAACATTACCGGAGTTACCAAAGTGTTCCGGAAGGGCAATGTTTCCAGAGAAATTACAGCGCTTAGAGATGTAGGCGCAGTGCAGTGTTAGGTAATGATTTGGACTCTTCATGTTCCAATAGCTGCATATCACTGTGCTGTTATGTGACTAGCTTGTTGCTTACCATCAGGCACAAGTCAAGTCGTCATTCACATCACTCTTTCTTTTAAAAAAATCAAGTGAATTTGGTCACCAGATGCGAACTGCCATAAATCTTTGTGAAGAAAAAACTTGACTTTTTATTGACTTCCATTCTATCATAGCAGGTGAGGTCCTTCTACCTACGTGTTGAGTGTTAACGGGTTACAAGACTTCGAAAACATGTTTTTTTTTTCTCTTTTATAAGGTCTCACAGCGTAATTACGTTATTTCGAAATCGGCCCATCTGTTTGAGCTTTACGGTGACACAGACAGACACACACATAGACACACAGACAGACATCGACGTCAAACTTATAACACCCTTTTTGGTCGGTCGGGGTTAAAATGACTCGTCAAATCAGAAAAACAAATGTAGAAATACTGTAGAAAAGCTACAGATTTTTTTTTAAAGTTGTTAGAAAACTAGCAACTTATTCGAAATTTTACTTTCCTTTGATTTCATATAACACATCTTATATTTATAGTATTCTTGTTTTAAAATTATGAATATATTAACAAGCCAGTTTCCTCAAAAAATCCTCATGTGAGGTAGAGGAAATGTTTGCATCTAGAATACTAGATTAAATGTTTTTTTTTATAAATTCGTTCTGTCTATATACTAGATCATTAAATAAATCATAGCATTCGTTTCTAAACACTTGTTCACTCCACAAGTTTTAAAATAATTTTAAAATGTTTAAGATTCAATTAATAATCTTAGTTTTTTACACTATGAGTTGTTCTTGTGAAGATACCAGAGTAAGTTTTAAATTTCACAGTAAATATTTAATTTTGTTTATACACAAAATAACGTTATATTTTTTTGGACATTTGGACATTTATTGGTACAAGAAACGTTTAAAATTTCGTATGTTCATTTGTCTGTCAATCTGTTCGTCAGTGGTTTAGCTTAGTAGAGCTTATACCTATTGTCCCTTCGTTCTGTTTCAAGTTTATTCCTGTTCGACTATTTATATACCTACCTAGTGGGATTATTGTATCTTCCTAGTACATATTCCAAGTATTGAAAATATGTTGTATTGGGTCACGATGTGGGTTGACATACACTTGTAGGCTAAAAGTCTCCATAAAGTAAACGAATAGGTAAAAAAAGTTCAGAGGTTTTACTCTTTTGCCGATCCAAGGTCTAAAAGATTGTTTTGTGTTGTTTGAGTAAAATTTTATAAAACAAACTTGAACAAACTCAAATATACTTGAGTTTGTTTTAATCGAAAACATTCATATCTTTTGAATTTGATCAAAGATTCAACAAGTTTTTTGATCGCATAAGCCGCGCATGTCAAGCCCTGGAAATGCAAATGAAATGCTTAGGAGATATCGTTTAATGTTTGAAGTAACAAAATAAGTGAAATTAGTAAAATTTAAACTGGGCTGGAATACTGCCCTTTATTTTTGGCGGTAGCATAAGTATAGTTTAAGTTTTTCTATATGGAAGTATCTCCATTATACTTTCCAATAAGCAGTAAAACTGTCTCTGAAAAAAAAACTTAATACTAATTATTTAGCTTTTTTTAAAGGATTTACTTTATATAAAATGCTTTGTAAGCAATCAAGATTTTTTAAACTATGGTGTCCGTATTATTAACCCTTTATTTAGCATTTGTTTGACACAGTAAGTTTTACTATCTGACCTGGCTTAATAGTATCTCTGCCCCACAGCTCAGCAGCCGTGGCTCGTGGGTTCGATTCCCATCCCGGGCAAATATTTACGTAATGAATACAGTGTTAGTCAGTAGTTCTGTGTCTGGGTGTTTCTTTGTATTAAAAGTGTTTCCAAATATATAAGTATTGTATCAGCTTTTCGGCTTTCACAGCATAACTAGATAGATAGACTACATGGTGTTGTGTGAGACATGTTTAGCAAGTTTTTATTTATTATGCATTCATTTAGTTCTCTACTTAATTTTAGAGCTTTGTACAATAAATTTAATAGATGTAAACATAATTGATTCATTTACTTATTATTATTTAGCTGATAGTAAGCAATATCCTTACCCATAAAATCACAGTAACACGCAGCTATTGGAAAGTGAAGAGCCCAAATCACTGCATTGTGCTCGTCACCCAGTGAAAAACTGGAAAAATACTTTTTACAGTTTCGATTTTGGTGTCACATTGGTGGTGATTTGTGGGTTGTTGCTTGACCTGTCTGCTGGGCGTCCTATTCTACGCGTTCCTATTCTACGTGGTCTCCCATCTCATGTAGTTCAATTTAACTGTGGTCTTAAACGTTAAACAAAAATGTTCATAATACGTTGTGGTTGTCTTCGTTACGATAATCCATTTCTAACTCAGTCAAAATTATTCTTCTTGCTCTAAGATTTCTAGCAACAAAAATCGTCTTATCGAGTTCCAACAGTGCGTCGTAATGTAAAACAATATTGTCTTATATTTTTGAAGTAGTCAAATTGTAAAATTTATCAGATCACCTCTGCTCCAAAATTGACTTGTCGGTAGAAAATTAAAAACTTTCGAGATAAAGAGAGAGAGAAAAAATATACATTCCCATATTTTTGATATTGAAAATTTTTGAGGTTTAGTTGTTTCTGATGTACCTAATGCTTACAATTTTCGGCGTAGCGATTACCTACTCATAGTTTATAGATACATTATAAAAAAATACATATATTTTCTTTAACTTTGTTTTGAAATCATTTCAGACTGTCGTCTCTTTTGACGCTGCGGTGGTCAGTAGACTTAAGAACGCTTTGGCAGAATGCGAGCCAAACCAAGAAAGATTCAATGAATTCTTCGAAGCTATTGTTGAAGAAGATGACAGAAATGACCCAAGATTCATGGAGTTTATACACTGCGGCTACAAAAAGTCCAACTCCATCGATAAAGATGGAACAGTAAATCCTTATAGAACATCGGCAGTTTTTCCTGACAGACCAACAGCTATGAAAATCATAAAAGAGTGTAACAAGATTGGCGAAACTCCTGTCATAACCACTTTTAATGCTTATACATGCTTTATACATAATCCTTTTATTAAGGTTGCGTGGTAAAACTTGATATTACCTTTGTTAACATAAAAAGTGAAAATCTTACAAATATATATAATAGGCATTTAAATATAATTTAAAAAAAGCCTTATTAAAAAAACTTATAAGCTAACAATAACAATACGCACTAACACTATTTTTAGCAATCACGGTTATTATCACTATTTACAGAATATTTACCGCAGATATTAGGTATATGATGGTCGTGGCATCGAAATAAATAAAGGCAAGCGAAATTTTGGGGACTGAATTCACCACACAAAAAAACGTTAAATATCCCAAAAGTGATGCTAATAGTGCATTTTAACTCTTAAGGCCAGGTAGTTCTGTCATATTAGGCATTTAACGCTGTCTTGTTCTCGCGACCGTCACCGACCGCGGAATCGGCGCCACAGTGCAGAAATAACATTAAAATATTTGACTATGTAATTTAAACTCATTTTTTGTTCAAGATTTGTTTATACTAGTGATAACAATTTTGTGAATAGTGATAAGAGTTTTTTTGATATATGAACGAAGAAATATTAAATTTATCTATACTCGTAGATATACAAAACTCAACCTTTTCTTTTGGTCACACTATAAGTTGAGAACGGCTTTTCCAATTTCATGCATCTTTTAAAATGTTTCCTAATAATTCACAAGTTCGTCAAACATTAAAAAAAATGCTGAAACGTAATGAAAGGCCAGTAAAATAGAAGGTTTTTGTTCAACTTTGCACTAAATTTCTAATCCAATTTTTTTCTATGAGGTAGAGATCACTTACTGAGCATAAAATTACAAAATGCTCACAGATCCAGGTAGAGCTTCAAACGCCAATTGAAAAAAACTGTTTTAGCCGATATTTTGGAAACTATATATTTTGACAATAATTGTAGAAAATAAAATTTTGCATCTTTTGTTGCTAGTAAACTTTTTTTGTAAAACTTACCGTTTACGATTTATAACCCATTCAATGATACGATTGCTATGATGCCGATAATAGTGGATGAAAATGATGTTGTCTACGATGATGAACTTGTTTCTCTAATAGAAACAAGCACAGTGTACCTCGTAACCCCAAGGTTCGAACCTTCGACAAAAACCCACTCTGGCAATGCGTTTCACAGCTTAGTTGTTCTTATTACAAAAGTGAAGACCAAACTTTTCGTTCAACTCTTCAATCATGATGATGAACGGTGCTGTTTATTCGAGCAACGAGCAATATGATAGAATAAGTTTAATTTAAAAACCCCGACTACAAAAAAATCTACATGTAAAAAAATTTTACCTACTATCTAAGGACACTTTGGCGAGTCAGACTAGTCTTAGAATATCTTAGTTACCAAAATCCATCCAGCCGTTTGGAAGATATGTGGAAATAAAAGATTTACAAACATAAAGATACGCGCGAAAAACATAACCCTTCTTCCATTCCGGTAAAAAGGGACATGTTTATGCTACTGGGAACAGAATTCACATCTTATTATTTTTACATTGTAATCATCAAATTTGACATAATAAATCGTAATCGGTAAGTTCGAAAAAAAAGTTTACTGGCAACAAAAGATGGGAAATTTTATTTTCTACAATAATAATAGGCTGTATAACTTTTCAGAATATCAGCCAAAAACGTTTTTTTCGAGCTGGCGCTTGATGCTCCACCTGGATTTGTTATTATTTTGTGATTTTATGCTCAGGAAATGATTCTAAACCTTATATAAAAATACGAATCGGAAATTTAGCGCAGAGTTAAATTCTACGAGTAATTTTACTGCCTAAAGGGCTTCTTATCAAATTTGGTCGAGTGTCTAAATTTCTATGAACAATATTAACATTTTCATACAAAACAAAAAAGAAAAACCAATAAATGTTGGTGGTGTCACAAACTTGGAAAAGAAATAAAAATAAAAATTCTAACAAAACCATACGTGTATCTATGGAAAGGTGTTCAAAATTGTATTGAAGTTCCTAACATTTTTTTTCTAAACTGAATAGTTTGCGCGAAAGTCTCTTCCAAAGTGGTAAAATCTGTATGTGAGGACTTTTCCTTTTCCTTTGAGGACTTCCAAGTACTAAGTACCTTACTACCAAAGATTTTACCTAAATGGCAGATAAATGCAAGTTAGGTATCATTTATGATACCTTACTTGCATTTATATTAGGGGATTTCTCCCCTCTCATTATTTCCTTATCCTGATCTCTGATTTAACAGACGAATATTTTACCGATACCTACTTATCTATTTTCCATTGCATCCGCATTGAATTTTTTACTGATGTGGTATCGACGTCAGTTTTTTGAGACTCCCTTATTGGTCTACAACATAAAGTAAACAGCGTACTAATTAGTATCAGCGTCTATTTGCAATTCCAATGAAAACGGTATCAAAAATCAAGATCATAGCGTGCTTCAATAGTAATACCTACTGATATTGTTATACTGTGGCACTATGATCGTAATATTTAAAATTTATCGGTTGTCAAAATTGCAAAATCAAGCACAGGCCCGTCGTCCGTGAGCGCCGAAACGCGACTGATCAGGCTGGCCGAACGGCGCGCTATATATATGGTAGATATTAAAACATAGTGAATAACTGATACTTTTTATCAAGTTGAACTCTGCGAATGCATCTATAACTTTTAGTGGCTTTCGTTGAGTACAAAATTTAGTAAAAAATTCATTAGTTTAGTCATAAACTTGAAACAACTTTTGAAAAGGGGTAACTTTGGGATTTTTTCTATCAAGTAAAATTCATTAAATCGTGTTACTGACTGCGAATTGCACTAGATTAGATCCTTAACTAATACATATATTTTTTTCAGAGTTTAAAACACTATTTTAAAGGTCTTAAAGTTGTTTTAAAAATTCAAAATTACGGCCCACACGCCCTTAAATATCTGCGGCTTCGACAAATCAGAAAAGGTAGGATTTTTACTAGGATTTATTTCTGTTCCTTAAGAACTATTTGTCAAATTATGTCAAAATTTTTAATGAAAAATGGTTAAATTATAAATTACTAGCAGCCCGTTCCAGCTTCGCTCGGATAATAACCTAGATACCAACAGCAGCGCCATCTGCCGGGCCAATTTGTAAATCTAAACCATCCAGGGCCATACCCAAAAGTTTACAAAAAAAATCATTCAAATCAGTCCAGCCGTTTAGAAGAAGTTCACTTAGAACGAAAAGTGGCATTGATTTTCATATAATAGATAAAGAAAATCTACAATGGATATGTGTTTTTCGCCTTCGATTGAATAGTGTCTAATTTGGAAGAACTTATAATAAACACAATCTTAAAATATAGACTATATTGCACATTTTGTAACTTAGAAGGGGATTTTATAAAAGACGCCGATGTTCGTTACACGTTCAGTCCGTTTATTCCTTGACGGTCATTATTCTAATATGAACTGTTTTCCAACAGAAATTAAACAAGAATTATTACATCATATTTTAGTGTTGCCACTACCTAATTCTAACACTTACAATTTTATAATTGTGTTTGACTGCCCTAGTGGCTTAGTTGGTAGTAGCTCTGCCTGCGAAGCCGAGGGTCGTGGGTTCGATCCCCACCCAGTGCAAATATTTGTGTGATGAATTCAAATGTTTGCACTGTGTCTGGGTGTTTCTATGTATAATAAGTATGTATTTAAAACTATATAAGTATTATATCAGCTATCTGGCTGCCATCACACAAGCTTTGCTTAGTTTGGGGTCAGATGGTGTTGTGTGTGAATTGTCCACCAATATTTATCCACCAATATCCACCAATAATATTATTAAATACTTTTACTAATAGCGATTATTATTACACGTAAATTATTAGATATTAAATAACTGATTCTGGACTTAGTCATAATATGTCAATTAATGTTATTTATAATGGATGTATGTATATGACGTTGGGGTTCGACATTTTAACACATAGGTTTTTACATGTACTTTTCTTGTTTAAAGTTCCATTTTAAATATTGACTGATTTGTTTGTTTTATTCCTAACCATACAAAATATTAAAATTTAATGACCTATGAACAGCTAAAAGAGATTCATTTTAAACATAGGTAAATTGTTCCTTTATTTTACAGCCTTACAAAATCGTTGGTCGTATTGCAAATGACCTTTCTTTAATCTTTTTCGACCAAATTATAGCAATACCACAGTATAAAGAAATATGATTCAATAGGTTATTGCAATACCACAAGCAATTTTCCCCCATAATCCCCGAGCTCGATATCTAAAAGTGCGTGTATAGCGCTAATGGTAACGATATACCGATACCGATATACCATATGATTGGTGATTTATGGTGCGATGTAGGGTCCTCCCCACTACTTTTACGTAATTTCCTCTGATTTTAGGGCTATGTGTAGAGAGTTCATTGCTATTCTGTGCAATTGTAAGTCAAGTATCAGCTCTTCGGCTGCTTAACTAAAACGGCTAAAGCTTTGCTCATGCTCTTAAGTTCCAAGGGAAAGTAAATTATAGGAATATTAAACCCAAAGCCGTTTTAATTTGGCGGTAAGCCTCCAGTATATATTTTAACTATTAGTGTAGCGATTCTGAACCCAGTCAGATTGACCTCGTCACGGAATCAAGCTCGGATCCAGAGGGGGCATCATGAGGGTCATGGGGAGGGGCCCCGGGCTGGGTCCAGTGCTCCTAGGTGGACAATTGTTTAAAAAGCATACATGAACCTATCGCACAGTTTTTTTACTTAACCACGACTATGTAACCTCCCCCCCTCCCCTGGAGTCAAAGCTGGATCCACCCTTGCATGGAATTGTAGCTCTCGGTCTTTGTTTTATTTTCGCGTTTCAAATGACAGAGCCAAGGATTGTCATTCCAAATTTGAGTGGTTTTAATTGTGTTTCAAATACCCTGGCCCTGTTAAGCAGGATATCCAGAGAATCTCGTATTTGGTGCACACAGTTAGTATGTACTGTAAGTATATGATATGATTTCAGGTATGCTCTTTGTAAGTATAGTTAGTAAAAGCATAGAATATACGGTATACGTTTAAGTTATTAGAGTCCTGCGACTGCTGCGTTAGACAGCCCAAAATCGATAATGCGCTGAGAAGAATTGACTCCAACAAACACGGGGAATCCTACCTGGAGATAGTACTCACAGTTATCATTTTAACTAATAGGTCTACAAGTATATCCAACAGTGGAATGGAAAAGGCTGTGAATACATAGGCCTCATAAGCATTGTATTTCCACTGCTGAGAATCGGACCCTTTACTGATAATATAACAGAGGTTAAATAGCACGAAGGGTCTACCACCGAACAAAAAGAGTCTTAGCTGTGTCATTGCTGCCTCTTTTCTTTTCGCTTAAAATGATAGAGACAGCAATTGCAAAGCCATAGCGTAGTTAGGCGGGAGAAGGGCGGGAGCCGTTATATCTAGGTACTTATCACAAATATCTTTTTCTATTTTTGTTATACTCGTACCTAGTAGGTACCTATAGAGTGACAAGACGAGCAGGCGTGTGCCTGATGGTAAGCAACAGCATAGTGACGCGCAGCTATTGGACCATGAAGTTTCCAAATATTACCTAGCACCACACTACGCTCATCACCTGGCGATGTAAGGTATTTTATTTATAAGTCCAGGTTTTTTTCTAGAAACATTTCCTTTCAAACCAGAACACGGTAATGTTTGCACAATACTGATTGGCGGCTGAATAACTGGCAACGGTGTAAGTACCACACCTTTGTACCTCAGGCAAGCTCTCCAAACAGCCCGACCTCTACAAAAATATATATAGGATCAGCCAAGAAACAGTATAATATTCTAAATCTCAATTCTATAAATAGTCGCATTCGAAGTTCATGTTCGTGTGTGTTAGTCATTGACCTGTTTTTATCTCGATTACGGGGATTTGCAACAAATGTTCTGTAAAATCCTATGCGTATAATATTATTATCATTTTCGTTGCCGAATAACATCAAAACTAATCAAAATCCAGGTGTCAAATTTACATTCAATCATCAGCTGTTTGTATAAGTAAAGGTTATATTACGTCACCCCCAAATCAACTTTTATAGCTTACTCCAGCGAAATATATTCAAATAATAAACAATTTTCGTACAAAAAATTAAACCGACTTCAAAACCACAAATAGGCACTCAAAAGCGAAAAATAAACTAAAATCATTATTATAAGCGCTACTCACTCATCTATTTGAAGTCGGTGCCAGCTAAATCTAACAGGTATAGGATAGATACTACTTACCTGTGCCTACATAGCATCAATCTACTAACTTTTTGACCTGACTGGCACCGACTTCAAATAGATGAGTGAGTAGCGCTTATAATAATGATTTTAGTTTATTTTTCGCTTTTGAGTGCCTATTTGTGGTTTTGAAGTCGGTTTAATTTTTGTACGAAAATTGTTTATTTTACTCTTTAGTGTACAAGAACAAAATTAAAATTTTGATTAAGCCCCGACTACCTTGGATTTGTTATCTGTACAACATTCTACTAGTCAAGCCCTTTCATTTGATACCCATATAAAGGGAGTTGTGAAAAAGAAATGTATTTCGGCATTTTGTGGAAGCGGCCATCTTGGATTTGAATTTTTTCATAGTGAAAAGTATTCTACTAGTCAAGCTCTTACGTTTGATACCCAAATTGAGGTAGTAATGAAAAATATAATATAATTCGCCATTTTGTCGTGGTGGCCATTTTGGATTTGAAATTTGTTATAGTACATAGTACTCTACTAGTCAAGCCCTTTCATTTGATACCCAAATTGAGGTAGGTTGTGAAAATATTTTGTCCGCCATTTTGTGGAGGCGGCCATCTTGAATCGACATTAACCAGACATAGCTAAGAACATCTGCTATGGTATTAATCTTGAAATAAAAGAAACCGCATCGAAACCGGCCCATCTGTTTGAGTTCTACTACGGTGCCACAGCAGATAGACAGACACACAGACAGACATCGACGTCACTTATAACACCCCTTTTTTTTGGTCGGGGTTAAAAACAAGTTTTATTAAAGCATTTACACAATTTTGTATTGACAGGGTCGAAATTCATAACTTTTGTGAAATCTACATCGTCATCCAGATACGCAATTTTTCAGTTTTTGATTCATATTTCAAAAACTACTTGACCGATTTCAAAAAGATTTATATGGGACCATTCGGGAAGCATACCCATCCGAACACAAAAAGAAATTTTAAAATCGGTTCAGAGGTTCTCGAGAAATCAGGTAACATACATAAAAAAAAAAAAAAAAAAAAAAAAAAACATAGGGGTCGAATTGATAACCTCCTCCTTTTTTGGAAGTCGGTTAAAAATTAAATGTTAGATTGAAAGGTCTTAGGTATTAAATAGCTTTTTAATATTTAACATATTTAACTGTGGACGAATGTGTTTATTATATTAATTTATGTAATTATAAATTTTATAATAACAGATTGCTACATTCTGATGCAAAAAAACAACGCAAAACGTAATTTTCGGCAACTAAATAATAGTCTAGTTTTGTGACCTTTACCTACCTGGTTGTATTTTATTTTTCATGTCGTATGACAGAATATTATGCGAATTAATCAGTTTATTTTTAGTAAAAATATTAATATTTAGAGAGAGCAGTGGTTTTGTAGGATTGTTTCCTCCTGGCCCAGTGGTTCGACTTGTTTAAATGGTTGATGTACTTACCTATAAATAAAATATCAAATTTTGAAATTTTTGGAAAAGGTACATATGTTAACATTAGATGTCCACCCCGGCTTCACCTGTGGTACATTATATAGCACTCATCAGGATCCCGTACATATCCAACGGTGAAAGAAAGACTGAAATCGGTTCACTCATTCCTGAGAATATCGCTTTCAAACAAAACACCTCTTCAGCTACCTGCTTCGCCACCTGTCGGAAATTGGTCGTACCAACTCAGATTTAGAAAGGCAAAGCAAAAGGAGGTGTTTAATCTGTGAGCAAAGGTGAGGTATGTAATAGAAGTAGAATTAAAAGTAGCGTTATGTTCTATAGCCTATAGCCTTCCTCGATAAATGGACTATTCAATAGAAAAATAATCTTTAAATTCGGACCAGCACTTCCCGAGATCCTAGCATTCAAACAAACAAACTTTTCAGCTTTATAATACTAGTATAGAAGTATAGATTGTTTAACTTGATGAAATTACGGTTACCGATACATTATTTACAAAAAAAACAACGTGCAGCTTTACCGCATAACTAAAGCAGTCTATCAAAATTTTGAAATCTAATGTTGCACCCGTTCCTTTTTTATTTTATTAGACAAGAGAGACGATATAAGCAAAACATGTGCTTGACAGTAAGCAACAAGCCTGCCCGTAACAGCGCAGTATCACACAGCTATTAAGAATAAGGAACAAGAAGAGTTCAAATAATGTTTATATTGTACGAGGCTAAAAATCATTGTTTAATTACCTCATTATGTGTTCAAATCGCGAAAGTTTAAAATAATAAGAAGAGCCCAAATCATTACCTAAGATATAAGATGCTTTATCTTTATGCCATGTGATTTATTTAGAAACAGTCCTTCAAACCGGAATACAGTGATGTTTGCACATTACTGCTTGGCGGTAGAATAACTGGCAAAGGTGTGGTACTTCCCCAGGCGGACTCTGCCAAGAGTCCTACCACTACTACAGTTGACGACATTACGCTGTGAGACCTTATAAAAGAGAAAAAAACATGTTCTCGAAGTCTTGTAACCCGTTAACACTCAACACGTAGGTAGAAGGACCTCACCTGCTATGATAGAATGGAGAAAAGTCAAGTTTTTTCTTCACAAAGATTTATGGCAGTTCGCATCTGGTGACCAAATTCACTTGATTTTTTTAAAAGAAAGAGTGATGTGAATGACGACTTGACTTGTGCCTGATGGTAAGCAACAAGCTAGTCACATAACAGCACAGTGATATTCAGTTATTGGAACATGAAGAGTCCAAATCATTACCTAACACTGCACTGCGCCTACATCTCTAAGCGCTGTAATTTCTGTGGAAACATTGCCCTTCCGGAACACTTTGGTAACTCCGATAATGTTTGCACATTTCTGCTTGGCGGTGGAATAACTGGCAAAGATGTGGTACTACCCAGGTGGACCCTGTTAAGAGCCCTACCATAACTAAATAATAATAATTTCTCTTGCTAATTGAATGCTCTAAACATGAAGCTTTAATCTAAATCTATACTAATACTAATATTATAAAGCTGAAGAGTTTGTTAGTTTGAACGCTAAGATCTCGGTAAGTACTGGTCCGAATTGAAAGATTATTTTTCTATTGGATATAGACATTTCATCCATCCATTTATTTATTGACAAAGGATATAGACTATAGAACATAACGCTACTATAAATAGAAGCGGCGCATGAACCATGAATGTAACAAAAACGGGAAAAAATATTATTTTTTGAGAGTTTTCGTACCGTGCTTTGACATGACAGCATGTGTCTAAGATTGCGTCATTGAACCTTTGCTAACCAAATAAACTATTTTTTACAAAAAATTAAACCGACTTCAACACCACAAATAGGCACTCAAAAGCGAAAAATAATTTAATATAGGTAATTATTATAACCGCTACTCAATCATCCATATGAAGTCGGTGCCAGGCTAGTTAAAAAGTTAGTAGATATACTATGTACGAGGTAGTAAGTAAGTAGGCATAGGTAAGTAGTATCTATCTACTACCTGTTAGATTTGGCTGGCACCGACTTCATATAGATGAGTGAGTAGCGGTTGTAATAATTACCTATATTAAATTATTTTTCGCTTTTGAGTGCCTATTTGTGGTGTTGAAGTCGGTTTAATTTTTTGTAAAAAATAGTTTATTTACCCTTTTTAGTACTAAACAAGTTTTCACTAATGCATTTACACGATTTTGTGTTGAGATCTCAATACATGAATTAAACCCAAACACTGAGTGGTTCCTGTAAGCCGTTAAGAAATTTCCTTGACTGTCCTTTATCTTCATCATCAGACCACTAATAACAGTCACAACCCATCTATGTAAAAAGTTCTCATCAATACAAATTCATCGAGCCCAAACACAAGGTAACTACTATGTACCGTCGAGGAGTTCCCTCGACCGTCTTCCCGTTCCCTCATCAGATCGACTCCAGACCATCTTTAAACTATACTGCTTTAAAATGCTCAAGCAAAAACTTAACTAACGCACTAGTCATCTTTACAATTTTCGAAAGTTATCTTTGATTTCTCTAGGATACCATCATCAGATCCTAGTTTCCTTATCATGGTACCACCCTTGGAATATCTCCTTTACAACAAAAAAAGAATCATCAAAATCGGTTCATAAACGACGAAGTTATCCGCGAACACACATGAAAAAAAAAAAAAAAAAGAACATACATACGGTCGAATTGAGAAACCTCCTTTTTTGAAGTCGGTTAAAAAATGTTTCTAAATCTGAGTTGGTATTTCGGACAGGCAACGTAGCAGGTAGTAGAAGAGGTTTTTTGTTTGAAAGCAATATTCTCAGGAATGGCTGAACCGATTTCAAAAACTCTTTCACTACTTACGGGTTATTACGGTAGATATTTTAGTTTAATTTCATTTGGTATTAGGGTCATCATCATCATAATTAGCCTATCTTTATCTACTGCTGTACATAGGTCTCTCTCATGGCTCACCACTCCATCGGTTCTGCGGCAAATATGGCCGGCCCATTGCTACTTCAGTTTGCTAAAGCTGGTGTTAACGTCATACTCCCTACTATTTCATTCCCTAAAATATATATCCCACTAATATTATAAGTTTAGATCTTAAAAAAATTGTGACTCAATGATGAAATAGTGAAGTGGTAAGAACTGAAAAGGATCAAGCTAAAATTCGGCACTTAAATAGATTATGGTCAAACAGACAATACAAAAACTTATAGGCTACATCCCTAAAAATGCTGAGCTCCTCAGGGAATAGTGATTATCTAAATTCTACGTAGGCGAAGCCCAGGCAGATGTTAGTTAGTATTAAAACAAATATGCTGAGGCCTAACACACAGGCAAATGCAAAATTACGTACATAACCCTACATAGATTAGTTAGCTTCTGTTAACTGTGTGTGTTATTTTTACTGTATATTCATCATTTTTTTTATTTTACAGACAATATCCTAACAACCGTCAACTATTTTGAGAGCCGACTTTAGTTGGATAAAGTTGTCGTCCATGGATGGAACAGCGACGGAAACTCAGAAATAAATCCCATGATCACTTCTGCTTTCCTCGCTGTCCAAGACTGCAATGTCATCGTCGTCGACTGGAGAAGACTGGCCGGAAATCTACTCTACCCAATCGCTGCTGCTGGCGTCCCAAACGTCAGGCAATTCTTAGTCGACTTCTTGATTTGGCTCTCTAGTACTACTGGATTTAACTGGAACAATCTTCATCTAGTGAGCTTCAGTTGGGGCGCTCATGTGGTTTGCAATGCTGGACGTAGAGCGAGTGGTCGGCATATTAGAGTTACTGGTGAGTGTTCAATTATCTCTACGTAATTCTATCTCTTTACTAGCTTACTTCTTTAGGATTTACCTTTGACTTAGACGATGGTAGCGTAACAAATTGCAATTTGCAATTGCACGATAAAGACTACTAATGACTTTTTAGCTTTCTATATTATATAGAAAAGAGGTATTTTCCCAGTAACGGTACAATTTTCCCTATAATAATCACAATAATTCGGTTTCTATGTATAATAAGTATGTATTTAGAAGTATGTATTTAGAAGTATGTATTTAGAACTATGTATATAAGTATTATATCAGCTATCTGGCCGCCATATTACAGCTTTGCTTAGTTTGGGGTAAGATGGTGTTGTGTGGGAATTGTCCACCAATATTTATTAACCCCCGACCAAAAAAAGGGGTGTTAAAGGGGTGTTATAAGTTTGACGTCGATGTCTGTCTGTCTGTCTGTCTGTCTGTCTGTCGGTCTGTCTGTCTGTCTGTCTGTCTGTCTGTCTGTCTGTCTGTCTGTCTGTGTGTGTGTCTGTCTGTGGCACCGTAGAGCTCAAACGGATGGGCCGATTTCAATGCGGTTTTTTTTATTTGAAAGTTAATATCCGTGCGGATGTTCTTAGCTATGTTTGGTTAATATCGATCCAAGATGGCCGCCTTCACAAAATGGCGGACAAAATATTTCTTCACAACCTACCTCAATATGGGTATCAAATGAAAGGGTTTGACTAGTAGAATACTATACACTATAACAGATATCAAATCCAAGATGGCCGCCATCACAAAATGGCGAATTATATAATTTTTTTCACTACTACCGCAATATGGGTATCAAACGAAAGGGCTTGACTAGTAGAATACTTTGCACGATAAAAAAATTCAAATCCAAGATGGCCGCTACCACAAAATGGCGAATTACATTTCTTTTTTCACAACTCCCTTAATATGGGTATCAAATGAAAGGGCTTGACTAGTAGAATGTTGTACAGATAACAAATCCAAGGTAGTCGGGGGTTAATCAAAATTTTTAATTTTGTTCTTGTTTATTTATTTGAACGCCGTCGGCGGCATAAAAAAAAAATCTAGAGATTTGATTTCTTATAAGCTTTAAGTATTATTTATTGCAAAAACAAACAAACAAACTTAGCAAATAAGAACAAATTCATGAATAATAAGAAATTTTGACCTGTACTTTTCGGTATTTTTTTTAGGTTTCTACCCTGCTGGACCTCTTTGGGGAGAAAACAACCAAGCTCTGAACACATCACCCGGACAGTATATTGAAGCGATTCACATTGATCGATGGGGGCTTACTTGGAAAATTGTTGATGCTGATTTCTACCCCAACGGTGAAAGGAACCGCCAACCTGGCTGTATTCTGAACACTTGCTCCCACAGCCGAGCTTCTCAGCTATTTGCCTCGACTATATAACACAATCACTTGGTTGGGCGCGCCTGCGTGGACACTAATAATCAGGCTGAAGCTGGACAATGTACCGGTGCCTCACTTCATATGGGCAACGCTCTCTCGAACAAAAGAGGGTAAGATTACCACTAGAACAAATTACTGATTTTTTAAATTAAATAATAAACTTTTATTACGGCAAAATATGATACAACTTATCTTACATGTTATTACAATCTCAATTACAAGCAATAATGATGTCAACACTAATCATCCATTAATATTTTCTAATTCTAAAATTTTTATTCTAATCTAAATTAATAAATTTGTTCCATTGTACTTACTTACAATTACAAACATACATTTGTGTAAACTAAGATCGATTAATCTACACTACACAGATTCAAACTCAAATGTAATTATTGCGGCAGGCAAAACCGGCAATGAAAAATTGTTAATGAATAGCTAATTTTACTTATTCCATGGCGTCTTTTTTACGCGACTGAAATAAGAATTATGTTTTTCGCGCGTATCGTGTATGTTTGTAAATTTCTTTATTTCCGCGGAACTTACCTGGATGGTTATTGACAATTAAGTTATCGTTAGATTCAATCACCCAAGTGTCTTTAGATAGTATGTTGTTTCACATAATGATTTTTATCTGTTGATTTATTGCAGTCTGGTTTTGTAAACTTTTTAATGGTTGGTATGTTTTAGAAGCGGTATTTTCGGATTGACGACTGGATCATCCTGGCCATATTAAACTGTGTCTACTCAATTTGAGCTTACGAATAAATCTGAAAATGTAATACGGTGTTTTCGTTTTTACCTTTTTAATTGCATGCTTATTTAACGGTTTCCCACTATTCATTTAAACTATTCCAGTTAGGTTGTTGCTGTTTTGTGGCTTTAAAAGAATATTCTTAGTACAGGTAGTTAGGTATGAAGTTTAGATTTTCGTTTTCAGTATGACTCAGTTTCGTTAAATGAATTGGGTGGATATTTTAGATATATTTCAAATACATATATTTATTTACCGAACAAAAAATAATAAAGGCTAAATAGCTATAAATAGCACATGTCTCGCGACTTGTGTCTCGGTCACCTGTCGCGGTCTCGTCGCGAACTGGCGCCCATACAATTCTATAGAGTCAAGTGCCTGTCGCGGTCTCCGGTCGCGGTCTCGCGTCGCGGTCTCGTGTCGCGGTCTGCGGGCTTCTCTAATTTTCGTCACTTACAAAGGAATCAAAACATTCAAAACCTACAGGGTACTTCCCGTGAACTCAGGATCTTGAAATTTGGTACGTAATAATATTAAACTTATTTCCCTTTGAACGCGTGAACGCGTAGAGATAGTTGAAACTCATGTCAAATATATACTCCATATCTTTACTAATATTATAAAGCTGAAGAGTTTGTTTGAACGCTAGGATCTCGGGAAGGTCCGAATTGAAAGATTCTTTTTCTATTAGATAGTCCACTTATCGAGGAAGGCTAGGCTATAGAACATAACGCTACTATCAATAGAAGGGGAGTATGAATCTAGAATGTAACAAAAACAGTGAAAAAAAAATCCTTTTTGAGAGTTTTCGTAGCGAGCTTTGACATGACAGCATGTGTCTAAGATTGTGTCAACTACAACTTCATTTTTTTTTCTTTTGGGTTCCATTCGGTAATGTCACCGTAATTTCGCCATTGTCCAAGATTGCTTTATTGAATGTAAACCTTTGCTATTCAAATTTGTTTCTAAATCTGAGTTGGTACGACCAATTTCCGACAGGTGGCGTATCAGGTAGATGAAGAGGTTTTTTGTTTGAAAGCGATATTCTCAGGAATGACTGAACCGATTTCAGTCATTCTTTCACCGTTGGATATGTCCCGTACATATCCCAATGAGTGCTATATATGAACTACGGGCGAAGCCGGGCGGACATCTAGTTAGGCATAATTTTAAATATGTTTTACGTAAATACACGGGTAACTCCTGTTTAATATAGTCAGTCCAGTCCGACTCAAGTTTCGTGTTTATGTAAAATGTGTAATAACCACGTTAGTTTTCATCCGATAATCCGTGGTTTTCATACTAAAATTTTAAATATGATTTATTAAGAATTCATTCATCACCCATTGTACACACAATCACTGTAAATCTTATCGTATCTCTATTTCTATGTACACGTGTTACTTAATTCAATAGATTTAATTTGATTTGATAAACCGATTAATATATAAATTGCTGTTCGTTCAATTAGCAGTTACTAGTTGTCCAGACATGAAAATAATCGTGGTAGTGGCTGTGTTCATAGCGTGTTAGTATAACCTTATTATCATTTTACACATACACAATCATTAATACATTATTATTTTAATCAAACTGGGGTATGTTTTTTTTTTGTGTAATAACTTTAAACGGTCATCTCATTCTCTCATCCTGAGGTTTCACTAGCGTTATTTTTGTGGATAGTTATGTGTTATTAATTACCTATCTATGTTCAAAATTTCATCTAGACCCCTTTTGTAGTTTTGGCGCGAAAAAATTACCCAATACATACAAAGATACAAACAAATTTTCGCATTTATAATATCTATTAATAGGATATCCATCCACTTTGCATAATATAACGAATTAACATTAACGCTAATGTCGACTCTTCATTTTAATTGTGACATTTTCTTTATTATAGTTTTATTATATGCATAGTCTTTTTTAGTTAGGAGTTAAATTATTTATACATTTAGGTACTATCAAAAAAACACAAAAAGTTATTACTCTGGAATTCTTTGCAAATTTCTATGCATTCAAGTGCGCAGTTTAAAAAGCCGCGATAGCTCGAACGTCCGAAATCGTGACGTTGTAGATTCAAATCCCCAACTTCCAAGTATTTGAATTGGTCATTGTTTTAATAGTAAAAAACGTCGACAACGGGGTATTTTAGAAATAGGCATGAAAGAATAGAATAGAAAACATTTATTGTCAATGCTAGTTACACTCACAAATATCCATTATAATTAAATATCATGAGTATTTCCATGCAGACTCGTCAAGCACAAATTTATCAGGCATTACCTACATTGTTATTTAATATGATTAATTTTAATTACAAGAAAAACATAATTAATAACTTCAGCTGTAAAAGGGCTGTGTAAAGGTAAAATTCTTAAATTTGCGATAGAAATAGTAAATAAAGGAAAGCGACAGCAAATATTCTCATAAATTTTAACAATAGATCCAATGATCGAAAAGATCATTGCTGGTCAATAGGGTTAAAAACAAAGCTTAAAATTGACTTACAAATTAGAAGATCACTTCCCAACAATCAATTGTCACCGATCCCTGCAATACAGGACCTACCTGGCTTGGGACAACAATAAATCTCAACACTACTATTTCACCAAACATATTTCACACCAATATTTCACCATCACGACCTGATAACTTTCACCGTACATAAATTATATTTTAATAAATAATATTTATGTACTGTGCGGTGTTTGATGAACATGAGTCGAGGATACGTGTCACGAACCGGCACTTGAACAGCGTTTAAATTCATTATATACCGACGATACACCGTTGACTTGGAAGGGCCTTCATCCATCTGAAATTTCTCGTATGTTTCGTCCGGTTTCAGCCGACACTTGAAATCATAAAAAATCAGAGCGCGAAAATTTTCCCGTTGCAGATCCATTTTTTATTGGGACACGGTACGATAATTAAAATTAGCTTGTAAAAATGTGGAAGAAGATTTTGAAATTGGACGAATCTATTATTGTTTATAAAAAAATATATGTGTATATTACAACTGGCCAGTCTCTCAGGCGCGCATTGACTCTCTCATTGTGAGAAATTACCCCGAGTCCTAGCAGTGGGATCATAAAGTCAGTGGGCCGCTATGAAATTGCTGCTAATCCACCGTTTACGACTAGGTATATTCATAATGATAGATAGATAGAAACTCTTTATTGTGACACAAACATATTAAAGTATTACAATGATGATGCTGAAGTGCCCTAGTTTTTATGTTTTTGTCTAATACTTAAATCCTAAATACATCAACGTTTATAACATGGGGTTAACACAAAGAAGCCCATACCTATTTCAAACCGACGATAATTTCATGATTTGTCATACATACCTATATCCGAATTCAATCTTAACCCGTTGCATATAAAATCACTGTTGACTAGTTGGATACTGTGGTTTGGGCACAAAGACATGGTTATACATTAATAATTCTACCTACAGGTAGCAAAATTCTGGCTAACCAGAATAAGAAATTTAATAACTTATACGAGGAAAGTAGAGATTTTATCTGTATACCAGAAGAAAAAAGTCCAAGAGGCGAAAATAGAGAAAATCAAATACAGAAATCAACTCAACAACATAAAATATATTTATCTGACATTTTGTAACAAATCTACACGAATACAACGCGTATATGGTACGTAGTTGTGCTAATTATGAAGATTGAGAAATAAATAACTCATACTCTTGATCTAGTTATCAGTAATTCGTTCACCTAATCTGAACCATTATTAGAGTATGTTTCGATTAAAACATACGTCACTAAAAAATTGTAAACATGGTCCGATTATAATCTACACACTATAATGTATGACAAACTTAACTTTGCGGTCGGTATTTAGGCGCGTTTTTGACGTGACAACGTCCGTAAACGAACCGAATTTAGAGACAACCTATATTATTTTTAATTTTTTGACGTGACGTCTAGTAAATCGTTGAACGGCTGAATGCACGAAAAAATGTCCCGTTACGCTCATTGTATGCTTGCACCGCATCTATCAATGTTTTTATGACGTTGTCACGTTAAACTATCGCCCGTAAACCAACCGACTTTAAAGAAAACCATTTTTTTAGGTAGGTATGCTCATAAATTTACATTAATGGCGTCTCTGTGCATTGGTCTTTGTTTTGACATAAATCACATTTAGATTAAAGTTCTTTAGCATAGAAAAATCGTAGGTAAAATGAAAAAAAGAATGCCGATAATATGTTTTGAAGTTATTTTTGAACAAAGTACTTACATATTTTTGTTTACTAAGTAGTCTAACCAAACCTATCGTAAGATTACAATCTCATGCGCTAGATTAGAATCTGACGGTGTTAACAATTATACGATAACACATAATAAAAACTAGTCACGTGCGAGTGGGACTCGCGCACGAAGGGTTCCGTACCATTAGGTATCTGTAACGAGAACATAAAACTAAATATTCTGTGAATAGTTAAGCGTATCCTGTCACCGTTATTAGTATCGAGCAAGAAACGGTAAAAAAAAAATTGTCTCAACAAATAAAGTTTGTTGTATGGGAGCTATTCATTATTTTATATTTTATTTTATTTTAATATTTGTTGATGTAGCGTCAATATAGATACATCATCTGTGAAAATGTCAACTGTCTAGCTATCGCCGTTCTTGAGATACTCGTACAGCCTGGTGACAGAAGGGCGGACGGACAGCGAAGTCCTAGTCAGTAATAGGGTCCCGTTTTTACCCTTTGGGTACGGAACTCTAATAAACGAGCGTTACATGTAGTTTACTGTTATGTACTTAGTGTTTTTGTGCGGTGATTGTATCAGTTTTGTTGTGGTAGAGCGCAAAAAAAAAAAGCGCGTTGCAAAGTCCGGTCGAAAAAATACAACTCCTGTGCCAATTATTCCACCGGTAATAACGTGCAAAAAATACTGTGTTCCGGTTTCGAGGACATTATTTGCAGCAGAAATCACAGGGCAAAGAAATAAATTACTTTAGATTTTTGGGTGACGCGCAGTGCAGTGCTAAGAAATAATTAGACTTTACGTACCTACAACTTGCTACGTGGCACTGTAATGTAAGGGGCAGGCCCAGTGCGTGAGCTTTACAATAAAGTATGTATTCTCTTGTCAATTCCGTCACTTATTATTATTATTCTTCAAAAATAATAATAATCATCGTATTTATTCAGTGTGCTCCGGCAACGCAATCCCCATTATCCCTGGGGATAACAGCCACTACGTCGATGGCGAATCCCGCTACATATGGATGCCAGACGGTGAAGGAGTACCTCAACTTGTGGATCTCCAAGAGCCAGTCGACGAAGGATTGTTGAAGTCCAGAAATGGCGCTAACAATCAGTATTGGCTTTTTACCAGGTAAATATTTTATCTGCTATTATGTGACGTGCTAATTAATTAGCTTATCTTATTTATATAGTCATCGTAACTCATTAAAATTTTAGGCAAAACCCGAATAACGCGCAGATTATTACAAATGGAAACGCCAATTCTATATGGTCTTCCAACTACGTCAGCAGCCGGTCCTTGAAGGTAGTCGTCCACGGATGGAACAGTAATGGAAACTCTGCAATCAACCCTCTCGTCACTTCCGCTTTCCTCGCTGTACAAGACTGCAACGTGATTGTTGTCGACTGGAGGTCCCTTGCTAACTCAAACTACGTCACTGCTGCTAATGGAGTCCCCAGTGTCGGCCAGTTCTTGGGCAACTTCTTGATCTGGCTCATCAACACCGCTGGAGGCAACTGGAACAATGTGCACTTGGTGGGCTTCAGTTTGGGTGCTCACGTTGTCGGCAATGCTGGACGGACTGCCAGTGGTCGCCCCATGAGAGTTACGGGTTAGTATTTTTAGTAAATATTAGGTGCTTAAGTTTTCATTATCAAATCTTTTTAAACGCTCCAAATTAGTTTTTCCTTCGTTTTGGAGATCCAAGTTCGGAAAACGTCTTGAACATCGATAGCTTCAGCAAGATAGAAAGACGAGTTCAGAGCTATGTAAGCTCAAGACGGAATTAAATGTAAGGCATTGAGTGCACTTGCACTCAAGTATACGGCTTTTGCCTAGCCATGGGACAACAGGTTTTACGAAAAAAATGTTATTTCAGAATCAGTTCATTTGATTCAAAATTACAAGTTCCTTGATTTCAAGCTTACCAGTAAATGGCAAAGAATTTAGTTTACAAATATACCTGTTTCAGGCATCTATACGGCTTTTGCCTAGCCATGGGACAACAGGTTATACGAAAAAAATGTTATTTCAGAATCAGTTCATTTGATTCAAAATTACAAGTTCCTTGATTTCAAGCTTACCAGTAAATGGCAAAGAATTTAGTTTACAAATATACCTGTTTCAGGCATCTAACATTATAGCTTTGATTAAATGTACGAGTTTATGCTTTTTTAAATACAAAAAGGCAGTTTTTATAAAATGAAACTATTTGAAACAGGTTTGGACCCTGCTGGTCCTCTATGGGGAGGCAACAACAACGCCCTGAACGCGCAAGCCGAGCAGTACGTCGAAGCTATTCACACAGATGGTGGTCTACTGGGTATCTTCAACAAAATCGCTGACGCCGATTTCTACCCTAACGGTGGCAGGAATCCTCAGCCTGGTTGTTTGGTCAGCACCTGCTCCCACAGTCGCGCTTACGAGCTCTTTGCCGCTACCGTCCGTAACAACCACCTCGTTGGCCGCGCTTGTGCCAACACCAACCAAGCCGAAGCTGGCCAATGCACTGGCAACACACTGAACATGGGCAATGCTGTTCTGAGCAAGAGAGGTAAGACTAATTTACCACTACATTATTTTATACACTCGTTTAACTATTTTGTAGTTGTGAGGTGATACTTCAATAGCCCAAAACTGACATTGAGGGACCAATAACAGCCGTTTTTAGGGTTCCGTAGCCTAATGGCAAAATACGGGACCCTTATAGATTCGTCATGTCTGTCTGTCTGTCCGTCCGTATGTTACAGCCACTTTTCTCCAAAACTATAAAAGCTATTCAATTGAAACTTGGTGAGTAGATGTAATTTGAAAACCGCATCAAAATTTTGATACAAAAAATAGAAAAAACAAAAAATTTTAGGGGTGTCCGTCCCATACATAGAAATAAAACTCAAAATTTTTTTTGATTAATACCATACGTGTGGGGTATCTATGGATAGGTCATCAAAAATGATATTAAGGTTTCTAACATATTTTTTTTCTAAACTGAATAGTTTGCACGAGAGTCTCTTCCAAAGTGGTGAGTGGTAAAAAGTGTGCCCCCTATAACTTCTAAAATAAAAGAATGACAAAAATAATAAAGTTTATGATGTACGTTAACCATATAAACTATCAACGAAAATTGGTTTGAATGATATCTAGTAAGTAAATTGACTATTGTTATAACACTGATTAAAGTAACAACGAAGTACAGGAACTTTTGTATTATGTTACTTGCTGCTACGGAAGCCTTCATGGGCGAGCCCGACTCGCACTTGACCACTTTTATTTAGTTGTGAGATGATACTAAAACTGACATTGAGAGGCCAATAGCCGTTGGTAGATACTGTTGCGATATAATTCGGGTTCTATGATGATAATGAGTGAATAAATATAAATACTTATACCGAAAAGTCTCGACCAACATCTCAAGAGTCTTTCGCTAGCGGTTGGGTCAAGGGCCAGATGCAGAAGGCAGTCATCCTTGACACAGAGCGCTTCGTCAGGAGGTTCCTCTGTATGCAGCCCTAACCACCGGTAGCTTGCCCTGCCCCTCTCCTGGTGGCCTAGGACCTAGGTAGGTTTAAGTTTTATAATGTTTTTATGTTATTTCGTATAAATATTGTAAACAATCGACTTAACGAAATAAATAAATTCGTGAATATAAATATACTCATAAAAGAGTCCATATAGACTTCAGGCCCGTGAACAAAATATATGGGTCAAATGAGCCACCAGAAGACCTATGTAGGATGATAGAAGGGTATAAAGTAATAGATTCATCACTTTGCCGTCTCTTGTAGGCTGTCCAACTGAGTGCAATTGAAGAGGGGGGATTGCAACCCTCGATCCTCAACTCAATGTATGGAACCAATGCCGTACATAATCAAATGACATGATGTAGGTACTAAGTTTGATTTTTATTCATATTTTTTTTGTTTCTTTTTCAGAAGCGGTATCTTTGGCCTGACGACTGGAGCATCTTTTCCTTATTAACTGATTCTTAAAATAAATAATTCCAACTGATTATATAGCGATATTTTTTTTAACGTAACAACGAATTATAATAACACATCCTACTTACTTTCCCACTATCATCTACTCAAAATATTTTAAATGACAATGAATGGATGTTTGTTGCTCAATCGCGTCGTAACGTATGAGCGGATCGAGTTGAAATTTAGAACACAGTTAGACTAAAGTCTAGAACACATAGTCTACTTGTTACCCCGGGAAAATAAAGAGAACGGAAACTACGCGGGTAAATCCGCGGGCGTTGCAAGTATGCTACAAAGCAACACAGTCGCCGCCTAGCAATAATATCATACTGATTAGAGTATCCTACTCCTACTAATATTTGAAATGTCAATGTATAGATATTGGTCAACCACGTCGGAACTTCGGAACCAATAAGGTTGAAATTTAGAAGTTTTAGAACACACTTTAACATATTAAGGCGCCTGAAACAGCACATATTCTACTTGTTATTACGAAAAAAATTGAAACGGAAAATACACGAGTATCACCGCTGACGACTTTTAGGGAATCCATAAATGTTTCTTATTCAATAAAGTTGTACGAGCTCTGATTTATGAAATAATAGTTTTTAATCCAGAAGAAAACTAAAACCGCAGAGATCCTTAGGGATAAAACCTCTGCAATCGTTGGGTGACGAGCGCAGTGCAGCGTTAAGTTCATAGCCCACTTAAACGACTCTGCTCCTACACCGCTCCCACCCAACACCGCCCTAAACTGAAACGATTGCTCACAGTTCATGCGCCGACAGATAGCAGGCACCCAGTTGTCCACGGGCCGACTTATCTCACTTTTCGCGATAGATTTTTCACAGTTGGCGGTTTCCATTACAAAGCTTCGGGCGTGATTGCTATTACACTTCAAACTCGAATGAAGCTCATGAAGGAAAAGGATAAAAAAAAGCGGCGAGGGGAGATTCTTCTGCTGACTGTTCAGCGTCAGCAGCGCAGCGACTACTAGCACTAAAGGGTAGCTAAAGTAGCTTACAGCGCTTGTTTACAGTGCGTGGTCAGCGAGGTGTCTACTACTGAGCAGTCTGATGGCGGTAGGCTCGCTATTAGCGAGCTATCTGCTAATTAATATTATCAATATTTAAATGATATCTAATGGACACGGCATGAACCCCATATTTGAATGATATGTTATTACATTTTCAACTATACATTTATAATTTACAACTCCGCCCCACTCGACAAATTTTATCAGGCGTATAAGTGAACACGACATTTTGGTAGCGATTAGGACTTGAAGTTCGAATTACAACGCATTGTAAATTAATGCGACAGTGGACACTCTATATTATTTTTAAAAAGTTATAAAAAACACCAAAAATCCCAAACGCACGTCCGGTTTGGACGTGCGATTGGATTATGCTACGCAAACGTTAACATTTTATTGAATAACTAGATGTCCGCCCCGGTTTCGCCCGTCGTACATTATATAGCACTCATCGGGATCCCGTATATATCCAACGGTGAAAGAATGACTGAAATCGGTTCAGTAATTCCTGATAATATCGCTTTTACAACACCGAATGGAAGCCAAAAGAAAAAGTTGAAGTTGAAGTTGACGCAATCTTAGACCCATGCTGTCATGTCAAATCACGCTACGAAAACTCTCAAAAAGAAATATTTTTTCCCGTTTTTGTTACATTCTTGATTAACGCTTCACTTCTATTGATAGTAACGTTATGCTCTATAGCCTATAGCCTTCCTCGATAAATGGACTATCTAATAGAAAAAGAATCTTTCAATTCGGACCAATACTTCCCGAGATCTTAGCGTTCAAACAAACTCTTCAGCTTTATAATATTAAGTATAGATATAGGTAAATGATTACGATAATAAGTAAGCCCACATTAGCCATTAAAAATAGTGTATCTATTAGCCTCGCTGTACCTACATATCAGCAGCATAACTTTAATGATTAAAAATAAACTTTCGACAAAATAACAATGCATTATTGTAAAGTAATACGACAGCGGACACTATATTATATTTCGTTCTTCAGAAAATACGTGACGTCTGGCGTCCCTGTGATCTTACTCTATACTACCACAAAATATTTTTAAACAGTTTTTTTTTATATTTAGCTTACTCCGTTTTTTTTCTTGGGTCGAATTTAGTAATTGAAATTTCGCCCTCTTTCTGGCAACCGATCGATCTGAAATTTGAAATACGTCTTTTGTTCTGATGACAATACAATTATGTTTACTATTTTTTTTTGTAAATTCATGATGGCTGTCGCTACAAAATGGGGGATAACCATTTTTTTTTCAATTTTATCAATATGGGTATCAAATGAAAGGGCTTGACATAAGAAACCTGGCAATAATGAGGCACTAAATTAATTAAATAGAATGAGAAATAAAAACTAAAAAATTGAAAATAAAACGAGTAAAAAAAATTTGAAAGTTAAACGGATTTATTGTAATGTCATGGTAATTGAATAAAATAAAATCATCGATATAAACCATAAGATGTGCCCGTGAAGTTATTTATTTCAAGGTGTTCAACCTTGAAATAATAAACCTCGGCTATGTGTGGTGTAAGTGGTTTGCACACCACCAATTTACTTGACCCCTAGAATCGCTAGCGGCGAGCTATGCTGTGGATCTACTTATTTTGGCTGTTGACAAAGAATAGTGGAAGATAAAAACCTCCGGCGTTCACCGCTTCCTGCAACTAACTAGAACGGAAAGAGTGAGCTCACTCTTCCCAACGATGACACAATTCCGAGCGCCTGATGTTTTGAAGGGCACATCCACTGGTTTACTTCGATGAATAAAATGTATTATATTGGCTTAACAAGAACAAAATTTTAAATGTTGATTTACCCCTTTACACACACTCTACTAGTCAAGCCCTTTCATTTTGAGAGATAAGTGAAAAAAAAGACATGTAATTCGCCATTTTGTGGTGGTTGCCGTCTTGGATTCGGAATGTGTCATACTCTAAATACATATATAGTATTTCACTAGTCAAGCTCTTTAATGCTGATAGATTTCCCTTCGATTGGCAGAATTGAAAATCACAGGCGTCTTGTGACAGGTGCAGGTAACGGAATAAAACTGCTGACGCAAAGACGCCCCTAATTAGAGTACCTAGTGATTTTTTTTTCACGATTAACGTAATTAGCTTAGTAAATCTACTGATAAGGAAGGTTTGTTGTTTAAAATCACTGAATCGGAAAGAATTCCAATTTATCTAGTCCCATGTGTCTCATTAATGCGATTAAGTTTTACTTTGAGATAACGTTTTTGCATAAATAAGCGGTGGTTTAGCACATAAATCATTAGCCAAAAATGAAGATCCTTGTGTTGTTCGCTGCTCTAGTGTCATGTAAGTTGTTATTAAATATAGTCATACATCATACATTTTGCTATTCTAAACAAAGAAGTAAATAAACTGATATTGCGTCTCTACGTCACAAAAATAGTATCCGTCATTTATTCATGGACATATTTACTTGTCTACGAGTTTTTTAAGTACCTAACTCAAGGTTCCGACAAAACTCAACGTACCACGACCACTTGGGTAGTATGGGTAGGTCCCATACTACCCAAGTGGTCGTGGTACGTGATAGGAAAGCTTATCACCTAGACATGGCCTGTCCAGATGATAAGCTTTCGATTCACGGCTACATAAGCTTGATGACCAGGTTTGAAGACCAAAATGGTAGCAAAGCAAGCACAAGACATGACTGGAAAGGGAGTAATTACGGGTCAAAGTTTATACCACGCTCTGCTCAAACAATATCGTTATTTAAATACATAATAAAATAACAAAACAAAAATTTAAATTTAACGAAAAATTATGTATAATTTTTGTAATTGGTCATCTTTCTAACAGACAACTATTAAAATACATAATCGTAGGAAAGAGACTTTTGTTTTGTTTCATTTTTAACCGAGTTCAAACAGGTCGAGGTTTTTAATTCGGTCGGTACTTTTTATAAAATTTTATTATGTCATTGGGCATTCCCAAATCAATTCGGAATTAAACCTTTTTAATCTAAGCATATATTTATAAAACAAAAATAATTAAGAAACAATTATGGTTTTTCGGATTTTCAAACGAACTACCTTCATTGACAAACACGTTGTAGGGCGCGCTTCTAGATAACACGTTGTTGTATGCGCGACAAAGTTTTATGAAATTTTATTACCGTCTAATAATACGAGAGGTATAGAATAACTACGAGTATAACATCATTACGAACATTTTAAATAATTATATTAAATTTTTTACTACATTTTTTTATTGTTTTGTACACATTCAATTTATATAAGTACCTATTAATTTTTACCCAACTGTTAACCTACACTTTTATATTGATGATAACAATCTTTAGTATATTTTCCACAATATTTATCAAAATCATTAATATTTCCCTCATTTAGTAAAAGATAATTTTATAAAATTAGAGATTAGGTTGACGTTTTATCATGTGTCAAAATATGTTTTGTTACCTAGGTAGGTGTATAGTACTTACCTACATTCAAAAATAGTATAAGCATCCCACGAAATATTCTCACTGCTACGACTCGGGGCCTTCTTCTTTCTTTCTTCGCAAGGTGAGAGTCAAAGCCATAATCCACGACGAGTGCAGATCGCTGGATGACGCATGAGCTCGAGAGATTCTTGGAACAGGCCGGTTTCCTCACAATGTTTTCCTTCACTGTTTATAAATTAGTGGCATTACGCACATGACTTCGAAAAGACAGTGGCGCGTATGAGATTCGAACTAGGGGCTCCGGATCGTCAGTCGCAGTTCTCCCGCCAAAACCAGTCATAACAACTTCAAATACATTTATACTATACTATACTGTGTATAAATTGCAGTTCCGAGAACTTCATACGTACAGTTTATCCTTTAATAGTCGAGCTTTAATTGATTTTGTTTTAATTAATGCAATGTTTTGTTGATTCTTCTATTTTTAGTATGTATCGGTGAGGAAATTCCCGCTATCCCAGGGGATAATAGCCACTATGTGGAAGGGAAAAGTCGCTACATTTGGATGCCGGACGGTGATGGAGTACCACATCTAGTGGACCTGCACGTACCTGTTAACGGCACAGCGGCGCAGGAGTCCGCCAGAAACGGCGCTAACAACCAATATTGGCTATTTACAAGGTGAAATATTATTTTAGTCAACTTTAGGCAGTTTTCTGTTTATTTATTGATAATAATATTTTTTCATGATTTACACCTCAATTTTCTAAAATATCATTGAAGCACGCTCCTTCGTAGACCACATCGTCGCTTAATATCAGGTGAGATGTCGGTCAAGTGTAAACCAATATAAGTTAAAAAAACTGAAATTTTAAATTACTGGTAAAAATTAAATATCAGTATTTATTTTAGTGCTATAAAAAAACGTGGCACGGATTGCCTACACTTCCAAACACAGACAAACGGCGCTGTTTTAGATGCAAAAGAATAAAAAATGCTAGCCACATTACTCCGCTATTGAACTGTGTCTACTTCCAACAACCATCTGTCTCTCTCACAGTTACATTTTTGTGGATTTAATTATCAGTAAGCATTTCAAAACCTAACAAGAAAATTTGTGAAAGATTCGACACGAGTTTTGTTATTTACCTATACATATTTTATTAAATACTAATTTTTCAGACGAAACCCCAACAACCACCAACTTCTTGTTAATGGCAACGCTAACTCCGTCTGGGGATCTAATTACGTCGGAAGCCGCCCCACTAAAGTCGTCGTCCACGGATGGAACAGCAACGGCAATTCGGGCATTAATCCCTTGATTACTTCTGCCTTCCTCGCTGTCCAAGACTGCAACGTCATCGTTGTTGATTGGCGAGGTGCTGCCAACAACCCGCTGTATCCCGTCTCTTCTAATGCCGTACCTGGTGTCGGACAACATTTAGGCAACTTTTTGATTTGGCTCTTCAACACTGCCGGAGGAAACTGGAATAATGTTCATTTAGTCGGCTTCAGTTTGGGAGCTCATGTTGTTGGCAACGCCGGACGCACCGCCAGTGGTCGCCCTAGCAGAGTCACAGGTGAGTGATTTTAAATTAAGTATTATTTTCATAATCAGGCCATCAGCCCACGTACATCATAATTATGTATAATAATAACACGTAGGTATTGAACTCAATGAGACTGTTTTAGAATGACAAAAACATGAGTGATATATGTATGAGACTTATCTAAACCTATGTATGAGTGTAAACACCACCTGTGGCGCAACTATTTTGACAGGTCTTAACATTCTTCTGACATTTTGAAATCGGTTCATTCCGAATTGTAATATCATTTGATTAATTATTATTTTCTCTATTTAGCTTAACATATTATTTCATGCTCACATTTAGTAAACATTAAAATCTTCGGGCATCAAGTTCTATACGTTACATAACCTGGTTCTGCTAAATAATCGACTGTTTTTAGGCACTGTACCTACGTATATACTTCTATATTATATTATTTGTTGATTAGGTTTGGATCCCGCTGGACCTCTATGGGGAGGAAACAACCAGGCTCTGAATACGCTATCTGGACAGTTCGTCGAAGCAATCCACACAGACGGTGGTCTACTCGGTATTTTCGACCGTATCGCTCACGCTGACTTCTACCCCAACGGTGGACGGAACCGCCAGCCTGGTTGCTTGATTAGCACATGCTCCCACAGCCGAGCCTATGAGCTCTTCGCTTCCTCTGTTCGCACCAACCACTTTGTTGGACGTGCTTGCTCTAACACGGCCCAGGCTGAAGCTATGCAGTGCAGTGGAGGTGCGCTCAACATGGGCAATGGAATAATCAACAAGAGAGGGTACGTAATTACACTGATACTTCGTAATTAGATTGCATTAGCGTCTAAATTATTGATAATCAGTATATCAGACAAGAAGCCCCGTGTATGGTATCATAGCTAAGACTCGAAGGCATCTCTCACAAGAAGAGAGTCACAGTCATAATCCACAACAGAGCCCAAATGCGAGTGGTCATCCTCGAAAGATGTATACTTTGGAACATGCCAGTTTCCTCAATACGTTTTCCTTTATCGTTAAATCGAGTGGTGCCCTTTGAAAATAACCAGAGGTGCATGTGGGATTCGAACGTGTGACCTCATGATTATATTATATGACGTTGTCATCACTAGGTGTCAGTGTCGCTGCCAGTCAGTCACTTTGTACCTTATTTACAATTATAATAGATAGATGCCATCATGCATTCTTTGAATCACAAATCCTTACTTGATGGAGCTGTTTATTATCGCTTTTGATGGTGATTACTTTGATTAACAACAATCAATCACGATAACATGACTACATGCAAACTTTATCAATAATATACTTTCATTCTTTATTTTCAGAAACGGTATCTTCGGATTGAGGACTGGATCATCCTGGCCTTTTTAAAAGTCGGATTTATAAGTTCTGCTTGAAATAAATGATATTTGAACTGCATTTGTAGTTTTTTTTTAATGTACAGAAAATATAATAGGTAATTCCTTGGCAAATTTTCTTGATAATTACTTATAAAATGGTCCGTGTTTGTTTATTGGTTTGAATTTACTTAAATGTTACTTTTATTTTGTCTAATATCATTTTATAGAAGATGGTATCGCTATGGTTATTATACTAAGCCCAGTAAGTTCACCTAGAATACCTAGATGGTTCACATATATTTTATAATACCAGATTACGCGTATCAGCAGTCATATAGGTCGTATTATTTTAATAAAAATCCATTCTCAATTAATTTAATTTAATTTAAAAATAATGTTATATTATACATCCTGTTAGGCCGGCCACATCTGTCGCAGACCTGATAACCATTGGGGTAGACGGGTTCTGTAGTGCAGACCACATATAGGTAAACGTAGTGTAGGCTAAGAATAGTTGGTCTGATAATGTAGGACGCCCTGAGACTAGATGGAGTGACGATGAACGAAAGGCAGCTGGTGGCCCACCTTCAGTTTGGGGATGTAAGACCGAGGATCGGGCTGAGTGGCGTATTATAGAAGAGGCCTATGTCCAGCAGTGGACGGATACAGGTTGATTTTGATAATACATTCTGTTAAAATATACGAATTGATTCTTCGTTTGTCAGCATTTTAATTCGCTTTTTTGACCTACTTCAAAAAAGGAGGTTCTGAATTCGATTGTATGTTTTTTGTTACGCGATAGCTCCGCCAATTGTGAATCGAGGTAGATAGTACTTTTTAGGGTTCCGTAGCCAAAAGCAAAATACGGGACCCTTATAGATTCGTCATGTCTGTCTGTCTGTCTGTCCGTCCTTATGTCACAGCCACTTTTCTCCGAAACTATAAAAGCTATACTATTGAAACTTGGTAAGTAGATGTAATATGTGTACCGCATTAAGATTTTGATACAAAAAAAAAAATAGGGGTGTCCCATACATAGAACTGAAACTCCAAAATTTTTTTTTTTCAATACCATACGCGTGGTGTATCTATGGATAGGTCATCAAAAATGATATTGAGGTTTCAAGCCTATTTTTTTTCGAAACTGAATAGTTAGCGCGAGCGACTCTTCCATAGTGGTAAAAAGTGTGTGTCCCGGGCCCCCTGTAACTTCTAAAATAAGAGAATGACAAAAATAAAAAAGTGTATAATGTACCTTACCATGTAAACTATCAACGAAAATTGGTCTGCATGATATCTAGTAAGTAGTTTTATTTGAATACGTCATAAATTGACTATTGTTAAAACACTGATAAGAGTAACAACGAAGTAGGTAAAAGAACTTTTATATTATGTTACTTGCTGCTACGGAAGCCTTCATGGGCGAGCCTGACTCGCACTTGACCACTTTTATTTGTTTGGTAGATTGTAGTTCAGTGGTGGTCCCATATACATTTTATTGAAATCGGTTTGGTGGTTTTATAAACAAAAGACTAAAATTTTATTTTGTTTATCTGGACGACCGACGTAGTGATAGCTGCTTAAGAAATTTGGTCAAGTGTTTAAATTGAATGAAAAGATTTTTAATTTTGTATTAGAGTTGGTCTTTGTTTTTGACGTGACAACGTCTTATAAATTGGTTTGCCGGGTGACACTTCAAGAAACTGCGTTACGCTCCGCTCACGTTATGCGCTCACAACGAGAGCGAGTGAGAGGCACGCGTCCCTTCCACTCGGGCATGGTTAGCCCGCCTAAGAGCGAGAGAGACAGACATAAAAAGTGAAAGGCACGCGTCCCTTCCGTAAAATTATTTTACCACTCAAAGTCGTTGTCACGTAAAACTTTCGCCCGTATACCGACTTTACAGGCAACCAATTTTTTTAGAGAAAATAAATAATAAGTTTGCCCTTTACCACCATCACGCCTAATGTTAAGGGACAATGCGGTCCCTGATGCAGCTGTGCTTACTTAGAAAACACCGATTCACTCTTGACTTAAAGATATCAAGATTGCCCTGGAGCTTCGAGGCTCATACGTTTGTCTGTGATCTTGGAGAAGGGAGGTGATTCGCGTTGGATTTCGTTTTTGGCATAACGCATAGCGCTGGTAATCCAGCAGAATAACGAGTAAAGTAGTAGGTCAGCATACTGGGGATCTTTAGTCAAGTTTCTGTGCTTAAATTTTTGAGTACCTAATTATTTAACGCTCATTTAAGACTCATTTGTAATTTAGACTTTATCAATGAACAATGTTTACTTTAATATTATTTATTCACTAGGGGCCGCCTGATGTCCATTCGTAAGTACTGCACTTAAAATTGTTTTTGAATATCTTTTATAAAACTACGCATTACCCCTACCACCCCCCCCCCCCTACTATAGTATATTAATATTATTATTTAATATTGTATTATTATTATTAATTATTTTTTTATCTGTGCTGTAAAAAACATTATGAAAACTTTGAAAATGTATTTGAACATACATAGGTACATACCTATGTATGAAAAGATTACTGAAGATTACTGAAGATCATGAAAAATATTTACGTTGCACTATCTTGAGCTGCAAAAAGCCCTATCATCTGTTATGTACCGGTGAAAGAAATGTGGAGGACATAGATTTCGCGAGTTACATTTGCCCCGAGTGCAAATGTCTGGCAAAGAAAGGAGGTGACAACACTCTAACACCGGTTGGCGTCTCTAAGAAACAAAGAGACCCCAACGTAACGATTCGTAACAAACAAGCGAGGGTCCAGAACGTGGACGAGCCAAACAAAGAAGGCACGCGAGAACTGACATTCGAAATTAAAAACTACGTGACGAAATGACAACGGTCAGGGAGCAACTCGCACAGTCAAGTTCCCTTATCGATGCGTACAAGACGAAACTGGAACAATCCGTTTCAGTCATTACCTATTATGACAAGAAATTAAATAGTTCTATGACGACTATAGAGAACTACGAAAAAAAGATGACATCATACTCCTCCCGAATGGAACATTTTTCGAAAAAATAGAAAGTTCGAGAGAAGAGACAATCGAGCGAGTGCGAACATGTCACCTACTGCGCCGCCGGCCCACACAATATGCGTCAGTGGCGCAGCGAGGACCCGCTCCAGCGCGCGCGCCGCCGCCGGCCAAGCCCGCGCCGACACGCAACCCGCACCACCGCCTAGCCAGCTCACGCCGCCGCGCAACCCTGCACCACCGGCGAGCCAGCCCGCGCCGGCCATCACTGCGCCGACGCATAGCCAGCTCACGCCGCCACGCAAAGTAACACCGCCGACGGGTAAGACCGCGCCGACTGCCACTGCGCCGCCGTGCCAGCCCGCATCGGCGCGCGCACCAGCACCAACGCAGACAGCTTCGACCAAACGACAATCATCGGCTCGAGAGTCATCGTGGCAGACTGTGACGCGGCGTAAAGAACGTTACTCACATACGAGACAAGTCGTACGCGGAAGTGGTACTTCAGACGCTGAGTTAGAAGCAATTGAACGAGTGAAAAAAATGCACGTCTGCTTCTTGAAACCGACAACCACTACAGACACTTTAAAAACATACATGAACAAGAAAAATCCATGTACAGATTATCATGTCGAGAAAATTATCTTGAAGCATGCGCACTACGCATCGTTTGCCGTGACCGTGCCAACAAGCAAGTATGAGTTTTTTCATGAAAGCTGATAATTGGCCAAGCAGAGTCGAAGTTAGTCCTTGGTTTCGACGCGGCGACCGGCGGGCGGTGCGCCCGTCTTCCGACGCCGCAGGCATTGCGAGCAACACCGGAGCGACCGCAGCCGCAGGCGCGGGGCGGCGGACGCAACACCGCCCTCGCCGCTCCGACGGCGGCTCCCCTGCGACGACAGCTGGCGGCCGTGGATCCAAACTCAGTATTTAATAGGAACGCGCAGTGCTTAACTCCGAGACAGTTGACAATATGCCACCAAAACATTAACTCGCTGAATGATAAGACTCAACGATTAGAAGTTCTATTAGAAACTGACCTCAAGTGCGATGTTCTTGCATTAACAGAACACTGGCTTACCGCCCCGAATCTACAATGTATACATTTAAAAGGCTATAAATTAGTGTCTAGTTTTTGTAGAAATAATGTTATCCATGGCGGTTCCTGTATTTTTGTAAATGAAGCACTAAAGTGTGTCGAAAACGTTGAGTTATCAGCATTGTCAGAAGAAAGATTTTGTGAAATCTCCGCGATTGACGTTATGGACTTTGACATTACTATCATTTGCATTTATCGCACGGGCCTAGCTCATGTTAGGGGTTTCTTAAGTGGCCTGGAACGTTTGCTCGATAAGCTCAGTGAAACCGATAAAATATTTATGATTATCGGTGATATAAACATAAATATCTTAGACAACACTAGCGCTGACTTTAAAATCTGTTCGACATACTCAACTCCCATGATGTGAGTTCGATTGTGACTTCCCTACTCGTATAACAGAAACGTCACAAACAGCGATTGACCTTATTTTTACAAATGTATCGCGAGAACTTACTTCAGCAAACTCGATAAATACCCTTCTGTCAGATCACTTGGCCATACGCGGGTGGTGACATTCACTCACTCAACTCCAGCACAACTCACTCGCCTCACGCGTGATTTTCGCAGAATAACCGCGCAAATTTTGTTATCTCTATTGACAGTATAGATTGGTCTGAAGTAAGTGAGAGAAACAAGACCGCTCAAACGTTTGTGGTGGCACTGATCAATATTTTAACAAATAAGTATGATACTTGCTTCCCGATAAAACGAACACCAAGTAACAAACGTGACGCGTCGTGGGTTACGCCTGACATAATAAATCTAAAATCGTTGTTGTTTGATATTTCGAAATTAGTTGACCAATTTCCTGAAGAAGAGAACTTAATAGCTATGTTTGACGATCTGAACAGGAAATACAATTCGACTTTGAATATGTCTAAAACAAATCATTATAATAGTATAATACATGGAAGTACGAATCCATCTAAAGCTATGTGGGAATCGTGAACACGGAGAGGGGAAAAACAATACCCCTAGGTTGAACTTTTCCGAGATTGTAAAAGATTGTAACGGCAGTAAGTTTAGTTCGCCAAAAATGCCGTTAATGCTATGAATGTTCGGTTTTTGAATGCAGCTTCTGCCTGTGGGGCGCCTAAAGCTAATGCTGCTACTGTATGTAAAATTTTAGTATCAGCCCGTCTGGCGTCTGACCGTTCCCTCAGACTAACAAGTTTTTCGGCTGATGAGGTATTCCGCATAGTCTCCTCCAGAATACCTCCGAAAAGTCAAAAGACATATACGGTGTGTCCATGGAGCTAATTAAACTAGCAATTTGCCTCTAGCTCCGGTTCTCGCCACACTGTTTAATAAGTGTCTTAGGGAGGCTCGTACCCGTCGCCGCTGAAGTTATCGAAAGTGTCCCCGATATTTAAAGGCAAAGGCAAACGGGACGATATTGATGGATATAGACCAGTATCGATTATACCAGCGATAGCCAAAGTGTTCGAAAATGGCTTGAGTTCGCGATTAGTGGCCTACTTATCAGAAACCGAGGCGCTGTGTGAACAACAATACGCATACCGCGAAGGAGGTCTACGACTTCTCTAACGCGTGAACTGATTCGTAGTGTGTTGGCTGCCCGTGAACATAAAGAGCAAGTAGCCGTCTTGTGCTGTGACTTATCGAAGGCCTTCGACGTCGCAGATCATGAGACCTTAGCGTTAAAACTGAAGCACTATGGCATAGCTGGGAAATCATACGAGGTATTTACTGACATGTTACGAGGCCGCTCTCAAGTAGTGGATGCTGGCGATGGCGATAATAAATCAGACCCGCTGCCTTCGTCTATGGGAGTACCGCAGGGTTCGTCAGTGTCAAATATAATGTTCTCTCTCCTACTAAACGATCTACCCGAAGCCGTAAAGGGTGCAGGCATATTCATGTATGCAGATGATGTGGCTGCCGTAGTCACAGCTCTTACAATAGAGGAACTAGAAGATAAATTAAATATTGTAATTGGCGTCTTAAATTCATGGTTTAGTACCAACGGTTTTATGTTAAATTCAAAAGACTCACTTCATTCACTTTTGTCTATCGGGCCACCACACGAAACCGCTAAAGTCTCGCTAAACGGTGTTAGGATTGAGCAGGTACGGACCACCACATTTTGGGGTTCGAGATTGATCGCTGCATGACGTGGGAATACCACATCGACAAGATGTGTACTAAAGTTAACAGTGCGTGTTTTGCGCTAAGACGAGTATCCCGAGTGGTGTCTCCGGAAGTGTCACGTGCATGTTACTTTGCCACAGTGCATTCTCGGTTACAATACGGCGCCGAGCTATACGCGCGCGCTGCTGACTGGGAGCGTGCGTTCCGCGCCCAAAAACGTGCCGTACGTGCCATCATTGGCGTATCGCAATGTACATCCGTAAGACCATACTTCAAGAGCTTGGGATACTTACGTTACCTGCTATATTGATTTACCAAGTGGCTGTATATGTCAGAAATAATCTAGAATCGTACAACACGCGAGGAGAGAGACATTCTCGTAACATACGCAACGCCGACAAGTTGGATGTTATACCACACTCTCTCACGAGGTCACAGAAGTTGACTCACATTATGGGACCGGAAGTTTATAACACTCTTCCGAAAATAGTTATATCGGCCCCAAGTTTTGGCAGCTTCAAAACAGATTGAAGTGCTGGCTTATCGATCAAACTTTTTATAGTTATAGCGAATTTTTAGAGAGTGATGGCAAAGTTCCCATAAAAATGTAAATAAATAAATTTGACATGGGTCAGTACAATTGTATTAAAACCATATTATAATCGTATAATGTTTTCTGTACAATAATTATTATAATACAGAAAAGTAGTCATTTCAAACTTTGAAAATGTATACAATTTTGTATGCTCTTTCTTTTTTTGTTTTTTATTAATTGACGTGTAAATTGTACATTTATGAATAAAGTACTTTGACTTTGACTTTGACTTTGACTTTAGTTGCCATTACCGTAATTTTTCCTATAATTTCATCTATGTGGTAATATCCAGGCCATAATCTAATTCTGTTCCAAATTTCAACTCGACCCGTTTCGTCCTTACGACACGATTGAGCAACAAAAACATTCAAACTTTGACATTTTTTAAACATTAGTAAGTTTTTTCTACCATCAAGCATCTTGCTTGTTCCATTATACTATAAAAAAAGTATTTAACCAATATTAATTTTCCTAAAATACTTATCATTGACCATAGAATAGATAATATTTATTGATGAAAACAAAGGTAGGGAAAGTACAGTAAGTACTACTACTAAATACGTTTTAAATTTGCTGGCATACCCACAAATATTCATATCAAGAAAATTTAGGGACTTTACTTTATAAAATGTAGTGATAATGAAGTGATTAAAAATGATATAATATGGAGTTAATTATTGCTTTTTGCTTTATATTATAATTATATCAATATTTTCCATGAAAAACTACTTGTAGTTCCACTTGTATGCACCGATAAAAATTGTTTTTTGTGATTATATCTGTGAATGAGTAATTTTATCAATTTTTTTCTACATTTTAGATAACACTTTCTCATAAAATAAGCAGTTGTCTAGTAAATTAAACATTAACATAAAACATGAAGATTAATGTGGTGCTAGTTGCTGTAATAATATCATGTAAGTTGATTAACTTACGCTTAAGTTAGACAAATAAGTAAGACAGAACCATTTCTTCACTGATCTAGCAAAGGAAATCCAAATAATGAAATCGTCTTAATTATATCTAGACCTTCATATTTAGATAATTCGGTTGGGCTTAGGGTAAGTAGTAATTAGGTAGCATGGTTTTAATTGCAACTTTTTTTATTAACCTTTATTGTCTCACTGCTGCGTAAAGGGCTCCCCCAATTCTCTCCACTTAGTCCGGTCCAGAGCTTCCATCGCCCAATCGTTATTTATTAAACACTCCGAGCTCGTCTTTCCAGCGCGTTGGAGGACGGTCCTGGGGTCGACTAGGCGATGGTGCCCACTCTGTAGTAACTCTGACCCACCTGTCGGAGTGCATTCTGCTTACATGACCCGCCCATTTCCATTTAAGTTTGGCAGATCTATATCCTACAGATCTTACATCTGTAATGGAACGCAGTATGGTGTTACGAATCGTCTTTTAATGGCTAAAATACTGCGTCCCGTTGCTCGTTGACAGACCATGAGGCGGCACTTCTGCTTATGTACTAACTTTTATCAAATAAAACTCTACCCATTTATAAAAAGCTTTAATAAAAGCTTAGTCAAATACAGATCAAATTAGCTACATAAGTCCTTAACCGATGACATCAAATTTATCTGGATCGCCGAGTTAAAGGTACATATCACAAAAATTATGGAATTCGATCCTATCAACATGAAATTGTATAAATGCATGTTTTGCACTAAACAGAGTACAATATATGTGGTAGCATAGCAATTTTTTGTACTAATTTAAGTAGGCATAAAGTTTTTAAGACTAATGATAATTTACCATAGCAACTAAACGCATGACTGTTTTCGCATAATTTTTACTAGCATAACCATGTATAGCACAAAGATAACTTAGAATAATATTTAAAGGCACACATTGAGAAAAGCAGACGGTACACCTAAGAAATATGGTGCTCTGTTTGACTCCGGGTGGGCTCCCGCCAGAAGCACTGCGGTTAGCCCTGAGTGTCGGTTCTCCATACTCGACCTAGGCTCCACTACGGAGGTCGCCGCCTCACCCCTTTGCTACGCTTGGCTTCGCATGGCTCGCTCCACTCAGGACCTCCCTTAAGCTTCTGGGTCCCGCATTTTTTAAATACACTCTAGGGGTAGAAGCCACGAGAATAGGTGGAGTCGGGGGGTGCTCCGAGTCGGGTCTGGGTTCTATGTAATTTGGGTCTATATTTAGTAGCATAACAAATAATTAAAAAATGCCTAAAGACTATTATGCGTCTCGTTATTAGTCGAATTAAATGTAGTACAGTAGAGTTGTTATGCTTAAAACTATTTTCGTACAAAAAATTAAACCGACTTCAAAACCACAAATAGGCACTCAAAAGCGAAAAATAAACTAATATCATTATTATACGCGCTACTCACTCATCTATTTGAAGTCGGTGCCAGTCGTTGTTCGTTGTTCGTGCCAAAAGGCTCATAGGCAAAGACATTCTAGCGTGAAAAAGACTTCAAAGTCAAGAACATCGCCGCAAGATTGTTAGCTTATCGGTTTTTTATCGGATACACTTCGGAGAGTGTGCAACTGATCTGCATGATCTAATACCTCCTTGCTCTTTTTTCTACCGTACTTCTCGTAACTCGAAGAAGGGGCACCGTTTCATGGTGGATATTCCAAAAACACGGACGAAGAGGTTTGACTCTACGTTTGTGATAAGAACGTCTAGGCTGTGGAAAGAGTTGCCCGAGTGGGTTTTTCCCGATAGTTATAATGTTGGTGTCTTCAAATCGAGAGTGAATCGGTTTCTTCTAGGTAAACACGCTCCATCGTAGACCGCATCGTCGCTTAACATCAGACGAGATGGCGGTCAAGTGTTAACCTATAAAAGTAAAAAAAAATATACATCTACGTCATCCAGAAAATTGTTTGCAAAATTTTAGTTTATGGTTGATATTGCAAAAACCACCTGATTTCGATAAGATTTATATGGGACTATTCGGTAAGCATACCCATCCGAACACAAAAAGAAATTTTAAAATCGGTGTAGGGGTTACCGAGAAATCAGGTAACACACATAAAATAAAATAAAAATAAAAAAACATAGGGGTCGAATTGATAACCTCCTCCTTTTTTTGGAAGTCGGTTAAAAACACATTACGCCAAAAAAACGAATAGGCAAAAGTTACATTATAACACTATAATAAACTATGCTGACAATGATGCTATGCTATGACAAAGTAAATTAGGAAAAACATTTTTTTTAAATACCACCCACGGATATCGGGGGATATGCCTTGAGGGCGTGGCAGTGTCTTCTCGATACGGCTAATATGACCGTATAACTTTGACATTCGTTCAGTCGCTCTGAAGCGCCTAGAGAGTAGGTACGTTGGCGCGTTAGTGATGGGGTAATGGAGTTTGCCGACGTGAAATTTCTTCGAAAATTTATTCGGTAATTTACATGGACAATGTTCGTTTTTTTTCATTTTTAATTAACTACCTATTTTTCCAGATTTTTTTATTTGTTTTATGATTATTATTAATAATATATACAATGAAATAAAATTGGAGCGTTTGTATGTAATATCAAATTAACAACTGTTTACTAAGTTGTGACAAATGAAAGTATGTACAGTACCTATACCTAAAAACTATTTTAAAACTTTTTGTCTATCTTGTTTGTTCCTCTAATCTACCAAAAAGCTGGACCAATTATGACGGGACTTTCACTGCCAGACAGCTGATCATCTAAGGCATAACTTTTTACTTTTTTTTAACGTGTACTTTTCTCTTGCTTGATGAAAATAAAATGTTAATATAATTACTAGCCTACATTGTCCCACTGCAGGGCAAATACCTCTCTTCCTTCCTTGCAGATAGTCCAATTCACGGCATTAGGATTTACGGCGTTTGACAGTCTGAGTTATAATGTTTTACCTCCATGCCTTGTAATTTCTCTGGAAACATAGTCCTTCAAATCGGAATAAAGTGATGTTTATTTAATGTTTATTAAATAAACTGTTTCATTAAAAGTCCCTTAAAATTAGTCCAACCGTTTCAGAGATTACCCAGTACAAGCAGGAAAGCAAAAAAATTATAATATTTTTTTGTCATGTCGAGTTGTAATTTGAAATACAGTAAGATTATATTTTGGAAGAAAACATAGGCTTGGGCTACTTTTATCGCGATAAAAGAATAGGAACGAGAACTACGCGGGTAAACCCGCGAAGCACTGCTAGTACTTTCGTATACATTAAACGTAAAACTGTTAATTTGAAAAATGCAAATAGATTCCTACTCCAACTTTATAATACATGTCGTACAGGGTATCAATTTTTAAATATTATAATTATATTTACGTATTTGTATATTAGTAAAACGTAATAAATGAAAATTTAATAATACAGCCCAAAATAAAATGTCGAATAAATTTTGCAATCACTCATTTCAATCCCTAGTGACATATTATGTGGGCGTTGAGTGACTCCTTCTACATAGACAAAATTATTTGTTAATACGGAAATGTACCGCCCATTTTATGTATGTTGTGGGAGGAGACCGGAGACACTAGGTTTCGAACTAAATTCGCAATCGTGGCATATCCCCCGAATATCCGTGATACCACCCATATTAATGACCTATATTAATTTGTAGTTTCGCTTTTGAGTGCCTATTTGTAGTTTTGAAGTCAGTTTCATTTATTGTATTTAAATAAAATGTATTGTTTTTTTGTAAAAATTACGTCGTTCCTCCTCAATTTAAATTTATCATTTTCAGTGTGTGCTGCTGATAAGATTCTCATTATCCCTGGAGATAATAGTCACTATGTGGAAGGAAAAAGCCGCTATATTTGGATGCCGGACGGCAAAGGACATCCACACCTAGTGGACCTCAGAGCACCTGTTGATGAAATTTTGGTCGCTGAAGCAGACAATGAATACTGGCTTTACACAAGGTATTGATATATTGATAACTAGCAGCGGTTTTACCCGCGTAGTTCCTGATCCCGTTATTTTGTTCGAATAAAAAGTTGCCTATGGGTTATTCCGCAGGATCAATTATTGTCTATGAGCCAAATTTCATATAAATCACTTCAGTAGTTTTTCCTTGAAAAAATAACAAACATTCATACATACCCCCAAACTTTTATAATTTTAGTCTGATTTAGATATCCTTATAAAAACTAGTTATTTAGATACACAGTGTACTATAATTTTCTCAAAAACTCGTTAACACATAATAAGTGCATGAGGCATTAGTTATATTTCTATAATATGAACTTAAGTGCACATTTGAACCTAAACGTGTGCTGATTAAATAATATTACTTTCAGACGCAATGCTAATAACCGTCAACTTCTTATTTCTGGTAACACCAATTCCATCTTGAACTCCAACTATCTCGGAAGTCGACCTACTAAAGTTATAGTACACGGATGGAAGAGCGACGGAAATTCTGCCATTAATCCACTATTCACTTCTGCTTTCCTTGCCGTCCAAGACTGTAACGTCATTGTTGTCGACTGGAGCAGTTTTGCCAACGCAAGTTACCCAACCTCAGTAGCTAACGTCCCAAAAGTCGGAGCACTCTTGGGCAATTTTTTGTCTTGGCTCTTGAGTGTTGGTGGTGACTGGAACAATGTACATTTGGTTGGTTTCGGTTTGGGCGCTCATATTGTTGGCAATGCTGGACAAACTGCTGGCGGACTCGCTATAAGAGTTACTGGTACGTACTTGGCTTCCTTATTGTTTAGTACATTCTGGGCTGAAAAAATGCGTTACAAAATGTAGTTTGCCTTGCTTTTTTTCTATCTAACTTTTCCTAGCGAAGAAGCGACTTCGCTTCAAGATTGATGTTCCAAACACTCGAACTAAGATAGAAATAGAAGATGACTATAATTTTATTTGCTTATTATTTTTTCATTGTACAACGTATGTATGTTATTACGACTAAAACAAATTGTTTTGCCAGACATACTGCATGCCTCTAGAAGAAGAGGCCAGTTTGTATAGGTCAACTTTTAAAATGGTTTGTATCATCTTATCGTACCTACAAACATCAATAAAGATTTTTGTATTTGTATATTTTTACTCGTATTTGAAAGATGTTTGGCTCCTTTTTTGCATTAAGGTCATCTAATACATAAAATGAATCGGTTTCTCATGGGCAAACGCGCTCCATCGTAGGCTGCATTGTCGCTTTAGATCACCAGATAATAGAAAGCGCAAACCTAGAAACGAAAAGTTGTGTCTGACATGAATGCTATTTGATTTCACAGGCTTGGATCCCGCCGGACCTCTATGGCAAGGCAATGACCAAACTATAAACACATCATCTGGGCAGTACGTTGAAATTATTCACACTGACGGTGGCACTCTCGGGATATTCGATCAACTTGGTCATAGTGACTTCTACGTCTACGGAGGAAGGCACCCTCAGCCGGGTTGCGTCTTAAGCCCTTGTTCGCATATGCGAGCCTATGACGTATTTGCCACCACAATCCGTCAAAATTACCTAGTTGGATGTAGATGTGCGGAGACCATCAAGCCAGATGCTAAGCATTGCAGTGGTGAAACACTGCACATGGGCAATGCTATTTTGAGCAAGGAAGGGTAAGAAGTAATGTTTTTTATTTCTCTTTAAATAGTTACTTAAAAGTACGTATTTTTAGATAATCAGTATATTACCTATCTCTATGTATTTGTTTCGCTTGTTCTTATGGTTAATTCGACGACGACTACAATCATTCAAGACTCTAAATTGAAATCGTTTTGAATTCACGTGGTTATTACAATGGTGTGTGTATGTATGTTCTTTCTTTCGAACATTTCAGTTTAGACAAAGTTTAGTGTTGAAAGAAGCTACCTGGCAGTTGTCTTAGGACAAAACTGATTGATATTCTCGACAGTAATAGCCACTTTTTAGCATAAATAATGTGGTTTTTGTGAAATTGTTGGTGAATCCCTATATGCAGCTATTTTTTTTTTTATTTTTATTGGTGAACAATTCACACACAACACCATCTGACCCCAAACTAAGCAAAGCTTGTAATCTGGAGGCCAGATAGCTGATATAATACATTTATAGTTTTAAAAACATACTTATTATAAATAGAAACACCCAGACACAGTGCAAACATTTGAATTCATCACACAAATATTTGCACTGGGTGGGAATCGAACCCACGACTCTCGGCTTCGCAGGCAGAGTTACTACCCACTAAGCCACGAGGCCAGTCTTTGATTTGAATTTCTGATAAAAATATTTAAAATATTTAATGTTGGTACATGTACTCGTAAGTCATACATGTATTCGAAGTCTTGAAAAATATCAAAATTAACGAGATAAGATTGCCAAGACATTCAATCAAAGTCAGATTACGTGTACAAAATCGTAGTTGCAATTATTTATCAATTATTATTTTGTTTCAGGAATGGCACTTTTTGCATTGACATTGGACGATCGTAAATATAAAAGTTAAAATATCTGTTAATCTTTTATTTTTTTCTTGTTCTGTTTCGTGTCTATATGTCTTATACCTACTAGTATGGACACTACTACACAAATACCTACTATATTTTATTGACGTGACAACGTCTTATAAATTGGTTTGCCGGGTGACACTTCAAGAAACTGCGTTACTAAGAGCTAAGAGCGAGAGAGATAGACATAAAAAGTGAAAGGCACGCGTCCCTTCCGTAAAATTATTTTACCACTCAAAGTCGTTGTCACGTAAAACTTTCGCCCGTATACCGACTTTACAGGCAACCAATTTTTTTTTGTTTGTTTTAATTTTAACTCTTAAATTGTTTTTTTTATTATCTATTGTGTCAAATTAATGCGTACGAGTATTACCAAAAACTGAGAAACGACGCAAAACCATTTATAATTATTATACAATTTTTGAACAAATCACAGGCTTTTGAAATTCGGATACCTATTTTATAACTGAAGAAAAGCGAAACTTAAAGAGAGAAAAAATAATATTAAGAAAACTGTTTCATTTTTTTATATTTGAATGGTTCAAATATCTCGTATCCTATTTTCAAACTACTTCGTTGAACTGTACAGTCGTTCCGATTGGATGGCTTTGTGGCCTTGCGGATTTGTCCTATCTTTAGATACCTACGTCTGAAGTACGTCTAGGTAAGTTTTTTATTAGAGTGCAAGTAAAACCAAGACTTCGTCCAGAAGATTAAGCCTAACAATTTAAAATATTCGCGAAAAACTTGTTCACTGCGTTCAGGAGATAAATGCATTTAGAGCAAACGATTATCCGAAATTTGGAAATGTTTGCTTGATATTGGTACAGCTCTACTTTCTCACTGCAATACAAATTATAGGTTAACAATGAAATCGGCCCTGATCTGCAAAACTCATAATGAATTGCAATGTCCTAGGCCTGCAAACCGATTATGAGATATATTTTTGGATTTAAAAAGAATTTAAATTAAATGTGTATTAATTGTTAAACTCAATTAATGCCTTGCAAAAATCAAAATAGTTTTTTAATAGTATAGAGTGACGAGACAAACAAGAAATGTGCCTGATTAAACTACAAGCCTGCCATAACAGCACAGTGACACGCGACACGCAGCAGCTATTGGAATATGAAGAGTCCAAATCATTGCCTACCACTCCCCTGCGCTTGTCACGCAGATATAGGTATACAATGAACGCAGATATTTATCTGTCTGTAGGTTTTGGATTGACTTGCAGGACTCTATGGCCTACAAATATCTATGGCCTATAATTTCTCTGAAAACGTTGCCTTTCAAACCGGATCACAGTGATGTTATTTAAAATAAATAAATATAAATATTGGTGGACAATTCACACACAACACCATCTGACCCCAAACTAAGCAAAGCTTGTGTGATGGCAGCCAGATAGCTGATATAATACTTATATAGTTTTTTAAATACATACTTATTATACATAGAAACACCCAGACACAGTGCAAACATTTGAATTCATCATACAAATATTTGCACTGGGTGGGGATCGAACCCACGACCCTCGGCTTCGCAGGCAGAGCTACTACCAACTAAGCCACTAGGGCAGTCAATTTACATTACTACTTAGCGGTAGAATAACTGGGAAAAATGTGGGACATTACCAGGCGGACTTTCCAAGGAGTCCTACCCAAAGGATTTACTTATATACTTTATCTAAGGTCCTACTTCTATACAAAAAGTTGACATAGTTTTATACTACGACAATAACATGTTTTTTTTAGATCTTCTTGGGGTACTGCTATTGGTGTTCGATACTTTAAAATGACAAGTAAACATTTAGGTTTAGTTAATACCTAGCTCGGATAGTTTTGTTTTTGTTGGGGTTACGATTTATCCCTAAAGAAAACTAGTTACAGCGGAGTCGCTGGAGGACCTCGGTGCTATGCTCAGGGACCTCAGTAGAGTATCGCAACAGGTAGGTTTGAGGATGAATTTGGACAAGACGAAAGTCATGTCAAATGTTCATGTCTCACCTGTACCGGTTATTGTTGGGAATACCACACTCGAAGTTGTTGCCGAATACGTCTACCTGGGTCAAAAGATCCAATTAGGTAGATTCAACTTCCACAAAGAGGTCCAGCGAAGGATCCAACTCGGATGGGCAGCGTTCGGGAAACTTCGGCACATCTTTGAGTCCAGAATACCCCAATGCCTTGTCACGATAGTGAACATAAAAGTCTTGTAGGGAGGTATAGGGTGAAATAATAGGAGGTTAATGTAATGTTAGTATAATGTAGGTAAATGTAGAAAAGTTAAAGGGATGTTAAAAAAAAAAGGTAAAGTAAAATTAAGAAAAGGACGCAACATTGAAAACACTAAAACCAGAAACTGAGAGGGTTTCTTGAACGGTAGAGTTCAACGGCTCCTGGGCTCGAGAGGTCAGCGGCCTGCATAAGCCTCTGGGCTCGAGAGGGCTCAGGAATGGCTCGCAGGTTCAGCAGCCTGCAGCAGGATCAGCAGCCCGCAGCAGGATCAGCAGCCCACAGCAGGATCAGTTCTTGAACGTTAGGGTTCAGTGGCTCCTGGGCTCGAGAGGTCAGCGGCCCGCAGCAGAATCAGTAGCCCACAGAGGGTGATAATGTGACATCCGTCGCGTGCAAATACCGGTCAGTGTGCGTGGATTTTCTATAGACAGAGTGAGACAACGAACCATCCGATTTAACTGACATCCAAGAACGGCAGATATCTATTCACCACCTCCAATTCAAATGTGAACTTAATGTTGACATGTATCGAGTTGAGATGCTCCAAGAAAGGGTTTACTGCTTCCCTATTTCCTTTTAAAATGCAGAAAACGTCGTCCACGTATCTAATCCACATTCTTACCGCTGCTGATTAAACGCTACCGAAACGTCGAGGTATTTAAACAATGAATTAAATCGGAAGACGCAGTGTTGGACGGCTCCCACTAGATTATAGGTTCCCAAACTGGTCCAGGTGGACCCCCAGGGGTCCATAAGAGACCACAAGGGGGTCCACGTAGATGTGAAAAGAAAACAGGGGTTCATAAGTTGTCAGTGGGGGTCCACTAAACATTTTCTGGTTTTCATAATAAAGAACAAACATTTTGGCTTGGATTTACTTATCAACGTAGGCAGGTAGCATCATTCACTAGGCAGGTACTCAAAAATATTCGAGACTCATTTCAAACACAGAATTGAATAGAACAATAGAAAATAGTACAAGTGTACAACACATGTGCAAGCAAACGAGACTTGCAAAGTGCCGCCCGTGCGCCCGCTCGTCCGGGTGGTAGTTTAGACCCGCACAGGGATGAAATGAGACATGCGCTGTGCTTGCAATCTACAATAATATAAATACAATTTAGAACTGAACGTCATTTGTTTGTGGGATTTTGAACATTAAAGTGTGATTGTGAGTGTATCGATGTCAGTGATTGCAGTGCCGGAAAAAGTAAGTACATATTTCCTTGATGCCTATTTATCGTACATATTTTTATTGTAATTTATCGATCATGTTATATTTGTTTTACTATTTGAGTTTAGTAGGTAGTATATGTAGTAAAAATTACATAATAGAGATTATTCAAAACTTCTCTAAAAGAACAAAAAGCCAGAAAAGATTAAACATTAAGTACCTGGGTACTTTTTTATTTAAAACTAGCTGTACCCTGCCACACTTCGCTGTGGCACATATGTGACTGCTGCAAAAATTAGATAAAAACAATCCTTGATGTGGATTACATATAATTCTAAAATTTCACCTCGATCGGTGCAGAACTTTTGAGTTTTGAAGCGTACACAAACCAACATAACATTTTATATATAAAGACTAGCTGTACCCTGCCACGCTTCGCTGTGGCACATATGTGATGCAAAATTAGATAAAACAATCCTTGATGCAGATTATATATCATTCTAAAATTTCAACTCGATCGGTGCAGAACTTTTGAGTTTTGAAGCGTACACAAACCAACATATAATTTTTATATATAGAGATATATATTTGCGCGACGACGGCGGTTCATTAAAACTTCGGTGTTTTCGCGTGGATTTTGTTTTTTTTTATTGCAATAATTCTATTATGTTGTGTTATATAACCATATTCCATATTCTCTCCTCAAAAAGAGTTATTTTTTTACAGGTCACTCACAAGTAACTGATACGAAAAAATGGCTGAATCTAAGAAGAAATGTCGACAGTACAGTGTGGATTATTTAAAATTTGGTTTTGTTCCATCAACGGCAGACAAAAGATTGCCCATGTGTCTTTTATGCAACAAAGTTCTGAGCAATGACTCTATGAAACCATCGAAGCTCGAAGACCATCTGAGAAGGTGTCATCCTGAAAAAATAGGTAAAGATCTGAAATATTTTCAAACATTGAAGGAAAAATATGAAAATAGACCTACCGTAAATAGTATGTTTGCTTCAACGTCTCAACATAACGAGGATGGTTTGCGGGCATCTTACAATATTTCGTTGCTTATAGCGAAATCTGGAAAAGCGCACACCATCGGAGAAGAGTTAATTTTACCCGCTATTGAAGAGGTTTTAAAAACTGTTCTGCACAAACCTCCATTTGACGTACTCAAAAAAATTCCTTTAAGTAACACTGTGCAAAGGCGTATTGATGAAATGAGCTCTGATATAGAAAGCTTCTTGTGTAATTATCTGCAAACCACTCATTTTTCTATTCAATTGGACGAGTCTACTTTGCCTGGTAATGAAGCATTATTATTGGCATATGTTAGATTTGTAATGAACGAAGAAATCCACGAAGAGCTGCTATTCGCTAAAACTTTGAAGTCGGACACTAAAGGCGAATCGATATATAACGTCCTGAGTGATTTTTTTACAGAAAAATCAATACCATTTTCGAACATTATTTCGGTGGCAACAGATGGAGCTCCTGCCATGCTGGGGCGATATCGCGGATTTAAAAGCCATCTTAAAAGAATATTACCAGGAGTGATTGCAATTCACTGTGTCATCCACCGACAACACCTTGTAGCGAAAAATTTGAGCGATAGATTGCACCAGTCGCTTCAGTTTGTGATTAACGCAGTTAATAAAATAAGAAGTAGTGCTTTGAATACCCGTTTATTTGCACTATTGTGCGATGAAAATGATGAAGATTTCAACGGCTGCTCTTACATACTGAAGTACGCTGGTTGTCGAAAGGTGCATGCTTATCGAGATTTTACTCACTTTTGAATCAGTGATAGAGTTTCTGGAACACAAAGCACCAGATTTAAAAGAAAATCTGTTGAAATATAAAGCGGACATTGCGTATTTAACAGAGTTGTTTAAAAAATTCAATGAGGTTAACTTGCAGTTACAAGGGAACAGCCTTAATTTGATAAAAACAAAGAGCGTGATTTCAGCTTTTCTTGGTAAATTGAAATTAATGAAGCAAAACATTAGTCGGCGCGAATTCTACCAATTTCCGCAATTATCACAAATAGAATGTCTTGATGAGGATATTCAGACATACGCTCAACATTTAAATACCCTGCATGATGACTTCAAAAATAGATTCGAAGATATTCTGACGATGGAAATACCGCCATGGATTATAACCCCATTTGAAGAAACGGAAGAGGCGAATGTGATATTACAAGAGGAGCTACTTGAGCTCAGCACCAACGAGGAATTGAAGGTGAAATTTAAAAAAGGCTACCAAATATTTTGGCTGCTGGCAGAAATTCCTGAAAAATATCCTAGGCTGTGGGAAATTGCGAGAAAATTTTTGATAGCGTTTCCCTCGTCATATCTTGTTGAAAGAAGTTTTATTGCCGTTACCAACCTGTTAACAAAAAAAAGGAGCAGATTGAACATTACAGAGCGAGGAGACTTGAGATTACTCCTTACAAAACTGACACCAAATATTGATAATTTGCTGTCAATTCATCAAGTACATCCGTCTCATTAAAAGTACAACTATTTTTTATTGTTGATTTCCATTTTTGAGTTCATTGTTGATTTTTTGTCAATCGTTGAATATTTGCAATAATCAATGCTTATAAATTTAATAACCACAAGTATTATTTTAATAAATAGGACGCAAGAAAATGGGCTACTTTTTTTTCTTCTAAACAACCCAATTCAGGGTACTATTTTTAGGAATTTTGGGAATACAGTAGAAATATATGCAGGGGGTCTACCGAAAATACTAAAACTTTGAAAGTGGTCCACGAGAAAAATAAGTTTGGGAACCTCTGCACTAGATGGACAGATGACCTCATAAAGGTCGCTGGAAACCGCTAGTTGCAGGTTGCGCAGGACCGTTCGTTGTGGAAATCTAGGGGGGAGGCCTATGTTCTGCAGTGGACGTCTTGCGGCTGATGATGATGATGAATGTTCATGAATTAAGTACAACACCTGTCATAATATAAAAAAAAACTGTAGTTTTCATAGATACGATACGATTTTGACTAAAGTGCAATTAATTAATTCGAAATGAAATTATACCCCGTTATCAAAAACTGATAAAATAAGGATCTACCAGTTTTAATTCATTATATTTGGTGATTGTAAAATTATCGGGTTATATTTTGTCTTATTATACTGATTAGATTTATTTATGATAGCCAAATAAAAGCAGTCGCTTTTGATGGAAATTTATTAGTCAAAGATGAAAATTCTCGTGGTGATTGCTGCTGGCATCATAGCCTGTAAGTTGGAATTAAAAAGATTAATTATTTTAATATCATAATGGTAAGATTCTACACAGAGGTACCTATATTATGCAAAAAGCTTGACGTCAATCTAGAAGTTTCTCAGAATTAATAAATGTGTAGTATTAGGTCCTTACATAATATGAAATTGGTGTTTTATCGTACTGACTAACTAATTCAAATTTATACGGCTCTTTACACATGCTTTTGTGTTTTGAAAACCATAATTTATTTGTTCTTTTCTCTATTGGTTTATTTTCAGTTCAGCGCGGTTTTCAGTAAGTTTTTTTAGTTTAGTTATATTTTGTTAGTAATTTTTCGCTTGGGGTAGGATTTGGCTGGTTCGCCAGGGTTCAACCATTGCGATGAGCGTTTCTGATTATTGTACATAATAATTTTTTTTCATCACAGGTAATGATGTGATTTGAAATCCCTTCTTTATTGTGCTGGTTGAGTATAGTAACACAGCAGTTGACGCGCTTTTGTAGGTTTGCTGCACTCAATTCATGAGGTACCCTACCTTTCAAGTTTTTTCACCTTCCTAATTTATTTCGAGTGGATTAAAACAGTTTTATAACTAACATCACAGCCTGCAACTAACTTGGACGTGGTTTGCGATGGAACCGTTTCCACAATAGCCTTAAATTCTTCAATTTGGTCACCGGCCGTCCACGGGTGTTGTGCAGGTCGAAATTTCCAGAGCGAAAATGTTAGAACCTAAAAACGCACTGTGTTTTCTTTTGCGACACATCTGCCAAACACATCATTCATCCTTTGAGCCATTTCTGCACGATAGAACTCGTATACGTAAATAACGCGATATTTGAAGTTATCCATTTTAAAAATTTAGTGACCGAAAGTAAAATGCAAAAGAGGCAAAAACAATTGAACTACGCTTTCTAACACACAAAAGCATGTTTTCTTCTTTCTTAGGTATAGTAGGTTAGGTAGGTGTATAAATTTGAAATTGGAATTTCTAACCAAAGAGAAGATTTATTTTATTTATTATTGGCCATGTATAGTAATTCTTCGGCCCCCAAAGTAAAACACCAATTACATATGTAAGGACCTATAAATATTAGTGTTATTATTTTATTCATATACAAGCAGCGCCTCGGGGGTTTATCCGCATTTCTATTCCCGTCATTTTCAGGCAATAAATAGTAGTCTATGCTATTCTAGGCAGAAATCTGTGTTTCTAATTTCAACCCGATTCGTTCAACCCGATTCCTACGTGATTGAGCAACATCCAAACTTTTACATGTATAATATTAGAAGGATTACAACCTCACAGAAACAAAATAATACCAGTACATTTTTGCATTTAGAATTCATTAATTGAAACGACTTTCTAGAAGATATGTTTTATAGTCACAAAATATATTATTACCTTGATATTTGATATATCTCTAAACCTTAAATATTTCACAAGATTTTTTTTACTCTGTCATCCTCTTTGTATCTCAGAATCTATGGCACAAATACCATTGCTATCGAAGTTCAACTATTTTTCTAATATTTTTAATATTTGACAGTGTGTGGCGGTGAAGTAATTCCCATCATCCCAGGGGATAATAGCCACTATGTGGAAGGAAAAAGCCGCTACATTTGGATGCCGGATGGGAAAGGAGTGCCACACCTAGTAGATCTGCATGTACCTGTCAATAAGACTATGGTTGCTTCAGCTAGAAACGGAGCTAACAATGAGTATTGGCTGTACACAAGGTGATTTTTTTTATTATTACAGTACAACTATTTTTATTCATTACACAAATATTTGCACTGGGTGGGTATCAAACCCACGACCCATGGCTTCGCAGGCAGATTTACTACCAACTAAGCCACCAGGCCAGCCTTACTAATTAAACCAATTACTGCTCTCGCTTCGCAATTATGGCAATACCGTTTTTATTCGCAGCCTTACCTATTTACTTCCGGTACCCATATTTTTTGCGCGATGAAATACAAAGTAAAAGATGTAAATCCTGTGTGCTAAGTACTCTAGGTTTTAATCTTGATGTGTTCTAATTTTCAATCTAATCCATTCAGCTGTTTCGATTGAGCAACAAATGTTGTGTTAATTGTAATGACAAAGATCACGGACCTCAGAGTCTGTGGAGTGGCTAATGTAAATATATAAAAAAGAGCAACAAATGTTCTAATTTTCACATTTCTAATTATTAGTAGGATTTATGAGTATGCAAAAACATGAGACACCTAAAGTTGAAATTGGAATTCCTAACCTAAAAGGAAATATTTGAGATCAAAATGGCCAGTACGACAAAACACCATTTTCATATGTAAGGATATTAAATACTCTGGCACTTACTGAATTATTTTTATAAAGCGAGAAGAAATAAATTACTGTAAGTGCTAATCACCCTACTAAAGCAGCATTGAGTCAAGTTCTTAATGTAGGTACCTTATAAAAATCTATTCAAACAATCAGCAAAAAATTACACCAGAAAAAACTTTGTATGGGAAACGGGTTTTTTTTGGCCATTGATTTTAATTTAAACGTAATTTCTACCTGTATGACTGAAGATAAAGCATTGAAGTTAATTTAAAACTTTAGGAGCTACGTTATTGTTTTTTTTATAATATACTGTCCATTAAACCTGCAACTTTAAAATTTATTAAAGACTCAATTTTAAATTAGTGTGTATATCTGAAACGAAAGTCAAATTTAAAATCGAGACGTATATATATTCAACCAGTAAAAATATGTTTTCAGATCACATACGTAAAATATTATTTAACGTAATATAATTAAACTGGTCAATCGTTATAAATAATTTTAATAACGATGGTTTAAAATATTCTTTAAAATTGCAATCCGAACACGAGCGGAGCTACGAGTATAAATAAATACTTAGTGTTCAAAAAGGGTCCTTATTATTATTTGTTTTTTTTTCAGACAAAACCCTAACAACTACCAACTCCTCGTCAACGGTAACGCCAATTCCATCTGGGGATCTAACTATCTCGGAAGCCGACCCACCAAAGTTATAGTCCACGGATGGAACAGCGATGGGAATTCCGATATCAACCCACTAATCACTTCTGCTTTTCTTGCTGTCCAAGACTGCAATGTCATCGTCGTTGACTGGAGAAGCCTCGCCAACAATCCTCTATACCCAGTCTCAGCTGCTGGGGTTCCAAGCGTTGGAGAATTCTTGGGCAACTTCTTGATCTGGCTTTTTAATACCTTTGGAGGCAACTGGAACAACCTTCACCTCGTGGGCTTCAGTTTGGGGGCTCATGTCGTTGGTAATGCTGGACGCACTGCTAGCGGTCGCCCTATGAGAGTCACAGGTAAATTTCTTCATAATGTGTATTAAGTATATAGTAACTTAGGTTCTTACCTAGGTTCTGGTACCGAGGTTCTGGCAAAAGCCAAGGGTGCAGAACCTCAAACCAGTAAGCAACGTACTCTTATTTGAAATAGCTCACGTTACGATTGATGTCCGTGTGGTCTAATTAATAAGGAGTTTGATGAGCCTAGGTATAGGCAAATATTATGCCTTAGTTTGCAAGTCACTGTTGAATCATCGAGTCAAATATTGAATAGGATGTAAATTGTTACTGTGGTCACTTTCATTTAGCTTTCTTTATCGTCGTTATTGGTACAAATTATATACGGTCGAATAGAGAAACCTCCTTTTTTGAAGTCGGTGAAAAATAAGAAAACAGTTCTCTTACCCGCTCCTTAGACTATTATTTTCATAATATTGCATCTGTGCTACTTAGGTTTAGACCCAGCTGGACCTCTATGGGGAGGCAACAACCAAGCTCTGAACACATTATCTGGACAATACGTCGAAGCGATCCACACGGACGGAGGTCTTCTTGGTATCTTTGACAAAATCGCTGACGCTGACTTCTACCCCAACGGCGGAAGGAATCCCCAGCCTGGTTGCTGGATTAGCACTTGCTCCCACAGCCGTGCCTATGAGCTGTTTGCTTCCACTGTACGAACAAACCATCTTGTTGGCCGCGCATGCAGCAACACCAACCAAGCTGAAGCTAACCAGTGCACTGGTGCTTCACTCAACATGGGCAACGCCATCTTAAGTAAAAGAGGGTAAGGTTTTTTCATTTTATTTCATAAGCACATACTGTTACAGGTACTCGTATTAATAAATTCGCCCTTTAAACCTGTACAAGGTTTGTCTAGGACAAATAGTTCTCGACATTTAACAAGGTGAACATGAAAAAAAAGACATTACGTCGACCAAATACCTAAAATTATCACAATGTACGTTTTAACAGATATCAGCACACGCGCACCTAAGACAGTCGTATGGGTTTCAGTTCAATGTTAAACCGGTTCGTGTTTTAATTTGCCCATACGAACTGCCGAACGAATATTATACAGGGTTATTGGTAATCAGCCTTCCATCTTTTCAAGAGCATGTTAAGTGCATTCAATATGTCAACTTTTGCCCTACAGGTTTTTAAAATTTGCATATGTTTTCCCCAAACAAAATAAAAATTTGTATTTTCCCGGTCTTACAATATCTAATCGTAGCAAGAGCGTGCGCACCAAAGAGTTTACTATACTACATCTATGGTGCGCACTCTCTAACGCTCGATAAAAGAAGTGCTTACGAGAATAGACCTAGAGATTGCTAGAAAAGACAACTAAAACTATTTTTTTAGGATATGTATTGAGATTTAACTAAAGTTGTAGAACATGACTTGTTTGTTTAAATATATGGACTAATCCCTTAAATACTTTTTATAGTATAGAGTAACGAGACGAGCATGGCATGTCCCTGATGGTAAGCAACATGCCTGCTACATAACAGCACATTGACACGTAGCTATTGGAACATGAAGAGTCCAAAACATTATATGTACTGTACACTTCACTGCGCTCGTCACCCAGAGATATAAGATGTTTTATCTCTATGCCTTGTAATTTCACTGGAAACATTGTCCTCCAAACCAGAACACAGTAAAGTTGGCACATTACTGCTTGGCAGATGCAGGCTGATTACCAGTAACCTTATACAGAGTGACGGGACGAGCAAGAGAACACGCGTGATGGTAAGCAACACGCCTATCCATAACAGCATGCTGGCACGCAGCTGTTGAAACACAATTTGAAATTTTATAATCTGGAAACATTTCTCTTCTCAAGCCAAAACACAGTGCTGGTAGTATTACTGTTTGGCGGTAGAATCCAAAAGGTGTGGTAAGTACTTTCCCGCTCTACAAAATTACGACATTGGTTTTATGATACCACAGCTAATACATCAGAACCATAACTTCAGTTTCACAAACCATTCTTGATAAGATGTGTGACAGGGTATGCTGTTCAATGTATACTCGTAATAAACTAGCTGACCCGGCGAACTTCGTACCACCATGTTTATTAGTACCTGGTCGACCGAGCTTTGTTCCGTTTAAATGCGTTTATAAAGTATGCGTGTATAAGTAAAAGATTTTCTCAAAAAAAAAAGAACAAAAAGAAAAGACCCGAGTGTAATCTACTACACTCGTGTATGTAGTGGATTCGAACCGGGGCCTATTGACTCCGAGGGCGAGCATATTCCGACTGAGTCATTTAGTCTTAAAAAACAGTGGCGAAATAAGTTATCGTATTCTAATGACATTGTAGGAGTTTTTCATTGTCTAAAAACGCGTATAAAATGATGTGTTTAAAAAATAAAACCTAGCTAGATCGATTTATCGTCCCCGAAACCCCCTGTATACATAATTTCATGAAAATCGTTCGAGCCGTTTCTGAGATTCAGATTCTATATATATATACCTATATACCTACAAGAATTGGTCGTTTAAAGGTATAAGATTTCGACCAAATTATCCAAATTTTCTGGCATAAGTACAAACATTGACCCGACAATAACGAATACATAAAACAAAGAATCATCTAATTTGGTGTAGTCATTCTAAAGTTATGAGCGTACGTATATACATGTCGAAGATCCATTTTTATATACCTTTTTAAGATTTAATTACAAATTACGCTGTATTCCTACCAAATTAAATCTATTAAATAGTAATTAAGGTCGTCACATGATAAGATAGCATTTAATCTATTCCGCTTTTAATTATGAATGATGAGATTTTCACGACCGAAATGTAGTCGCGAATATTCCAGCACGTTGACGTTTAATGTTGTGTTTATTTTCAGGAGCGGAATTTTCGGTTTAACTACGGGACGAGCTTGGCCATTCTAAATTGTACCTGCATATAAAATTTATTAAAAATTAAGTAAAACAAAATATGTTTTATTAGTACCCGTTCTTTAGAATTTAAAATGTTGACTCTAAAATTGTCTGCAACATTGTGCGTTTTCTTATTTGAGCTTTAAACTCATATTTCAACGTCAGATGTGTGTTTTTTGAATTCTTTATTTAAAAATCGGTTTTTGATTTGCACTTTAAACTACTAAGTCCGACCGTATGCCTCGTAGGCTCAGACAGTCATATTATAATTATAAACGCAAAAGTTTATGCGCATGTTTGGTATTGCTGTTCTTTCATGCAAAAATTACTGCAGGGATCTAGATGAAATTTGGTACATTTAAATAATAATCTATAATAACACAAAGGCATAGAATAGATAATATAGATAGAACGGACACTCCCCACCCCCCGCCAATTTCAACCTTCCTCACCCCTCAAGCCGTTTCGGATACGCTAGGAGCACTCAACGAAGGGCTGGCATCGAACATCTAATTCCTAACGAAATATCATCATGGTGGGTCGTTGTACTGTTTACGGCTGTCCGTCAACTAAACGGGACAAGATTAAAAGCTTTATTTAATTTCCTAATGATAATATAACGTAAGATTAGAAACTTTTCAATAACGTTGCTTTATAATATTACAAGCTTTGCTTAGTTTGGGGTCAAATGGTGTTGTGTGTGAATTGTCTACCAATATTTATTTATTTATAATAACGAAGTCATTTTAACTCAAAGTTCGTAACTCACACAGCCAGTAACTTATGTGCCCAAGCACGGATTGATATTGCCTGGAGGAATAATTATAGTGACAGAATAAAGTTTCCTTCATGGGTAAGTGTAAAATAGAATACGAATGTGTACCTACTAACAGAAATAGATATCTAGGTACCTGATCTAATCTATAATCGGTTTCGTTATAATCATTTTACGCGGCAATATAAACACCCACAAATTTCTGAAACAATTTAGAAATCTGTGCAAACACCCTTTTTAATTAGAATAGTATAATTTGGGTCCATTTTATTTATGTAACGCAACATTATAGCAAGTTTATAGACTACGTCACCAGGTGAACTCATTGGGCACAACTATTCAATAAAACAATTCAGTAGCCCTAGTTCTAACGCACACATTCACGCGTGTGTACGAACGACATCTGCGTAGTTGTGTGAAGAGTAGGTAGCTCCACAGCGGCGTTTGTATGGAATTTTTGTGGAGTGTCCGGGGTGTGACAAAGGCTAAAAACATTTTTGTCTCGGGAATATAGCAGGATAGTGAACTACGCGCGTGAAACCACGGGTGTTACAAACTTTCGCATTCATAGTACTCGTATTACTCGTAGTAAGATTTCATGTTAAGGTGACGCATTGATAAACTTGACCGACCGTACCAGCGGCGGACGGCATGGCTGGTCTATGGTCGAAATCTGTCCGCACCACATTTATTTTAGATCTTAACCGTTATATAATCTGTTAAAAGTTGATAATCGCCTGGCACAGCGGATGATATTGAAAGCAGTGAGCGTAATTTATGACTGGGTTTTTATTACATTACTCGTAATCAATATTTTGTTAAATAAATCCAAAAATAGTATTTTATCTCCTCTCGTTTAGGCTTTTGATTAGATATAAATAAACATAGCGTTCAAAATTTGGTAAATGTTTACCCTTGAATCGTATTTGGCGAAAATACATTATCGTGAAAATCTGGAAAGCCCCGGATTACAACACGAATAAGATAGTAGATACGAGTAACTATTAATAATGCCTATTCTGAATGTAATTTTGAACAAAAAATTTCGATAACATATCTGTATATTTTTTTTAACATATCGTACAAGGCATTGGTCATGACGTAAAAATCCAAGAAGGGTATTAGCAAATGTTATTATTGTAGGAAATTTGAACAGAGGATACGCGGCTCGGCAACCTCGACTTGGTGCACACTGGACAACTGGACATCACACTACAACTTGTCTTGATGGCATCTTGTTGTGTTATGGCGAATCCCTTGCCGGATCTGGGTACTACTACACGCGCTCCTCTGCCCCTTGAGCAGTGAGCCTTGGAAAAAACACTCGGCTTATATCTCAGCCAAGTAAAATTCCTTCTTCTAGATGAGTCCTCCACGAGCACTCTGATTAGCAGAGTGCTCAGTGCAAGGACAAGGGCCGCGATGCCGCCATAGAGGCGGAACCTGCAGCTATCCCAACCCGCGGTGGTGAGGACGCGGTTCTACCTGCCGAGCATCCTAGCGGAGAGGCTCGACAGTGAGAGGTCATGTGAGTTAAAGGAGCGTGAATTGTTGAAGCCTCGCGCTCCTCCACTGAGGCGGAAGTGGACACGAGGGCAAACCTGAAAGCACGATAAGCTAGCACCCCGTCTCCACACGGAGGGACTGGAAGTTCCGTCACCCCGCGAGTAGGGTGCGTAAGGGCGCCAGCATTAGGTCAAGGTCGTTGGTGGGATTGTGAGAAGTGACCCCGCAGCTCTGGCCTACTGCCATTGCCCTCCAGGCCACGTGGTTCGACAGCGTAGTTCGATCAATCGGACCACGTAAACTTTTTTTTCCTCTTGGTTCGATTTTAGAATCGCACCACGTGAACTACTAATTCTTGGGACCTCGTGGTTCGACTCCATTGTCGAACCACTATGACAAGTTCATCTGGTTCGATTCATCGAAGTATACTCACAGGCACAATTAACTCGGACTAAGAAAACTTGGGATTAAGTATGTGCCTGTTTGTGGTTTTGAAGACGGTTTTAATTTTTGCACAAAAAAGTGTTTATTAATGTTAGTTACTGTATATAAAGTTATAATGTCCTTGGAAACGTTACGAAGTAAAGTAAAAATGTAACATGGTCAAATGAAGATTAAAATATGCTTGTTGTGTTGTTGTATTCATCTAAGTTCAGCAATTTTACAAGGGTTGACTAAGTTCGATTAACCAAACCTATTGAAAAAAGTCCACATAGTCAGATAAATCGAACTATCAGGAGTCTTAAAAACACATGGTTCTATTGATCGAACCAGCTGGAAAAAAAAGTTCACGTGGTTCGATTGATCGAACTATCAGGAATCTCAAAAGCACTTGGTTCGACTGATCGAACCAAGAGGAAAAAAAAGTTCACGTGGTCCGATTGATCGAACTACGCTGTCGAACCACGTGGCCTGGAGGGCCATTGCGGAGATGCCTGTGGGGCTTTAATCAGAAGAGGCACCACTTTTAGTAGTATCTAGCTCGAGACACCTGCTGTATCCCTACATGGTGGACGGTGAGTTAATGCATTTCCCTTGCATAAAAAAAAAGAAATTTGAACAGACGAGGCAGTGACGCGCAGCTGATTTCCGGCGCATCACTATCGCCAAATGCGAGAGTCTGACACCTGCGAGGTGGGCTCGCCATGGCACCGGTGGTGTCAGGGTCGCAGCGCCCGTTTTACCCGCGTAGTTCCCGTTCCCGTAATATCCCCGAATTAAAAAGAAGCTTGCCTGCTTTTCCAACTTGTATTATGACAGTGTTCCAGATTTCAACCTAACCCGTTCAGCCGTTACGACGTGATTGAGCAACAAACATCTTAACATCCAAATACCTATAAAAAATTTCTTATTTACGATATTAGTAGGAAGTAGAATAAATGTTGTTCATAATGATGAGTGCAGTACATCCATTTTATATTAAATCTGCGTAACCCGAATACAATCTATCAAACTGCAGCCGTATTTGCGATTCGTAGATAATAAATAATCTATAACAAATTCGAATGCTCTTCGTACAGCTGATGTCTTTACAATAATACCTATACCACTTTATTGTAGTATAGGTATTGTAACGTGACTCACACGTGATCGAGTGGTGTTTCTTGACGTGGCTATGTAAAGAAATGTTTTCATGTTTGCATGAAAAACGAGATATATAAATACAGCTTAGTTATTTGTACCCGAAAAACATGGTAAAAGTTGGAACATGCGCACATAAAAATTCAAGTGTACAAAAACTATACACACACACGATTTGTATTTGAAAAAAAAGTGATATTAGAGAGGGTGAGTGAAACGTGGTTTTTATATAATATTGGTGGACAATTCACGTACAACTCCATCTGACGCCAAACTAAGCAAAGCTTGTACTATGGCAGTCAGATAGCTGATTTGATACCTATATAGTTTTATATAAATAATTTTATAAATATTGTAGTGTAAATAGTGGACAATTCACACACAACACCATTTAAGCCTAAACTAAGCAAAGCTCGTACTAAGGCGACCAGATAGCTGATACAATACTTATATAGTAGTAAATACACACTTATATACATAGAAACACCCAGACACAGTACAAATATTTGAATTCATCATACAAATATTTGCACCGGGTGGAAATCGAACCCATGACCCTCGGCTTCGCAGGCAGAGTAACTAAGAAACACACTAAACCACTATGCATCCATGCCATCCATGCCAGCCATCATGCAGTTAAAACTTGAGTTGAACTGGACTAACTATAGCACACGTAAATAAACCGGGAAGTGATTTAAAGTAGTCATTATTTAGTGAGGATATTTACCAACACGTGGGACACTCAGAAAGATTTCAAACTAAAAAACTAACTTTTATGAAAAAAATATTTCTATATATTAATATTTCCGCGGCTTTCTCAAACGCTGATGGCGCGTCTTCCGGCGATGAAAACTGTATTCCTTTGAGCTGATTTTAAATTTTATGCAATAAAAAGAAGTCACACGGAGCCAAACCAGGACTGTTAGGAGGACTCCCAAGACTCTGACCAGTGTGGAGTCCAGGAAGCGCCTCGTATTGATCGCAGAGTACGCGTGCGCGTTGTCGTGGTGAAGAAGGACTCTGCGGGGCCCGATGTTCGGTCGCTAGTTGCTCATTGCAGAAAAAACTTCTAGCAGGCGTGTTATGCTGTACCATTCAGTGTTGATGCTGATTTGGTCTCGAAGTGGAATTGAAAATAAATAACCCGTCAAAGTGAAGAAACTAGCGATCAAAATGTTCCTCATCAAAATCATCAAATTATTATCATATCATAACACGGCACCAATCCACACGCGCTTGATTCTGAGCTTCGGTGAGGTTGTGCAGCACCCAGCGGGAAACTATCCTCGTTACGCGAAGGTGCTCGTGAAAAATCTTGTGAACACTTCCTGAAGCAATCTGCAGAGTATGCTGAAACTTTTCGTACGTAATGCGCCTGTTTTCTTGAATTTTTACTGCCAGCACACTTTTTTCGGTGACACCCATTGTAAGACGACCACTCCTTTGTTCACCCCTCAAAGTAAAACGACCGCGTTTGAACTCGCTATACCAGCGGTAGATAGTTACGTTTGATGGTCTTTCATCCAAAAAAGCAATTCGAAGTCGATCAAATTACTCATCCAGGTTTAAGCCACATTTGAAGTCGTAAAAAATCATAGCATGAAAAAGTTTTCGACGTAGATCCATTTTTTTAATGAGACAAGAAAATTTGAATCGGCTCACAAAAAATGCAGAGGGAAATTTGAAATTCGAACGAAGTATTTTTACTTTAAAATAAACGAAGTTTTCAAAACAATTACAAGTGGCCAGTGTCTTTATACATAAAACCTTTTTTGCGCAAAACTTTCTGATTGGCCTAGTATATCAGCCAATTCATTAAAAAACTTAATTACAATAAAATTACACTAAGCACATCTCAATCATAGAAAGACCATTGAAAAATAAAAGTGGTCCAGTGCGAGTCGCCCATGAAGGTTTCCGTAGCAGCAAGTAACATAATATAAAACTTCTTGTAGTTCGTTGTTACTTTAATCAGTATTAAAACACTGATTAATACAATAGTCAATGTATGACGTATCTTATCTTATCCTATACCTTTAAGCAACCAATTCTTGTAGGTATATAGGTATGTATATATATATATATAGAATCTGAATCTCGGAAACGGCTCGAACGATTTTCATGAAATTATGTATATAGGGGGTTTCAGGGACGATAAATCAATCTAGCTAGGTTTTATTTTTTTAAAACATCATTTTATCTTATACCTTTAAACGACCAATTCTTGTAGGTATATATATATAGAATCTGAATCTCGGAAACGGTCGAACGATTTTCATGAAATTATGTATACAGAGGGTTTCGGGGACGATAAATTGATCTAGCTAGGTTCTATTTTTTAAAAACATGTTATGCGCGTTAATAGACAATGAAAATCTCCTACAATGTCATTAGCGTACAATAACTTATTTCGCCACTGTTCTTTATGTCTAAATGGCTCAGACGGAATATGCTCGCCCTCGGAGTCAACAGGCCCCGGTTCGAATCCTGATAGTTACACTCGGGACTTTTGTTTTTGTTCTTTTTTTCTGAGAAAATCATATAGGTACTTAGAACCTTTTATGAACGCATTTAATTCGTATCTAAGTAGGTCTAAGTAAGTCATCACTACGTAATTCGTACCTGGCTAAATATCATTAAAAAAACGAGCAAAGCTCGTACATTTTTTTTATTTTTGTCATTCGCTTATTTTAGAAGTTACAGTGGGGGACATACTTTTTACCACTTTGGAAGTGACCCTCGCGCAAACTATTCAGTTTAGAAAAAAAATATGTTAGAAACCTCAATATAATTTTAACGACCTATCCATAGATAACCCACCAGTATGATTTTGATCAAAAATTAATTTTTGAGTTATATTTCTAAGTATGGGACACCCCTAAAAAAATTTGTTTTTTTCTATTTTTTGTATCAAAATCTTAATGCGGTTCACAGATTACATCTACTTACCAAGTTTCAATAGTATAGCTCTTATAGTTTCGGAGAAAAGTGGCTGTGACATACGGACGGACAGACAGACAGATAGATAGACAGACATGACGAATCTATAAGGGTCCCGTATTTTGCCATTTGGCTACGGAACCCTAACTAGAGATTCGTTCATAGATGTAAACACATATTCCTAATATCAGATAAATGTGTGGCCAGTATTATTCCGAGAGGTGGTATATAGCAAAATTTGGGTAGGTATTTGAGGCAAGCTGAAAACTTCTCACATACTTCTCCTATTATATCCCTACACAGAGGTGCCGACCTGGCTGGTGAGTAGTAGCGGGAAATGAATCCCTCAATTTAGATCACCGGGCAGATAGATAGCCCCTCCAAAATTATTTCTCTTTTTGAGAATTCCTATTTTTTTACCCGACTGCGCGACGCAAAGGACTGGTAATGATTTATCAGTCTATGTATGTATGTATATCCTTTGAAGCACTATTCAGACCAAACGCCTGGGCCGATTTTTATGATTCACACGTCAATCGATTCCTCTTAGTCTGGCGAGTCCATGCTTGGCAAGCATACGTGAGGCACGGTATTAGGCACGAGTTTAGTACTTTAGTTTTAATTTTGATCGGCATGCTGCTTTTGAATGTCTTTCAGTGCCCAGTATTTGATCCAGGTAATGTCTTTCCGGTTGTTATGTATTTTTTTTACCTTGTTTCAAACCTTCGATCCATGTTTTATGTGTGCGCAGCTCTTTGTAAGCTTTCTTTGTGCCGCCATTTTGAATGATGTTTTTCTATAGTGTAATATCTGTGGTTTGAGTAATCATTCCTAATATACTTACTTATGAGCTTGTAAAGAGCAGAGCTCTCATTTTTAGTTGATCTTGAAGTGGATTTTACGGATAGCCTTCTTGTACATATAACTCAATTTTATTGTATTGTTCAATACGCTACTCTTTTTGAATATGTTAATTTTTATTCCTAGTGTGGAAAATGTGACTATTATCGGTCTAGGTCTGCCTTCTTTTTTCCTATTCTCTTTATTTCTTGTATATCCCTATGTTCCAGGTCTAGAGAAAGTTCGTTTATAAAGTAAATCATTATTTTTTCTAGATTTGCGTAGGTATGATGTTTCTGTTTCTTGTAACCCAAAAAAGACGGCATTATTTTTCTTATTTGTTTTTCTATGAAGTATAGTCTTTTTTCTTGATTATTAAATTTTTCCCTGAGATTATTGTATTTATCATCTAATATTTTCAATTTTTCTTCTAAAATGCTGTTTATATTTTGAGTTACTTGTTCGGTAACTCTTTCTCCGATTTTCAGGATCGTATTTTTTTGTTCGTCGAGTTCTTTTTGGATATTTTTAGTGCTTTCACAACTACTTCCATTTTTAGAGTTCCGTAGCCAAATGGCAAAATACGGGACCCTTATAGATTCGTCGTGTCTGTCTGTCTGTCTGTCCGTCCGTATGTCACAGCCACTTTTCTCCGAAACTATTAGAGCTATACTATTGAAACTTGGTAAGTAGATGTAATCTGTGAACCGCATTAAGATTTTGATACAACAAGAACAAAATTAAAAATTTTGACTAACCCTCGACTACCTCAGATTTGTTATCCGTACAACATTCTACTAGTCAAGCCCTTTCATTTGATACCCATATTAAGGGAGTTGTGAAAAAAGAAATGTGTTTCGCCATTTTGTGGAAGCGGCCATCTTGTATTTGAAATTTGTCATAGTATAATGTATTCTACTAGTCAAGCCCTTTCGTTTGATACCCATATTGAGGTAGTAGTGAAAAAAATAATATAATTCACCATTTTGTGGTGGCGGCCATCTTGAATTGTTTTTTTTTTAGTGTATAGTATTTTACTAGTCAAGTCCTTTCATTTGATACCCATATTGAGGTAGGTTGTGAAGAAATATTTTGTCCGCCATTTTGTGGCGGCGGCCATCTTGAATCTATATTAACCAAACATAGCTAAGAACATCCGCACGGATATTAACTTTCAAATAAAAAATCCGCATCGAAATCAGCTCATCCGTTTGAGCTCTAAGGTGCCACAGACAGACAGACAGACATCGACGTCAAACTTATAACACCCCTTTTTTTGGTCGGGGGTTAAAAATAGAGAAAAACAAAAAAAAAATAGGGGTGTCCCATACTTAGAACTGAAACTTAATTTTTTTTAAGTTTCAAACCATACATGTTACACCATACATACCAAAGTTAATAAAAACCATACGTGTGTGTTATCTATGGATAGGTAATTTAAAATGATATTGAGGTTTTTACCTTTTTTTTTCTTAACTTAATAGTTTGCGCGTGGGACTCCAAAGTGGTAAAAAGTGTGTTCCTGTTATTGTTATCCTGTTGTCCCCCCCCACCTGTTACTTCTAAAATAAGAGAAAGACAAAAATAAAAAAAAGTGTATGATGTACATAACTATGAAAACTATCTAGTCCATTGAAAAGTTACATTTTTTAGGCCTTACCTTGCGTTTTTTAGAGGACGCAATTTTATTTTTTTTATGTGTAGGCCCCCCTACAGTGTAAAGCTAAAATAGGGGTTGAAATGGTTTTTACGATATATCTCTTAAACTATTTATTTAATAAACAAAATTGTTAACATTTTTTGTTGCAAATTAAATTCTCTACAATTTACTAAATTCTCTACAATCTTGTAACTTTTTGTCGTAGAACTATAAATAAAACAGTTATAAGCGAAAATCTTTAGAAATTCGAGAAAAATAAAGTAAATAGCTGAGGTTTTACAGCGCTCCGAAGTGAGTACTATTTTTCAGAACTCTTAACCATACCTATATTATACGTGTGTACTAATAATATGTCATCAGTTATTGTTTTTTTTTATTTTGTTATTATAACTTTGTAATAACAAATTTTGCAATATTATTAATAATTAATTATTGACTCTTTTGCCCACCACCCACAAGGTGGAGTCTAGAGGCGCGTTTTTTTTACGTGGTATCCCCAATAGGCATAATCCACGGTGATTTTCTAAATTAGAACTACTCCGTCCTCAGTCGTTTCGATGGAACAGGCTGTGGCTCAGCATCTGATCGGCTTTCTGAATTAAATACCAGTGGGAGAACTGGAGAAGGAAGGGGTGTTAATGTTGGCGGTTCATCATCAAAGTCATTTTCATTTATAATTCTGAGAGTTCCATTACGTTGCTGCAAGTCTCTCCAGAACAATGGAAGCACACTGCAGAACATTTCAGTCCTCCTTTTCGAAATCCACACATCGTTCCACAGTTTCCTTTTCATTTGCAATTTCTGAAGACTCGTATGACAAAAAGTTAATGGACCAAAGTTGTAGAGAATTTAATTTGCAACAATAAATGCTAACTTTTTTTTTATTAAAAAAATAGTTCAAGAGATATATCGTAAAAACCATTTCAACCCCTATTTTCAAGATGGTGGCCGTGGGACAAGGGTTGCGACCCCACAAATTTGTTTTTAGCTTTACACTGACCCCTACACATCAAAAAAATAAAATTGCGTCCTCTAAAAAACACAAGGTAAGGCCTAAAAAATGTAACATTTCAATGGACTAATCAACGAAAATTGGTTTGAATGAGATCTAGTAAGCAGTTTTATTTTAATACTTCATAAATTGACTATTGTTAAAACACTGATTAAAGTAACAACGAGCTAAGTAGGTACAAGAACTTTTATATTATGTTACTTGCTGCTACGGAAGCCTTCATGTGCAAGTCCGACCTGCACTTGACCACTTTTATTGTAAACATTAGATTGATCGCTCGACAACATTATTTAATTGTACCATTGACGCCCTCTCTTGGCAGACCTCTTAGTATTTGCAAAGTTGACGGTCGATCGATCGCGACGATCAAATAAAAATTATGTATTCGCACAGGTTTCTAAAGGAAGCAGTGGTGCTTGTTGTTAAATGGTACAGCTATTTTACACTAGATGGCATTAGTATCTATGCGGTTTTGATATCTTTTTGCCATGTCATTTAGCATAATTGGTTATGTTTTTTATTGATTTTGTTAAAAGCGTTCACGATTCCATAATTATTCGGCACTTTAGTTGTTCAATTATTAATTTTGATAAATACGGGACCCTTGTAGTTTCATCATGTCTGTCTGTCCGTCCGTATGTCACAGCCACTTTTCTCCGAAAATAAGAGCTATACTATTGAAACTTGGTAAGTAGATGTAATCTGTAAATCGCATTAAGATTTTGATACAAAATACAAAAAAAAACAAAAAACTTTAGGGGTGTCCCATACTTGGAACTGATAATCAAAATTTTTTTTTATCGAAACCATACCTGTGGGGTATCTATGGATAGGTTATCAAAAATGATATGGATAACATTTTTTTTCTAAACTGAGTAGTTTGCGCGAGGGACTCTTCCTAAGTGGTAAAAGTTACAGCCCCCTGGTTGCGGTGCAGAGTATGTCACAGCCACTTTTCTCCGAAACTATAAGAACATTATGGTCGCTAAGCGACAAAGCTCTTTCAATAAATTAAAAAAAAACTATAAGAACTATACTATTGAAACTTGGTAAGTAAATGTAATCTGTGAACCGCATTAAGATTTTGATACAAAAAATAGAAAAAAAAAACAAAAAATTTTAGGGGTGTCCCGTACTTAGAACTGAAACTCAAATATTTTTTTATCAAAAGTATACGTGTGGGCTATATATGGATACGGTGTTCAAAAATTATATTGAAGTTCCATACATTTTTTTTTTTTCTAAACTGAATAGTTTGCGCGAGATACTCTTCTAAAGTGGTAAAAAAGTCGCCTCGTTCTAGGCGATTTTCCTTTAAGTTGGTTGCCTGGAAGAGATCGCTCTCAGCAATAAGGCCGCCATTTGTGGCGCTAGTTCATAATTGTGTGTTACTGTATTTTTTCCTGTTTTGTGTCACAATAAAGAGTTATCTATCTATCTAAAAAGTGTCCCCCCCCCTGTAACTTCTAAAATAAGAGAATGACAAAAATAAAAAAGTGTATGATGTACATTACCATATAGTGTCAAACCAATTTTCGTTGATAGTTTAATAAAGTGGCTTAAATGACACCTATTTACCAGATTCGTAGATGCAGATTATAGAGGTGAGTAGTTTTTGGGACAGCTAGGATAGATTCGGGTGTTGTGGTGTCATAGTTTCTTAGAGCGTATTTATGTTAATATAGATACAATTTTGTTCGAATTTGGAGTGACGGGTTTCTGATTTAGTGTGACGAGCGGGACGATACGCGATAAGAGATATACGCTTGATAGTCACCAGTACGCCTATCATCCTTAACATCACTGCTATTTGAACGCGATTAATTCAAACCACTGCCTCGTACTATAGCGATCTAAGATACACGTCGCCCAGTGATGTCCCTCGTCACCCAGAGATATAAGATGGTATATCACTTTCTCTTGCTTTTGTGGAATGCCTTTCCTGAATGGATTACAAAGCTGGTACCTGTTCAAGTCGAGGGATCGGTTTCTTTTAAGTAAGCGTGCTCTATCGTAGACCGAACCTTCACATTACCAAGATGGCGGTCAAATGCAAACCTACCATTGTTAAAAAAGTAACAGAAATATAGCCCTTTAAAATGGAACAGTAAAGCTGAGACTCCACCAAAGCGGAGATGTTTTTTAACAACCAATAGAATTTCGTTCTCCACTATCATCTCATCACATATCTCATCTCGACTCAGCTCCAGTGGAGACCACTAAGCGTAGATGTATTATATTTGTATGGCGCGATGAAAGCGGAGATGTGAGCTATGCCTCGCCGACGCGCAGTGGAGACGAGAAATGTGCGCAGAGGACGACGCGTGATGTACCTAAAGCACAGCTTCGGTGGAGTCACCTGACCTGAAAGGCTGAAACACATCTCTTTTCATCTCCGCTTCAGACATCTCAACGCATCTGCGCGTTGGTGGAGTCTCAGCTTAAAGCAGTAATCTCTGTACATTTCTGCGTGGCAGATAGAATAAATAGCAAAGGCGCTTTCACAGGTGGAGAGTCCCACGACAATAAAATAATATTTAGGTATCGTGGACTGGTAGCGCTTGGATGTATGGTCCGTGCTAAGCAGCCGGCATGAAGCTAATTAAGTATTAAAATGAAAGGCGTATGATGTTTGTGTGGCTATAGGGTGATTATCACTGATAGGATTGTATTTACTTGTACTGTAATCCTTAATTGCACAATCCACAAGGCATGAAATATGGCTGAATACTTCTAGTAGCTGTTACACTTCTTGTGACGTGCACAGCTTAGTAGATAAGACTTAGAAAGATAATGATCGAAATCGGCTCATTCCTCGCATTATTTGAATCGTAGAACGTGTATCCATAGTGTTTGAATGTACATAATCATGTATATTTGTATATTATTATGTTTATACAAATTAGCTAAAGGGTTAGTAATGGGGTGCGAGGCTCTGTAATCTCCAAGTGGTGGTATTTTCTTGTCTGACGGTTAATCCCGTCTAAGTAGGGATGAATTTCTATACGCAAACCTTGCCACCTAGAGGAGCGTGAGTAGAAGTTTGTTAGAAGGATTAGGAATTACTTGTCACCGCCTGCTGATAGCGAGCGCTCTAGCGCCGCAAGCGGGCGAACGAGCTCAATAGCACTTGACACGACAATGGTGCTTGTGCACTCGATATGTTTGTATGAAAGTTAGATAGTTCGACTCTAGGCTGGGCCTTGGTTCGAATCTTTTCAGGCATCAGGGTGTATGCTAAGTAGCCTAAGTATGTTAGGCTTTAAGTTAGGTTAGGGGGGTCCTGCGCTTCCGCGCTAACCCCAAAGTCCGGTAGGTAGTAGAGGCACCCACCGCCAGCCACCCACATAATCCGATAGAAAAAAAAAAACAGGCGCGTCGGTGACGGAGTGATGCCCCTGAGGTGGGCCCGAGAACGGGCAGCCTGCGATGGGATTCGCGGAAGAATATGGGAGCGTCCTCGAGTTTCCATCATATGCAAAGAAAGGTGGAGGAATCCCGAGGAAGGTTTAGTCTGTACTGGTATCACACGTGGTGTTGAGTACAACATAACCCAACCATCACCTTTAAAGCCCTTAGGTATTACCGTTCATAGTTCTTTATTAAACTTACAATTTACAAGTAAATTAGGAAAAAAACAAAAGTTAGAGCATACATACTAATAGTACAAATATATTTTTTAAGTTTTAAAATGAAAATGTCTCTGTAAGTAGGTACGATAATAATTATCTTACAAATAGGCGTCAAGTATTAAAAACTAGCGGTCCGCCCTGGCTTCGCCCGTGGTACAGATATATCCTATAGCTAATTATAATAAATAATATTTAACTTCTTAACCCTCGCCTGTTTATTTATATGTATACCATATGATTATATTTTCAAACCAGTACAGAAGCCATTTTTTACCACATCAAGGAGATCCGAACTGTTACGAACTAAATATAAACTAAAATACCTACGAGTAAAAATTTTTTCCGCAGGCAAATAACGTACTCTATCACAACAAGAACAAAATTCAAAAATTTTATTAACCCCCGACTATCTCAGATTTGTTATCTGTACAACATTCTACTAATCAAGCCCTTTCATTTGATACCCATATTTTGGGAATTGTGAAAAAAGAAATGTATTTCGCCATTTTGTGGTAGCGGCCATATCGCATTTGAAATTTGTCATAGTGCAAAGTATTACTAGTCAAGCCCTTTCGTTTGATACCTATATAGAGGAAGTAAGTAGTGAAAAAATAATAGAACTCGGCATTTTATGGTGACGGCCATCTTGGATTTGACATTTTTTATTCTATTCTTCTAAACAAGTTCTTTCATTTGATACCCATATTGAGGTACTTAGGTTGTGATTAAATATTTTGTCCGCCATTGTGTGGAGGCGGCCATCTTGAATCGATATTTAGCAAACATAGCTAAAAACATCCGCACGGATATTAACTTTGACAGATTAGACAGACAGACATCGACGTCAAACTTTTTTTTGGTCGGGGGTTAAATACTCATGTTTCACATAAATTTGAAATAAAATTTCTGAATGGGTCTTCTTCTTATTTTAAAAAGTTCTTATTTTAGAAGTTACAGGGGGGACACACTTTTTACCACTTCGGAAGAGGCTCTCGCGCAAACTATTCAGTTTAGAAAAAAAATATGTTAAAAACATCAGTACCATTTCTTAAGACCTATCCATAGATACACCACACGCATGGTTTTGATTAAAAAAAATTGTTTTTCTACACCCTTCTGTGAACTTTAGCATAGCAGCAAACAATTTGAACATTTATTTTGTCAATATTGCTATGTAAATAGATGTGATAAGATATTCTTAATTTGTCATAGCTCAAGCCAAAACAAAATATGTATGTGTTAAAATAGTTTTATCAGAACAAAGCACTAGGCAACGATATCTGATCGCCAAGTCAATTGGCTATTGCCACTTGTTCAAAGACCTTAGCGATAAAACAATACTTAGCAAAACAACAAGCCAAGGAAAGTGGTTTGGCAATATATAGGTACCTAATGGAACTTTGATAAAGGACAAAAGTACTTACATACGCTTGGGTATTGCATACCGCACGTATACACCTACGCCTAGATAAAGAATTCTATAATACTGAAAATAATTTAAAATTCTGACAATTTAAACCGCGAGAATTTACAGAAAATATTTTGAATATCCCTAATAACTGTTGTTTAAGTAACGAGTCAACTTTCCTTGAAGTATGATCATTTTTACGATTTCCCCGCTTAAAAAACCGCAAAATTTTAGACATGTAGAATGAATGCGCGGTTTACATTATTCCAGTTCAACGGTCTAATCTAGCGCTGGATTGCTTACTGAAATAGTGTAAACCATTACTGGAAAGCATTGAAACTAGTTAGTTAGCATTCTAGTCTGCCGTTTTCCATTTTGCAATCCAGCGCTGGATTCGACCGCTGGACTGGAATAATGTAAACTGGGCATTGTTATTATGCGATTATCCAAATTCCTTTAGGGTGTTGTCACTATAAAGTAGGTATTTTTACCTACTATGTACAAAGCTCGTAGATATCCTGCGGTTTGACTTGGTAATCCGGGTCTTCATTTTAATTGCCGTTCAGGATCATTATCTTATTTATGTACCAAAATCACATGACTCTAGCTTATCGGTTTTTTATCGGATGCATTTCGGAGGGTATCCAACTGATCTGCATGATTTAATACCACCTAAAACTTTTACTATTGGACTACTCATAGCTCGGAAAAGTGACATCGTTTCACAGGTGACGTTCCATATATATACTCGAACGACGTGTTTTGACTCTATCTTTGTGATAAGAACGTCTAAGCTGTGGAATGCGTTGACAGAGTGGGTTTTTCCGAATTGTCACATTATGTTCTTCAAGTCCAAAGTAAATCGGTTTCTGCTAGATAAGTAGGACTCGTCGTAGACCACATCGTCGCTTGACATCAGGCGAGATGGCGGTCCCAACAATAAATAAATAAATATTGGTGTACATTTCACACACAACGCCATCTGACCCCAAACTAAGCAAATAACAATAACTATGTATGTGTGTGTGTTACTCAACCTCACGTACGTTTGTAGTTTTGTTACTGTCTTGTCTATCTACTGGTATATCTATGCTATTTAACAACAATTAATGTCCGGATTTCGTTTTTCATTGCAAGACAAAAGACTATCAACACTATCTTACAACTATCTTACGAACAAAGTTCCACAGTAGGCGTAATGTGGTGGATCACAGATTACTTTGTGTTTATTATCAAAAAGACGAAACAATCTAAAGCTCCAAAGATTTTATTTATGCACATACCTATACTTATATTCCAAATTTTAGTAATTATTTTTTCGTATAATCTATTGTTTCGTTATAAAGCGACAGATATAAAAATATTGTTTACACAAACTACCACATTAAAACATCACGGTATTATTGTTATTGATACGAAGGTAACACTTAATCACACGCGGAAAAACAAATCACACACGAACTGATTGACCTAGCACGAGATTCTTATCTTAATACAAATAAAGACTATAATACCAGTATGGTCTATTTAATTTGATAAGGGCTAAGAAATGTCGTCAAACCTTTCAGTAACAACTCTACATTATATGATAACGCTCTGCGTCATATTATCGTGCGAATTAAAAGATAATCCATGAAAAATATAAAAGGCCAATTAGTTTCGCTAAACAGTTATAGTTGGGCCAAAGCCCTTGGATACAACCTGGAAATGAAGTTCTTTTTACCACTTTTTGTCGCCATAGCAGGTATCTAAATGTTTATATTTATTAAGTTCGATTGTTTGTTACCGATAAAATATGAAATAATAAAACATAAGATCTTGGTGTCTTCAAATTGATAGTGAATCGTTTTCTTCTAAGTAAACACACTCCATCGTAGACCGCATAATTGCAACAACAGGCGAGATGACGGTCAAGTGTAAACCTAAACAGTTTTCGAAAAATCTAGGCTGGCAAACAATATTTTACCATATTAAAATGTATATTTTTGTTAAGGTATTTTTGTTGTTTAATTGAAACTTACAGAAAATTAACACCTCAATATTCCACCATTGAAAAACATTAAACGGAAACACAGTTTTTATTATCTTCGTTGCTTACGATGTCAACTGTTACATTCAAGTGTTCTGGAGGTCTGTTGAATTTCGATTACAAACTGGAACAAGATAATTAAAGTGAGCTGCTTATGATTTTGACATAATTCATAAAAGTTTTCTTCAAAATAATAAAAACCATGATTCTACACCGCTTGTTCTTGATATCATACTCATATCGACTGATTATAGAAGTACACTTTTCAGCATTTGATTTCCTCATATCACTGTCTACGAGTTTTTCCGTTCAATATTTTTTCTTTTTCAAAATACGAATTTTTATCGATTGTCCTTGACATTTGAGTTGTTCGACATTGTGTAAGGTATCCTCTAATAGGATAATAATAGTCTAGTCTTAAGAATCATATCACTATGCAGTATTAATTGCCAATTTGCGTCACCTACCGTGAATGACACTTAGTTTTACATAGTGAAAACTAGTAAAATGAGCAAGTAGAAATAATGCAAGAATCATCTTGTTCAAAACAGTACCATTATCTTTGAAATACAAAAAAAAAAACAAATTTCATTACAGTTTGTTCTGCGGGCGTAGTCGAAGACCCCACCGCGGGTTACAAAGAAGGTGACAGGTTCTTCTACTTCCCTGGCGATGGAGATGGTAAACTGCACCTGGTAGACTCCCAAGAACCAGTTGATGAGGAGTACATCAGAGACTACTCCAGAAATCCTAATAACAATGCCTACTGGTTGTATACAAGGTGAGTCTAGTCTGTTGGACTTATTCATTTTTCTTAAGTCATACGTCTAGCCACAAAAAACTAATCATAACACATACCAGCTGTGAATATTATACAAAAACTATATTCTATTACCTCAGAAGACCATTGATGAGCACTACGTATGTATTTCGTACATCATCACATTCTACGACCGTAACCCGCAACTGGTCAGCGTGGTGGGCTAATCGTATTAATCATACTCGTAGATTAACTGATAACTCAAGTTCAGCCGTGAGGTGCGTAAGACCTGTATCATTACAGGTGAACTTGAAAATAGCGTGTTGTTTATACATTTCCCTTATAGCTCCGCTGGTACCATTACTGAGTCACAACCTCTGAATAGGTATTTATACTATTTATCTAGTATCTGGTAAATAATCTGGTATTTTAAACAATTAAAATTTTACTTATTTCAGAGACAACCCCACAGTTGCTCAAGTGCTAGTCCACGGTGACCAGAATAGCGTATACAGCTCCAATTTCAACAACAACAAGGAGACTGTATTCCTCGCCCACGGTTGGAATGGGGATGGCAACAATAAAATGAACCGAATGCTCAGAGATGGTAACTATCTAATCAAAAGTATAATTTTCTCGTTTCTCGTTATTTTCAACCCGTCTTCACCTTAATACCATATACGATTTGCTTTAATATTAAGGTTGGGCCTGAAATAATTTAATCGCAAAACTTGACTCACGATATTATGTTATAGTTGATCCATCTTGCCGCTTGGCGACCAAAGCTCTAACAATACGGGATTTCATCAGCACCGTACTTCACATGTTTTTTCTTCGCCTGGCAACGCGTCTATTCTTTCATGTTCTCTATTCGTCATTCAACGATTTTATTAAATACTATGTATCGTCACTTCGCAACAAGCAACTTGGTAGTCAAGCACCAGGTTTCATATCGATTCGATGTAAATATCTATTCATATCTTAGCACGTGCACTCATGAATTACTTCTTACCAAACAATTCAATTTTTGCAGCTTTTCTTCAAGATGGTGATGTGAATGTCATAGTTCTCGACTGGAGCCGTCTTGCCAACAGAGGTTACACAACGGCCAAAGGCGGTACTGCGGCTGTGGGTCAGGGCCTCGGCCAATTTGTTTTGTGGCTGACCACCTTTGGCCTCCTGTACCAGAAGATTCATCTTGTTGGCTTCAGTCTCGGTGGCCACCTTGTCGGTAATGCTGGAAGGGCAACTAACGGCAGAGTAGCTAGAATTACAGGTAATCCTTTAAATGCTTTGTAAAACGACTTACAAAAGCAATATGCTCATTCGCTCTTTAGTTTAAGCAATAACAGTTTTGACTAGCGTGTAATAATTGGTTTTTAAACAATAATAAGAGAATACTTACAGAAAAAGTATGTTAGCAAAAAAATAGGAATCGTGTTTATGTGAATTATGAACGCCATAGTGACCTAGCATCAAGAAACAGTTTTCAGTTCATACTTTAGCCACAGATCAGAAAATAGTTACTTCGTACTTGCTTTAGCTAAAGAAAGAAATTGGATATAATAATACTTGAGCAGAATATTTAATATTTAGAGTTTTAATGATCTCAAATGGCAACTTTCATTGAAATTACGTAGCTATTTTGCTTGGCTTAGCTGCGTTTCTTTTCTTAGCCGTAGATGTCTCTATACATAAATAATGAGTAGATACCATTTATAAGCATTGACGAGGCTGGGCTGATTTTATCCGTCTTTTTTTAGCCTTAGACCCGGCCGGCCCTCTATGGCTTTGGGACAGCGACCGCATTCGTCCCTCCGATGGTGAATACGTCGAAGTTATGCACACCAACACAGCTTTCCTCGGATACAGCGACCCTTGTGGGGACGCCGATTTCTACCCCAACGGCGGTTCCAGCATGCCTGGCTGCTTGCTCAACTCCTGCTCCCATAGCATGGCCTATGAATACATGGCCAGTTCTGTGAAACATAATAATCTAAATGCCAACGAGTGCGGTTCCTTGAGAGATGCTACCCGAGATCGGTGCAGCGGCTCTCTGCATCCCATGGGCAACAGCGACCTCACTAAATCCAGGTAAGTCGTGACAAAATAAGAAATCATAGTACATCACATTGCACAATTTTCAATTTAAATAAATCGGCGACGAAGAGATACGTTAAACTTCTAAAGAGTGCTAGTTTTAGTATCGGCCTTCAGTAAAAGTTTTCTGAATTTCCAACCTAAAGTGCAATAACAAGGCTCTTCTTCAGCAATCTCTGACGTCCCCTGCCGTCTCATGCCGAAATTGGTAAAATTTACATACTCTAATTATGTACCATAGTAATGGATCTAGACTGATGGTATTGTGATGGTAATTTGTTACAATTCCATTTGATCTGATAACATTAAGCCCTCCTTTGATAATAATAAATCTCTAGGCATTTGAACACATCATGCTCTTGTTTATTTTAGTTATTGTCTAATTACATTATTGATAATTATATTTATTTTTCAGACCCGGTATATTCAGAGTAAACACTGGCAGAAATTATCCCTTCTGAACTACTTATCCCTCTCTCTGACAAATTTATCTGTTTTTTTTTAAATAAAACAAGTTATCGACAACGTAAACGTTTTATTTATTCGTATCCATTATCTTCTAAATTGGTTTTTAACTCCAAATGTACCTGGAATGAACATTATTTCATTACTGTCAATGATCAGAAATACAATGATGAAAACGCGAAAAACACTTTGGGAGTATTTCGTCTCTGAAATGATCATTAAAATGACGATATGGATAAAACACTATTAAGTAATATTAGAGCAAATCTGAAATTTGTTAAAATGAGATATCTAATATATAAAATTCTCGTGTCACAGTTTTTGTTGCCATACTCCTCCGAAACGGCTTGACCGATTTTGATGAATTTTTTGTACTTATCCGGTATCTATGAGAATCGGCCAACATCTATTTTTTCATCCCCTAAATGTTAGGGTAGTCCACCCTAAATTTTTATTTTATTTTTAGACAAAATTTTAATTTCTATTATTTTATGATACAACATACAAAAATACATACAATGCTCAATTTTTACCATTCTACGATCAACCCTTATTTTTTAATAGCCATTTTAGTAATTTAATAATTTTTCCTCTCCGGTCGAAAACTGATCAATCGTCATTTAATTAGTCATCCCCGCCAGTTGTCTACAGGTGTCACTTCTGACCTAGTAAACAGCACGATAATTTGGGGATCAAAGTAGTCTATAGCATATATATAGTTAGTACACGGTAATCTCGGGAACTATCGGACCGATTTAAAAAAATCATTCACCGTTCTTTCATATGTACGTAATCCTTGAATGATGTAGGTTATATATATGTACCACGGGCGAAGCCGGGGCGGGCCGCTAGTAAACTATAAAATAAACTTTAGTGATGTTACGTTATATTCTGTCGGTAATAATTTCTACGAAACATGTAGGTACCAGTACATTTAATATTGTAACTGAGAAAAGGTTAAATTATAATAGGCAAACATGTACGTACATAAACAAATAGACAAAGTTTTGTAACCTTAAAACAATTCAAGTGCATGGGAAACGGTTATCTAGTAAAGGAACCATGAAAGGCAAGGTACGTGTATTAGCAACATGACGTAGATAAAGATACTGTGAGGATACTGCAGTCAGGTTGTTTTTTAGCTATGTTTTGGAGATATTGAAATCATTGAATACAATTTAGAAAATTCCTATGTCGCGTTACTAGTAGTGGTAGGACTCTTGGAAAAATCCGTCTGGGGAAGTACCACACCTTTGCCAGTTATTCTACAAGTAAGTAATCCAAGAAGTAATGTGCAAACATTACTGTGTTCCGATTTGAAGGGCAATGTTTCCAGAGAAATTACAGGGCTTAGAGATATAGCACCTTAGATCTCGGGGTGACGAGCGCAGTACAGTGCTAGGTAGTGATTTGGACTCGTCATGTTCCAATAGCTGCGTGTCACTGTGCTGTTATGTGGCAGGCATGTTGCATACCATCAGGCACATGTCCTGCTCGTATCGTCACTCTTTTAAAAAAAAAACTAAAGGTAGATTCACGTGGGTAGACTAAAAAAATATCAGTGATTAGTGAATCAGAGCAATAAAACTGCACAAAAAATAAGCTTATTTTTGTGCAGTTTTAACAAGATTTTCGAGCTAGCCTGTAATTGAATATAACAAGCAGCTCCAACTACGATTATTTCATTATTTAAATAACCATTTGGTGTTTAACTATTAAAGTTTCTGTTGTTTTGTTTTTTCTTTTTTGTAAAATAGGTTAATGGAAAACGTTTCTTGGAATATATCATTTTGTTCTATTGAATTATAAATTCTTGAGTTTGAGTGTAATTAATTATTGATGACTGAACTCGTTATTGTTATGGCGGGTGTGTAATCTGTGTTATGGCGTTTTCAGGGTGACAGATATGAGCGGGTAATAGATCTATGAAAACATATGTTAAACTATTAACATTGATGTATGCTTACCAAGTTCCTCTAGAAAAAAATAGCACTGATTCCACTAAAATATTTTTGTCACTAAAGCCACCTGTGGTTCATTGAAAACTACATTTGACAGGTTTTAGCAATTTTGAAAACGCTTTGTTGAAACCTCGGCAGATTATTAACGTTTTTAGAAAATTTTAATTGTTTAAATGAATCAAACAGTTCATAAACCCCATAAGCAATTTCAATGTTGCGTTAAAAGTTGCAGGCAGTTGTTTGCATTAGTTACTATTTTTAATTATAAAGGTAAGCATATATACATTTATCTGTAGTTTCAATGATAGATATCTTTACTAAGATTTTCTTATGTTTGAGCACCAATTCAGCTATTTACCGTTTCCTTCTCCTCTTGAATCCACTTTCTGACGAAAGGCGCGAACAGTCGTTTGTCTCTGGTATCTTTGGCGCGAGTCAAGCTCACCAGACAGGCCACAATAACAGATACGCTACATCCAAAGCTTGTGAACCAGAGATACGAAATCCGGTACAGATAAAGAACGTTGCTGAAAGGAAAAAAAAAAAGTAAACTGGTCAAGGTTGAAGTGGAATAAATCGACATAAAATGAGTAGAAATTAGGACTAATTTATTCGATTAATTTACTTGACAAATTAAGAGCTATTCTAATTGATCACTAAGTATAAGCCTTCCACATTTGTGTTCTCTTTTCCGAGACTCGAGATCTTTTCCCATTAGCACAAAGCAAGCAAGATCATAATCCACAACGTTGGCCAAATTCGAATTTCAAAACGTTACGAATTGTATTATTTCTTGAACGAATGAGTTAGCGAAGTCAAATGACTTCGCCATTGAAGCAAGAGTTATCTTCTTATAGTGACTTGAAACTTGAAAATATTCAGAAGATGAGCAGGTGAGTGAGCAACCTCACTAGCCGACTTGAACGCCGGGTGTTCCGTTCTATCCACTGAACTATTAATATTAGATTTTTTAAGTGGAAACTTCTTTTGCCGCACCATAGACAGATTTTTCGTGGGCTGTGAATTGACCTTAAGCATCACGCACGGGAATGAAAGAAATCAGGTAAACTCGGGGCCATGGCCACTGCAGCCACTCTAGAAATGCGTCAGCATTTCCCATTAACCATCTAGAAATGGGTCAGCATTTCTAGATAGTCATAACCATGGCCGCGCCATGGTTTCACGCACGTAGTTTTCAAAGTGAGCTGTCAAATTATAACTTATAAGTTTCACTTCTATCGGCAGTTTTTATAACAGCCAATTGGACGTTGGGAGTATACCATTTTGTTACTTACCCTTCATGAAAGACAGCGTCTTTTGGTGTTTCATCAAAAATATACGTGCAGTTGTGCGTGAACCGTGGCTTCTCAACGAACTTCAGTTCGCCGTGAGCTTGGGCGAGTTGCGAGGATGCTGCAACCCACCACGCTGATATGAGCCCTGACACACCGCCAGCTAAGGCACTCTGAAAACACGCCCAATATCTATATACCGCCGCCGGGGCTGCGGACCGCGCGCGGCTATAACGCGCCCACGCCGCGATTCATTGAACTTATGAACGCCACACTCACTCAAAAGCCAGATTTGGATATTTTCTTTGACAAATTGGGCAATTTCAGGGCCGAAGTCCTTGCCTATATTGGCTCAAACATGTAATGTGTTGGTTTTTATAACTGTTAGTTTCATGTTTAAATTGTATAAAAAAATAAGTAAGTGAGTGTCCTCATAAATAAATTTATAATAAATTAAATAAGTATGTATTTAGAACTATATAAGCATAATATCAGCTATCTGGCTCCCATCTTACAAGCTTCGCTTAGTTCGGGGTCACATGGGGTTGTGTGTGAATTGTCCACAATTTATATTTATTTATTTTAAAAAACTGTGGTAGGTACTTCGTCAGGCCAACTCTCCAAAAGGGCCACTACTCAAGAATTTAAGTCCACACATTGTTGTGTATAAAAAAGTTCACATTTATTTTGTATCTTAGTATAAATCTTCAGAACCAGTTCCATAAACATTGTAAACTATTAACAGCGCCCCGCGTTTTTATTTTACTCGCCTAGTTCCCGTTCCCGTTATTTTCCGGGATAAAAAGCCTGTGTGTTCATCCAGACAATAATCTAAATGTGCAAATTTCAAATTTCAGGTCGATCCGTCCATACGTTACGACGTGATTGAGCAACAAACATCCATACGTTAGTATCCTACTTACTATTATAAATGTCAATATTTTGATGTTTATTGCTCAATTACGTCCAAACGTCGGAACGGATCAGGCTGAAAGGACATTGTTCAAACTGGGCTATCCGTGGACAACACGTTCTTGATAATTTGTTTTAGTCAAAAAAATCTATTTACTTTTGTAAAGAATTTTCATACATTATTTTAGTACCCAGATTTATAAATCACGAAAAGTTCATTATTATTATTTTAATCATTATTTCCGCCCCTCAACCTCAATATTACCAGTCTTTAAGCTTTAAATAATATCGATTTTTGCGAATTTAATCTTTAAATCGATATGTACAAAAAGTCACATTTTGACATTTATGCGTGAATTAAACAATTAACATCGGTTTAAGTTGTTTTTTTCAGCAACATTGTAGCTAGTTATACGAATATTTTAGCTATTACTTCAAACAATCCCACCATAATAGAATAGTATCGATTTTACCTACACGATCGTAATCGATTCTTTTAGATCGATATTAAGATATTTTTACAATGGCAGCATTGTATACATCAAAACAAAATGTCAGCTGTTTATTTATCTTTTGTTGTGCTACGTGTTGGTGTGTTTCGTATTTGAAAATTGTTATGTTTTTGTATTCGATTGATGAAAAGACATTCTTAGGACCCTACCTTGCCCTCGGCCATCGACGGCATCCTTCCATAACGACTCTGGCCCTCCGAAGGTACAAAATGTTGTAGTTTTGTTTAAAAATAATCTCGTCAACATTCGCATTACTTATGGAAAATACGCATAAGTAGTCTTTCTGCTACTACCAAATGCTAATATTCTGATACGTATTGTTAGAAGCTATCAAGTTTAATTTATGATATCATTGAAAATAAATGTCCACGTTTAGCCCAAGGTCCCTTATAAATGAACAATGTCCTTTGGAACACAGGGAGATAATAGTCTGGAAGACACATAGGTTAATTTTAATCCCGAAAAATAGCAGGAACGACGTCAAGTAAAAAAAAGGGGAAAACCGCGGGGCACTGCTATTTCATAATGTTGGTAAGATAGTAAGATGTATTTATTATATATTCTTACCGTGGAATCAATGAACGGCAAAAATACTCCCATAAGGAATATCCCAGTGAGGGGTCCCATTGAAGCAGAAGATAAACTCATGGTCAACTGCAAGACAGACCCAAGCTTCTCAACTACAAATACCAGAGCTGAAATTGAAAACAAAGATGTGGGTTTCCAGCAGCAAATTGTTTCACGACAGTGTTGAAACGACGTCGATGATTCCAGAGAAATTACAGGGCTTAGAGATATAACATCTTAGATTTCTGGGTGACGAGCGTAGTGCAGTGCTAGGCAGGTAATGATTTGGACTATTCAAGTTCCTATAGCTGCGTGTCATTGTGCTGTTATGAGGCAAGTATGTTGCTTACCATCAGGTATGTCCTGCTCGTCTCGTCACTCGATATTTAAAAAAAAACATTTTTCCTCTTTATTTAACAACAAGAAAACAAGGTCTCAAGAGAATATACACGGAGCAAATCAAAACTACTTGATTATGTATGTTGCAAAAACTAGCAACTTATTTAAGTAACTGATTACTATACAATAGTGACTAATTATTGTATAGGTACTCATCTCAGACTACAATACTCCTCACTGAAACTGTTCCGTTTCAGTTTCACTACCGTTAAAAAAAAAATCCATTGAACAAATAACCATGTGAATAAATATTAAAACTTCATCGCTCTAATAAGAAGAATTAGTTTTAAAAAATCACATTACCCATAGAAATTACACCCAGAATGACAACCACAGCTCGAATTAGAATTTGAGTTTGTGTGTGAGTTAAATCTTTGAAGAAAGGCTTCCAAAAATCTTCCAGTACTACGGCTGCCATCGAATTGAGTCCAGTTGATAACGAACTGAAAAATTAAATGGCAATTTATAATAATATTGTTTACCACAATCTACGTATCTTTTCACTCAGTCGTATGGAGTTTACATATCGTGGTCTTTATATTTCACATACTAGTTAAGATGATCAGGTGCAATGATTTAATAAAATAGTCTTGGCACTATCCAAACTCGTTAGTGTAAACAAGAAAGTATTATTTACCAGCTAATCTTTATTTTAAGTGTGAAAATGGACTTTCTATAAATTTATTGGTAAAACAAGAGCTACAACCAGGCTTATTTTCCTAGAGCTTTGGGCACTATACTAAGTGAAGCAAAACTGATCGCTGCAGCAAAATTTAAAGCAAGATTTTGCGGAAAATCACAGTTTATAATTAATAACGAAAACGGAACGAACGAAACATCTTTTTAAAAAAAAACGAATAATTATTCACAGCACAATACTACACTGGTCTTAAGAACGGAAAATCTTAAGAATCTCGAGAGAATACGCCAGTATTTCGAGATTTTAGGCTTAAGATAGAAGATTTAAGACTAGGTTAGGCGACGTTACCGTCTATGATGGAGCATGCTAACCAAAACTTGGCTATACCATAATTATGTCAACTTCAGGCAACGTATTCCAAAATTAAGATGTTCTTATTCTCTTCTTCTTTATTCTATAATCTTCTTAGGTAATTGGAGCCAACCACGGATATTCCGTGGAGCCAACACTCTCGAGCCTTCGGTGCAAATAAAACGATGTATGCTATGCAACAAGCAGTTCGCTAGAACTAGGTATAGGTATGTACATACCTTTCTATATATATACAGTGTCATATGTCACTTGCTACATACATACATACATTTTATATAAGTTACGGCTGGTTTAGTCGGGAGAACGGCACCTGCCGATCCGGAAACCTCGGGTTCAAATCCCACGCGCACCACTGTATTTTTGAAGTCATGTGCGTAACGCCGCTAACTTAAATCTCTGAAGGAAAATATCGTGAGGAAACCGAAATGTGCCTAGAATCTTTTGTGGGTATGTGCCATCCACCAACCCACACTGGGCCAGCGTGGTGAATTATGGTCTTGACTTCTCCTTGCGAGAGAAGTCCTCGAGTCCCAGCAGTGGAAACATTTTGTGAGCTGTTTATGCTATACATACATATATCTTACTTTATGGGATTCTTACCTAAGTGCAGCACTGAATACCCCAGCCACAAATACGCCAGTCATTCCGTTCCAATCGGCTAGGACATCCATTACCAACAGCGGCAGTATTTGGTCTTTAGCCAGAGCCAACTGAGAAGACAAGGGATCACAATCGTGGTACCTCGCAAACGCTACCATTCCACTGTATCCACAAATGAATACTATGAATATGACTCCACAGAGGAAACCCCACATCGCTCTAAAAGAAAGAAAAAAAATATCATAATACTTCAGTGATTTTCAATTGTCTACTTACTGTGGCATAGCACTGAGAATTGCAACATTTCTAGTGATACTCGTATTTCAGAATTACTAAATAGGTACAAAGTATTTTTCTATCTCTATTATCTACTACCTACAGGTCCCAAAATGTTCGAAATTCATGGAGAAATAATATAATCTATTATTTAATTATTTTAACCTAATCTCAATTTGACTACAGACTACAATAAAGAAAAGAGTATGCGTAGTATGCGTGTGTGAAATACATTTTTTATTGGTTTAATGTATTTTTATCGTATTTTTTTAAATATGAATATTCTACATTTTTTGTCTATATGTATAAAGTACAAGTGTACAAATTTCAACAGGTGAGATGGCGGTCAAGTGTAAATCTATAAATGTTAAAAAAATCAAACTCCTCCGTCTGCATTTCCGTAAACAAATGTAAGTACAAAGTTTTTGCTCCCCATATTATTGATAAAATAACTCACGTATGTATATAAGTTGACTTCCTATAAAACTCCAAAGAAAAGAGTATACAGAACCATATATACAGCAGAAAAATTACTTTATAAGTACATAGCTATAGAATCAAGCAAATACCGTGTACTCATAACGTTGAGGGGTATTGTACATAATGAATTTCAAAAACACTGGCCTTATGTAAGATTTTTTAAGTTGAAACCGACTTAATTATTTACCTTTTAGATTGTTTGAGGTCGGGCAAAGATCCTTTGCATCATTTACTGATTTTTTTTTAACACCATCTGACCCCAAACTAAGCAAAGCTTGTACTATGGCGGCCAGATAGCTGATATAATACATATATAGTTTTAAATACATACTTACTATAAATAGAAACACCCAGACACAGTGCAAACATTTGAATTCATCACACAAATATTTGCACTGGGTGGGAATCGAACCCACGACTCTCGGCTTCGCAGACAGAGTTACTAGCCACTAAGCCACGAGGTCAGCCAATTGACTGCGATATTGCCAATCCAATAAAAAGTGGATCCAATAGTCACTGGCTAAATATTATGTCCATAGAGTTTACATATACTACATATAGATTTGTCACAAACGCTTTACACCGAAATCAAGGGTAGCATCTTTCTTGCCTTGTCGCTCTTGTGGAAGTGTCATACTTTTGTCGCGGCACATCACTCTGTTGCCATATAAAGTAGGTATGCACGTCATCTGCTCACGATTGAGACAGAGGAACCGTGCTAAAAATCTAACTCTATACGTAGTATATGTAAACTCTTTGGGTATTGTACCTACATAATGAATTTCAAAAACACGGGCCTTAGATGGATTCTTAAAAGTTGAAACCGACGTAATTGTTTACCTTTTGGATTGTTTGAGGTCGGGCAAAGATAAAAACCTTTGCATCATGGACTGATTGACTGCGATGTTGCCAATCCAATAGAAAGTGGACCCAATAGTCACTGACCAAATAGTATGTCTTTCTGTTAAATCTAGCTGAAAGCTAAACCAAATTATTTAGTTGGTAATTAAAGAATATGCTTTTTTTAATAATTAATGGTATTACTATGTCACGTTTTTTTTAAGATAGAGTGACGTGTCTTCCTTTTAGAGCACAGCAACACGCATTTGACATTTACGAGTCCAGACCACTGCCTAGTTCTGCACTACGCACGTCACTCAGAGATATAAAATGACTTATCTCTTTGACCTATATTTTCTCTGGAAACATTGGTCTTCAAACTGAAACAGAGTTATCGTTTATTACTAATTAAGTTATTAATAATGAAAAGTAATGATAAAAAAATAGTAATGATAATGTCATTGCAAAAAATAAATGTTAAAGACGAATATTTACGCAGGAAATTCTATCCTTCCGCTGTCCCAATTCTTTTTCATAACCTCCTCAAAACCACCAACCATCAGTGTACCCTGGATAATTATTAAGATCATTGCTCCAACCATAATTATGGTTTGAAATACATCCGTCCACACAACTGCTTTCAAACCTCCCTGAAAACAAAAAAAAACATCAATAACATGTACCTACTATAATACATATATGAAACAAAAACACATTATTATGCCATAAAAAACAATACAGACAAACAGCAGCTAAACTTTAAATTAAAATCATTTCGGGCACAAAAGACGATCTTAACGATAAGCGATCTCTACCAGACACCCTTTTCATTATTTATTGGGACAGTTTATGAAAGTAAAAGGAATAGTATAGTATCCTTGACACATGTAAGTATTTCATTACACAAATAGAATACACGAATACCATTTACAAGATACAGAACAGGTGTGAATCAATACAAGCAATAGAATAAATACTACGTCTAATAAATTCCAAATTACACAAAGGAAATACGAAATATAATAAACTTACCAATGTAGTGTAAAATATACAGACGGTACAAACTATTGGGGTGACAATGTGAATATTTACACCGGTTACTAAAACAAAGAAAATAACAATTACTTACTGAAAAATATCAATAAAATTTCAAATGTGAAAAAGCTGCCATAGTACAAGTTTTGCTTAATTTCGAGCTAGATGGTGTTGTGTATAAAAGTTACGATCAAAGAGTTTACATAATTTACTACGTATGGAGTTGGCACAAACGCTTTACATCGAAAGCACGGGTAGCATCTTTCTTGTCTTGTAGCTTTTGTGGAAGTGACATACTTTTGCACGTCATCTGCTTACGATTGACACAAAGAAACCGTGCAAAAAGTCTAACTCTATACGTAGTAGGTATACGTAAACTCTTTGGTTACGATTCACTAGTAACTCGCGTCACACACACACGTTAATATGTATGTATAGTTGTATATTATATGAATTAATTAAAAACTTGTGTCGGCCACATTAGTTTTCTTACTAAATGTCGATCATGTTCATAATAATATATTTATACAATCGTTCATGTACAATCTTGGTAACTTTTAAGAATATAAAGCATAGTACTTACTAACCTTGATTGAAAGCTAGAGCTGGTACGTAAATTACTATTGGTAACCATGCCATCTGCAATGTGAATCACTATAACGTGAGTAATTTGTTAGATAAGTAAAAGATGTATAATATTTTCTTAGATATGTAAATCATCCTTACCAAATAGACACTAAAAATTACAGAACCAAAAACTCTTAAGCGTTTGTCATACCGCATTTCCAAATACTGAAAAAGCAATAAAGTGATTTAAAAAATGAAATACTCTTTCCACTTCAAATAACAAATTACAAGAATATCAAACGTACCTCATAAGCGGATGTCAACTGTAAATCGTGTAACACTGGCAGAAATGTAAAACATACAATAACAGACATTATCAATGTTCCTAGTAAGAAAAACACATACGCTGTTCCATAAATGTAAAATTCCGTTGGAGTCCCTAGAAGTGATATACCTGAAATAAAACTAAAAAATCTATGAATTCACGAAAGTCCATCGCTAATTGAATTCATCAAACTCTTCATAATATTTCAATATGAGTATCAAATATTGTAAAAATTACAGAAAAGGGTACAAATATATTCTTTAGAACAAAAAAATATTCTCACCTGGCTACCAGAGAAAAGATCACTGGAGCTAATTTCATATTTCGTCCTCCCATAAGATAGTCCTGGGTAGATTTTTGTTTCTTCACAAAACCGAAATATACACCAATTCCTCCACATATTGCTAACATCAACACGAACAGCACATAATCAAGTACGGAAAAATGTTGCATAGATGTTCGTACTTCTGTCACAAGTAATTTCTTCTCGTTCATTTTGAAGGTAACTAAATTGAATTGTACTTTTTATACGAGTATTCAGAACCACATCCAATTCTAATTCTATGTTTTTTGTAAGCAAATGTAAAGTCTCAATATTTTCAAGGTTATAAGAATTGTTGGATCACGTCCTCCTTACTTCTATGTCCACACGAATAGTTTAGGACCAAATCAAGCAATTGCACTCCTTTTCTAACACTTGATAAGATCTCAGATGAAGCTTATCCTACGCGATTAAATTTTACGAAACTATTGGTATTATTTTTTACCACACTCCCAACCCAATTCCAACACCAAATAGCAACTACTGAATGAGTCTGATACAGAGTAATCTTTCTATTACCGCCCGCGATTTTCTTCTCCACATGGACTTGGGTTATTTTGGTCCACAAATTGTCCTCTTCCTATGAGAGGATCGCTCGATTATCATTTAATGTTGGAGTCGAGGTGATCTTTCAGAAAGTCCAAGGATTTAATTTATTTTATTGTTTATGAACACACTGGTCGATTGATGTTAAAGGACGATGCAGGGTACTAGAAAAACCGATATACTCTGATTTCTAATTTTAGAATCCTTCGCTTGCTTGGTCACCAAAATTGAGCACGCGGTTAAAAAGCATCTTTGCACTCTTGTACAGCAAATAACTATTATAAATGATAACTTAACAAGATGACATCAATAGTACATATTAATTCATTAAATGTAGCTATCGAATGAATTTTTAAGCTACGAGTAGGTACCTTCTCGTAATTTCTTAAGTATGGAATATTATTAAAATCAATAAACACCTTGTTTAATAAAAAATAGTTTTAATAAATAAAATACTAAGGAACAATGTTCTTACTTGTCGTAATTTCAATAGAACATTAACCAACGTCTTCACAATCATCTATGGGTTTCAAGTTCAACGTGTCGAATTTATGACAGGATTCCTGCAAATTCAATAAGCAAGTCACGTTTCATTTGGTAAAAGCATCAATAAACAAAATCAAATCAACGTCAACTTATTTAAAACGATTGGTAAAATGTTGAACTATCATGAGTATTTTTCAGGATTCCTATCTAAAGTTTATCTCTTTTCTCTGTTATTTCTATGGGAACATTATTCTTCAAACAGGAATGTTAGCAGTAATTTTTCCATATTATTTTTTGGCAGTAAAAAAGTGGCAAATGTATGGTATTTCTCCAGATGTACACCCAAACAGTTTTTACTTTACAGCTGGTTAGGATTAAAAACTAAAAACCTTTTTTATCATACAAAAACATAACACATTTAGGTTATAAAACTTAACGTACCTTATTTTTTCCATAAGCGTCTATAAAAGGTGCATCAGTCGGATGCGGTGGTTCTTTGTAGAACTTCCTCAATTGAGGAGCCAATAAACTTGGAGATGGCAGTATGTGTGTATGCGTTCGTCGCAATATTAAAGCTATGAGTAGACCTACACTCATAGTTATAAATGTACCACATAAAGTATACCACATGTATGATACTCGGAGGAGAGGATTCACCTCAGAACTGGAATAAGGGTTTGAGAAAAAACTGATGTCCATTATGATGTAATTTTAACATGAGCTACTTCAAACATTATTATTTTAACATTATTGGATTTAATTTATGAAATTTTATAATTAGGTACGTTGATGTGTGTGTGTGTGTCTGTCCCGTAGCTCCCGAACGGATTTTTAAAATTTTTCCAATTTACCAATTTTTCTTTGTTACATTTTAATTATTCGGGAGTATTCTTAGCTATGTTTCATGAAAATTAGTTCAGCCGTTCCAAAGTTCAGTTCATCAGCTCTTTTGTTAGCCGCAGTATGAATATGAGACGCAAAATGAGTACTGAGTAGTTGCTTTAATGGAAACCATACGTGTGACCTATGTAATTTTAGGCAATTGCGATAGGAATTTTACGTTCATTTTTTTTACGTTTAATTTAGTATTTGTTTTTATTGTGTATGTATTACTGTTTTTACTGAAAATAGTTAGAACTAAAAAAAAAAATCAAAAGTGGCGCCCAACTTGGGACAATAGCAACCATGTTAAAATATTAAAGTTAAATATGAAAAAAATGGTTCTAAACTACGTACTGGAATTAGATGAATGACGATATTAGAATTATAAGTGATGGAATTAAAACGTTTAGTACCATCATACATCGACAAAACACTATGTGATTTGCATTTTTTTGGCGAAAATGTCTTACTGCGGCATTATGATAATGAAATTCAAATAGTCTAAACTAGTTACCTCAGTACATCAAGATTTTCTTTAGTTTCAACTAAAGTAAAGTTATATTGGCAGCCTTCTACTGTCAGTGGTTTATGAGGATACGTTATCTCTCCTCGAGCTATAGCTAACTGAGCAGTGAGACACCACCACGACATTATTGCCACCCCACTTATACCACCAAAAAGCGCACTCTGAAAAAAATATTTAATTTCATACTCATATAATATCTTTAAATGCAAAAATTTTATAATCACACAATTTTTTGTTGACAAGTCTTGATACACAAATGTCGAAACTTTGTAGAACGATTTTACTTTACTCAAGTGTTTACAGGTTTTTGTCTCACTTCAAGCTTCAAAGTCAAGCTTTTAAGTAAATCTTTGGAATACGGCGGTCAGCACTTACTATTTTCTTTTTTCGTACGTACTTTTTTGTAACATAGGTACAACTATTGTTATTTTTACTGCGGGTTAAATTAGATTTTCGATCAAAGTAATCTCTAACAGATTATTGAAATACAGATGCAGTCATTCTATCGAATCGTCTTTAATTTGAGGATTAATTCATAAACATTCACAAAGAGGAGACTTTTAAATAAAAAAACAAGGTTGTTTATTACAATGTTCCATAGATGGCGCTATAAAAAGGATTAACTTATAAACAACTAAGCTTTGTATTTCATTTTAATCATAATTAATTCAAAGCTTAAGTTTAATTACTTACCGTAGAATCTACCCAAGGTGCAAATATACCCAATGAGAATACTCCCAGCTGAGGCCCCATTGTCATGGACTCTAGCGTCATTGTCAGTTGTAGGATTGTGCCCATTTTCTCCACAATGAACACCAGTGCTAAAACAAATGTTTGTATCCATACAATTACCACACACACAGATATACACACATTTTGGGGGGGCGCATTTTACCACTTCGGAAGTGTCTCTCGCGCAAATTATTCAGTGTAGAAAAAAATTAAATCAAAAACTTCAAGATCATTTTTGAAGACCTATCGATGTGAACCTGTGGGGTGTCTACCCCACACGTATAGGTTTGATGAAAAAAATGAGATGTTTTGAGTTTCAGTTCTAAGTATGGCCTGTATGGGGCACCCCAAAATTTATTGTTTTTTTTAATATTTTTGTGTAAAAATCTTAATGCGGTTCAGAGAATACATCTATTTACCAAGTTTCAACAGTGTAGTTCTCATAGTTTCAGCAAAAAGTGGCTATGACTATGACATACGGAAGAACAGACAGACAGACATGACGAATCTAAAAGGGTTCCATTTTTACGGAACCCTACAAAAACTTATTGAATACAAATTGCTTTTGATCCTCCAGATTTAAAATGAAATATACAATCGTTTTTAGGGTTCCGTAGCAAAATACGGGACCCTTAAAGATTCGTCATGTCTGTCTGTCTGTCTGTCCGTCCGTATGTCACAGCCACTTTTCTCCGAAACTATATACTATTGAAACTTGATAAGTAGATGTAATCTGTACACTGCATTAAGATTTTGATACAAAAATTAGAGAAAAAAAAAGAAAAAATTTTGGGGTGTCCCATACTTAGAACTGAAACTCAAAAAAAATTTTTTGATCAAAACCCTATGGGTTATCTATGGATAGGTCATCAAAAATTATATTGAGGTCCCAAACATTTTTTTTTCTAAACTGAATGAAATGCGCGATGAACTCTTCCAAAGTGATAAAAGTGTCCCCCTGCAACTTCTAAAATAAGAGAATGACAAAAATAAAAAAAAATGTATGATGTACAATTACTATGTAAACTATCAACGAAAATTTGTTTGAATGAGATCTAGTTAGTAGTTTTATTTTAATACGTCATAAATTAACTATTGTTAAAACACTGATTTAAGTAACAACGAAGTACAAGAATTTTTACATTATGTTACTTGCTGCTACGGAAGCGTTCATGGGCGAGTCCGACTCGCACTTGACCACTTTTATTTTGTAAATAATCTTGTCATCAGAAATGGAATTAATGATTAATTTCGGTTTTTTAACCCTTTTATATTTTAAGTAAAATTTATACGTTTGTGAAATCTTAAATGTTTGTGAAAATCTGCTAAAATAATGTTAAGTATGGCAATTATATTAGGTACATATGGAGACATTCTTGAGGACGTCCCTTCAAGCCTCACTGCCAGCGTAGTGAATTATGATCATTGTTCTCCTTGTCAAGGCCTAACCCCTTAAGAAGAACATAAAGTAGACGATAAATGCAAAATTAAATTGCACAGTATTTACCTACACAAAGTACTCCCAATAGGATTACGACGCCTCTCATGAGCCAAGCGGTTCCTCTTTCAGAAAGTTCCTTCTTGAAGAACGGTTTGTAAAAATCTTCTAGTACAACAGCAGACATGGAGTTCAAGCTCGTGGAAAGAGAACTGAAACAAAATTGAGGTTCTAAGTAAGATAGACAGTTGCTCTGGTAGACAAGTTAGTGTAAACTTAAACGGACGCTAGGCTAATTAGATTCATCGCGTTCAATAACAGACTGACTCAGGCGCGGTCCCAGCCTCATATTTTGGAGGGGGTCACCAGTACGTAGTCTCAGGTTTTGGGGGGGGTCACTAGTAGGAATACAATAAATCGAGTACTAAATACTTAATACTTGACTGGATATTTTAGATTTTTAGTTGAACGTATACGATTTTGGGGGGGGTCATGTCCCCTGTGACCCCCCCCCTCGGACCGCGCATGGACTGACTTTTTGTTTACCAGCCGGCGCATAACTAGCTCGTCCAATCCCTATTTTATATTAATAAAAAATGAAAATCACGGAATAAAGTAACAGTTACGATTCGTTTTTAACCCCCGACCAAAAAAAGGGGTGTTATAAGTTTGACGTCGATGTCTGTCTGTCTGTCTGTCTGTCGGTCTGTCTGTCTGTCTGTCTGTCTGTCTGTGTGTGTGTCTGTCTGTGGCACCGTAGAGCTCAAACGGATGGACCGATTTCAATGCGGTTTTTTTTATTTGAAGGTTGATATCCGTGCGGATGTTCTTAGCTATGTTTGGTTAATATCGATTCAAGATGGCCGCCTCCACAAAATGGCGGACAAAATATTTCTTCACAACTTATCTCAATATGGGTATCAAATGAAAGGGCTTGACTAGTAGAATACAATACATAATAACAAATCTCAAATCCAAGATGGCCGCCACCACAAAATGGCGAATTACATTATTTTTTTCACTACTACCACAATATGGGTATCAAATGAAAGGGCTTGACTAGCAGAATGTTGTACAGATTACAAATCCGAGATCCGAGGTAGTCGGGGGTTAATCAAAATTTTTAATTTTGTTCTTGTCGATATTTAAATTAGATTTTTTTAATTATAGGATAACAGTAGTACCTACATTAAAGTATTATTAGTAAAAATATAAGTAGATCAATGTTTCGTATGAACACCCAAATTCACAATATCACAATTGATATTGTGAATATTGTTTTCTTATATTACATACTAGATGTCCGCCCCGGCTTTGCCTGTGGTACATTATATAGCACTCATCGTGATCACGTGATCCCGTACATATCCAACGGTGAAAGAATGACTGGAATCGGTTCAGTCATTCCTGATATTCATATATATATACTCAGATTCCTGATTCGCTTTGAAACAAAAAACCTCTGCAGCTACCTGCTACGCCACCTGTCGGAAATTGGTCGTACCAACTCAGATTTAGAAACAAATTTGATTAGCAAAGGTTTATATTCAATTACTTAGACATATTTTGAATGTACAGCGTGTTTCATCATTGTTCGAGCACACATCACGAGTTGTTTCCCGATATTAACCAAGGTCTAATGATGGATCTGGAAGTGGGTCATAGGAACTCTGTAATGAAACGACGAAACCCCATCAAATCTGGGATCGTTTTAGTTGTCTTGGTGCTAGATGGAAGCCATGGTCTGATGATGATACTGGAAAATAACCATAGGAATCTTGTAACTAAACGACATAACACCATCGAGATTGAGCTCGTTTTATTCGTCTTGACGAGTACTTTGGTGTTTGTTGGTAATCAGACTGGTTGGTAATGAAACTGGAAGATGGCCATATGAACTTGGTAATTTAACGACATTACCCCATGGAGTTTACCCAACCCAAAAACAAAACAAAATCGGTGTGTACCCAACATAAAAAACAAAATTGGTTTATCCGTTTGGGAGCTACGATGCTACAAACACGTACAATTATGTCAAACTTATAACACCCCGTCGTTATTGCGTCGGGGCACACCCCAGACACTCCACTAAAATTCCATACAAACGCCGCTGTGGAGCTACCTACTCTTCACACAACTACGCAGATGTCGTTCGTACACACACGTGAATGTGTGCGTTAAAGCTAGGGCTACTGAATTGTTTTATTGAATAGTTGTGTCCCTTGAGTTCACCTGGTGACGTAGTCTATAAACTTGCTATAATGTTGAGTCACATAAATAGAATGAAGCCAAATTATACTATTCTGATTAAAAGGGTGTTTGCACAGATTTCTAAATTATTTCAGAAATCTGTGGGTGTTTGTATTGCCGCGTAAAATGAAACGAAACCGATGATAGATTAAATCAGGTACCTAAATATCTATTTTTGTTAGTAGGTACACATTCGCATTTTATTTTACACTTACCCATGAAGTAAACTTTATTCTGTCACTATAATTATTCCTCCAGGCGTCCAGGCATTATAAATCCGTGCTTGGGCACATAAGTTACTGGCTGTGTAAGTTACGAACTTTGAGTTAAAAATGACTTCGTTATTATAAATAAATATTGGTAGACAATTCATACACAACACCATCTGACCCCAAACTAAGCAAAGCTAGTAATATTATAAAGCAACGTTATTGAAAACTTTCTAATCTTACGTTATTTGATCATTAGGAAATTAAATAAGGCTTTTAAATCTTGTCCCGCTTAGTTGACGGATAGGCGTAAACAGCACAACAACCCATCATGATGATATTTCGTTAGGAATTAAATGTTCGATACCAGCCCTTCGTTGAGTGCTCCTAGCGTATCCGAAACGGCCTGAGGGGTGAGGAAGCTTGAAATTGGCGGGGGGTGGGGAGTGTCCGTTCTATATATATTATCTATTCTATGGTCGGGGGTTATAAAAAGATCAAAAGACTCGTGACGTGCGCTCAGACAATGTTGAAACATGCTGTACACTCAAAATATGTCTTGCTATGTTAATATGCCATAATATGAATATATTACGGTATATTTTGCTGACGTCACGAAAATATGAAAATATATATATATTACAGCTACGTCTGCGACAGCCTTAATGCGAGTCTCCTCACATGTGCACCTGACGAACGCTGATAGCATACTAACTTAGGCCCCGCCCACCATGATGACGTCAGGACCTAGTTGAAAATCACAGTGCACAGTTGCTTAGGGCAGCTCCTCTTTGTATTACCTCCGTGATTAAAATGCATCGATATATTATAGGGAAGTCACACCATCATTTAACTGACCATTTAATTGTTGAAGATCCCGATTCCCAGCATTGGGAATAACATAAACTAATCATATTTAACCAAATACTCACCATAATAAGCAGAAGCCAGCAGTAAAATGGTGTATCTTTTTTTATAAACAAGGAAACAAACCTCAAAGCGGCACTAAATACTCCGGCTACAAAAATTCCAGGCAATCCAGGTATATCTCCTAGGACATCCATCACCAATAGAGGCAGTAACTGGTCTTTCGCTTTTGCCAACTGAAACAATATAAATGCTTAAACTAAACAATAAATATTATGATACAGAATAATAAATAAATATAAAAGATAGATAATATGTAGTCAAGAGTCTTAAAGGGTATTAGACTTGGCTAAATTTAGAAATCTGAATTTAGCCGCTACTGAATTCAGTGACAGTTAATAGCATTCAGTTACAAGCTTACAAACTTCAGAAGGGGAAGACTACTGGCTTCTAACTTGATTCTCAATTCAGTCACTAAATTTAACCAAGTGTAGTTATCCTTTTAGCACGCAACATTCTTAGGTAGGATAAAGAGGCAATCCGAGGTCAAGAGTCATAGACAGACAGACAGACAGAAACTCTTTATTATGCACACCCGTAAATTATAAATACTTAAACAATAACTTAATATCTAGTGCCATAAATGGCGCTCTTATTGCTAAAAGCGATCTCTTCCAAGCAACCATACAAATTAACATACATACAACAACATAGTTTCCTTTGTATAAAAAAGTATTATCAGCGTGTACGCTTGCAAATACAATATACATATTTTTATATAATATAAACTAGCGGCCCTTTCCGGCTTGGCTCGGCATTGTCATTTAAAGACCATTACTCGAAAAATAAACTTTATTATATTGTAATTAATCCTATCAAAATATAAAATACATATGTCAATTAATCGAAACAAAAATTAAGGTATCTCCCAAGTTGGATCAAATAAATAAATATTGGTGGACAATTCACACACAACACCATGTTGGATCAACAATATTTTGGATCAAATGACATAATATGTAATTTGATGTTGGATCAAATGACATAAATGACATAAATATGTCATTTGATCCAACATAGACATGTAAATTTTCGTTAATAAATATGTATATGTTGACTTGGAGAAGAGTGCACTGGGAACAAACATTGAACATTGATTTTAATGTAGACTTGAGCTTCTACGAAACTTACTTCAGAATTTATATTTTTAATTTGATTCCCTTTCATATTTTTAACAAGATAACATTGAATTAAAAAAATGAATGAAATCGATTCATTCCATAGACACCAAAAAGCACCTTTTTGCGTTGGATTCGAAGATGTATTGTGAAAAATAAAAAAAACTCTTACCTTTGTCTGTAGTGGATCGCAATCGTAAAATCGTGCATAGATCAGAAGCCCACAGTATATACAGAAACAGTATAATCCTGATATTCCGAGACAAAACAAGAATACTGCCCTGAAAATAGTGATAAACATCACAAAATACATTTACAAAATACATAGACGTGCATCCTAAACATATTGTATTTTAAATCTCTGTATTTAAAAATGTTATGTTAGTTTGTGTACGCTTCAAAAACTCAAAAAGTTCTGCACCGATCGAGCTGAAATTTTAGAATGATATATAATCCGCATCAAGGATTGTTTTTATCTAATTTTTGCATCACAATGTGCCACAGGCACGGCGTGGCAGTGTACAGCTAATTTATTAATAATTTTTTACCAATTACTTACGTATCTACAATTTATTTTTGTGTTATCCTTCTATAAATCTTAATAATTGTAACATATATAAGCTATGTTCGTGATTAAAAATGATAATGGTAAGACGTAGGAGAAACTGTAGAAATACTTTTATATAAAATCCTACTAATCCGACTACTATTATAAAGGCGAAAGTTTGGATGCTTAGATATTTGTTGCTCAATCACGTCGGAGCGTCTTAACGGGTGGAAATTTATAACACAGTTACATTATAAGTGTGTATAGGATGGAATCACACGTAGGCTACTTTTCATCCCAGCAAAATAACATGAACGGGAACTACGTGTCGACTTCAACCTTGACTTCTACTTCGAATTCGATTTCTACTTCGTTTTCTACTTCGACTTCTATCTCAACGTCTACTTCGACTTCTACCTCGACTTCCACTTCTACTTTCACTTCGACTTCTACTTCCACTTCCGACTTCCACTGCAACTTCTACTTCGACTATGACTTTGAATTCGACTTTTCTGAAAACGCCTCAGCTTGAAAATGTTTGGCTGGCTTTGATACTACTGAGGCGGTTTCTCTACATAATTACTGAATATTGAAGCTTGTATATTATTTGTCTAACTATTCAAGTTTCGGTGATACAAGTTTGGAAGGTGGAAGCCACACTTGGTCAGCTTAGTGGATTTTGACTTTCACAAGTGAACCTTCCACCACCTCCTCCTTGTCCACCCACTTGTGAGAAAAGTCCCAAGCCAATCATAAGCTTCTAGGTACATAAACAAGATCTACCAATGTATTACTGTATTAGGTACTTTAGAATAGAATCTCACCATTTAGCTTCTTTTAGAGTAGACAGAGCCAGATACCGCTGTATCATAGTCTGATTTACTGCATTTGATTGTAGCCAATATATCAAGCCACCAACTCCTAAACTCCACATCGTGTGTCTCGTCAGCGGATTTGGATCCAAACTGAAATTAATTTTAGGGCTACAGATACCTCCTAAACAATTACTTGCATTTAATCGGAATAGACCACATTATTTAGATTTCTGTGGAATTGACGCTTTCTATATTGTAGTGGTAGGACTCTTGGCAGAGTCCGCCTGGGGAAGTACCACACCTTTGCCAGTTATTCTACCGCCAAGCAGTAATGTGCAAACATTACTGTGTTCTGGTTTGAAGGGCAATGTTTCCAGAGAAATTACAGGGCTTAGAGATATAAGATCTTAGATGTCTGGATGACGAGCGCAGTGCAGTGCTAGGTAATGATTTGGACTCTTCATGTTCCAATAGCTGCGTATCACTGTGCTGTTAGTCAGACATGTTGCTTACCATCAGGCTCATGTCCGATCGTCTCGTCACCATTTAAAAAAAAAATTAAAATCAATCAAGTCAATTCAGCCTGAAATCGGGAAAATTTTAATATGTTTTTGTGACCGACAACTCTCCTGTTGAAAGCTATGATTTACATAGTGTTATATAAAAACGCTTGGCGCATGAAAACCAAATAACCAAATTTAATTTGTAAATGAAACTCGTAGATTTTTCACCAAGTTTAATAAAAGTGAATCCAAATAAGCAATATGGGTAGACTAATTTAACGTTATGTTTATATAAGACATATAAGGTTTCGGTAAACGAAAATATCATCGATGTACACAATTTTAGTTTTTTGTTGATTTTACATAAGACACTGTGGCGATTTCCATTACATAGGCACTGGGTAATCTCACCCAGGTTGTCCCGTAATAAAGTGATAAAGGGTGTAAATATGAACAAAGAAATAATTTTCCAAATTGGTTCAACATATTCAAGTAATAGAACATATGGTGACACAATATTATGAGTTGAGAACCTCCTCCTCTTTTGAAGTAGGTTAAAAATGTGGACCCATCTCGTTATGTCAAAACATTATTATTACGGCTCTTTTCTCGAAAAAAAAGTTTTGTACAGAGACAAGGAATGAAATCAGTTAGCTTTTTGTAATTAAATAATTTTCTTACTTAGGTGCTTCAATTCTGCCACTGTCCATATTTCTTTGCCAAACAACATTGAACCCTCCGACATCAAGGGTTCCTTTTACCGCGACTAAGGCCATAGCTCCGAACATGGCAGTTATTTGTATGACGTCTGTCCAAACCACCGCTTGAAGACCGCCCTGTAGATTTAATTTGTGACAAAAATTAGCCAATTTTATAAAAAAAATCGACATAGAATTACCGTATCCGTCATTTTAATAAAAAAATGAAAAATCAAGATAAAAACTTTTTTTTTTAATTTAATGAGTGACGAGACGAGCAGGACATGTGCCTGATGGTAAGCAACATGTCTGCCACATAACAGCACAGTGACACGCAGCTATTGGAACATGTAGAGTCCAAATCATTACCTAGCACTGCACTGTGCTCATCACCCAGAGATCTAAGATGTTACATCTCTAAGCCCTGTCATTTCTCTGGAAACATTGCCCTTCAAACCGGAACACAGTAATGTTTTCATATTACTGTTTGACGGTAGAATAACTAGCAAATTTAAATGTCTTGCCTTGGTAAAAGTTAAGTATTGCGTAAGTGAAATATTTCCAAATCTATATCTCGCAAATCTTTAGGAATTTAGTTAGGAACTACCAAGCAATGAAATACGTTATTTCTTTTCTACAGTATTATATTTATGTTTTCAGTAAAAAAAAATGAAACTTACTGCGCTAGTGTAGAATATGCAAACCAAGCAGACGATGGGCGTTATTATGTGAACGTCAACTCCAGTCACTATAAAAAATAAAAATATTACATTTTACTATTATTATTGTAATAATAGCGCGCTGCTGTTTTCTCGGGCATTTCCCATTATTTTCCCGCGATAAAAAATCGCTTAGCATATGTGCTATTCCAAACAATAATAATAACACTGTGGGTAATTTAAAACGATCTGTAACGTTCCGACGTTATTGAGCTACAAACATCAAAACTTTCGCATTTATAACATTAGGTGGATATCTTATCTTATACCTTTAAACGACTAATTCTTGAAGGTATATATATATATATAGAATCAGAATCTCGGAAACGGCTTGAACGATTTTCATGAAATTATGTATACAGGGGGTTTCGGGGACGATAAATCGATCTAGCTAGGTTTTATTTTTTTTTAAACATCATTTTATCCGCGTTTTTAAACATTGAAAAACTCCTACAATGTCATTAGAATACGATAACTTATTTCACCACTGTTCATTAAGTCTAAATGGCTCAGACAGAATATGCGGGCCTCGGAGTCAACAGGCCCCGGTTCGAATCCTGATGGTTACACTCGGGACTTTTCTTTTTGTTATTTTTTTTCTGAGAAAATCTTATACTTCGAGCTTATTATAAACGCATTTAATTCGTATCTAAGTAGGTCTAAGTAAGTCATCACTACGTAATTCGTACCTGCCTAAACATTAAAAAAAACCGAGCAAAGCTCGGTCAACCAGGTACTCTAAGAATGATCTGGAGAAAGGAAACTTCAAACAATAAAGTTCTTACACAATTTTGCTTTCGTAGAACTTTATTTTTATTTTCTAAAATAAAAGTAACCTACGATATACATCTTTATAATCAGCTATCTGCCAGTGAAAGTTTCGTTAAAATCGGTCTAGCCATTTCAGAGATTATACGAAAAAAAGAAACGGACAGATAAAAAAATACAGTGTTTTTTGTTTAAGTACGAGTATGTACCTCTAACATTTTCATTTATGTTTGTAGTGAAAAGCTGTATATTTGGAATTACAAACAGAGACTTCAATTAAATTTATATTTTTTTAGATAAGTTGTTAGTTTTCACATTGCTTTCATTTTGTTTTTATTGTTAGGACTCCGAAATTAGTTCGATTGTTTTTTTTTTATTATTGTGACTGTGATTGTAATAATTGTTTCTTTACATAAGGACCATAGTTATATGAAATAATGTTACTTTTTATTGTTTAAGTAAAAAAACGTATCACACCCTCTTTTCACATACGGGGAATTTAAATGGAAATAAAGTTACCTTGGTTAAAAGCCAGAGCTGGTACGTAAATAACGATAGGCAGCCATCCTATCTGAAAAGGGTAAATAGAGTTTAGAACTTGATTAGCCAAGACGTATTTTATAACATTTAATACAAAATTTAAGTTTACTATTGTTTTATTATTGTTATTGCTGTTTGTTTGATATGGACACCGCAATTATGTGGATTGTAATATCGAGAGTCTCATGAGAAGTATTTTTGGACTTACTTATACTTATTTTGGCGCGATTGCAAAAAATGAGAATGCATTTTTAACGATGCGGGCACAATAGGCAAATAACGACATTATGAATTTAACTGATAGCTGTCTTTCATAGACTTAACTATAGCTTTTTTTACGACAAAATGCTTTTGATCATTCTCATTATCGTTTTTATTCAGACAAATTTCTTAATGGAAAACTTAGATACGGTCTAAGATGAAGCCAGTTTCCCATTATTTACTAATTCACTTTATACATTTATGCACCAATTCACTTTACATAATATCTCTCCCAGTGTGCTATTATGATCCTGTCTGGATGACATAGGCGGACGACAACCACGGCGATTTTTGTAGTGATGCTGTCGCGAGTTTGCATCGAGACAGTTGCGACGTGATCGCTGGCAGCCTTGCATTTGTCGCGATGTAGTCGCGATGCAAATACGATATCTGCTGTAGCGCTTCTGTCACAATAAAAACGCGATTCAGTAACGGCACAGAAAAATGCCTGCAGTACAGTTGCAAGATGGGCTCCGTTGAGGCAATATTCGCCTTCGCCTACGGAGAATTTTTGTAGCGATGCTGACGCACGTTTCGTAAACGCTACTACAGCGTGGCGCTTTGGTGCCGACATTAAATGAAACCACCTATAAAATATCATATTTTGAACTATTTTGTCAAATTAAATTTCAATTATCGTTATTATTTACTGAGTTATTCGCAATTTTCCAAAATACCATAATAGAGCAGGCTGTATCTAAAATTTCCTGCGCAGAGGTCATTACACCGCAGCCCACAGTCCATCCGATTTATCAATTAAAAATCAGGCGAAAAGCAAATACTAAAGAAACGAGATAGGTGATGTCCTACAACACACGCGTACGTTGTGAATGAAATGCAGACGAAAGAGAAATAATGCACACGCCTATTAACTAATGTTAAATGTAGTCTTTTTCTTTCTCTAATTTTTCACTAGTTTTGTGCTAGCCGCCGGGATGCGAAGTTGACCGTGTTGTCCCTAACACTTTTCTCTAAATGGCGCGCTAAAACTTTTACTGTAAATCCATAACTAGGGAATTTTGTAATCTAATTATTCGGGAAAAAGACGCTTACATGTTATTTTTGTTCGTTCTTTTAGTGTAATTTAGTTTTAGAGTCAGTGTCAATAAGATTAGGTTGCTTTTCGTTTTGTTTTTGTGTGACTCTGATTGTGTTGTGAATAGTTATTTAATTAGTGACGCCGAACGTACAGTGTTTTCTGAGTGTACCTATGCACATGTGATTTTAGTCTGATAAGTCCTACAATAGGATTTTGAAAATCGACCCAGAACATGTTTTCGACCTTTAAAGCTTGTAAGTATACTAGCAACGGTATTCGATTTTAAACAAAATTACCTTTTCTCTCAAAGGGTTTTATTGGTTAGATTGTTTACGAAATTTAAATCGTATTGCGAGAAGTTGTTTTTATTTTATTTCTTAAGAAAGTTGTAGGTACCAACCAATTCAGCAGCTTTCACGCTAAATGCTCTTTGTCATTACCAAGTGCTGGTCTAGTCCCGCGTTCAAATCCTACGCGCACCACTGTCTTATCGAAGTCATGTGCGTAATGCTGCTAACTTAAAAACGGTGCAGAAAAACATCGTGAACAAAAAACCGACATGTACCTAGAATCTTTCGAGGTCATGTTTATGTTAACCACCAACCCGCACTTGGCCAACGTGGTGGATTATGGCCTTGAGTTTTTCCATGCGAGAGAAATCCCCGAGTCCCAGCAGTGGGAACATTTGGTGGGCTTCAAAAAGCAATCATTTACCTATTTACTTTATGTTATTTTATTAGCTTTATTATTTGGTAGGTATTCGATTTATTAGTGATGAACAGGCATAAAGTTGACGGGGAATCCCCGTCCCCGTTCCAAATTATCGCGCATTTGTAAGTGTACCTACCCCTCTCGACCGGGGCGGCGTCGCCGCGCCGTGCGCCCGCGCGCCGCGCGCCGCTTGCAGATAGGTACTTTTGTGCGACGTTGCCAGCTTGTTTTACGAAAAGCGAACGTAAATCACGCACACATCTGACGTTGAATGAATCTAGTGCACAGGATGATTTGCATTCTATCGCATGATACAATTATTTAGTTTGTTAGAGAATATTTTTTTTTCAAATAAGCGAATATTCATTTTTCACACCTTTTGTATGATTACTGGTCAGTAACCCTACCCGTGTGTTCATTTAATGTCGGCACCAAAGCGCCACGCTGTATACTACAGTATGCGCTAGAAAAACGATGCCAACGCGCTACTACACCGTCACGACTGCAGCGGTGCAGCCTTCGTTCTCTACGCAACTTACGTAAAAGCAACATCAAAGATAACATTAGTCATGTTTGATGTTCGATGTTGCTTTTACGTAAGTTACGTGGACGACGAATCATGCGCGGTCCGAAGGGCATGACCTCCCCCAAAATCGACTATTTTTCAACGTGGGAAAACAACTGTAACAGGAACTACGCAGTTAAAATCGTGAGGCGCAAATAGTAAAGTCTTTTTTAATAAATTTTTGTATTTCTACTGGTGACCCCCAAATCTGAGGCTGGATACCGGTGACCCCTCCAAAATTCGAGGCTGAGACCGCGACTGCAACGATTGCGTTTGCATCGCTGCAGTCCTGTAGTAGCGCGTTGGCATCGTTTCTGTAGCTCATTGTACTCGTAATACATAGTAGCGTTCACGAAACGTGCGTCAGCATCGCTACAAAAGTTGTCCATAGGCGAAGACCTTCGTAGATTAGACGGAAATCTTACCAAAGTAAAGGCGAAGAGAAATGATCCAAACAACCTCACTCTATTGTCGAACCTCAGCGATAAATACTGAAAATAAATTCTGCGATTAGTCAACGTTTACTTGACAGTCATAAATGACTTGGCAATTTTTGACTAGAAAATTCTTCAAGGGCTATAATGTAATTAGCATAAGAATCCCACTTGATGTTCCAAAAGCTATGACTTAGGGGCTTCTCCCACAAAAACAGTCGAGAATGTCACACCTCGAAAGATATCTTTCTTTGTTACACCGGGTTTTCCTCACGGTGCTTTCCTTCATTGTTAAAGGCAATGGGGACGGTAGACATACGACTAGACAGAATTTGAACACACGATCTTAAACTTCGCTATAAATATATGCTTGTATAAAGAGTACTTTTAGTCCCGAAATATTTCACTACTTTCGTGTAATAAAGTAGATAAGTATCTATATATATTTTAAGATCTTACCTCGTAGTTTGAAGTCAATTTCAGGTCGTGGAAAACAGGTAAATAGACTTGAGTCATTACAATACACATCATGAAAATCGCAACAACAATGAACGCATACTGACTTCCATTCATGTATATTTCAGTTGGAGACCCCAGCAAAGTAATACCTGAGATAAAACTAGAAAAAAAAAATAGATGGATACATCTTGTTGACACACCAAAAGAAAATTATACATAAATAGAATTAACGATACACTTCAAAACGAGTGCAACAATTTCGCAACTTTGTCACTGCAAGCGATCTCTTCCAGGCAACCTTAGCATGATAAAAAATGTGAGCACTAGTCAGAAAAATATGTACACATTAGGCACAGTCTTATTTATTAATTTTTGGTATTATTTAGGGCATGCGGCAAACCACTCATGTAGACTGCATAATGCATATACAATAGCTACGCCCCGGGGCGCCCGCGGCTGAACCGTGTTTGATGATCATTCATTTTTGTCAAATACGCTTAATGTAATTAAATCATTTCATAAACGACTACGGGAACCAATTAGACTAGAGGCTACAGGCCCATGAACAAAATGTATGGGTCAAATGAACCACCAGGAGACCTATGTAAATAAATAAATAAATTGTTTATTTCCAAAAATACAGTACAGCACAATACAAAAATACATGATCAAGGTTACACAAATCTGAAAAAATCTTATATACGCCTATAAGGATAACGCCGGTAGGATGTCGTATATAGGATGATAGAAGGTTAAAAAGTAATAAGATTCAGCACTATGCCGTCACTTGTAAGCTGTCTAACTGAGTGCTATTGAAGAGGAGGGGCAACCCTCGATCATTTCTCCTTGACGCGTGATTTTTGTACAAGTGACTGCATAGTGCTAAATTCTTATTACTTTACCCTTCTATCATACTACATAGGTCTCCTGGTGTAGTCTAAATTACTTTAACGGTTTAAAAAGCAGCCGTTACTTAATCCAGGTAAGGTAAAATTAAACATTTAATTACAAACAAATCCGTTTAGCTCTTACAGAGATACGTGGGCATTCAATACGCACACTGATAAACATTCTCCTTTATAATACTAGTTGTTTTAATCACTAATCGTTATCAAACCCAATTTGCCCAAATTCATAAATATACCTAATGTGTAGAATTTAAATTAATTTAATATAAATTAGATCTTTTAAATCGGTTCAGTAGTTTAGGCCTGAAAGTAACAGAGACAGACAGAGTTACTTTCGCAGCTGATGAAAATAATTACATGCCTACGAACTACACATTTTCACGTTAGTATTTTTATTTACTTAATTAGGAAAGTTACAACGTTCAGACAAAACTTTGAAGTTCTCTTTAGAGATGTACCTAGCTTGAATTTGACATCACGTATATTATTACTGGTATTACTTGGCTATACCGGCTTTGTCTGAGTTGAGCAACTAATTTTAAAGAAAGTTAATAATTGAAAAGTTGTGGAAAGTCCATGTGCAAAATAATGATGAAAAAACAGTTTTGTTTGAAATAAGTAGGTGCTGTAATACCGGAAATTGGGAAATTGTATCAAATGTAATTACATTTTCATATGTGAGTACTTATAACCAAAGAAACGAGATCGCCGCTGTCTCTTTATTATAATAATTTAGAAATACTTAGTTACTTAGTAGCGTCCACATAATTGGGATGACGACTATGTAAAAATATATCATAATTTTTTTAGTCCGTCCGGTAGATTGTGAAAAAATATGGAACGCATATTATTTTTTACTCAAATTATAAAAAAATTACTTAACTTTAGATCATAAAACTTCCGTAGTGGGGTGGTGGTAAAACAAAATATTTTTTAAACATTTGTAATGCTTTAAGTGACGGACAAATTTGTTTTTTAGTCTATTTTCTTTACCTGGCAACAAGTGACATAGCAACAGGTACGACCTTCATATTCCTGCCTCCCAACAAATAATCCGCTTGAGTGGACTGCTTCTTCAGAAACCCCCCAATAAACTCCAACCATTGCACTTATCGCCAACATGAACACGAAAACTACGTAATCGACCCATGAGAACCGCTGCATCAGATGCACCATTTCATCCACTTGACTTTCACCCATAGTGACGACAAATTTTAAAGAACTGAAGGTCGTAAGGAGATGCCAGATCACACTACTAGCGGGCACCCAAGGCACGTGAGCACACTGAGACGTATGCTCAATCTGCTACAATGAAACAATTACGATAACTCGCAATTTAACAGAGGATGTTGCGAGATCCCCCTCGGTAGGAGTAAATGGGATCCTAACGTGGGCACTTGAAACGGTTGGAGGTCATGTTGGTAGGTCGCGATGGAATTTTTCGTGGGCTCGCCTGATTGCTTGATGGATGCGCTTGTTTTTTTTCTAAATGCAAATGTGAGCAGTTTATAGATCACAGTCTTGTTACAAGTACCTACTCACACGATATTATCATGTAACTAAAGATGAAGTATGAAATAACCAGCGCTCTATTTTGCCCGATTTTAACAATGAGGTTTACTTAAAAAAACCAAACAAACGACTTCAATATTAAAAATGCCCTGGAATCGATCGCGAGACGTGCCAAAAAGCTCATAGTCCACGACATTCTTGTACGAAAAAGACTACAAAGTCTTGAACATCGCCAAAAAATTGCTAGCCTATCGGCTTTTTATCGGATACACTTTGGAGAGTGTGCGACTGATTTGCATGATCTGATACCACCTTGCCCTTTTTTCTATCGGAACGCTCGTAGCTCGAATAAGCGACATCGTTTCATGGTTTATGTTCCAAAGACATGAACGAAGAGATTTGACTTTACTTTTGTGATAAGAACGACTAGGCTGTGGAATACGTTGCTTGAGTGGGTTTTCCCCGATGATTACAATCTTTGTGTCTTCAAATCGAGAGTTTCTCGGTTTCTTCTAGGTACACACGCTCCATCGTAGACCTCATCGTCGCTTAACATCAGGCGAGAAGGCAGTGAAGTGAAAAGCTATAAAAGTTAAAAAAAAACTCACACACACACACACAATAATGTTTAATAAAAGTTGGGAAATCAAACATACAGAAGTCAACTGACTTTGAGTGGCCTCGTAGTTAGTAGATAGTAACTCTGCCTGCGAAGCCGAGGGTCGTGGGTTCGATTCCCACCTAGTGCAAGTATTTGTGTGATGAATTCAAATGTTTGCACTGTGTCTGGGTGTTTCTATGTATAGTAAGTATGTATTTAGAATTATATAAGTATTATATCAGCTATCTGGCCACCATATTACAAGCTTTGCTTAGTTTGGGGTCAGGTCGTGTTGTGTGCGAATTGTCCACCAATATTTTTTTTTTCATTTATATAACTTCAATTTAAAATTGAAGTCAGACACTCGACTATTTTGCATATTTTTTGTGAATTCAACTAAAAATATCCATGTTCCAGGGATATTGAAGTTTGAAAAAACCTAAAACATCATAAATGTTATATATTTTTTGATTTTTGTTGATATTTCAAAAATCAATACACGGTATTTCGATAAAATGTATACAGGGCACTCTCTGACGTATAATCTACCAAACAAAAAACATTGGCAGTCACAGGAACTGCCGATAGAAATGAAAACTCCCGAGTTATAACTCAGAATTGTATGGCTTATTTTGGAAACTACGCGGATGAAACCGGAGGGCGTGGCCATGCCCTTGGCCAAACTTCCACCGAAAATTGGTTTGAACTTTTTTTTTTTAACTTTTATAGGTTTACACTTGACCGCCATCTCGCCTGATGTTAAGCGACGATGCGGTCTACGATGGAGCGTGTAACTCAAAACTTCAAAGAATATTTTAGTAGTGAAAATGTATAATAGTAATTATCCACCACTCTTTGTGCCATTCTATTTAAATTTGTGTATATAATGTCAAAAATGTGAAATTGTACACTATTGTGTTTTTAATGCACAAAAACATTGTATATTCGTATTGTGCCATTCTATTTAAATTTGTGTAAGTATATAATGTCAAAAATGTGAAATTGTACAATTATTGAAAACTATTGTGTTTTTAATGTACAAAAACATTGTATATTCGTAATGGATAAAACTGTTGGAACTAAGTATTTAAAAATTGTAACATCATTTACCTGTACACAGTTTATACAATAAAGCATATTCTATTCTATTCTATTCTATAACTCTATCTAGTAAGTAGTTTTTTAACCCCCGACCAAAAAAGGGATGTTATAAGTTTGACGTCGATGTCTGTCTGTCTGTGTGTGTGGCTGTCTGTGGCACCGTAGAGCTCAAACGGATGGGCCAATTTCGATGCGGTTTTTTTTATTTGAAAGTGAATATCAGTGCGGATGTTCTTAGCTATGTTTGGTTAATATCGATTCATGATAGCCGCCCCCACAAAATGGCGGACAAAATATTTCTTCACAACCTTCCTCAATATGGGTATCAAATGAAAGGGCTTAACTAGTAGAATACTATGCACTCTAAAAAAATCAAATCCAAGATGGCGGCCACCACAAAATGGCGAATTATATGATTTTTTAACCCCCGACCAAAAAAGGGGTGTTATAAGTTTGACGTCGATGTCTGTCTGTCTATCTGTCTGTCTGTCTGTCTGTTTGTCTGTCTGTCTATCTGTGTGTGTGTCTGTCTGTGGCACCGTAGAGCTCAAACGGATGGGCCGATTTCAATGCGGTTTTTTTATTTGAAGGTTAATATCCGTGCGGGTGTTCTTAGCTACGTTTTGTTAATATTGATTCAAGATGGCCGCCTCCACAAAATGGCGGACAAAATATTTCTTCACAACCTACCTCAATATGGGTATCAAATAAAAGGGCTTGATTAGTAGAATACTATACACTATAACAAATTTCAAATCCAAGATGGCCGCCACCACAAAATGGCGAATTATATTATTTTTTTCACTATTACCTCAATATGGGTATCAAACGAAAGGGCTTGACTACTAGAATACTTTGCACTATGACAAATTTCAAATCCAAGATGGCCGCTACCACAAAATGGCGAAATACTTTTCTTTTTTCACAACTTTCTTAATATGGGTATCAAATGAAAGGGCTTGACTAGTAGAATGTTGTACAGATAACAAATCCGAGGTAGTCGGGGGTTAATCAAAATTTTTAATTTTGTTCTTGTTTCACTACTGCCTCAATGTGGGTATCAAACAAAAGGGCTTGACTGTAGAATACATTTCACTATGATAAATTTCAAATCCAAGATGGCCGCTTCCACAAAATGGCGAAATACATTTCTATTTTCGCAACTCCCTTAATATGGGTATCAAATGAAAGCGCTTGACTAGTAGAATGTTGTACAGATAACAAATCTGAGGTAGTCGGGGCTAATAATTTTTTTTATTTTGTTCTTGTTTTTAGTACGTCATAAATACACTATTACTAGAACATCGATCAAAGTTACAACGTTTTTTTTATTTCAGTTCTGCACCCCTAAAATATAGGTATTGTTTTTTTATATATTTTTGTTTAAAAATCTTGACGTGGTTCACAGTTTCACAGAATACATCTACCTACTTACCAAGTTTGTCTTGTATTGGTAGGACTCTTGGCAGAGTCCGCCTGGGAAGTACCACACCTTTGCCAGTTATTCTACCGCCAAGCAGTAATGTGAAGAGCAATGTCTCTCTCTCTCTGTTTTCCAATCTCTGGGTGAAGAGCGTTGTGCAGTACTAGACTATTCATGTTCGAATAGCTGCGTGTCACTGTACTGTTTTGTAGCATGTGGCATTTTGCATACCATGTCCTGCTAGTCTCGTCACTCTTGATTTAAAAAAAACAAGTTTCAACTGTATAGTTCTTATAGTTTCTTAGTAGTAAGCCAAAAGGCTGATAGGCCACGACATTCTTGTGCGAAAAAGACTACAAAGTCTTAAACATCGCCGAAAAATTGCTAGCCTATCGGTTTTTTATCGGATACACTTTGGATAGTAGGTAGGATAGGTTTTTTATCGGATAAACTTTTTATAGTTTCTTCCTACACCCCGCACGACCAAAGCTAAAGTTTGTGAAACAATGCGTATTTATACCTCATTTGCCAGAAACCAGCCATGCTATCTGAGAGCTTACCTTTATAACAAAATCAACATTTCTTTACAAATTTTCTCGATGAACCGGTATTCTTGTAAAACCTCATTAACAAAATGGTTACTTTCAATGAACTATAATGCAACTGAATCAATTTTCACTATCCTGTCTTAGTTAATTTATGAATCCAATCGGACCAATAGAGTATCTTCCTTTCTTCTCCTTTTGTATCCTTTCCCCCCCCCCCTCCTCTCCCGCCTCCCCCAAATTATTACACTAAAATACTTAGCGTTAATTTTATTAAGTTAGAATTAAGCGTTTATAGAATCAAATATTTTATTTTATTATTTTTATTCAAACGTCCATTACTAAATTTGCATGCTTTTTACTCTTATTTTTAATTTTGTTGAATTTTCGAAAAAACAGATTCTTTTATATGTTATACCGGTGGAGGGCCTTGGTATGCCATCATACAGGTTACACCTAGTTTGGGTACCAAGGTTGTCTAATTTGAATCAACGACAAACTTTACTGTTTTACCTTAGATTTATGCCAACATGTGATATTTGAAATTGGTCAATAAATTTATTTATTTATTTATAGTTTCGGAAAAATTGTTATTGGACGCACTGGCTACCCTGTTTACCAGATGTATGTTGGAAACCCAAGTGCCGAATGCCTGGCACAACGCTGTAATAACACTTATACACAAGAAGGGTGACATTAAGAAACTGGAAAACTACAGACCCATAAGTCTACTGTCTCATCTGTATAAGCTGTTCACTAGAGTCATTGTTAACAGGCTAGACAAAAAACTAGAGTTCTTTCAACCACGAGAACAAGCTGGCTTTCGGTCAGGTTTCAGCACAAATGACCATCTTCAAACTCTTAAAACAGTCATCGAAAAATGCAATGAATACAGAAAGCCTCTTGTTCTTACTTTTGTGGATTATGAAAAGGCTTTCGATTCTGTGGAATGGTGGATAGTAGAGCGTGCCCTAGTTAAATGCAGAATAGATGAAAGATACATTCAAATACTCAACCACCTTCACGCAAATGCTACAGCATGTGTCGCCCTGCACAAGAAAACGCAAAATTTCCTTTAGGAAGAGGTGTACGACAGGGGGATACTATATCTCCAAAGCTATTCACATTATCTTTGGAATATATATTTCAACAGCTGGACTGGAGTGACAGGGGTTTAATGGTTGACGGGGAAAGGCTTTCAAATTTAAGATTTGCTGACGATTTGGTGCTTATATCCGACAACACCGAGGATATGATCGCTATGGTAGAAGATCTAAGGAGAGAGTCTCTAAAGGCAGGCCTAAAATGAATTTCGGCAAAACTAAAATAATGACCAATATTCCCACACATATCCGGCTACCCGTGGAGAGTGTATCTGAATATATTTACCTGGGTCACAAAATTACACTTGGATACGAAAACCAAACAGCCGAAGTAGACCGAAGAATTGCAAAGGCCTGGGCCGCTTTTGAGCCAACAAAGACACGTTACGTAGCAAACTTCCACTCCGCCTGAAAGCCAAAATCTTCGAGCAGTGTGTCATGCCCGTATTCACATACGGGATGGAAACCACGTCACTCACTAAAAGATCTGCCGAGAAGTTCCGAGTCGCGCAGAGAGGAATGGAAAGAGCAATGCTTGGTATTACACTCAAGGACCGGAAACGAAATGAGTGGATACGTAGCAAAACCAAGCTGAGGGACGTGATGACCATAGTCGCGAAGAATAAATGGACCTGGGCAGGGCACATTGCCAGAATGGATGCTAACCGATGGACGAAACGAGTCCTTGAGTGGAGACCCAGGGCTGACACGAGAGGAAGAGGGAGGCCACCACAACGCTGGGTGGACGACATCAGACGACACGGAGGTCAAGACTGGAAGAGACGGGCACAAGACCGCCAGGAGTGGAGAAAAGGAGAAGAGGCCTACGTTCAAAACTGGACTACCATGAGGCCATAATGATGATGATGATGAGTTTCGGAAAAAAGTTGCTGTGACATACGGACGGACCGACAAACAGACATGACGAATCCATAAGGGTTCCCTTTTTATTTTACGTGTTACGGAACCCTAAAAACATCCACCCGAATTGAGAACATTTCCCTTTTTTGAATTCGGTTAAAAATAGGTGTAAAATCTGTTTTTTTTAACAATAATAGATTTGCATTTAACTATACTAACCTATATTTAGAATTGTTTATAGGTAGGTTTTTAGACACTTTTTTCTTGCGTCACGAGACGCGCGACGGTTCGAAAACTTAAATTCCAATAAACATCCAGTTCAACAAAACGATAATATTGACACTAGGTATTTATACTTGGCTTTCAGTACGCGCTGTAATCCATTACCCAAAATATTGAAAATATTATGCAGCAGTTAATTACGGCTTAAATATTTAGTTTTTCTTTACTTTTATTGTGTACACTTGACCGCCATCTCACCTGATGTTAAGCGACAATGCGGTTTACAATGGAACATACCTAGAAGAAACTGATTCATTCTCGATTTGAAGACACCGAGATTGTATCCATGCGGAAAACCCCACTCAAGCAACGCATTCCACAACCTAGACGTTCTTATCACAAAAGTAAAGTCAAACGCACGTCAAATCTCTTCGTTCGAGTCTTTGAAACATCAATCATGAAACGATATCGCTTTTTCAAGCTACGAGCAGTCCGATAGAAAAAAAAAGCATACATACATACGTATCCACATTGGAAAGAAAAATACTCCAATTAAGTATGACATAAATCCTGTGAAGTGTTGATTCTTTTGCTCAGAGAACTCTGTTGTGGAACTTAATCAATAGTTTAAGAAGAAATAAATTTATTACTTCACTCTGCGTTATATGTTTCTCATAGACACTAGTTCCTTTTAGGCGCAAAAAATAAAATAATGTATGGTGTGTACTGGTACGAATGCACGAATTGGCAAATTAACATCTTTGTGTTGATGCAGTTTGTGTAATTAAAAAAATATTAAAAAGTCTAATATCATTTTCAGCATAGATTAAGTACATTTAGTCTAGTGACCATAGACCAATCTTCCTTGTCCCCGACATGTCCGTCTGAGTGTATCCACGTTCCGTTCCGTACGTTCCAAATGTGCGTTCCACGAAGAGGTGTAGAAAATGTAAACAAAGTAACAAAGGTACTACCATAACATAAAAATCGTTTAACCTTAGTATTATTTTAAAACTATCTTAAAATATTTTTCACAAATATGATTCGACTTTACTGCGATCTTAAATACAACAGTACTTGGATTTGTATTGATCAAATAATGATTTATTAAAATAGTTTGAAAGTTACAAACAGTAATAGTAGAACGTGGCAGATACTGTTTTAAACAGTGGCAATTTGATCTGTGTTTCTCAAACTGCCAATCCCATCAAAATATAAATGTGAAGTGAAAGACAAGTTCAATATTATGATATTAAAACCAGCCTAGACTATCAGACTGGTTCATTTAATAATCATCATAAATTATAAAAACAAACCATATTTTAGTTGTTAAAAAATAGTCTATGTTATCATAAATATATTTTAGAACTGGCCATTAAAGACCATTTAGATCTCAATTCTTTAGTCGTTGAAGTAAACAAACAAGGCATGTAATATCATAATACTGAACTTTGATCTCACTTCACTTAAGTATACGCATGTTTCTGATGGGATACCATTACTTGTTGCACATACTATTTATTTTACACTTTTTTTTATTTTGTCTATACTAATATTATAAAGAGGAAAGATTTGTTTGTTTGTTTATTAACAGGCTCCGAAACTACTGGACCGATTTCAAAAATTCTTTCACCTTTGGAAAGCTACATTATCCCCGAGTAACATAGGCTATATTATATTTAAAAAAAACTTAGGAATCCTTACTAAAACTCCAATAATGTAACATAAGGTGTAAAAAAAAGACCTGAAAAATTCCTTACGTCGCGTGCGCTGCGAAAACTATTGATGATAGAACAAAATCATTTACTACGACTTTGCAAAACTCATCATTATCCACAAAAAGTGTCGCGACAGCATATGTCTAAATATTATAGTTATTATGTCATAGTAAATAGTTTTTTATTCTAAAATATTAATTTATATATGCCGCCTCTTGAAAAGGCTCTTCATTTGTACCTTGGTATTAATCCTTATCAAAATAAATTACTTTATATTCAAGACGGCTTTAATACCTTTTTATATTTTTTGAATTATTAAATTCGGACATTTCATGCGGAAGATATCACGACTTTAAAAATGCAAGTATTAGAAAAAAGTCGCGTGGTTGTCGCTCACCGCGCTCAACTAGTCAGCATGCGATGTAGGCTCCATGTAAGCGTCACTGAGGTACGGGGGGGGAGTCAATGTAATAAAATAAAGTGCCGCGCGCGGCTCGCGATCGGCTCCCTACGCAGCGGTCGTGTGCGTGATCGTATGATTTTAGCTTGAAAAATTTTGAATTCGCTTTAAATTCGTTTCGTAGGTAAATAAGTATCTGATAATAAATATTATATTTTAATGTAACTATTCAAACTGCGTATAGTAGTATTTTATGGGTATTCCTGTTCAAAATTTAAGCAAAAGTTTAGTAAAAGGTAGTTTTCTAAACCCATATTTTTAATTTTCTTTCAATAAGTACCTACTACTTACCTGATAATAAATATTATATTTTAATTATTCAAACAGCTTAGTACTTCATATAGTTCAATAAGCAAAAAAGTTAGTAAAAGCCTGTTTAATTATTTATTTCCTTCTATTTTTCATTTTATAATGCCCAAAAATGCCAAAAAAAAATCAAGATCTCAACTTTCTAAACATAGTTCCCAGGCGAGGGCAATAAAAATACGGCGTAATGAGGAATCTTCATCAGAAACTGAAAATCGCCTTGCAAGTCGGAGAGAATACGCGTCGCAATCGCGTGCTAGAGAGTCAAGTATCGAACGTTCGCAGCGGCTTGCTGAACAAAATTTTATAACTGGCCCAGCTAGCTCATATCTAGCTAGCTGGTCAACTAGCTCATATACCGAGGATACCGATGATTCCAACTGATCTGCCAATCCCTTTTAAACGACTTCAGTTTCCGGTGAAATCATCTTTCGCGTTAACTATTAACAAGCCCCAGGGCCAAACCTTCGAATATTAGGGATCGACCTACGAAAAGAATATTTCACTCATGGCCAACTGTATGTTGGCCTATCACGTGTCGGAGCTCCTGAAAATCAATTTATTTTGCTGCCACAAAATAAAACTACTTCAAATATCGTTTACTACTTTAAATATCGTTCGCTCTGACTCACTAAAACTAATGGCTTTTGTTTTGTTAATAATATTATATATGTATAAAATTTAAAAATAAAAAAATATAAAAACATTAATAAAAAAATATGAATAAAAAAATCATAAAAAAAATTCAAACTTCCTTTATAATTTTACTTTTTTTTTGAAACCCGATGCAAAAAAAAAGGGTGTATGTGTGTGTGTGTATGTACCCGTGCGAAGCCGGGGCGGGCCGCTAGTAAATTATAAGACGTTTACCTAATGAACCATCTAATAATGTATTTTTATTCGTAACAAAATCTTCTAATACTTATTATAAGTGCAAAAGTTTGGCTGTACGTTGCTCAATCAAATTGGAACAGCTAAACGGCTCAGGTTTAAATGCGGAACACAGCTAGATTATGATCTGGAAAAGGATAGGTGTAAGCTTATTTTTATGGAGAGAAAACTACGGAAAAGGGAACTACGCGGGTAAATTTGCGGGACGCTACTCTACACTTAAAGTTCCTTGCTGGGGCTATAATTCTTCTGTGTTGGTGGTTGATCACAAACCTTTCTGACCTTGAAAGATTTTAGAAACATGCCAGTTTGCTCAAGATGTTTTCTTTTACCGTTAGCAGCATTACGCTCATGAGTTCGAAAAGGCAGAGGTACGCGTGAGATTAGAACCAGGCACTGCAGCTGTGTATTGCCGTGACAAGACCACCCGCGCCGAGCAATAAAACAAAACGCTCATTAACAAATTTGGATGTTTAAAAAAATCTTATAATAGGATAGATGAAAACACAATTCAGTATTCGATACGTTTTAAAATTAATTGTAACAGCATCTAACGCAGTAGAAATTAGTTGAATTTTTGAATGAATTACACCTACTACTCTTATTAAAAAAATATCCAATGCAAATCTGTAAAAAGCACTTAATATTAAAACTATTTGAATCTTTTGAGGCTATCTTCTCAGCATGGGTAGGAATAGTGCCACCAATATCTTTTGTGTGCCACCATTTGTTTTGTTTTGTCATTTTACTTACCTTTTTTGTTTGTTACGGAATCAAGTATAAGAGCCACGTTAGCTATATACTCAGACTGGATTGCTTTTTTTATGAATAAATACCATAATAGCGTGCAGTAAATAAAAAGAAGTACTTTTAAAAGTCAAATAAGCACGAGTGCACGCGTTTTTCAGACTGGTGGAATAGCGAGCTGAGAAGTTAAACTCTAAGACAGTCTGAATAACGAGTGCTTAATAACGCGTAGTCTAATAAGCGCTTTAGTCTGTGGTCTGTGGCTCTGTGACTCTGTGGAATCTGTGAAGTAGTATTTACATTCTCTTTGTCTGTGAAGTAAACAAAACAAAGTTTCGCTGTAGGCTTATTTTAAATATCATTTTTTCTGTGTATTTGAATTTAGCCTAAGTTATTTTGTAAATAGCTAAAAGATACTACGCAATAAAATGGCTGGTCGCCTGCTAAGTGCGACAGAAACTGCTTTTATTGTTCATGGTGTTGAGGCAAGTAAACATAACCTATTCTGCCATTAGAGGTAGACCAAATTGACATTTTAAAATGAGACTAATGATAAATTGTAAATAGTTCTATAAAGTGTTGGACACAATTTAATATAGTTAGCTCAATAAGTATATTCCATTGCATTTACTACTATGAACATAACCTAAAATTTGTTGTTTTTCAGGATGATTTACGTTCTGATGGAAGATCCAACATAGACTACCGGCCTATGGAGTTAGAGACGGATGTAGTTAGCCACACCAGCGGCTCCGCGCGACTCAGACTAGCCAACACAGACGTCCTGGTAGGAGTTAAGACTGAAATAGATGTTCCAACACTTGAAAACCCTAAACTAGGAAAGATAGAATTCTTTGTTGACTGGTAAGTTCAAATAGTCATGATGACTACTGTATGTTTACATATTCTTTCATAACATATACATTATTAGGGTATATTATTAGCCCACAATTTTTTTTTTATTAGTAAGTAAGTTTGGTCTATTTTTTTTTTTCTTCCACTTTTCCTTCTAGGTGAGGTGAGGTACATTTTCTCTTCCACTTCAATATATCATCCATCATTTCATCACTTTTACATAGATATGGTCTCACACACAATCTATTCCCATCTCTTTAGAGCACCCCTGTTCCTATAGCTTATTATGAAGTGAAATTATCTTGTAGTATGGCTCCTCGCTCCTAAAGCTAGAGCAACATTGCCTTAAAGCATTGGTTATAGTAAAGAGTGATGGGATGAGCTAGGCGTGTGCCTGATGGTAAGCAATACACCTGCCCATAGCTGCAGTGTCACACAGCTATTGGAACATGAAGAGTCCATATCGTTACTTAGCATAGCACTCACCGCCCAGATATATAAGATGACTTATTACTATGCCTGGAAACGTGGAAACAAGAGCGGATCCAGGGGTCATGAGCGCCCTAGATTTGGTATTTGATAATTTATAAGGCACAACAATGTTTACTGGGCTCAGCTAGTATGCTAATAAATATAAAGGTATATTTTGACATTTCAGCTCAGCAAATGCAACTCCAGAATTTGAAGGACGAGGGGGTGAGGATTTAGCTAACAGCATATCCAACATGATGCAACGAGCATATCACTCTTCTCAGGCATTCAACTTGGAGCAACTCTGCATACTAGAGGGAAAGCAATGCTGGAAGCTTTATGTGGATATTTTGGTTGGTTTTACTCAATAATATTTATTTTATAGACTGACCAACACTATGTCTAACCATAAATACTTCATAAATAGCAACCTTTTATTTTCCCTCTGGGGCTTCTCTCACAAGCTGAGTTATACCTTGTGCTATGGAAGTTAAGTCTGCCCCTATTATGGGATGCAACTTAATTTTATACTTTGCACCATCAATACCATCATAGACGCATGGTAGGGCTGGTATTTCGGCTAGTTCTAATAAGGGTTTCAAAACGGCGATAATATGCAAGTCTCGGGGCTTCGTATTTTTAACTAATTGGTGTTGAGACTAAGGGTGGATCCAGGGGGAGTCATGAGCCCCCCATGGGCTTGGTCCACAAGTAGTCCTAGGTCTAGTCATACCACTAAATAAAACCCAAGCACACACTTATTTTGTCAGTCAAATAGTCAAGTCGACTATAACTATGTGTGTGGGCACTAAAGCTGGATCCACTCTTGTTTGAGACATGGATACCAGCAGCTCATCTCATTTTAAATGTCAATCCATAAAAAGATTATTTTAAGTGTTGTTGGGTCCTGACTAAACATCAGTGGATAGTTTTTTTTTTTTTTTTTTTTTAATTTAAATTATCCACTCCACAGACTCGGGGCCCGTGATCTTTGTCATTACAATAATCTTTTTTTTTGACACATTTCTTGGATAAGGAGAAGAGGAAAATAGAAGGGATTTGGGTACATTTAAAATCTAATTCTAGTGCTCGTCTGTAGAGCCGATCGCTACCAGTTGGGATTCCGCTAGTAATCGACTCGACATCGAGTGTTTGCCTAATTGCCTTTTGCCATTTGCCTAAGCTGCCTCCTCCCGGCCCAGAGCCTCCACAACGGCCGCATTTCTGTCCCTGATGGCCATCTGTAGGTTGAAATCGCGGATGGTCTTCGATGATGCAGCCCACGCTCGAACCGACCGATGGCGTCGTCGGTGTCGTCAGCGTAGTATGTGAAGGTCCCCGTGTGCCGTGAGATTGCAACTACCGCATGGGGCACGCTCGTGCAGCTTCATGTTTGCCTTGGTTTTGATTACGATTACCGACTCGTATGTTAGTCCCTGAGCTTCATGGATGGTAAGGATGCGTGACCCGGTGCCTGACCCATAACCCTGGTTTGTCAGGGTCTCCTTCTCCTCTTGAGTGTGAACTAAGAAGAGGTGTTTGGTTGGGTGTTGGGTATTTGCGCTCCCTTATATCTTCTCTGCTCTAGGGACTTTATACGGGACGCTGAGGAGTACATACCGGAGTATATTTCCCTCAGTGCATATGCGACGTCCATTGGGTTTCGATGTGTGCAGAGCAACTCCTGGCTGATCTTTGTTACCAGGTTCGGGCGATGATACCTCATTTCGAAGAGATTTTCCCTGTCGATATAAGGCAACTGATTGACGTCTCCAATGAGGACAATTTCGCCAACACCAGACAGCCTTGAAGCCATCACAATGGCTCCAAAATGGTTCATGAGAGCTTCGTCCACCATGAGGCGGCTGAAAAACTCTACCGAAACCATTTACCAGAGCAGAAGCCATGGTTCGCACTCTGGTTTTGACCAGGTTTCCGATTCGGTGCGATAGCTTTTCTCTTAGATCTTTTGCTGCCTCAGTTGTTGTAGTAATGATGGCGTCCTTGTCCACGTCGAAGTGTCTAATCACCCATGTTGTTTTCCACATCCTGGAACTCCGTTGACCCACTGTATTCTCGGTACCTCCCAATTTTCCCAATCTGCTTTGACGTTTCCGTTCCTTCGATGGTCTTGGCCATCTCTAGGATCTTATCGTCCAGCATAATCTTGGTGCATCGGGCAGTAACTACAATTGGGTCGTTTGGTGGTGTCGCATAAACAGGCACTCCCGCGCGCTCTGTCTCTCTCTCTCGTTCAGTGTCACGAAGCCATTTTCAGCACTGTAAGCTGCCATATACTGTCCTGTCATGGTTCCCTTGATGACCCGGGATGTGACATTATTGTAAATGGCTGCTTCGGCCTCCTCGAGTTTCGCCTTTAAAAGGCTTTCACTTCCTAGCCTATAGGACTGCATGATGTTTTCGCAGGTCTTGAGGTTGACTTGTCGTGTCGCGCTCAGTGTGGCTATGAATTCGATGAAGGCGTTACGTGCATGGCTCCGCGGCTCCGAAGCCGTGACATAGCGGGGCGGTTCAACCTGTCCCATGTCGGCTCTCGTTCGGGCTGTTTGTTGCTGTGAAGCTGCTTTGGGGTCTTTGACGTCGAGGGGTGATGAATGGGATGTGATTCGGAGTACGCTCCTTGCCGCTGCGTTGAAAGCAGTCACGAACGCCGTGTTGGTGCCTCGGCTGCCAGTTAGATTGGCTGAGGCTTTTTCCGCGGCTGCCCTCTGCTGTACTCTTTCGGAGCCGGTTTGGATGGTCGAACTAGGAACAGGATGTCCCCAGCTGTCAGTTGCATTTGTTTGGTCGTGCGAAGGGGTTCTGAGGAAGCTCAGATTTTCCCCCTGTCTTCGTATACGACAACCTCATGATGTTTAGAGGCCTCAATGCAACCCAGCCGGTCTGCGACTCTCGCTCTTGAATATTCGATTGCCATCGCATCCACGCTTATCACCCGGGGTGTTTCACCTGCATTTCTGCTCAGATGTGCGAGCAGCGCACTTGCCTGTGTGAAAGGCGTCCGACCTTCCGAGTACTCTATTAGTGCAATCGTTTTGTTCGTCGATCGCACCAACCGAAATCGGTGGCCGTCTAACTCGCACACCGGCATGGCGTCGTAGGTTTTCCGTTTCATCGTGACTTTTGCGGTACTCCCATTGAGCAGGCGAGACAATCCAGGCGACAAACGGGCTCGTTTCCGTTCCCAAGCGAAGCAAAAGCTTATTCCGAATCTTTCTTTGTTGCTGTCCATGAAGAGAGCCACTCCGCGGATACGGATCCCTGCTTCTCCTCGGTCTGCGTTCTCCAGTAGTTGTTTGACGGAGATGCTCTTCGAGGAGTTATGTTGAGCGGGAACCGCATGCCGCGCGGCGTCCACAGACAGCGGGGCAGAGTGTGGTGGTGATGGGGGCGCGTATTTGATTTAGTGGAGTTTCTCATGGCCGCTATGCGGAATGAGCTCTCCATGAAGGACAGGAGCCGTGTTCTGTTATCTGGATCTACTAAGATGTTGTGGAGATCCGAGACAACCAGTCTTCTGTCGATCATAGATTCGAGCTCATGTCTTGCGACCATGAATCGGGGACAATCGACTAGCACGTGCCAGATCGTTTCGGGTTGGTCGGGGTCACACTCGCATGCCGGACTGCTCTTGAGCTTAAATCTGTACAGGTAATCTGCTATTCCTCCGTGTCCCGTCAACGCTTGTACCTGGAAGGAGTCAGTTTCGTGGTTCTCATCACCCGATATGCGTTTGCTATATCAGGGAGGAACGTCTGGGTGACTTTTCCGGTGTCCGAGGTCTCATATCGATCCTGCCATTTCTTGACCGATTCTTCGCGGATTTTCCTTTTGACGTAGGACAAGGGATCTCCTCGTAGTCCCTGGGTGACTCCGTGAGTGCCGCCGATTTGGCCAATTCGTCGTCGGCTCTTTCATTGCCGACGGTGCCAACATGCGCTCTCACCCAGAAAAGACGAAGAGATCTCCTTCAGCATTTATCTGTTCAATGTTTTCCTTTACGCACTTAACCAAGGGGTGGCTCGTTTTGGGTTACTTAGCAGTTCAGAGAAGATCGGGAGTCACTCAGGACATTGACTTCTGGGTCCTTGCTCTTTAACGCCATTTGAGTTGCCCGGTAAAGAGCATAAAGTTCCGATTGAAAGACTGTGCATTCGGAGTGGAGCTTGAAGGTCGAGTTCTTGACCTCTCTGCCATTCTCCCACCATGTTAGAGCAGCTCCAACTTTACCTTCAATTTTACTGCCATCAGTATAAATTTGAGGCCCTTGTGGAAGATTGAGGTGTCTTCTAGGAGCTCGTACTCTACGGATAACTGCGTGGACGGATGGGGTTGGTCTAGGCAGTTAACATTCTGTTCGAGCTCCACTTCTGGTGGGAGGTAGTCTTGGGAGAGGTTCTTTTTACTCTGTACAAATTTGCCGCTTCCTGTATTCTCAGATCCAGGGGAGCAGGCCGGAAAGGGCAAGTGATGCTTTCAGAGAAACAGTACGGTACGACTTACAGATTTTCTGGGCAAAACCTCTTTGGATAGCGTTCAACTGAGACTTGTTTTCCTCGAAGTCTGCCGCTTGCGCCCATACACTTGAGGCATACATGATGATAGGTTCCACCACCGCGACGTAGATAGTTCTCGTGATTTCGCCATTTAATCCCCAGTTCACCTTCGCTGCACATGCGAGCTGTCTATAAATGTTCGCCACTTTTTTACATTGGGCGGTCACATGTGCTTTAAAGTTGAGCCGGCGGTCGATCAGTAGGCCTAGCAGTTTAACTTCCTCGACCAGATTCAGTGGATAGTATAAATGGCTTAATGGAACACTCTGTAATTTCAGATTCTTGAATGTGGAGGTAACCTCAGTGATGCGGTATCACTGGCAGTGAAAGCAGCACTATTCAATACGAGGATACCACAAGTGAAGGCTGTACTCATGGACGGAGGAAATGTAGACCTACAACTTTCTGATGATCCTTACGATAGCAAACTGTTGGACGCCGGTTCCGCCCCATTGCTGGTATGTGCATTGTTTCTTTATGATTAACTAGCGGTCCGCCTCGGCTTTGCCCGTGGTACATATATAGCCATAGCACTCAGGGATCACGTACATATCCAAAGGTGAAAGAATTTTTGAAATCGGTTCAGTAGTTCCTGAGATCAACGCGTTCAAAGAAATAACTTCTTTTTTATTATAGATTTATATATTTTATATAGATTCTTTTTTATTGCACTTGATCGCTGTCTCTCCTGATGCTAAGCTACGATGTGGTCTATAATATTATGGAACGCACTTACTTACTATTGAAACATGAAGAGTCAAACTCATTACCTAGTATTATAGCACTGCCCTCATCCTAATTATTTAGTGATTAATTTGATTTGATTCAATTCATAAATTTTACAAAGCCTAAGTCACAAGCATCAATAAAAGAAATGAAAATATGTTTTTCAGGTAACGTTATGCAAAATTGGGAAGCACTGTGTTGTAGACCCATCAGCCGAAGAAGAAAGCTGTCATGCCGTTTCGCTGATCGTTGGCATAACTGGCAACCCTAGAAATTACGCCAATAGCCAAGAGGCAGAAAAATTACCAGATGTTGAGGGAAAATGCACCACCATTGGTATGAATGGCACTGGAAGCATTGCTTCACCAACACTGAATGATGCATTGAAACAAGGAGTGTGAGTATTTACACATTATGGAAAATATTTGGTCTGCATCTTTGAAGTGAAAACTACTTTTTAGGGTCCGTAGCCAAATGGCAAAATACGGGACCCTTATAGATTCGTCATGTCTGTCCGTCCGTCCGTCCGTATGTCACAGCCACTTTTCTCCGAAATTGTAAGAGCTATACTATTGAAACTTAAGATTTTGTTACAAAAAAATAGAAAAAAACAAAAATTTTTAGGGGTGTCCCATACCATACGCGTGGGGTGTCTATGGATAGGTCATCAAAAATGATATTGAGGTTTCTAACATTTTTTTTTTAAACTGAATAGTTTGCGCGAGGGTCTCTTCCAAAGTGGTAAAAAATGGGTGTGTGTGTCCCCCTCCCCCCCCCCCCTGTAACTTCTAAAATAAGAGAATGACAAAAATGAAAAAAGTGTATGATGTACGTTACCATGTAAACTATCAACGAAAATTGGTTTGAATGAGATCTAGTAAGTAGTTTTATTTTAATACGTCATAAATTGGCTATTGTTAAAACACTGATTAAAGTAACAATGAAGTACAAGAACTTTGGTATTATGTTACTTGCAGGAACGCTGCTGCCTTCTTGGGCGAGCTCGACTCGCACTTGATCACTTTCATTGGCTTTTGCGCTCCACAGACTTTTCGTGGGCTGTGAATTGAATTCTAGCGTCACGCTTGGGAATGATAAAATATTCGGGTAAAATCGGAATCGTGGCCATTGGCATCTAGAAATGCGTCAGCATTGCCTATTGGCCATCTAGATATGCGCCAGCCATTTCTAGATTGCCATGCTCATAGCCACGCCCTCCGGTTTCACCCACGTAGTTTTTCCAAAGGAAGCTATAATATTTAATCCTGTGTTATAAGTTTTCACTTCTATCGGCAGTTTCTAAGACTGCCATTTTTTTATAGCACAGTGACGAGCCGAGCAGGACATGTGCCTGTTAGCAAGCAACATGCCTGCCCGTAACAGCAGTAACATGCAGCTATATCTATTGTTGCGTGAATTAAGACTCCAAATCATTACCTAGCACAGCACTCGTCACCCAGCGATATAAGATGATTTATCTACATACCCTGTGTATTTTCTGGAGACATTGCCCTTCAGAACGGAACACAATGATGTTTTCAAACGTTACTGCTTGGCGGTAGAATGACTAGCAAAGGTGAAGTTCTTCTCTTGGCGAACTCTCAATGATTCCTACCACTACATAAAGTAGAATAGTGTTCATTATTCAGTGTTGTAGGGATTATTGCATCGGGTCACACTAGCTCACACGATCTGAGCGTAGTCGCACTATACATATAGCTGATATTTTTCTCCTAATTTTATTATCAGAGTAATCAATGCCTTTTGCTGACAGTCATTGTTTACCATTAGTCATAATAAAACACAAAACCTTTTTATATATTATGGGACCATTCAAGTATTATTGCCTAGTTCGCAACTTATGTGGTGACTTAAGTAAAAGTAAAAACGATCACTTGAATATCACATAATGTTTACAAAGAGTGAGAGGAAGGAAAGGGTCTCAAAAATGTTAATATGCGTTACGAGGGGGGTATAAAATCTTAAAAAATGGCGTTACATAAAACTTGAACACTCCCTATATTGGATTATAAAATTTACTATTTGATAATTAAAAACATAAATAAACGTAAAATTGCACTCTAGTACTGTTACCTGGTATTATTTTTCCAACATCTATAATCTATAACTCAATGGTTCTCAACAATACATTTTACCATTTCAGATTGGCTGTAAAATCGTTAGACAAAGCTCTGGGTGAAGCCTTATTACGAGAAAGACGAGAAAACGTATCTGTGAAAAAACATTCATTTGGATTTTTGAAATAAAACAACTTATACGTTTTTATTTTGCTTTATTGACACCAAGAATACAATGGTTAAGTGTCGCGACACATTTGCGGAATATACGTCTATTAAATCATACAGTTGTTCGACGAAGACGTCTAGATCATGTGGGACGAGACGCAGGAAACTCCCAAACTGTGAATACGACCATGTAACACGTTATGGAGCTCTGTATTCCGTAATCGTAACTATCGGATATCCGAAATAAAAACACATCCGTAACCGTATCCGTTTCCACAAGTTTTGGATAATTTCGGATACAATCGACTTTTAGGCTGCAAAATTGCTTTTTAACCGATTGAAAGAAGGGTTAGTTTATGTTAAATACAATCTTCCTCGCCTCAGTTTTGACTATTAGAATAAATAAAAATAAAAAAAATCAATCTAATTTCCGTAACCGAAATTATCCGAAACTAACGGATAACCCGAAATAATTACATATCCGTAATCGTATCCGTAACCGATATAATTTTATTCCTATATCCGTATTTTATATACCACGCAAGCAGTTTGGGAGTGCGCGTCAGGGCTGACGTTAGACGCATGTTTTGATTTCATTTTATTTATTTGTAATCATTGTTAATAATTAAAACTTGTTGATAGTATAGTTTCTATAATAATTGTTGATACACAATATGTTGATAACAAATTAATAATAAAATTACATATTAATTAATAGTAAATAAGAATGTTTTATCTGTCATAGCCCTACAGCGTCTCTGCGTTGTCGGGTCGCAAGTTCAAAGACGTAGCGTCCTACTGGTAGTTTTTCTTTGTGGTATAGCGATGAATGTTCGATTGAATACGTTTGCAGTATTTTACAAGTTTCTTATGACACATGACCCGAAATTCTTCGTGATATTATTTTAGCAAAAATGTATTCAACCGCCGAAAGCGCCGAACAAGACGTTTCGATGTGATCGTTTAGTTTGTCATACCAGCAGAATATTACGACCGAAAGTTACGACGTTCGGCAGATGTGTTGCCACACTAAACAGTAATACAACATTTAAGATAAGTAACTGTTGCTTGCCCTGCAGACCTTTGCAATTACGCTTTGTAAAGCGATCGATGAGTTTTTACCTACATAATGCCGCGATATTGTAGTATTATAGAGCCAGCTTACAAAAAAGACAATGGTATCATTAAATTCTTCGAAATATGTACTCGCTACGCCACGTAACCACCTATCCTATTATATCGTGAGAGTATAATTTCGTTGTCAAACCAATATCTGTTATGTGCCAAAAGTAAGAGTTTGATATATGAAGTAAAAACCTAAAAACCCAATCTCATATAAAAAATTCTGAGAAGTATTTTTTTACTATTATTATTAATTATAAAAAAATATGGATCGGAAATTTAGTACAAAGTTAAATTCTATTTTACTGGCCTAATAGCAGATTCTAGTAAGACAATTAGTTAGATAATAAGTTCTGTAGATATCCCATCAATCGCTTATTCCAACAAAAGTGTCATAAAGTGTAATTTTTCGCTATTTACTGCCTCTTTTACAGTATGAAGTCTTTTGAACCCTGTTCCGATGGGAAACCTACATTTAGCTAACAGTTATACATACATAAAATACATTGATAATAATAGGTCTTTCGCTTAACTGACTCCTCGCTTACTAGTTGCAAGGCGGCCTCCCGTAGGACTAAAACGGGGAAAGCGCGGGTGGCGGGTGACTATAGCTTTCTTGCCCCCCGCACCTCACTCGATCCCCGGTATCGTCAACCACCCGACCCCCGCACCTCACGCACAGCCCCCGCCTTCGCCCTACCAAACCTCCGTACCCCACAGGCGATGACTCAGTTAACCGATTTAGCTTAACAAGTTGTTTCTCTGAGCTCTTTGCTCAGCTCAGCTCTCAGCTTAGCTTACACAAAGAGCTCAGAGAAACAATATTTTACAAATATCTTATTCTACAAATGAACGCTCATACTAAATTACAATTACGTAATACGTACTGCATCACAATCTAAAAGTTTAGTTGGCAATCTGTACCTTATCGCAATAAGTTACAGTACATATCACAATAATAAAATTTAGTAGTTTTAGTTAACGTGCTCAAATTTAGAATAAATTATATGCTCCCCCCCTCCCCTTATTAATTAAGTTTCAAATAATGTCCAACTCCATTCTGTTATTGCCACAGTATATACAATACTATGGCATTTGCCAGCCGGGCCCCAGCCTGCGCGGGTGCAGGCTCATTGGTTGGTTCTGGCTTGCGGGGAATGCGGCCCCGCGGCTGATTTAGAGGTGTGAAGGCCCTGGCGGGCCAGAGGTTAATAACGTAACTTGAAATACTCCCCCTGCCCCGATTTCGGAGGTCCCTAGGCGTATGCCCTGATTGCCCTCTCCTGAATCCTCCCCCCTCTACATGTAGGGTCCCGGGCTTGTGTTCGCCATACAACACACATACAACCACCCGGGCCCTTCCCACCCAGTCCGACCTTGAACCCAAGATTAACTACGTAAGTTAAACTTGAATATTGCAGTGATAGACTACTGCAGCTTGGTACAGTTTCACAGTCATTGTTATTGCAACATTTACTATGAAAAGGACCCGTATAAGTGTGCCCTTTGTTACCAGGGCACAAAAAAAATATTACAAATGAACGCTCATACTAAATTACAATTACGTAATACGTACTGCATCACAATCTAAAAGTTTAGTTGGCAATCTGTGCCTTATTGCAATAAGTTACAGTACATATCACAATAATAAAATTTTGTAGTTTTAGTTAACGTGTTCAAATTTAGAATAAATTATTTGCTCCCCTCGCCCCCCCTTATCGACTAAGCTCAAGTAAATAGCGTCCAACTCTGTTTTGTTATTGCCACAGTATATACAATACTATGGCATTTGCCAGCCGGGCCTCAGCCTGCGCGAGCGCCATGGTCCTGGCTTGCGGGGCATGCGGCCAGGGTCGGATTTAGAGGTGTGGAGGTCCCGGCGGGGCCGGAGTTAATAACGTACGTTGAAATACACCCCCCTCCCGGCCCCGATTTCGGAGGTCCCGGGGCGTAGGCCCTGGTTGCCTCCCTGAATACTCCCCCTCTGCATGGAGGATACGGTCCCGGGCTTGTATTCGCCATGGAATCGCCCGGGCCCTTTCGACGTAATCCGACCCTGAACCCAAGATTAACTACGTGAGTTCAACTTGAATGTTGCAGTGATAGACTACTGCAGCTTGGTACAGTTTCATAGTCATTGTTAAGGCAACATTTACTATGAAAAGGACCCATATAAGTGTGCTCATTTGCTTATCTGTTTTATGCCCTTTGACCCTTGTATGACATGATTGTCACCAGGGCACTAAAAAGAACATTAAAATAAAAAATATATATTTAATGTAAAAATAAAATTACATAAATTGTACATATCTTCCCAAAATGTAAATTGGGAAGCCCAAAACATAATACAATTTCATATCACAGCTATAAATAAAAAAAAACTATACCTACTGGTTTTTTTTCCAACACAAAATAATAATAATTTCATAAAACCTTCAGAAATTACAGCAAATAATAAGAACACATTAAACCATAGTATCATAAAATGCATGCATTATAGTAAACTACAATAGAAATAAGATTCCATTAAAATACAGGGATTACCTTTTACTTATATTAAACAGAAAGGTTAACATATCTTCCTAAACAGAAACAGGACCAAAGATTAGCAAATTAATTCAACAAGCATCTTAGGTAACAGGTATTTCTATTGCCAATCACTCTTGTTTGTTTTCACGAAGAGTAAAAGCGACAGTCAAAATACCCATTCCTCTCATAGAATAGATAACAATAATATATGTGATTGAAATAATCTAACCGAATGTAATAAAAGTATTATAACTAGACAAACAAAAGTTGTATCGATCTATTATAAAAATGAAAGAATTTCCTTTAAATTTCATTACTGCAAAATGGACTGTAACATTGCGATAAGGTAGAACTTGTCACTATTAGACACCTACCCAAAAGGCAGGAATTTTTTAGATTAACGTACAATATCTTACAGAACATTTTGAAATAATAAAATTTCATAAGGGGCATTCGTTTTTAGAATAGAAGGTATCTTGTAAATTCAACCATAAGGCTGAATTTAGATAAGTAGTATTAACACCGAATACAATGATAGATGCGATACAAATCAGTTGTTTTTTCTCACGTGTTTTTTTAGTTCATCCTTTTAATTGGGTATTAGAATCTAAACAACGCCAATCTCTTATAGAGTTTGCTAAACCGTATTTTTTTTAAACAGCTTTTAGTAATGGCTATCTAAGCTACAGAATTAGTTAAAAACTGCAACGTTTCAATACAAAACGCGTAACATTACCAAACAACAATCAGTATTACATTCGTATAATATGCTTTACACTTATATGCTTTTTTTGTTTGATATAAGCTGTCCTACATCGAATAAATTGTATCAAGTGCTTATACTTTGTCGTAGTCAATAAATGCTTCGAGCGAGTTTTACCAAGCGCGTTTATCCGTTCGAGTGCGTTAACAGTCAGAATCGATTTGATGTACATAATATGTAAATGTAACCTAATATTCAAAATACAGATTAGATTCTAAAATACAAGCATGCACTGCAAGTGCAAAGTCTCGGTTATGTCACATTTTTTGTTATATTATAATGTAATAATATAATTTGCAAGATAACGAGTTTAATACAAAAATTTGACTTTAGATGGCGCTGTTAACAATTCTAACGCTATCGAATAAGTAAACACGAATAAAACTCGGACTCGGTGCATAGTTTACTTCTCCGGTGTGACAGGAGTGAGTAAATCGAGTACGGCAGCGATGTTGCCATCCTTGCTCTCGACTAATTGCGTCAGCCAGCCACCGTCGTTGGTGAATCCCATGGCGAGCATTTGAGTGATCGCGGCGTCAATGTGGGGCACTGTAGAAGAAAAATTGACCATTATTTACTACTTTACGTTGAAGAGGCCTATGGCAGTTGCCTTTACCTTGTCTTCTCTGTTTACAGGACTTTGGGCTAGCCTAGAGCTGTCACTACGATTGTTACCAGATTGTGCCTCTCACCGAACAAAAATTAAACATACATCTCTTGAAACACGTTGGTTTCCTCGCGATGTTCTTGGTCACGGTAATGATAATGACCAGTGGTGATTACAAATTTTAATACATCGGTTTGTTGAAAAATACTCCGAGGTAAAGGCAGGAGGATTCGAACTTCACCCCACAATTGTAAAATCTAACGTTCCAGCCTTAAAAACCATGGTGGGATAGTCCCCACCAAGGTTTTTTAAATTTTAGCACTAAGAAATAACTGAGCTAATGTTTTCTATTTTTTAATTTAATTTTTCATTGGACTAAATGACATAGATATCAAAGAAAATTGCTTCTCTTTCACAATACTGTAAAGGCAGAAAAGGAACGGATTCTTTGGTGGAATTTTGACTGGTAAAACTGAATCACCGCTGATTATTATTATCATTCAAGTGTAGTCTAAAGTTATTATATCAGTTCTGGATACCCTCCCTAGTCGCACATTAAAACCTTATTATGTAGGTAGGTACCTGCTTAGTTATCTATTTGATTTCTTAAATAAGACGGCTAGTGTTATTCCCCTATGTAGTTGTAGGTATTAAATAAAATTGATATCATATTGAGTCAGAGACGATAACAGCTAGCGAACAATGCAGCATTAATGATAAGTATGTTTTGTGCCCAATGAGTCATTGTAACGTGTTTTACTTTTAACTTTATATTTAGAATATTGGCAGTATTTTAATGACACTTTCTAGATATTTTTATTTTTCTTTAATTCTAGACTCCCATCTCGGCCGATGTATTGCGACGTATCTACTTAGCTACTTACTAGCGGCCCGTACCGGTTTCGCTCGGATATTGTCATATAACAAATCAATCGAAACCAAAAACTATTGTCTCTCAATTCGGGCCAAATGACCCATAAATGACAACTTTCGTGAATATATCTTTAGCCTACTTCAATAGAAAGCCAAGGTGTTCCAACACCCGAGCAACAGTGTTTCTAAACCATGGGGGCAAATCACAAATTTCAGGGGGGAAAACAGCTATTCTATACATTTTATATACATATGAAAAGTATTTTCGGAATAGCAGACTTTTCGGGTTTTAAAGTAGGTAAAGTATTAGTATTTAGCGTAAATTTGTATGTAATATTTGAAATCGTTTAGTATTGCTTTTGTCCCTTAATGACAAATCACTCAATACCTAATAGTGTTCTAAAATATAAATAAGTTTTATAAATAAAGACCGCGAATCGGTAGGGTAGACGTAATGTAGGCTGCCTAAAGACTAGATGGAGTAACTATTTACGGAAGGCAGCTGGTGGTGATAGGAAACGAAGAGCCGATGATCGGGCTAAGTGACGTATTATGGGAGAGTCCTATGTCCTGCAGCGGATTTAGACTAATTATGATTATGTAAATAAATGACTAAAATACCTCAGAAAATGACTTACCACGATGATGACGTTCTTCGACCACTGGAGTGGTTGGCTTGGCAGCCGCAGTTTTGTCAGCTGCAGTCTTGTCAGCTGCAGTCTTGTCAGCCGCAGTCTTGTCAGCCGCAGTCTTGTCAGCCGCAGTCTTGTCAGCTGCAGTCTTGTCAGCCGCAGTCTTGTCAGCCGCAGTCTTGTCAGCTGCAGTCTTGTCAGCCGCGTTCTTGGCAGCCGCAGCCTTGACTGCCGCAATTTTGGCAGCCGCAGTCTTGAGAATAGCAGACTCAGCCGGGGTTAGTTTGATCGGTTTGGGCCCAGTTACATGCGGATATCCCCCTTGAGGCGTAGATCCAGTTAACCTAAATCCAGGCCCGAATCTTTGGGCCTGAGCGTAGTGCATCTGTGCATTTGGGCAGGTAGTAGCGAAGCGGGCTTGGCCAGTTTGGGCGTGACTACCGAAGTTAGGCTGGCCGAATCCAGGCTGGGCTTGAGTTGTGAAAGGTTGACCGAATCCGAATCCAGTTTGGGGTTGACCGTATAATCCAGTTTGGGGTTGAACGAATCCAGGTTGGGCATGGCCGAATCCAGGTTGGGCATAACCGAACCCAGGTTGGGCATGACCGAATGCAGGTTGGGCATGACCGAATACAGGCTGGGCATGACCGAATCCAGTTTGGGCATGACCGAATCCAGTTTGAGCTTGAGTAGTTAATGGAGTTTGGCCAAAAACTCCAGTTTGGGCTTGAGTTGCAGGTGTTGACACGGGTGCAGCGTCGGCTTTGGCGGGCGTTGCAGCGGGCTCTTGGGGATTGCACACTAGATGTTAAAACATTCCTCATTTAATAATGGATGAATGAATATAAAAAGTTAGAAATGTCAAGCAAGAATTGAGAGATGGGTTTTGTGTTATGTAGAATTAATGGTTGGAAATCTGTTTAAGCTGGTACATGTAAAATAACATGAAATGTTATGTCGTTGTGAACCTCCGAATTTGCGCAATGTGACCAGCTTTCACAAGCGGCCCAGAGGCGAGTTTACTCATTCAAATTTAGTGTATAATTAGTCGTTTCAGTTAGGTATCTCTCATTTCAATTATGTGACGTCACTTTGAAACTGTACGTGGATCTTCAATTCAAAATGAATTGTAACAAAGGTGTTTATTTAGTTTTAGAATTAAACCAAAACTTGCGTTTTAACCGATGATAATGAGATTGAAAACAAACATGGACTATTTCCTAATAGCTTTAAGTGACGAGTGTATTGTGGTGCAAGACAGATGTTTTTATTACAGCTTACTGAAATAATGATAAATAGGCAGGGTTTACGTTTCCAATACGTTGAGCAGCCACAAGTACAATAATATGAGATAGTAAAGACTAGCAAGTACTGTAAATTAACTGTCGTCGCAAAGTTTATTTCAATTCCACGAGTATAGGTCGATATTTCAATGCTTGCTTTCTTAGTTATAAGTTCTCGATGCTGTATAATATAACTATATCGTGACTATTGTTTTTTTATGAGACAGAGAAACGCTTGATGGTAAGCTACAGGCCTACCCATAACATCAGAGTATCACGAAGCTATTAGAACATAAGCGAACAAAGTGCAGCACTGTTCTCATCACTCGAAGACATAAGAAGATTTTGACTCATTGCCCCGTAATTTCTATGGAAACATACCCCTTCAAACACGATGGACAGTTATGAAGGCGGATACAGTAACGCTTGTTCATTATTTCAATTGATGCCAGTCGTATAATTTTTCTGAAAAAATGAGGATGAATTCAAAAAGTATCATAATTTTGTTCACAAATTAAACTTGTCAACGTACCGGCAGTGGAGGCGTTCAGTGGAGGATAGATGTAGCCGTATGTACCAGCAGGGCGAGACTTGAACTCTTCAGGCATGTTAGCGTCAATTTGGACAGTGTTTGGTACACCAGTATCCGGGTCCAAATCTGAAACATTATGAATATTGAAATTTGGTTTTCACTTTACACATCTACACAGCTTAGTTCTGAACGATCAATTGGCGTTCTAGTAGAAAGCAGTTCAGTCTAAATTGTTTATGGTAAATCATGAATTTAAATGGTGTTCGTAATCAGATATGGAAGTCTTGAAGATTTTCTTTGCAATTCTTTTTTCAATCTAAATTACGTTTTTGATAAGATCCAATTTGCCAGCATGGTTTGTAGTCTACACTGTTGAATGTAAACATAATAAAAATCTAAACTAGGTACTTAATATTGCCGTCCTCTATGACGTATTCGTCAGCGGCCAACTAGGAACGGTTGTGCGCGCAGACATGGCTCGAAAAATACGAATTGTAGCTGTAGGCAGAAATTTTGTAATAGCTTGATGAACAAAACTGCGCCTAACTTGTCTGTATTGTTTGTTTTGGTTACGCTCTCTTTTCCCAACCTTTGCATGGAATGTTGCAAACATTAATTAAGTAAGTAGTATAGTCTACATAACAAAATTCTGACTGAAAAACATTTCTTAGTCTAAAAATATTAGAAACGCCATAGTCCAGTATAAAAGAAACTATTATCAACTAAAAATACCAAACAGTAAGAAAATATACATTCATCAAACCTATGAGTACATATTTTGATGGTACTGTTCCTTTGTTATGAATTTTAGATCATTCAGCCTACTTATCAGTGTTGTTATGGATTTCCTTTTAGATAAGATTAATAATTATCATGTGCATGTTTATACAATGACGGCATTATTTCACACGTTACAGACCACCATATCAAAGAAATATCATATTTGCCTACATAAATCTATATATATAAAAGAAAGTCGTGTTAGTTACTCCATTTATAACTCAAGAACGGCTGAACCGATTTGGCTGAAAATTGGTGAGGAGGTAGCTTAGAGCCAGGAGATAGACATAGGATACATTATCACGTTCCCGTGGGACGTCAGAAAACGACAAAAATCCCGTTCGACCGCGTTCCCGTGTGACGTGACATTAAACATCAAAATGACAGCTAAACGTCATTTTGTGGTGACGTCACAGTTGTCATTCATTTGGCAAAAAGTGATGGCTTATGGAACTGAGACGTGGTCTTTAACTGTGGGCCTCATAACGAAGCTCAAAGTTACACAGCGAGCTATGGAGAGCTATGCTCGGAGTCTCTTTGCGCGACAGAATCCGTAATGAGGATATTCGCAAAAGAACGAAAATGGCCGATATAGTTCAAAGAGTAAGCAAGCTGAAGTGGCAATGGGCACTGGGGCCACATCGCTCGCAGAACTGACAACCGATGGGGAAGAAAGGTTCTCGAGTGGCGACCACGAACCGGAAGACGCAGTGTTGGACGGCCTCCCACTAGATGTACAGATGATATCATAAAGGTCGCTGGAAACCGCTGGTTGCAGGTAGTGCAGGACCGTTCGTTGTGGAAATCTAGGGGGAGGTCTATGTTCAGCAGTGGCCGTCATGCGGCTGATGATGATGAAAACACTTAATTTTTTTTATTTACATTAATTATCCAAATAAAAAATTGACCTTGATAAAATCAAAAGTCTGTACTTCTATCGTCTCTTAGGCGGAACAGAGTTCGCCGGGTCAGCTAGTATCATATAAATAAACAATTGATTATAGGTGTTGCAGATTGGATTTTCCTAATTTGTGAAATATGTTAAAGACAAGCGCTATTTACATAATATGTAACTAGATTACGAAATCAATAACAAAAAATAAATAAAAAACAGAGAAACTGTTACCTTTGTCATTGTTAATCATGGTCCAGTCGTCAGTGGATTTATCTGGAGATGAGTCACGGCTCGCCTCACTGGACACCGATCCCGCCTCAGATTTGGTATCAGCCTTCGGATCCTCAGCCGGCTTCTTAGAGATGGAAGCGACCTGGGGCGTGACAGCGGATGAGGTAGGTGAGACGTTAGTAGCTTGAGTGGTCGGGGCGAGGAGCGGAGTTTCATCAGTGGATTGGGGCTGGGATGGGTCAGGCTTATTGGTGCCCTGGGGTACGAATTCAGATGTTGATTGTTCATTGATCGGAGCTTGCGCAGTAACGGCTTCCTGGGCTTTTGATGTTGAGGGCTGAGCAGTCTTATCAGTAGCCTCGGCAGACTCATCAGCTCGAGCAGAATCTTGCGGAGTGTTTGAACCCTGCCCGCACGTCTCTGCCATCGGGCCATCTCGCAGATTCATGCAAGCATTCATCATTTTGGCAAACTCTGCCGGGTCGAAAGGGTTCGGGGGAGTTTCAGTAGTTTGAGACGTCTGTTCTGCAGTGTCATTAGTGGCGACGCGGATATGGTCTGCAGCCAGGTTGGCAAATTGGTCGACGTATTTTGAGAAAATCTCCATCCAGCTAACGCGAGGGTTGTCACGCATGTCTCGGCGTTCCTCTTCACGACGCTCGTGGCGTCTGTCGAGTTTTTCTTGGCGTTTCTCTTTAAGTTCCTCGCGGCGTTCTTCACGACGTTGGTCGCGCTCGGCTTTGCGGCAGCCTTTGCTTCCGCCCTCGGCATATTGCGACCAAATGGGAAACACAACTCCACAAGCACCTGGTGAAACGGGTACACTGCCCCGGACTTCTTCATCTCAGCGCGCTGTTTCTTATGCGCTTCATGCAGTGACGCTGCGTAAGACTTAAGGAAGTGGCGGGACTTCCTGATGGAATCCTTTACCGTCTGCAGCTGTAAAATTTCGACCTTTGTTACGATGTGGTACTTTTAATGGACCTCCAAAGCAAATACATGCAAACCAAGTCATTTTAATATCGCTTCTGTCTTATCTCTGGATCAAGATTAGTAGGTAGGTATCTAAAAACACCACAACAAGCACCCAAACCCCCAGTACCGTGCCGAGTAACGCAAATCGAAACTTATTTACACTTGAATTAAGGATTAACGGAAACATTGTGAAAATGAATATTGCTTGTCGGAGAAGTTTAGATCTCATCAACTGTTGAGATAGCCAACGTGTTTAAAAAACCAATTGTCAATAGTGTCGCCTTTGAGACCGGCCAAGGAGGTGCTCGGTACTAACTTACATGGTCACGAAAACTGCTCATGATGGATCACGAGGAGTTCTCATGGTCATGATGGGCCTAGTATTGTGGCATTGTTTGCCTTTATTTTGACATTCTAATTGAAGTGAAAACTTTTTGGCGCGCCACACACAGCTTTTTCGTGGGCTGTAATTGAATTCTAGCGTCAGGGTCGGGAATGATAAGAAATATTCGGGTAAATTCGGGAACATGGACGTTGGCCATCCAGAAATGCATCAGCATGTCTCATTGGCCATCTTGAAAATCTAGTCCGTCAGCATATCTAGATGGGCATGCTCATGGTCACCCCCTCTGGTTTCACCCGCGTAGTTTCATAAGTAAGCTATCAAATTCTGAGTTACAAGTTTTCACTTTTATGACTGGCATTTTTATATACATATTATGTTGCAATTGAGACTTTGATTTTAATTTTTATGACATTTGATTTGTTAATTGTATATTTATGGATGCAGTAACCTGAAATAAATGGATTTTAATTTTATATAACAAAGACAAAAGCTTGCAATTACGCAGTTAGTTGAACTATCAGTCTGATAACCTTCCTGCGTTACGAATAGTAGCCTATTCAGGAATGCGACCCAGGCCCAGCATTACGTTGCAAATTAATTGACGTTGTGTGTGTGCAGTGTAATATCATTGTTGCTTGCTTACCGATATGTTAGGGTTGGGTATGCGGACCAGGCAATGCTCCGAGTGCGCTCCTTGAGCCTCGCAGCTGGAGCACAGATCGAAATCATGGCATGAGATGCACTTGTAACGGAAGCCAACCACACCTCGGTTGCAAGAGTCGCAACAAACGCCGCGATGCATGTTGGGGTGCCCAGGCACTACGTAGGGATGAGTCTCTTGGGTCATGAAAGGCGTTGCCTCTGCTAAAAACATAAAATTAATTGGTTATTATTATGTCAATCTCTGAACAGTTAAGATTAAGAATCTTAACTGTTCAGAGATCTTCAATATCGTGTATCTGAAGTTAATGAGCACCCTATCATCAGGTTAGCTATTCACAGATGCTGTCATGTAGTGATGTTAAATTAATAGTTGACAATGAATCGTTAACATAATGTGAAAATTAAAAATCGGATTTATGAGTCAAATTGTGTTGACTATTCTCACGATGTCCAGTTCTTATAAATTAGCACCTGAATATATAAAACGTGCCAGACCGATATTCTACTGTGTCTCTACTAGGTCTTAAGTTTTAATTTATAAAAATCCAGTGTCATGATGTTTGCTCTCAGTGAACTTTTCACCAAGTCAACCAATATTTATGATAGTAGGCATTTATTTCCAATTTGACATACATAAGTACATACATATGTAGTAATACGAATAAATGTACATGACATATGTATATTAGTGAAGCCAGAACGGGACACTAGTTTTGTAGTGGTAGGACTCCTTGCAAAGTCTGGCTGGGGAAGTACCACACCTTTGCCAGTTATTCTACCGCCAAGCAGTAATGTGCAAACATTACTGTGTTCCGTTTGAAGGGTAATGTTTGCAGATAAATTACAGGGCTTAGAGATATAATATCTTAGATCTCTGGGTGACGAGCGCAGTCCAGTGCTAGATAATGATTTGGACTCTTTATGTTCCAATAGCTGCGTGTCACTGTGCTGTTATGAGCAGGCATGTTGCTTACCATTAGGCACATGTCCTGCTCGACTCGTCACCCTTTATTTATATTAAAACAAAGTTATAATATAAATGAATTTAAGTTATTGGGTTAATTTTACTTACGCTGAGGAGCGATAGCAACATTGATGACGTGTGTTTCCACTTGGTCGTTGGTCTCTTCGACGTGCACGTACAGTTTGAACAGCTGCGCTGGCGCAGCCGACAACATAGTCATGACCTCATCGTCGCTCGAGACTTTAACGTCATCGCCCTCTTCATCTACAACAAAAAATATCTTTATAATTTCGCACTAACTCTAAAAATCCTTTTAACATTACACCTCAATACAAAACTTTGTTGCTGGTTGCGGATGGTTGGTTTAACTCAATCAGGTAGCAAGAACCGAAAGTTTGAAGCTGAAATTTGGTTCACGGATAGGTTAAAGTCCGGAATATCGCTATTTTGACATATGTATCTAGAAATACTAGATAACAAGAACAAAGTTAAAAATCTGAATTTACCCTCGACTACCCTGGATATGAAATTTGTACAGTATTCTACCAGTCAAGCCCTTTCATTTGATACCCATATTGAGGAAGTTGTGAAGAAATATTTTACTCACCATTTGTGGAGGCTTGAATATATATTACCAAACATAGCAAACAAATGAAAACCGCATTAAAATCGGTCCATCCGTTTGAGAGCTGCGGTGCCGCAGATAGAGACACACAGACAGACAGACAGACTGACAGCCATCGACGTCAAACTTATAACACCCCTCATTTTGGATGGGGTTTAAAAACAACTTCTAAGCAAAAGTCCACTATACCTTTCCAACAGACGCTGAAAGTCTTCTCCTTGAGTTTTGGGAACACGTCATGGATCTTGGCCAGCAAGTAAGTGTAGCTGGCGACGACATTCCTGTCCACTCCGAACCTCCGAACCTCCGGCTTGGAGCCATCAGTCCAGAACGTGTACACCTTGAACGGAACTTGGTCTTCCATTGTGCCAACTGTGACAAAAAAAACAAGCGTGAAAAAATTTACACCGTATCAGCATCGAAATTATAGCAAAATAAATATATATTCATAAACATCTGTTATAAGTTATAAGCCCCTTATTAAGATCGTCAAAACTAAACTATCTCCCATTGAACTATACCTACTATTTGCAAAGTGTACTGTAACATGTGTAGAGTAAATCTTGAACGGAAGTGTGCCTTTCATTGTGCTTAGAATAAGTCCGGTTATTATCGAGAAAAAAAAACCAGCCAGGACCAAAAGTGAGATTTGAGAAACTAAGCCTTACTTGTGTATTATCACTTTACTTCCATTACAGTGTAGCATAATGATGTACGAATAGTCGAATATGTATCCATTGTTCCTCTAATTGCCCAAATACAGCCACATATGTACAAGTGCTATTTATCTATATCGGTAGGTATTCTTTGTCAAAGGCAGGAAAAAATCTGATAGCAATTAATGTGTTTTTCCAAAAACGGAGCGGGTGAGATACTTATTTGTGAGAGCTTCAAATATTTAGCCAAATACTAGTGTTAAGATTAGGATGATACGTCAAGTGAACTGATTCCAAAAATAAACGTGCCTTCAATAAATAAACTGTTGCAAAATATACTGAAAAATCGTGCAATAAAAAATATAAGTAGGTATTTGATTCATACAAATTTGTACATTATTGCGCAATGTTACTTTCTATTTTGCAATGAAAAAGTTAAGTTCAGAGGCATTAAATTAATATAATATATATATATATATTATGCATGTAGATAGAGTCTTCTCCGCATCTCTTAACAATATATTATTTTTTATTTTAAGTATTATTTTATTTTAATATATTATACACTTTTGAGGGTTCAATAAATCAGTTATAAGGCGATTCTAAAATTAACTCATAAAAAATTCACCTTTACCTAAGTATTTGTAATTTGGTACAGCATATTAAACATTTATCTGCTATGAGAGAAAATAATTTTGTCTGAAAATGAGTTTTGGCGAAAAGCCACAAAGCGTATGTATTTTACTCGGTAAATATTTAGCAAACGACCCAGTTAACGAATGAAGATTGCAACAGTATTACGTAACACGAGCAATTTCCTTTTAGTGCGCGTGCATTTATCGGAATACATACCTATGACACGCTTGGACTGTTCAAGGATAAACCAAGGTTTAGTCAATTAAGTACCTACGATTGCAAAGGTGTTCACCGACTCAAATCTTTAACGATAATAATTTAAAGACGAAAATGTGTACATAACTCTTGAGTATTTTTCCGGGACTAACTATTAGTTAATAACGCCTAAGTTGATGATGATGATGAATAACGCCTATATCGATAATTTTCAAACAAGCACTTGTCATTAGTGTGGCAAAAACAGATTGATTTCGGCGTAAGCAGTATGTACTGAAGTTCGCCAAACAAACATTAATGTCATGGAGTATGTGCAGTGAAGGACCACACAAATCAATAATCAAATATTGTTTTTAATTGTCGGAGACGCATGCACTAGCGCTGGACCTTGACAACTGATAGTAGTTTCGAACGGACTGAGCCAATATGGCTCACTATGATTTGCCTCACGTTTCTTCAGCGGAGCCGGTTTCTAGGCGTTATTATTCTATGGGCAAAACACTGTTACACCACCATTTCAATTTAAAATTAAATTCATACACTCGACCAAATTGGATATAAATACAAATACAAAAATCTTTATTGCTGTTTGCAGATAAGATAAAATGATACAAAACAATTTAAAAGTTGACCCATACAGACTGTCCTCTTCGAGAGCCATGCAATATGTCTGGCAAGGCAATTTGTTCTAGTCTTAATTTATACAATGAACAAAAATCTGTTGATTAAAGTCTTCTTTCTCATCTTCTTTTCATTTTATTCAGTTGTGTTATGTCATCTGATTCTTCATCCTCTCTCTATTCATTTCTGGCTTCTATTTGGTTGTTCTACATTATGTGAGATAAATGCTTGGTGAGCACAATTACGCCAACGTCTTGTTTCTGCAGGATGTTGTTTAAAGCGCTTTCATTTGATACCCATATGGAGGGAGTAGGGAAAAAATAAATGTTGTAATTCGCCATTTAGTGGTGGCGGCCATCTTGGATTTTCAATTTGTAATAGTGTATAGTATTCTACTAGCCAAGTCATTTCATTTGATACCCATATTGAGAGAGGTTGTGAAAAAATATTTTGTCCGCCATTTTGTGGCGGCGGCCATCTTGAATCGATATTAACCAAACATAGCTAAGAACCACCACTACACCGATTTCGGTAAAACTTATAATGGAACCACTTCTGAACTATGATCAACCAAACGAAAAAAAATAGCCATCAAAACCGATTCACAATTGACGGTGCTATCGCGTAACATATATATAGAAAAAAAAACGTTGATGAGGTGATTGCATAAACAACAAGCAGTACCCGTATTCACGATAACCAATAAAGCAATAAGTGAAATTCCAAACTCGCACCAATATAATGACTTACGATTGCTCAAGTATCACAACGAATCTTAAGGTCTAATCACTATATTCTTGCAAAGACATACATTTAGTTTATTGCATATTTTTCACAAATAAAATTCTTAACAAAATTCCAGTTATAATTAAAACACGGGTTACGCACTTGTAATACGATAAGTCTAGTCCGAAATAAGTTGTTTCGTGTTTTTTCAAGAGGCGTGCGCGCGCATCTGATTTTACGCAGTGCCAACGAGAAGAAGTCGCGCAAGCGCACTCCGCTTGAAAAGCCCGAAACTTAAGTCGGATTGGACAACCCATATCAGACGCGTGAATTACACGTAATTAAATTAATAATGTAAAACACTCCCTGATATTTTATTGAAATTTATTATCATTATACTTCTACTAGTAAATCTCTTTCAATTGTAATTGAAACCCATGTTGAAGAAATAAATCTATTTGTCATTTTGTGGTGGCGACCATCTTGGATTTGCTATAAGTAATACTAATACGCCATTTTGTGGCGGCGGCCATCTTGCGCATATTTTCATCTAGCTAAGAACACTTTCGACTAATTCACAAATAAAAAAGTAAATAGATACAACCGTTCAGGACCTACGATCCCACAGACAGACACCTGGGGCCTGGGACCTTTCTAGAGCCACAAAACTGAACAAACCACAATGCAAGTAAAAAACTGAAAATTTCAAAAAATAAAAAAAAACAATGTTTTTTCAGCACGAGTATAAATAACTAGATAAAAAAAAAACATACTTGTAAAATCCGGTTTGTCAGCGGCGGAGCGTCCTATTCGCACATTATGTCTGATGCGTAGATTGCACAAATTAGTCTCAACCGACACATAGAATTTTACGTATCGTCTCAATCTCTTCGCCAGCTGGACTATGATACATATTAATAAAATAAGGGTCAAGAGCCCTAGATATTGATTTGGCATTATCACATGACCAGTAGTCAGATGCCTGTCTGCATGCATTTACTTGTTTTATAGATTTTCATGAGGCGACAATAAAATTAAGAGTTTGATTAGATTTTTTGAGAATTTCATAATGTTTGAATGTAGAATTTTCTGGAGAAGAGATCGAATACAGAAATGTATTGTTGGACTGTCCCGGGACAACTGAGGTGGATACGGTTCCTATTGGGATGCGCGCGCAATGCCTGGAAAATTCCTTTGTTTGTGACCAGAAAGGTTCATTCACATATCACAAGATGCCGGCCGGGTACTCTCTAACAATAAAATGTAACTTTTAGCATCCTAATTTACCTCGGTCAACTCATAAACATCATCATTAATCGGAATAACACGATAGCAAGAATTTAGGTTTTGAAAGAACATCCTTAGCTTTAGATCCATATTTTCCAAGTTTTTTTTTGTTTGTAAATAAACAATGTCTTGGTTGACTAACAGGTGGTTTCAAAGTTGGGTAGCGCTCGCGTATGACTCAGTATATCCCTATACCTCATTCGTATCACGTAAAGGATACGGTGAGAACTGTTTAGGAAAATTAATAATGAAAAATACTAGAAATTTATATTCCGATGTTTCCCACGTACCTAAGTTGTTTGTTGTATCGTTCCAAAGACATCACATTATTGCATTAGGTAAATCGTAATTTATTGTTATATGGAAGTAAAATTTTATGTACTTATTATATGTTTGCTTACCCAAATTTTAGAACTATAACAATAAATTACGATTTAAATTCAACCTGTAAAATCACAATTTTGGAGATACAACTTACGTGGGCAAAATTTTAGTACTACCAGTATCTCGAGGAATTTTGATAAAAGAGTAGAAATAACCTCTTATGTAGCATAATTTGTCTCATAATAAAAGTCAAAAGTTCGTTTTTACGTTATTGTTGATAGCTTAGATCAGGGGTTCTAAAAACCCATTTTAAGATGTAATCTGCGAATAGTATTACATATTCGCAAAATAAACGAAAGAAATTCAAGCTTGTTATTTTAGTTTTAAAGTTAACTTCTTTAGTCAGAAGATCCATCATAAATGGATAGTTAAAATGAACCAACTTTCACGATTGTTACTAAAGCATCAAAGGTAAAACTTTATGCAGTCTGTGCCTTCTGCGTAAGCCTAAACATAGACAGAGGCTATCTGTGGCACCAAAAGTCTCAGGGTCCCTTTGTAACAAAAACTTTATTTGTCTATTTAACAGAAGATCCATTAGATAAAACTAGGACACCAAACCCGTGCATCTACTGTGAATTGAGCTTTACTTTGTATTGATTTATGGCCTGAACTGGCAGGTGGGGTACAGGGTACAACCGCCCAGTATTTCTATTTATAGATGCTTCTGCAAACTTGTGCAACGGACCTACATACCCATATCGAGCTGTGGACCAATGACAGCAGTGGATGGCCGATCAATACAACCCAATTAGGAAGACAGACTAACTACACATTTTTAGAGATAGGTCTTTGCAGTCTGCCTTTCGAAGTACTTACCAGAACCTTCCCAATTATTCTACCCCAAATCAATGTAAAAGCTAATGAATGGCAATTTCCATTTGTTGTAAATCCGCTATTCTAATCCTTTTAGTATTACGAATATTCAAGTTTGAATGTTTGTTGCTCAATCACGTAACGATTAACAAACATCCATAAACATCTACTTTCGTATTTTTATAATTTTTGTAGGAAATAGGATAGGATTTATTTATTCATTTATATTCATTGTTTAATTAGGTACATACAATCTAATTACAACGAAGGAGGATAGTAGGATAATATTACATACAACCATTTCTTACTAATGTTTATTCTCATATAGCTTGTTTTGTATCATGGCTCATATTGCTCTCTACGGAAAACAAACAGGTACCTACTAAGTAGATGCAACTACGTTGCTTAAGTATTTTTATTAAGTACCTAATTATTTTCAGGACCAACGCGAAACAGAAATGCAAAATCAGTATAAAAAAATTAACTTTGAATTTGATAAAATGATAAACGATAGCTACACAGCATGACAGCAGTGTGTAAACTCGTCTGAATAAAATTGTATATGGTTGAAATGATCTATTGAAATGTAAAATAATGTAATGATAACCTACTTTAACGAATATTTGATTATGCTTTACGAGTCTTCTGAATCCTAAATAAAATTTCGTTTGTGGAATTTTAACTACTTAATCCTCATTATTTACAGCCCGTTATCGCCTAAAGGCATAGGCATATCTTCGAGTAACATTCCTTCGATCATGTACCCAATATACCAATCTAAGAATAAGTGTTCTGTGGTCCCCACGCCCTTCCGAATGTCGTTGGCCATTTTGTCGACAAACAACCGACGCTCCTTTGCACGTGTGTTGTCAGGTTGTCACTGATAGGCTGACACGCACACATACAAAGTAGCGCGTGTAATGTGTGCGTGTCAGCCTGTATGAGACAGCGCACACGTGCATATTATGTGGCCTAGGTACTCGATGGACACAGTTTTTGATTTAGCGAGACTAAATCCGAGTTTTTTTATACGTCCATCTCTCTGTCTAGCAACATGTCCGACCCAATTCTATTTGATGATGATTTCATTTATACCTACCTAATGAATATTAGGTACATACCAGGAACTGTAATAATGAATTTCATTATGTTTAGCTTCATAACTCAAGTAAGAACAGATACCGATATAGTCTACTGCCTAACTAAAACTGTCTTAGTTTTGATATTGCTGTCTCTTTTCTTTTCGCTTGAAATGATAGAGACAATGATAGCAAAGCATAGCAGATTTAGTTGGGGCAGGTCATCTAATCTGTAAAAGTGCACTGTGAATACTGAACATGAGGAGATAACTTCAAACATGCTTATATTACTTGGTCTCGAAATATCTGATGACTCTAAGCAAGTCTACAAATGCCAAATACAAAATATTGTAAACATCTGAATTACCAGGTCACCAACAATAATATAATATGTCAAGTAAATAAGACTTTACTAGCAAATTTACTACTTTTCCCGAAATTTTACTTGCGTAGCGCCCTACCAGTTGTTTTCTCACAGTAAAAAATCGTCTAAGCCTATGTAGTACATTTTCGATATTTCATTAAGTTTTAGATATTTCAATTTAACATATTAGATACGATTTTAGGGGTCATGTGTCCAGTGACCAGGTGCCCCCCTTCCCTTCGGACCCCGCCTGGTACATGAACTCATTGTTGGTTTCTTTCTAGGTTAGCATGCTTCATAGGATATCGCATTGTCACTTAACATTAGATCAGATGGCATGCAAGTGCCAACTATTGTTGATAAAAGAGTGTTTTAAGCGCTGATTTTGGTTTTATTGACCTCAGAATACCTAAGCATCAGTCACTGATGAAAATTTTGAATACACAAAGATCTTTAAAACTATATTTTTTTTATAATTCACACTGCAAAACACATACATACTATCTGAGTTTTTGTTTTCAATCCGAGTATCTTTAAATCTAGAGTAAACAGATATTTTTTAGGTAAGCATGACCCATCCTAGCCCACATTACTGCTTAAATTCTGGCAGTTTGTGGTCAAATACTTGTCTTGATTTTATAAAAACATATATGTATACTAGCGGCCCGTTCTGGCTTCGCTCGGATATTGTCACATAAAGCCCATTAATCGAAATATAAACTATCCTATCTTTTAAGTTGGATCAATCTACACATGGTGTCCAAATTTCATTAAAATCATAAATCATAAAATCAAACATCGTGTCAGGAGATTTATATATATTAAGATTTAAATGTTCTCACTCCTATATAGTTTAAGCACTTATAACCTACAACCTTGGTAAACTATAAAACTGGTTATAAAACCACTTTCCAATTTCTGTTATATTCTACATTTTTTTCATGTTAATTAATACTGTATTATTCTTGATTACTGACCGACCAAAGGGTTTCAATTCATATAGACTGCCACAAACTACCCAACCAATGAGGTAAGTAGGTACTTGTAATATTAAGGAGTTGAATTTAGCAAGTAATAATTAAAATAAATAAATATTGCTGGACATTTCACACACAACACCATCTAGCCCCAAACTTAGCAGAGCTTGTACTATGGAACCCAGGTAGCTGATTTTATACTTATATAAGTATTTATTTTTTAAATACATACTTATTGTACACAGAAAATACCCAGGCACACAGTACAAATATTTGTATTCATCACACAAATATTTGCACTGGGTGGAGATGAGTACCTAATCCACAAATAGTGTTATTACTGTTTCAGATTAAAGGGCACTGTTCCCAAAGATATTACAGGACAAAGTAATAACCCATTTTGTATCTCCAAGTGATGAGCACCGTGCAGTGCTAGGCAGTAATTTGAAATAGCATTGTTCTGATTTTCAACACACAAGAACAAAATTAAAAATTTTGATTTACTCCCGAAAACCTCAGTTTTGTAATCTGTACAACATTATCAACAAACAAACAAACAAACTCAAGCCCATACTGAGGTAGTAGTGAAAAATAATGTAATTCCCATTTTGTGGAGGCGGCCATCTTGGATTTAAAATTTGTCATAGTGCATAGTATTCTACTAGTCAAGCCCTTTCATTTGATACCCATATTGAGGTAGGTTGTGAAGAAATATTTTGTCCGCCATTTTGTGGAGGTGGCCATCTTGAATCAATTTTAACCAAATATAGCTAAGAACCACCGCACGGAAATTAACCTTCAAATAAAAAACCGCATCAAAATTGGCCCATCCATTGAGCAGATAAACACACAGACAGACTGATATGGACGGCTAGCTTATAACACCTTTTTTTTTTGGTCGGGAATTAAAAATAGCTAAGAAAACTCCCAATTGATTCACCTTTCAATCGAAATAAATGAAATTAAAATTTATTCAGGAGCTATGCCACAGCCACATCATACCTAAAATAGTCTGTATTTTGTGTTGGGGTTAAATTTTGATTTGCTAGATCTATTTATCATAGTTGTTCTTAGACTGGACTTATACCTACACATGATAACCTACTTTAAGTGATTAGTCAGATATGGTAAATACCTATACTCATTATTTATGTTGATTACAGACTATTTACCACTGTTGGGAAATGTTTGCATCTACATAAAAACAAGTAATACAATACAATAAAGCCATTGAATTAAAGTTGTTTTGAATTGATGTTGAGTGCACTTGATACTTTGATGAATATATATATTATATATACATGCACAATACATATATATATATATATATATATTATATCATACTCTTTTACTACTAGTATTATAAACTTGTGGTACTGAACACTGTTATTTTACCAACTTAGTTACCATATCCATATTTTTTTCACCACAAGTAGCCTACATGTTATTTCAGATTTTAATCTATCTCTATACAAAACTCATTCAGAGCCATTCAGTAATTTTTGCATGAAATTAAAGACCACACATACATCTACACACAAAATTTCCATCCTACTATAATATTACAAATGTAAAAATGTAGACGTTTGTTGCTCAATTACGTTGTAATGTCTGCACAGATTTCAGGTCCTGGGAAAATAATGGGAATGTATAATATCAGTAGGAAGTAGGATATGAGAGTTTAGATGTTTGTTGCTCAATCACCTCCTAAGAACTAAACAAACCAAGCCTGGAATCTACTCGAGAACTCAAACTAAAGTTTAGAACTCAGACTATATCTGGGAATAGCACATAGGATTTACTTTATATATCCTGATAACATGATGAGTTATTTATAGAATAGCCCTCTTATAAGTCACAAGTTTTACAGAAGTCAAAAGGTTTGCAGTCTATTCAATTTTACAATGGACAACTTTTAACAAGGTGGCTGGGCTGACCTCTGAATCTCAATTTAACTGTTCACTACAATAATGCCCTTTGGACTCAACAAAAACAACTCAATTTTTGCATAATTCCAGGGTTTCATAGCAGAAGTAGTTCCCAATGGTAAGTTTAATTTATTAAATCTTAGTTTCTTTGTATTTAAAAACTGTTAGGTTACAATTACACAAGCTTTGCTCAGGTTGTTGTTTATCTAGCTAGTATTGTGTGAGCAATGTACCACTAATAAAATAGGTACATTAGAAATCAATAAAATTTTCTTCTAGAACCTCATCCATCCCTAATTGCCATTGCCACTATCCTTTTCACATGGTGTGATGCAATTCAAAGGTATGGTTTCACTGTGTTAGCCTGTAATTTAGCAACAGAATAGGTCCCTGCAAATATATGCTATATTCTACATAACAACTCCATTCTTGACTATACAAAACTTAACACGCTCAAACAAATAATTGATGGAATTATCATTACAGTAAAAAAGACGATTGAAACGCAGTAGATTCATCAAAAACACGTAAGAAAATCATCACAAGCTCGGCGAAAACAATGGCGACGAAGCCAGAGTTGTTTGAAGCCCTACTTGAAGTTGATAAAGCAGTAATATTTATGTAAACATAATGTTGTGTTGGCTTCGCGCACTAAAGCTTGTTTTACATATTTTAAATGTCTTGTTTTGGAATGGTTCAAGGTTTGATCTCTATGGCTTTATAAAAAGAAAATCATTCTTACCTGAGAACTGCAGCTAACAGGATAAAATCAGAAAATTACTATTAGAAATTAGAACAGAGTTTACAGCAGGGAGCAGAGAATATTACGTAGGTAGTAATACGACTAGTTCACTTCACAGAGAAATAAACACTGAGTTGTGACGCACGGCCTCTCGCTTAAATATGTATTTACATCTAGAATAATATTATGAATCATCAGGCCACGACGCATGCGAAACAATAATATTTAGTTGTGCAATCTGAAAATCAAAACTCTCAACTCACGTCGTCACGTCAACGAACCAACAAAGTCACAGATCACAAAGTGAACGAGTGAAGAGCTGAAGGCTGAAGAGTCAAGGGATAAGTGAAAACCACAGACTAAGTAGTACACTGTGAAAACAAAAGTCATCGATTTTTGACACTAAGTGCCTAGTATTGCCACAAGAATTATTATAATGTGTGCTAAACGAAAAGAAAACCCATAGCATGTTTCAGATAAAGATGGATAAAACGTAAACAAATCAATATACTGTCAATATGATAGACCAGTATTTCTCAACATTTGTTTTACAAGTTAGTACGTTATTGTATGTTTCATAGCTTGCCCTTTTAAATTTTCGGCTCATAACAAAGGTATCATAAATTTCAAAATGCTGGCGTTTATTTGGCCCAACGCATAAGCATTGCCATTCAGCGTGGTAATGCCGCCAGCATGCTGGGTACGCCAATTGGTAGTGGGCTTGCACATCTTGATTTTCTCTGTAGACCTACAGTGGTCTATGGATAATTCAGGTGTGCTTAGTGTAAGTAGATAGTTAGGTAGGTTTGTAGTGTACCTAGTTCTCATTTTAGTTTTGCTCTGCCCGATAAAAATATAATATATGTATTTATTAAATAAATTTCAGTAAAGCCATTTCCACCACTTTGGCTTATTGAAGTGAAAACTTCTTTTGGCGCATCACATACAAATTTTGCTGGGAATTGATCTCAAGCGTCACGTTCGTAAATGAAAGAAATCCTGGGGTAAACTCGGATGATCTAGTAAATCTAGAAGGCCATGGTCATGGCCACGCCCTCCGGTTTCACCCGCGTAGTTTCCAAAGTGAGCTACCAAATTCTGAGTTCTAAGTTTTCACCTCTATCGATATTCCCATGACCACAGATTAATAAAGCTACTACGTAACAGATAAATCACTCCAAGGAAAAATGACAATACCTACTGCTAAAATAACCTACTCCCTCTAGTAGCTAGACGTTGCAAGCCAAAATGAACCAAAGCTTACGAACATAAAGTTGACTTTGCTCTGTAGGTGCGCGCCGCCACGTGCTCAGCGTAGATTGTCAGGGCTGCCTCTTTCGATATATATGTCAGTAGGTATTTGCAGTAAACTTTATAATTGAAATAAAAAGAATTTCTTCTGTTTTAACATGTTTTATTTTTTAATTATCAAGAAATTATACATAACTTACAAATGTTTTATTTTGGTGTAATGTTTAGTAAATTTTTTGCCTTGGCGAAATTCTCGGTTATTAAACTTAATTGTGGAAAATATTCTGAATCGTATAAATAATTTAAGTAGGTATTCTTGTGGGAAACAAGGGCAAGGGGAGTAAAAAGGAATATTTTTTAAAAGATCAAGGAGCTTGCGACCGGGTTTTTGTCTCATGTTAATTTCAAATTTTTAACAAATGTGATTTTTAGATTTTTACATAATCGTAAAAGGAATCTGAAGGTACTTTTAAACTTCCATAAAAAGACGATGTTTTGTTGAAAGCTTTTTTTTTTTTTTTTTTTTTTAACTTTTATAGGTTTACACTTGACCGCCATCTCGCCTGATGTTAAACGATGATGCGGCCTACGATGAAGCGTGTTTACCTAGAAGAAACCGATTCACTCTCGATTTGAAGACACAAAGATTGTAACTATCAGGAAAAACCCTCTCAGGCAACGTATTCCACAGCCTAGACGTTCTTATCACAAAAGTTGAGTCAAATCTCTTCGTTCGTGTCTTTGGAACATCAACCATGAAACGATGTCGCTTTTTCGAGCTACGAGCATTCCGATAGAAAAAAGGGCAAGGTGGTATTAGATCGTACAAATCAGTCGCACACTCTCCGAAGTGTATCCGATAAAAAACCGATAAGCTAGCAATTTTCCGGCGATGTTCTAGACTTTGCAGTCTTTTTCGCACGAGAATGTCATTGCCTATGAGCCTTTTGGCACGTCTCTCGATCGATTCCAGAGCTTCCAGCTGATACTTAGCCGATCCATCCCAAAGGTGCGAGCAGTACTCCATACAGGAGCGAATCTGTGCTTGGTATAAAGTGAGCAACTGTTCAGACTTGAAGTACCTTCGCACCTTTGAGAGGACACCTAGTTTTTTGGCAGCTAATTTAGCCTTAGATTCGATATACGAGCCAAAGTTGAGAGTCGATGACAAAGTAACGCCCAACAGCTCGAGATGGTCGGATACCGGCACGGATACACCACGAAAAGTAGGAGTCTGATGGAAAGGACTCCTTTTTGCGGAGAACAGACACGCCTGCGTCTTTCCCTCGTTAAACCTAACCAGATTGGCATCGCCCCATTTAGAGACTGCCTCAAGGGTCAAGTTTAAACGCTCAATCAAACTCTCTCTCAGTACCTGAGTTTGTTGCCTATTGGCTCTCGCGCTCGATATGTAGCTCTCTACAACGGTGCTATCATCTGCGTACCCAAAGATACCGGGCTTCAACAGATCGTTGATATGTAGCAGAAAGAGTGTCGCAGAGAGCACCGACCCTTGAGGGACTCCGGCATTAATAGCCATTTGATCCGACGAGCAGCCATCAATGACCACTCGTATGGATCGATCCCTCAAAAAGTCCGATATCCACGTTATAAAACCTGGAGACAAACCATAAGCTGAAAGCTTGCTTAAAAGGCCATCGTGCCAAACCCTGTCGAAAGCCTTCGAGATATCCAGGAGACTGCAAGTGCTTCCCGTGCTTCTCGATAGCTTCACTCCAGATGTGAGTGACGTACGCTAGAATATCCCCGGTGGACCGGTTTCGGCGAAACCCGTATTGCCGGTCACTGAGGAGATCGTTCGATTCTAGGTACGCCAGGAGCCTGTGGTTTAAGACACGTTCCATAGTCTTGCAGAGTATGGACGTGACCGAGATTGGCCTGTAGTTGGCAGGGTCAGCACGACTACCTTTCTTGGGTACTGGTTGCACGTTGGCAAGCTTCCAAGACTTCGGTACTTGCCCAGTTTGAGAGAGAGTCTATACAGGCGCGTCAGTATTGGAGACAACTCAGGCGCACAAGCCTTCAACACTACGGCAGGAATACCATCTGGGCCACTAGCCTTATTCACGTCCAGATTGCGCAGCACTTTGCGAACCTCCATTTGGCGAATATGTATTTCTGACATAGAAGTCGGACAGCCAGGTGAAGTAGGAGGTGTCGCGCTACCAGCATCTAGACGCGAAGATTCCGCAAACTGAGATGCAAACAAGTTTGCCTTCTCCATTGCGGTGTGAGCCAGTGTCCCATCAGGTTTCAGCATTGGAGGCAGTGAGGGGCGGCAGAAGTTCGATTCGACCGATTTAGCTAGGGACCAAAACGCTTTGCTGCCCGCAGGGTACGAAGCTAGTTTGTTCCCTATTCGACTAATGTGGTCAAAACGAGCCCTCTGAAGAACCTTTTGCATGCCTTAGCAGCCTTGTTGAACGCTTTCTTCTTCTGATGTATATCCTTTGCCCTACGCTGTCGAGCATCAACCCAAGCTAGGTAGGTCTCATGTTTAAATGCTTCAGCACTTTTACACTGAGAACCAAACCAAGGGCGAGCTTTGCTGGATAATGTGACGTCGGAGTATGGAATGAAATATTCCATAGCCGTTCGTATTACATTAGTCATAGCATCCGCGCAGACTGAGGGATCACCAGAAGTGAAGCACAATGGCTGCCATGGGTAAGATGCAAAGAAAGAGCGCATCTCATCCCAATCTGCTGACTTGTATCGCCACATCCGCCGGTTGCCTCTAGGGCTGGGGTCAGGCGGATGGTAGACAGATACTGACTTCACCAGACAGTGGTCGGAGCTGCCTAACGGCGAAGTTACCACCACGGAATAACGGTCTGGATCTGTTGTCAGCAGGAGGTCTAAGCAATAAGGTGTATGCGACTCAACGTCGGGTACTCTTGTGGCCTCTTGGACCAGCTGGGTTAGGTCTAACGATAAAGCTAGCTTTCTCGTTTCCTGCCCAGCGTGGTCAGTGTCCCGGTATGGGTACAGCCATTCCTTATGATGGCCGTTAAAATCCCCCAGTAACACTAATTGGGCTGAAGGGTACTTCTGTTGAGCCGCGTCCGCCGCCTCACTTAAATAATCCATAAGCCTAGTTGTCTCCTGGTTACCGCTGTGCGATCGATATACACAGGCGTAGAGAATTTTGTCTATGCCTGTGTCCATCAATACCCAAAGGACGGAGAATCTTGTGTCCTCTAAGTTACGGAGACGCCGACAGCAGATGTCGTCACGGGCGTACAGGCACACTCCAGCACGGGGCCGAAATTTGTGCTCCAGGGTGTAACCTGGATACGTTAGGTACGCCACATCCGACGGACAACCTATCTGCGTCTCCGTCAGAAACAAGAGTGTCGGCTGCTCAGTCTCGAGGTGGTGATGGACTGCAGAGAGATTTGAGTGCAGACCTCGAATATTTGTGAGGTGCACTTTAACCGACAAGGAGTGCGGCCGCTCTTTACACTTGTTTCTGTTGTTTCGTTTATTCATTTTGGTTTTGAGAGGGGGATCGGTGGGAAAACGGCAGTAGAACGAGGCCGCACACTACTGACCATTGGTCACAACACACAACACGAATACACCAGTGGGGAGCTAGCCTGGAGACTGCGGGGACGCCCGAGCCCCCCCGGGGATGTCTATCTGGCCTTGTCATCCGGTCGCCAACCGGCAGGATAGCGCATCCCGGGATTTTTCGCTAGATGGCGGGGCAGCCTTTCATGAGTAGCTAGCTCACTACTTGGGCCCCCAACTATCTGCGGTCGGTCGCGGCAACCGTGCCTCGGATCCCGCTACCCTCCATGACTAGCTTCCCGATGTACAGTATTGGTGTGTGACAGACCGGTCTTGTAGTTATGCAGCAACTGTTCTGACCCGTTTTCCCCTAATGGTGTCACTAGACTACACGACGGAACACGGCTAGGCCGCTTGGCGTCGTGACTTAATCTAGTGGGTGGTAACCAACCACGGCCGAGGCCTACCACCGGTAGTTTGTCACCTGATTAGCACCACCCAGGGACCACGTGCGGGGTTTCTACATGTAGGTGCTTCCCCACGGACGAAGGTGACTCGGTCCCCAGCTTTAAAATGAATGAATATTCTTTTATGATTAACATCCTTCAACAATAATGATTTACATCCTTCAACTGCATATAGTGTACCACTATTTTTATTATTAGTTTTCATGTTAAATTAGTAAGTAACAAAACAAACAACGAACGTCGGGCTACAAGTCCGGTAACACAAAATATTTCCTCGCGTACGAACGCTCCGCGCGGCTGTCGGCAACCCACTGAGAAATAAGCAGTCGACTGCCCGGCGGCCGGTAGGTACTTATCGCGCGCAAGTACATGGAGTGAAAGAGGCCTGCCATGACTGCCAATTTTTTTGTTGTGATATTAAATAATATATATATTTATGTGAAATATGTGGTACGCATAAGTTTAAATACTATTACAGAAATAACAAGATGCGCTATTTGCTATGACCAATTGTAAGGGAATATAATATAAATGGAATATAATATGGGATCTCCTTTATATTTTTTTGTAATAAAGAGATCCTGGTCACGGCAGTAAATTGTTCTGAGCTCAAGAGAGAATTTTGATAATCCTACCTAAATATCGACACAACATCCTGGTCACACGCGCCAAATTATACTGGCTGGACCAAGGCTTAACAAGGACTAATTAAAGAAGCTGTGGCTGAAGGCGGTACCAACATTGAAATAAGCAGAAGGATTTAAAACAAAAGAATTACATATAAACTGAATATAGTTAAAGGTTTAAATTTAAGTAAATAATTAGTTTTTTGTTAGATTAACCAAAGAGATCTTCTATATACCTAAGAAATAAAGAATCGAGAAAGAAAGCTTGTAAAATTTACCTACTAAAATACAGTTAGAGATAACTTCGAGAAATATCTACAGTTAGTATTAGTAGAACCTCCAGCTCGCCATCGTTGCAGATTTTAACCTGCCAAAATGTTTAGGATGTACTATCAAACTTAAGAAAGATACTTTTTTAGCCTACAAGTGTCCGGTCATTAGGACTGTAACGATAGAGATAATTTATCTACAAGGAAGTATAGTTAAGGGCATCTGAAGTTATTTGGATTCACGATCAAAATTCATAAAACAAGAGCATTACAATGTGTAACGGTAATGAAAAATTTGCAGTTAAATATAAATAATATATCAGGACAGAAACGATCGGTCTCATATTTATTTATATTCAAACATCTTTAGATAATTTTTGTGAGTTTAGATCTGAAAGTTCAACATATCTACTTATGATAAGTCAATTGATTCTGAATCCTAATAAAATAATAAGATCCTATAAAATTAAATAGCTGACTACTTTCTACTACAAATGAGAAACAATTATACAAATTACAGTTTTGTTTTTTTATTATTGGCTTAAACAGCATTAGACGGAGGCTAGTCTAGGGTTTAGGGTCTAGGCTTAAACAGCATTAGACGGAGTCCGTCTAATGCTGTTTAAGCCAATAATAAAAAACAAAACTGTAATTTGTATACTTGTTTCTCACGTCGCATTGCAAAGATTGTGACCACTATTTTCGCAAACCCTAGACTCGAGGAAATAAAATAGTTAAGAAAACCCCGAACCATCATAAGCACAACTTACGTTTTGCCTAGACGTAAAAGGTATTCTGTAGGGTTTATAATCTAACCTACCATCTAACGAGCTCGGCTATGCTTAGCTCTCAGCAGCCCCGTATCTTCAATGGGGGGCAACGGTGTATCTACTTATGACCACCATGCGCAGGAGGGACATAACGTTATAGATATTCCGAGAGTATCAGCAGTTTTCCTCAACAATTGGTTAGTGTATTTGACATCGGGCCAAGTTTTGTACACGTTCATCACCATTATTATGGCTGGCCTCGTGGCTTAGTGGGTAGTAACTCTGCCTGCGAAGCCAAGGGTCGTGGGTTCGATTCCCACCTAGTGCAAATTTTTGTGTGATGTCTGGGTGTTTCTATTTATAATAAGTATGTAGGTATTTAAAACTATATAAGTATCATATCAGCTATCTGGCCGCCATAGTACAAGCTTTGCTTAGTTTGGGGTCAGATAGTGTTGTGTGTGTGAATTGTCCACCGATATTTATTTATTTATTAGGTGCTTTCTCAGTAGCACTTACTGATTTACGTTGCCACATTTTAACAACAGACAAGCAATCCGATTCACTTGTAAGACCTGATTGTGGCTCCATTGCACCATTTTACCGAGTCAGAACTATGTATTTAAAATGTAGCGGCTGTTTCATATTTCAAGTACCTACGTTCTAACTCTATATTGCCTTTTTTTATTATGTCCCTAGCGGATAAAATAATATATCGTATAACATACACACTAATAACGTAAACAATAATCACAAGTAACAGTGTTCCGTTGTATTCAGTACTTGTTATAAGCGGCAGTCGTATTATGAAACCAATGAGTCAGATATTAAACACCATAACGTGAACACGCATTTTATTTTGCCTATCACCACTCATCGGAAAACAAACAAAAATAAGTAATAATATTGGGTTGAACACTGGGGCCGGGGCCCAATGTTAGGTCGGCTAGTTAGTCGGAAGCTAATTTCATCTTCAAAAGCGTGACTAAAATACTGGCGTTTATTTGACCCAATGCATAGGCATGGCCATTCAGCGTGTTAATGCCAGCAGAATGCTAGGCGCGCTTTCGGCTGGTAGTGAGCTTTCACGTCTTGATTATCTGTTCAATCGCAATAGGATAGGAAAGCAAATCATGGGGCGTGTGTCTCGTGATCTCGGGACCCTCCACATGGTGCACCCTGAGCATCACGCAACAACTTGGCTCAGTGACATCTTGTTGTGTGATGAAGAATCCCGGCCGGGGCTGGGAACTTCTAGGTACACATGCTCCTCTCACTTTCGAGCAGTGCATGTAGAGTTTGGATAGAGGAACTGGAAGACTTGAGAAGGCTACTGGGGTGACATATATCGGCCAAATAAAATTTCTATGTGTTCCAGATGAGGGTCTTCCAGATGAGGGATTAGCAGAGTGTTCAGTGAAAGTACAAAGACCGCGGTCACAGAGGTGGAACCACGGCCATTCGCGGATAGCCGCGATAGTGAGGGCGGGCCTCTTTCCACCGAACATCTTAGCTAAGATGCTCGACAGTGTGAGAAACGAGAGCTGGAAATCTCTCGCTACTTTACCGAGGCGGAAGTGGACACGAGGGCTAGCCTGAAGGTTCGCTCAGGCTCGCACCTCGTCTCCAATGGAGAAACTGGGGCGCCGGACGTGAGGAGGTGACTGCACCGAGGCACTGTTAGTTTACGGCATATCACAGGATCCCAATGCGGGAGTGTGGACAGCCCCGGGACCCTAGGTCATACCGAAGAAACCTGTGAGGGTTTTAGTCGGTAGGGGACTGTTATATCGAGAAATGCGTAGCTTAACATACATATGAAAACCGCTGAGTTTCCCATCGCATTGACGTCAATGATGCAATAGGAAACCGATACTGTTGTTATGCCATTTCTCACACGCATAGGCAGATCGGTTTGGACCTCCATATAGTGTAAACGTCTTTTTTAATTGAATATATATTTTGAGCATCTTAATTTTTTTAAGGAGCTCCTGACCCGCTCCGTAACAGCACCGTGTCCGCTCCCATGGTGTCGAGCACAACATACTCCACCATGTCCCTTTATCGTCAGCATACGTAAATGTATTTCCCCCACATTTTAAGAAAAAGGAAAGCAAAGCATTCGAGTTCTGAGAAGAAGCACGAATAAAGTACAAGAGCCAGTGACTTAGAAAAGTACTTTTAAACGGTTTCAATTTCCGAAAACGTTTATTTTAGTTTTAAGCCAGAGTTTAACTGTGCCGCAAGCTAAAGTAGCAATTTATTTTTTATTCTGGCATTATCAATTCTTCTGACAACTACATTTCCATGAAAATGTCATTGTTTTTTTTTAGCTTTACATTCGGCGCTGTATAGGTAACCAAATTTTATTATGCAACAATAAGATACACCTTGGTCAAAGACTAAAAAGTCTTATTACACTTGGAGTTTAGTAATAAACAATTTATTTAATAGTAACAAGAAATTTAGTAATAAACCGAATTCAGCCGCAAGTTATGTAGATACACGCAATCCTTGTTATTGAATTTAGTTATTTAGTACACTACCTTACTTTTATCACACTGCAATGCAGTAGCGACTTAATTCAGTCAATTAAATTAGCCAAGTGTAATAAGGGCTTGAGGTTGCTTTAGTACTTAATACTAAAGCAACCTGACTACTACTACTGTACTTACTAACATTTTTAGGCGTAGTCGTAGTTCTATTTTACGCCAAATATTTGACGTTCCGTATTTTGGTAAGAGCCGCTTTGCGTGTTTTGTTGTATCATCATATTTCGATTCGTTAATAAATTAATCAGTAGGGTTTAGGGTCAACAATTAAAATTCAATTTAATGATTATTATCGTAAAAGAATGAAACCATTTAAACATATTCGCCACAAAATCCCTAAACACAAAAAAAAAACAATGTCAGAGTCAAAATATTTACTAGCCAATAACTAACATATTTTTTATATGACCTCCAAACTATCATATTGATGTGAAGGTCTACTCTACTACCTCAATATACAATACTTTACTATAGTTATTTAGACCATGATTTATATGAACAAACAAAAAATGTACTAAACAATTACCACCAATAACTTTGTTACTATTTCAAACTCCACAAAAATAACTTTTTATTACAACTCAAACTTATAAACGTTAAATTGTACTTATATTTATATAATAAGAAGATAACAAACTAATCTAAATGTTCTTTTCTGTTATCTTTCATAACAGGTTCACTGGGTAGATGCCTATATTTATGTTCTTCAACAAATTTGACAGGGCCGCCCAGTTGCGTTGTTTCCGAACACTCAGTTCTTCATTAAGCTTTTGGCCAGGAAATATATTTCTGCTAGGGCTATAACTAGTGCGCACATTACCCTAAAAGCAGTCTGAATCCGAATTCTAGGTACCCAATGGTCCACTCGATTCCTTTGAAACCAAACATAAATCCAGCAAAGATGGAGAGAAGGAACTGTCCAACGGCAATGAGGTGACGGTTTATTTGTTTCACTGTAACAGAAATTCAACAAGTTAGAAATGTCACATAACATGTTATAGTGAGTATGCAAATTTTGAAGTGAGTAACCTACACAAAGTTTAAGGGCTAAATATAGCATTGAATTTCATCATCTTAAGCAAAATCCATGACTAATTTAGTTCTAACACATCATTTTATCATGACATTACTTTATTTAACTATTCTAGAAAGAAACTAGAAAGACCCAGAATAATTAACCATTATTATTTATGATTATTATTACCAGATATTATGTTAATAACCACAATATTAATTCAACAAACTTAACAGCTAAAAGGTGAACAATATTATATAATGTATAAACAAAAAAAAAGATTTTAGTAGAATTTAGCCATCTAAACTACTTATTCTAAATTTGGGTCCAAATGTCCAATTAGAATAAGGAGTAATCCTACTTAATATAATAAATGTCATTGTATGTATGTTTCTTGCTCAATCACGTTGTAATGTACGAATGGATCGAGCTGAAATTTGGATACTATGTTTCCTGGCAAAACAGAAACGGAAACTGCGCGGGTAAAACCGCAGGGCGCTGCTAGTAATTAAATATATAATAATATCTCTGGTTGAAGGTTAAATTGTTCCAATTTTAATGTTAGGAGAATTTGTAGTGGTAGGACTCTAAGCAGAGTCGACCTTGGCCACTTGTTTAACCACCAAGCAGCAAAGTGTTAACACTACTGTATTCCGGGTTGAAGGATATTGATTCCAGAAAAATACAGGGCAAAATATAAATCATCTTAAATCTTTAGATGACATGATCAGTAAACTCTTTTTGATAAAATAGCTGTATGGCTCTACTGTTACAGGCATATTGCTTACCACCAACTGGATGTCTTGCTTGTCTTATCATTCTTTTTGTATTTAGAAAAAAACTTCTGTGAAATTTTTCAAAAATATCATACCAAGACTGCAAGAAAACTTTAATTCTTTAAATATTAACCTGTATACTGGCACTGTATCCATATGGGTTCAGACCATGATTAAACTGAAATTCTAATAGGATAGAGTCTATATTTCTTTCGAGTTAATTAAAAGGTTAACATGACTACATCAACTTACTTTGGTAAGCAATACTGTCTTCTGGGAATCTCATTCTAACATTATCAACACCTTTAGTCATCTTTCTGTATGCTCTAGCTTCAGCCTGTGCCCTTAGCTTCACACATCTAGCTTCTAATTCAGGGTTTCTTTTCAACACTTTATTTTCAGCCATTTCAACATTTGTCCCCTCCATGAGAGTGTGTAAATATGGAACATCTTCACCCTTGCTTCTTCTCTTTTGCAAGTAAGCATACAACCAATCAATATCTGATGTCAATAGATGTGGCCCAAGATCTTTTTCAGGGACACGCTCTTGTATCAATACTGCTGTATCATCTTCTTTGTCTGAAAGATTTTCTTCTTTGGCGATAGATTTCTTCTTTTTGGTCTTTTTTGAGTCATTACTATTTTGTGAATTGTCTTTTGAGTGCTTTTCAGGAGTGTCACCTATTTTTTCCTTCTCATTCTGTTTTTCTTTAGGTATTTCTGTGTTGGAATCTTCTGGTTCCGAAACTTTAGTTTCTGTATTTGCTTTCACGTAGTTGGTTATACTATTTATATTTTTTAAATCTTCATCAGTCAAGTGACCTACTTTTGATTGTACTGTTTCTTTTTTAAGGTTTCGTTTACATTTTTCCGATTACTTTTAGAATGTTAGTAGGAATGTTGTCATCTTCATGTAATGATTTAAGAAAGGTGATGAAGTTTTCTGATGGGTATATTTTAAATGAGTATCAATGAGTGATCCTTTAAGGTCCATCGTTTAGTTTGTGATGTTCAGTTTATGGTTAAGATCAGCATATAAATCTCGGAGTTCCTCTTCTTTTTCCTCAAAAGCGTTGTCAATCCGTTGGCACTTAAAGTTCATGTCATCAATGAACTGATCCCATTCTTTTTTCCTCTTGTCACGGTTCTCAATTCTTTTTTGTTCATATACCTGAAAAACATTATAAAGATTATTTTATTAACTTGACATAAAACGGTTTGGTTGTCTAATTGTTATGCTGCACTTTTTTAGTGTTATAACATAGGTGCTTACTAATATTCAGAGTCAAATATTAACACACATTTGGATCATTTGGTACATGTGGCTCACAACAGGAAAAATTGTTCAAACAGATCGTTTTTGCTATAAACTTGTAACAATTTGATTACATACCTTTTTGATATCCAAATATTCTGAGTCAATTTCGTTGCAAAGATGCAGAGCTTGGGCTAGTTTCTCTTTTAAAACCGGCAGCCCAGTTTCACCACTCTTTTTGATCTTGTCAACTTGGTTGTCCTTGATCTCTGTTAGCTTCTCAAGAATTGCAAACAAATTTTCAACTTCTCGATCACCCCGTTTTTCCTAAAAGAAACAACAGTTTTACGTATTAAGTGAAAAGACAAATTCAAAGATAAGGATATGAGTAGTCATAGTGATTGTGGTAATTTCTTAAATGTAACCTACCTCACATACAATACATAGATAATTTGAAAGCAAATATAAAACTAAAGAAAACTGATATCATAAGACATACTGTGGGCTTGCACCACAAAGCAGAACAACAAATCACAATCTCACCAAAGCAATGGTAAAACTACAACAACTAACGAACATGCAGTGGTTCCAGGTTATTAAGAAACCTAAAGTACATTTAGAAGCTCATTAGAGTAGTAACCAACAATTAAGTCTTACCTCAAACTCCTTCAGCATATACTTTATTTCACCATTGAGAAATGGGCGATGGTCGAATAAACGTGACCAGATTTCACCAATTTCTGCAAAGACACAAACTAAGTTGATAAGACTGGCCAAATAAGGATGGAGGAAATAGTGCCTAGATCTAAACATCTGCAACAGTGCCTAAATTTATGTAACTGTTGTTGTCTGGTATTAATTCTATGATTTAATCTTGTGATATTATATACTGCAAGGTTTTTTACTGGTAAAAAATCCGTCAAAACTAAGCAAAACCGAAAGAATAGGGTCAAATGTTGACAGATACCTCTGCCAACATTATCTTCCTTTAAATACCTAAAACGTATATTACAGATTCGGTAATTTTATAGTCACAAGCACATAATATGTCTTTTTCCTTTTTTAAATCAGTTTTAGGGCAAATTTATCCTAAAACTTGATTTTTATTTTCGATAATCAAATGACACAAACCTCGTGACAGCTCCGTCATTGTGTTCATTCACTTCACTTCTTCAAACTTCAAATCTAAGTATCATTCATTCACTTTTTGGTAATGCCAGTGGTCAATATTAGTGCTGTTAGCACGCTTTCTGCAATGATTTTAATATTATTGAATTATTTTATCAATGGTACATACGATCAAGAAACGTAATATTAAAATCATTGACTGGCCTCGTGGCTTAGTGGGCAGTAAGTCTGCCTGGGAAGCCGAGGTTCGTGGGTTCGATTCCCACACAGTCCAAATATTTGTGTGATGAATTCAAATATTTGTACTATGGCTGGGTGTTTCTATGTATGTATGTATAAGTATGAATTTACAATCTCTATTTATGAAAATGTTATGTTGGTTTGTACGCTTCAAAAACTCAAAAAGTTCTGCACCGATCGAGCTGAAATTTTAGAACGATGTTTTTTTTAATAAATGGTAACGAGACGATCTGGACATGTGCCTGATGGTAAGCAACATGCCTGACACATAACAGCACAGTGACACACAGCTTCAACCATGAAGAAGTCAATTCAAACATGAAGAGTCCAAATCATTACCTAGCACTGCACTGCGCTCGTCACCCAGAGATCTAAGATCTTATATCTCTAAGCCCTGTAATTTCTTTGGAAACATTGCCCTTCAAACCGGAACACAGTAATGTTTGCACATTACTGCTTGGCGGTAGAATAACTGTATGTACTGGTATAATCCGCATCAAGGATTGTTTTTATCTAATTTTGCATTACAATGTGGCACAGCGAAGCGTGTTAGGGTACAGCTAGTTACATATATATAAGAATTATATCAACTGTCTGGCCGCCATAGTAAAAGCTTTGCTTAGTTTGGGACCAGATGGTGTTGAGTGTGTGGAGTCGTAGGGACTGCCGATTGAAGTTAAAAATAACTTTGAGTTTGATAGCTCACTTTGGAAACTACGCTGCTGAAAGTGGACGGTTGTGGCCATAACCATAGTGGCCATAGGACGTGTTTAAAATACGCCGTGTGCTAGGTTAGCGCGGTCCTAAGGGGACACAGGGACATGACCCCCCAAAATCGTATACGTTAAACTAAAAATCTAATAAAGTTATGAATATCTAATGGGACGTTTTCAAGACGTAAAAAGACCTGTCACATACAGTTCCCAATTTCACCATAGATGGCACCACTGTTTTATTTTGTTTGAGAAATTTCACAAATACCAACAGTGGTCCCACACTTGGCAATATTTAGAACTATCTTTGACAAGTCTTTTTGCGTCTGGAAAACGCCTCATAGGACATAGACTATTTTTTAACGCAGGAAAACAACTAGAACTACGCGGGTAAAATCGTGCGGCGCAACTAGTAAAGTATTTTTTACTCGATACATTGTAATTCTACGGGTGACCCCCCAAAATCTGAGGCCGCGTACTGATGACCCCCTCCAAAATTCTAGGCTGGGACCGCGCCTGGTGCTAATAGCTTTATACTTATTGTTAATCTACAAGCTCTGTAAGTCTCAATGTGGGCAGCTTAAAAAATACTGAATACATTATCTATGAAAAGAAAGGAATACATTATCTATGTCAAACATTCATTCTTAAAGATCTCATTCGGCCTACGTTCTTTATGTTCATTGTTCATTCAATAATCAATCAATTCAGTAATTTCATTCATCGAGTCGGAATGGGCGGATTTGTGAGTTGGCGAAACTAGATGCGACATTGTTTTTATTTTGCGCAAAAGTGATTATCGGCGACAATGTCTCGTTTGTGTTTTGTTTATCGTTAATTTTGTTTAAGTGATTTTGAGAACTACACGGATGTGAAGTTAAGACTTGTTTTGTGAAAATAATATAATTATTACCGTTCACTATGCCGGGTGTTGTTGGAATCGGCGAATTCATCGAGGAAACTCGAGAGGATTATAACTCGCCGACGACGTCTACATTCGTTTCTCGGATGCCACAATTTCGCCAGACCATTACGTCTTTGGAAGAGGTAATTAGAATATCAGTTATCTTTTTTCTGTATTATCATGATAAGAAAAATAATTTACAAAACTAAAATGCATAGCTGTTAAATAAAAAAAGCCTTGAATGCATGTTTTTGTGGATTGTCAGAAACAGGACGTAGGTAAGTGCACGTCCTTAGCTTTATAGACTGGTTAAAAAAAAACAATTGCACATTTATTATAATTCCATTCCATTTTGATTTTCATAGAAAACTCAGGTTATTTATGTTAGTCTATCCTCTTTCCTAGATCTCTGAATCATCAGGTATAATTCAGGTTACAGAGAGGAAGGCAGTAAAATTATTTACATTTAATATCTGACTAGTACTTATGTTGTTGCAAGTCTCTCGGCCTGGAAGAGTAGCTGTTATGGAACTCAAAAAGAAACAGTTTTATTATTCTGTATTGTAAATACCAAAGTTTGTGGTCAACTGTATAGATATATAATGAGACATTAACTAAATTGATAACTGCATTCTTTCAACATAAGAAACAAAGAATGTTTTGTAAAATCAATACTTTTTAAATCCCAATTCTGTTAATACAACTGCCATTCTACAAATAGGTATATTAACATGTTTCTTGGTATTTTTTTCAGATTTGTAATACCTATTACTTTAGTTCTTTCACTGAACTCAATTTATTTTAAATGGTAAATTTAAAGTTGTAGATAATAATATAATATAATATAATGTAGTAATACATTATACTACCTACCATACTTAGTTTGGGTTAAATATAAATATAATTCTAAGTACGTATTGTACAGCAGCAAAATAAATTGTTTTAAATCTACAGTTTATTTTAACATACATATTACTTAAACACTTATGTTGAAACTGTGCAAACTTAGTGCCTTCCTTCATACAGTTATCTTTATTGTATAACTTGCACTTCTAGATTAGATGGACTTATCAGAAGTGCGTCACAAAAATAATTACTTTGTGGTGCATCTAACTTACATTTTCGTGTAACAGATATAATGCTGTGACAAGTATAAATCTGTTAAATGATGAGGCATATTATGAATATAAATACAAGGAAAATAAATTTCTGTAAAGCTTTTAATTGCATTATCTTTCAAATGTATACTCTATTATGCTGTACAATGGGTGGTCCTGGGTTTAGGGCATCTACTTAGTTTTATGATCACACCCCTTCTTACTTAGAATAGAATAGAATAAATTTATTATCAATGCTAGTTACACTCACAAAAAAATTATAACTAAACATCCTGAGTATTTCTCAGCAGACTCGTCAAGTAGGTACAATTGATAGTTAATAATAATTTAAAATAACAATAACATAATTAATAAATTCAGCTGTAAAAGGGCTGTGTCAAAGTTTTCTTTTAATTTGTAATAGAAATAATAAATAAATGAAAGCGACAGTAGCAAATATTCCCTAAGATTAATACTATAGATGCAATCATCCAAAGTTAGATCCTTGCTAGTGGATGGGGTGAGAACAATGTACTTAATTGAAATCTGACTTACATACACACTAATCAGAAGGTCACTTCTAAACAGTCCATTTGTCCATGTCCCTGGAGCATACGAGTAGGACCTACCTCGCCTTATTATTTAATTTTATTGATAAATTCATTACAAATATAAGTCAATAATAAATACAAGTTAGTGCCAATTTAAATCCCATTACATTACAATTAATACATAAAGGTGTTCTTCATTGATTATTTGTGCAGTATTGCCTGTATTATTTATTATTTAGTAGTGTGCCTGTGTAAATAGTACTGAGACCTATTTGGCCTTTGTAGTTTTGCTTTTCCTTTTCTGCTTAGGATGGGACAGTATGATAAAGTTTAAAAACACATTTACTACAAAAACACATGACTAATACAAGCTTTGGATTCAATTAAGAGATGTGTCATAAAGGCAATACCCTTGTTTGAAAAATACTTTTTCAAAGCTCATCACTGCAATGTTGCAAATAGTTATCGGTGTTTTCTTGAATACATTTCAAAGAGTGTGGCACTGTGCAAATAATCTGCATGATCTAATACCAGCTTGCTCTTATTATGTTGGACTGCTCGTAGTTCGAAAGTTCGATATTGTTTCATGTTTGATGTTCCAAAGATTTTAAAGAAAAGAATTGACGCCACATTCTTAAAAAGAACATCTAATCTGTGGAATATGTTGCCAGACTGGGTTTGGGCACAATCTAGTGTCTAGGTAGGCCACAATCGATCGTAGATTTCGTCTTAGATATCGTAGCTTAGTATCAGGAGAGATGGCAATCAAGTGCAAAATGAAACCAAATTATTGAAAAAACGAACTCAAAGGTTACAAAGTCAAAAGTTTTTACTAATTTACTTACATGAAACCAAGTTCAATGGTGTTTACAAAATTTGATATGTTTCCATATAGCAAAGTCATCTCAATGAGCAGCTAATTTGTTTGATGACCTTCTACGTCTAAACTCATGGAAATGTTGAATCTGAAATGTATGATTTCGGTTAGTCATCAAGCACTTACATTTGAAGAATCAATTCATAATACCTGTCTTTATTTGCAAATATTGTATGTAACTACAATGTTTTGTTTATTGATGTGCCTTTAAAGCTTTTTTGTTATACTGTAGCTTAAGGGGTCAGTCAACCTTGACTGTGCCCATTTAAGTAGGTAGGTAGGTATGTGTGAATTGAGGATAATCCATTTACAACTCAAGACATTTTCCTGATCATTCAATGCAAGAAATTGGTGCACATTAAAAGTGGGTGGCATCATATTTACCAAGGGTGTTCTTGGTAAAGATGCATTTAAATTGTTCAGAGAAATTAAAAATACAGGTCTTTAATTTAGAATGTGCAGATGCATCTCATACCTGCCTCTAACTTAAAACGGTGAAGGAAAACATCGTGAGGAAACAGACATGTACCTAGAATTTTTCGAATTCATGTGTCATCCGCCAACCCGCACAGGTCCAGCGTGGTGGATTATGGCCTTGAATCTCCTTGCGAGAGATAGCCCCGAGTCCCCGCTGTAGGAATATTTAATGGGATGCTTATGGTAGATGCATCTTATTTACCATAACAATCATAACCACAATATAATGGGTCTGGGTCTTGACACAATTCTATAGTACTATAATTACGAGATGGCTGACAGGCATACTCACGAAAACTTCGCTTTTGAACTTTGCGCGGGCGCAGTTGGAAACCGCTCCATGAGTTTTTAGCCTCAGATGCAATTAACATTGTCATGGCTTTATATGCTAGGGAGCCAAGACAATCATACACTCACAAAACAATTTGTAAAAATCGTCAGATTATTATCTAACATCTAAGGCGTTGGATTATAATATGACGGTGTGGAAAATTTTACGGTGACGTAGGTACACCTTACTTGAATGTCCACCCTCTTCTGGAATGCCGAGTTGTTTCTAGATCTTTCATAGACCACGAGCCGGGATCATACTGTCTGAGATGCCCTAGCGCTAGTCGTCATACGATATGTAGTACCTATCTACCTATATGTTGAGTACGGTAATATTAGGTTAGTAGGGTCATGCGTCTTCTGCGCGGGCGTAAAAAATCGGCAGGCCGTAGATGGCACCTGCCATAGAGTCGCCATACCTATATGCTCGGCGGCAGCGTTAATAAGTATTATACCCACGGTTATACCTAAATGAAAAACATTCGTGGTAGTGGCACTCTCTTAAAATTGATTGTCGAGAATAAAATGGGAATAATTCATATCAAAACGATAATAACTCAATTTTTGTTTCATTGTTGACCTTGCCTATTTCAATTTTGCTTAAAAAATATCATGCGACGAGTTCGACATTTGCGAAATGCAAGTGTACTAAGTAACTATTTTTTATTGATGCTCAATCTTTGCACAAAAAACAATAAATTCCAGTTTAGATTCCGATGCCCTCTTTAAGACATCGTATTAGAAGACAGCGGTAGGCTTCTAAGGATTTTTAGAACCTCTCGAGAATTCGATGGTTAATCTTATAATAATTATTCCGCGTTCAAAAAACCACCAGATCAAACACGAAACTTCCCAAACATGTTATTTTAACCATAATAGCAGAGTTCTTTGTCCGATGTCCATAAATCGAAACGCTATAGTGACCCAGTAACGAGCACATGGTTATAACTAAACTTTCTACTCATATCTACGTTTGTTTAACTTTTTAGCGGATGCCGCGATATAGCGGTCGGTTCAACACTTTCCCGGTAAACTGTGCCAGCAATAAAAGAATAATTCATTTACATTTTCTATTCTATCTATTAATCTGTTTTATTTTGACCTAGTGAGATAGCTACGATCATGAGTGTTGCGTTTTGAACTGTATGAGTAGATATGCATTCTGGTATTTTTAGTTTTCGGTGTTATTGGCCAGGGCCGGATTTAAGGTAGGGTATCTGAGGTACAGCCGTGGGGCCTGCATAATAGACTTCGAAAAAAATCTTTCGAATCCCGACGAATAACGACCAGCAGGGAAGCGCGGGGTAATGGGAGTGGTCGGGCATTCGGCCAGGTACTAGGTAAATTAAATACCACTAACTAATACCACTATGAGCTTATTAGACTTTTATGAAAAATGAGGTAATTTTGTGAGCATCTGAAAATAAACCAGTGATATTTCCACTAACATAACATACATTACAGTGTATAACCAAGCACTTGTCGGCACACTCGAAGTGCTGAACCTTTCTCCGAATACAGTCGGAATGGGTAACGGGTAACTTGAGAAGTGAAACATCGGAACCGCTTTGAGATTGATGTTAGCATTGAGCGTAAAGAATCTGGTTACCGAATGGCACATGATATGCTTTTCAGGTTTCGAACTTGTTCCGGGGAAAGAGAGCGTGTTGTGATGTTTCACTTTGCACATGATACGAGATCGACAATTCTGTTGAAGTTTGTCGGAACTTCGGACGACTGATACAAATTATACGAAAACAATTTTACTAATAAAAACAAACGGAGTACGCTAAATAAAACCGTTTAAAAATTAACAACATAAAAAATTTAGTTTGTACAGTTTTGGAAGTGAACACTACTTTAGTTGCGTTGAGCACTTTTTGAGAAAATCATGGGTTCGCGTCAACGACATGCTTATGTAGAGGCGTAGCGACGGAATTTACGAGTATTTATTCTCTTAGTTTAGTTCCAAGCCGTATAGACTGCAGGCCCGTGAACAAAATTTATGGGTCATCTGATACAGCAGGAGACCTATGTAGGATGATAGAAGGGTATAAAGTAATAAGATTGAGCACTATGCCGTCACTTGTAAGCTGTCCAACTGAGTGCAGTTGAAGAGGGGGGGTTCTAAACCTCGATCATTTCTCCTTGTCGCATGATTTTTGTACGGCATTGCGAAATAATGTATTAGAAGAGGTATTGAAACTGTATGGAACCAAAGCCGAACATAATCAAATGACCAAACTTACTCTGTAAATCGTCGGAAAATCATGAATTTTTTTCACAAACTAACAATAAGAATTTTAAAATTTACAATTTTGATAGTTTCAATACCTCTTCTAATCTATTATTCCGCAACGCCGTACAAAAATCATGCGACAAGGAGAAATGATCGAGGTTTAGAACCCCCTCTTCAACAGCACTCAGTTGGACAGCTTACAAGTGACGGCATAGTGCTCAATCTTATTACTTTATACCCTTCTATCATCCTACATAGATCTCCTGCTGTATCAGATGACCCATAAATTTTGTTCACGGGCCTGCGGTCTAGTAGCTTGGAACGAAACGAAAGGCCGTAGACTTTCTCAAATGTTAAATCGGATCTTTTTTGAGAAGTAAAGTACCTTGGACATTACCATAGAATAGGAAGACATAGACATTATTTCTAAGTTTTTCATATAAGTAAATATCTAATATTATAAAAAAAAATCTTCGGAAGTTTGTTGCTCAATCACGACATAACGTATAAACAGCATGTGCCTGAAAGAACATATTAGGCTAATTTTTATCCCGGAAAATCTTCGGGAACGGCAACTACGCGGGTAAAACCAGGCGGTGCAACTAGCCTAAAATAAGCAAGTGCTTATCATTAAATCATATTATCAGATGGATAAATTAGTGAAATCAATTTAAATGCAAACTCGTAAATATTTTCGTAAGATCTTCCATGGTTGTTTGCGAGCGGTGACCGTTTAATGTTCTCTATCCGTGACTTTGACCTCTTGAGTTGAAAGGGAATCATTTAGATTTGAATTATGAAACTTTGTCTTGCTGTGTTATTTTGGCGCCTAACGTCGTCATGCGCTCGAGAAAAGATTTGTGTGTCGGGGAACTGTAATAATATGTATTATAGATTTTTATGATTCGCTACGAGTATTAGGTATTTCAGCTTTTATTTACATGCACACAGCTGTGAGTAATTTGATTATTTAAAATCATAATAGGTTAAATATCTCTCAGCACGTTAGTTATCACGATTAGTTATTTTTTACTGTACAATATATCCTTTTCTTTAACTAAACAATGTTGCAATGAAAATTACACTAATACCTTTCAACTGACACTAAGTACATTGGAATTATCTATAGACCAACGAAAGTTCAGAGAAAATTACGGTGATCAAATCCATTTTTAGTAAAAAATGCTGGCGGCATTACCACACTCAATAACAATGCTTATACAATACCGACCCAAATTCGAAAGCATCGACGCATCGCATTTTCGCATCCACTAAACGCTCTGAAAGGTTTTTGTTTGAGTGATACTAATGAGTTATCGGCCCTCAAGCCCTCATGGGACCAATGTCTCAAGTGTTACCCAAAGATAGATTGAAACGGGGGAAAAACATCACTCGTGAAGAAACCGGCATTTTCCAACCCATTGCCAGCACCTTACACCTGACCTTGTACCTTGACTCTTCTTTCTTTAGAGAACGTCCCGAGTCCCAGCAGTGGGAACATGAAGTGGACTGCTTATTATTGTGCTTACTAGAAATCATGTCAATGCTCGAGATGAGGTCATAATCATAATATTATGTGCCTACCCTCTTTTGTCTCCGTTTTTCAATTGTTTATATCGCGTCATTCTCATATGCGAACTTTATGGTTAATCATCGGGAATTACTTATGATAAATGACGCCACATGTCACTAGCGTTTCATTACCACACCGGCGTCGACGGCTGAGATACGATAAGCCATAGTCTGTGTTCACGGTGCAGCGTCGAAAGTGAATTATCAACGGCAGCGAGAGCGTGCGATGAATGCTGATGAGTTTTTGACGACTAAGATGCTCACTCTGTTGTAAATTTGCTCTTTTGAATTGAATATTATGACTGCTAAAGCAGGTTTAGCGCTTTACATACGCGCGTTATGAGTTTCCTAAGATGAAAATACTCTTGTTACTCATTTCTTGCATCTTTATGAACTAGGTACTTTTGTACGGATGATTGCGCTGAAGTCGTGATAAATATTACAATACAATGCATTGCAAAACAATACGACACAATACGTTACGAATGTTACGATACGTCATGATACCTAGTTCATGTAGTTCCTGTTATTTTCCCAGGATAAATTTGTGGTATTCCTGCGTATATTGCAACAGTTTTTCAAGTTTCAGACAGATCCTTTCAGCTGTTCTGACGTGATTGAGCAACAAACATCTAAACATTCGCATTTATAATTAATATCGGTAGGAAGTAAAGAGTTAAACTGGTGTTGTCATTACAGTGCAAAAACTCACTACCACCGTCTAGTAGTTCGGAACTATTGGTTCTCTTCTGAAGATGTCTCATTTAATAATAACATAACAGGAAAAACATTGAATGCGTAAGTAGCTAATTTAATTTTAGTGTTCCCTTTTTCCAGTAGCTATACTTCTGTAGTCACTTTGTATTTAACACACAAGGAAACAGCAATATTTCATCGCCAATAAATCGCAGTATTTAACAATCGATTCCCTACCGACCGTTAAAACTTTTGGCAACCGTCCAAGCAGCATAGAAAGAACAAATTGAATACACGAATCGGTACTTTATCAGTGTCTGGAAACCAGCGGGCTTCCACTTCCTGTAAAACTTAAGCCGCGATAAAAAAGGTAAAATGTCGATGAAGTTACTGCTTCGAAATGTTGCGAGGGTTCTTGTAAAGTCCTCGTTGAAATTCAGAGCTGTGGAAGTAGTTATCTTCGTAGTTAAAGCTTGTGTGATGGCAGCCAGATAGCTGATATAATACTTATATAGTTTTAAATACATACTTATTATAAATAGAAACACCCAGACACAGTGCAAACATTTGAATTCATCACACAAATATTTGCACTGGGTGGGGATCGAACCCACGACCCTCGGCTTCGCAGGCAGAGCTACTACCAACTAAGCCACTAGGGCAGCCAATATATATAATATATATAACATCTTTATTAAATTGAGGGAGAAAGTATTTAAATCTTAACCCATTAGCACAACGCCACCGCAAGTGATGTCTACGAAAGGTTAACAACCAATGACTCACAGCGATTGCTGTGCCACATCTCGTTGCGAAGGCTTAGGACGTGCACCTGCGGTTGTTCGACGTTCGAGATGAAAACCTTCGTAAACATTGACTCATACTACCACCGCAGGTCATAACACGAGACTTGTACTCACTTGTTTTGTCAGAACAACGTCGGAAAGGAAATACATTTCTAAACAATGTTTCATTTTAAATATGTTGACAGATCATCAGCTTCAGTATTTTTTTCCACAAATAGAGCACATCTAGAAGTAGAAATACTGCACCTTTACCTGTTATTCTACCGCCAATCTGTAACGCGCTAACATTACCGTGTTCCGGTTTAAATGGCAATGTCTCCAGATAAATTAAAGGGCAATGAGATAAATAATCTTTCATATTTGGTTGGCGGGTTCAGTGCAGTGCTAGACAGGGATTCTTCATGTTCAAATAACTGCGTGGCACTGTGCTGTTATAAGCAAGCGTCCCTCGACTACATCGGATTTGTAATTCGTACAGCATTCTACTAGTCAATAGTCAAACCCTTTCATTTGACACCCATATTGAGGGAGTTGTGAAAAAAGAAATGTATTTTGCCATTTTGTGTTAGCGGCCATCTTGGATTTGAAATTTGTCATTGTGCATGCAAATTCTACTAGTCGAGCCCTTATCCATACCAAATCCACAAAGTGCTCCAAGTGGTAAAAATAATTTCACTACAAAATCATTATTATTTACTTGTTAACGATTGATTTCTAAAGTTAATGAAAGATGGTTGGATGGTTGGAAGTCTATCCTGGTTTGTCATTTTCTGTGCCCCGAACACACAATATGAGTTAATTAACTCCGAGTTCGTTGCAAAGTAAAGATAAAATGAGGACGGCACTCACCGCAGCTTAATTGACTGTACCTTGAGAGCACTTAAACGTTTATCCCCATACTTTATTCCACTTAAAGCCTCTAATGCCTTAAATCAAAGTCTAGAACACCGCATAGTTTTTATACGACCTGACGTGGCGTGCTCAAGTACGCAGAACATTATCGCTAGAGACTAGGGGCAGGCTTCAATGCGTGCTTCACAAGTCTTGGGCCGCTGACGTGCATAAAACATGGACAGGGGTTTTTAAATGACATGCATACAACTTTAAAAACACGTTAAATGAGACGCAAATCGCAATTTCTTCAGTGTTCTCGCGTCCACGGCGGTTGTAACGCTGCCGAAACGTCGAGGTAATTAATTATAGTTTTTTATCGTGATTGAGTCAGTCCCGTAAAGTGTTTAAATTATGTTAAAATCGCGAATGTTTAAAAACAATATGAAATGTATGAAATTGATAAAGTTAGTTAACTTTAACAATTTCAGTTATGTATTGTATTAAAATTACCTCTATTTGTTTGAGTATTTGTTAAAGAAGCTCATAGGCAGCAACTGACTTGTTCGTAAAAAGACTTTAATCTTGAACATCGCCGCAAAGTTGCAAGCTTTTCGGATTTTTATCGGATACATTTCGGAGAGTTTGCAGCTGATCTGCATGATCTAATACCACCTTGCCCTTTTATATAGATATGACTGCTCGAGCTCCAGGAAAGTAACATTTCGGCGTTTCATAGTTGATGTTCCAAAGACACGAACAAATAGATTTAACTCCACTTTCGTAATAAGAACGTCGACGCTTTGGAATGCGTTGACTGAGTGGGTGTTTTCTAATGAATGTAATTTGAGTGTTTTTAAGTCGTGTGAATCGATCGAAATAAGTGTGAATCAGTTTCTTTTAGGTCATTGCGCTCCATCATGGACCATATCGTTGCTTAACATTAGGCGAAGTGGCGGTCAAGTGCAAGCTTATTATCGGTACCTAAAAAGAGAATTAGAAAAAGTCCGGTATTACGAGTCCCAAGGAAGCGACTCCAGTGGAGCAATGGTTCGATCATTGCTCCACTGGAGTCGCATCAGATATGACCGCTAGAGAAAGTTTTTATTCGACCCACGATATACTTAAACTGAATCGCTTTGGTCTTATTTACCATCAATGGCATATTTTAAGCATATTCACTTGCAATTTTCCAAATTCTTACTTAGTGACTATGATTTCTTTGGGATAGTTTACTGCTGGGCTAATCGCCGTTGTTTTTCGATAACGTTTATTAGTCTTTTTCGGCTCGGCTTAGTTGAATGAGCGAGTCTACGATTTTGGCAATGGACCCTTTTTTAACCGATTTCCAAAATGAGGAGCTTATATAGATAGAAGTAACCAAGTAGCCTCCATTACTACAAAATGTTACAGTTAAACAAGTAAATAGAATGGATTTAAGTTTAATTTACGGGTAAAAGGTAAACACTAGAAAAAAACACCCATAATTATTAGGTAGGTACCTACTTATTTTATAAATATATACTGTTAACGCAGAAAGTGAAATACTTGGTAGAGATGCTAGTAGCAAAGTACTTGTTTTGCCTTCTGGCAATTGCTTTCATCCAGTCTCAGCTTTCGATGCCGTCATACGCATACGCCAAAGTGAAGACAAATAAGCAAGGTTAACAGCTTTCACTGTCGTCTGCGATGTACTTGTTTTAAACTTACTGTATATGTGACCACGCTACCAAAGCTGGTGAATTGTTGGAACTATTCATCACTAAACTTTGGAGTAGACATTTGGATGATGGCTCTATCACTCGTGATTTTCGGCCTATTGCCGCGGGTTCCCATTGGAGTAAGAGTTCCGGTGCTTTCGATTAACGAACATACAATTTCAGAGTAATTTGTTTTAATCGGATAATTATTCAATATTAGAATGCTGTGTTTGCTATATAATACATACAAATAATTCTATCTTATGCTGCAGCTACATTATATTCGAATAATAATATAATTACGCTTTTGGTGAAGGTTGAAGTTGTGCCAGACGACGCAGCTCAAGCTGTCTTGGTACAGGTTTGGTTTTTACAAACTACTCACCCACAGTGCCGTAATCATTTCCTTTGTTTATTCGACAGAATACTACACCTTCAGATATGATCCCTGTACAGATAGGTATCTCCACCTACGAACTGTTATATATGTTTCTAATAGTCATCAGCGTCGGGATTCTTCGAAAAAAAGGCGATTGGAAATGTACATTATTTGAAATTATAGGAAATGTAAATTCATAACTTGCCTTGTTTATTTATGCAAGGATTGATATACATACGAGGGTCAAACTGAAAGTTCTTAGAACTGGCCACTTATAAACAATATAATAAAAAAATAATTCTATAATTTGAAAATAGAACTCTTTGCCAATATTACTGAGTATATACTTCATTCATTTGTCATTTGTTTTACGATTTGGCGGCAAATTGAAAATTGTCTGTGTCACGTCAACATGAATTTAACACGAGAAAATTTTCGTGCAATGATTTTTATGACTTTCGATGTCATTTAAGTCAACAAGAAAGTTATGATAGACTACGATTGGCCTTTCACGATGAAGCCCCATCTCGTGCGACTGTTTACAACTGGTTTAATGAGTTTAAACGTGGTCGCACTAATCTCACTGATGATTTACGTGAGGGACGGCCTTCTACGGCGACGACTGAAGATAACATCTGTCTTGTGCGGCGTATGATAGAGACTGACAAAAGAGTGACCTATCAGCAGATTCGGACAAGCTTTAGGCATCGGTATGAGTCAAGTGCACAAAATCCTACACGAACATTTAGCGGTCAGGAAGCTTTGCGCCCGGTGGATACCTCATAATTTGACTGAGGCTCAAAAACTCCATCGTGTGGATTGGTGCCGTAAAATGATTGAAAGATTTAACGGAGGTGACTCAAATGCTGTGTTCGACATACTAACAGGTGACGAAAGCTGGATTTACTGTTATGATCCTGAAACCAAAAGACAATCTGCTCAGTGGGTGTTTCCTTTCGAGGAGTTGCCAACTAAAGTGAAGAGAGATCGAAGTGCGGGGAAAAATGGTGGCCTCGTTCTTTGGAAGGATAGGTCATTTCGCAACAATTGTGTTAGAGGATCAAAAACAGTTTCTGCAGAATGGTACACTATCAATTGTTTGCCACTTGTCTTGGAAAAGTTCGAGAGAAACGACCTCGCAGTAGGATCCTCCTTCACCACGACAACGCCTCATCGCACACCGCCAAGCGAACGATCGACTATTTGGCGACATCAAACGTTGAATTACTGGGTCACCCGCCGTATAGCCCCGATCTCGCGCCTTGTGATTTTTATTTATTTTCAAAAATTAAAGAAAATATTAAAGGAAAGCGGTTTATGAATGCTGAAGAAGCGGTGGCTGCGTATCGCGATGCCATTGAAGAGACCCCTAAGGACGAGTGGGCAAAGTGCTTTTCCCAGTGGTTCCATCGCATGCAGCGGTGTATTGACGTGAATGGACAATATTTTGAAAAGATATAATAAAACTAATAACTGGCTAATGTAATCAGTTTTTGATTTTCTAAGAACTTTCAGTTTGACCCTCGTATATACCTATTGATCGCTATCTCGCCTGATGTTAAGCGACAACGACGATGCGCTCTAGGAGTTCAACTTGTGCATCGTACAATATCTGAATCGTATGTGAATATACAGCACAAAGGGATTCCAAGCGGTCTGTCGCTTGTCAATTGCTATGTTTTAAAAGACTAAGTTAAGTGATATCTTGCCTCATTAAAACATCAAACTTGATGAATGGGAAAATAGAAATCTTTGTGGACGACCTATCGTCAGACTAACTCAAATAAGATGTAATAAGATTCCCAAATCTTATTACATCTGAGTTAACGCTACTTGATAGAGTATGACTACTCTAAGGAGAGAATAAACGACATTTTATTTTAAACGGGAATTCAATCTATCTATATTTATTATCTCTCTGATGTATCTTATATGTCTCTGATGACTCGCACAGTTTGTGGACGAGTTTGTGCCGCTCCCGTGTTGGGATTATAGTTAATGAAGGAAGTGTCCTTAAAGTTCGTACAGTACGAGAACTGCTCAAATCATCTGTCATAAAATAAATTTCCAAGACCATGTAGGAATTTATGCATTACTTACACTGTTTATGTTGAGACAAAGAATAGATGTGTTGGGTGTGGTCAAGCATCCGAATAGATAATATTACCGAAGGCATATTAATATTACTTATAGCTATCCCTGTCTTTCAATTCTTTTGCCGTAATAAGAAAGTCTAGGCTGTGAAATGCGTTGCCTGAGTGAGTTTGTCCTAATGATTACAATATTGGTGTCTTCTAATCGAGAATAAATCGGTTTATTTTATGCAAGTACGCTCCATCGTAGACTACATCGTCTCTTAACATCATGTGAGATGGCGGTCAAGTGTAATCCTATAAAAATTTAAAAAAAGTTTAATGTTCACAATTTTTTATCCGTGACCTATTTAGGCAATATACATATATCTGATAGATACTAGACCGGCCCTTAGGTAACCTCACTTAGGTTATAAAATAGATACGAGTATTACTCGTATCTATTTTATAACTCCAGGGACTAACCTCCATTCAAATTTACTGGTGAAACTGTCTGAACATAAGTAGGGCATAGTCTAGACTTAGGTATAAGGTATAACTATCTATAATAATTTATATACATACATAAGTACATAGATATCTATACAATTTTACGCATATACTAAGCCATACATAACGTCGATATCACGAAAAAATAAGCTTTTCCGTCAAATACTAATTAGAACTTTTCGTGTGTGCTGTTATACGAAAGTGATCTTTGTAAACAACAATAATCAATTTGTTTGACATATTTTATACAAACAGCTGGTTGCAGGTGGCGGAGGCCCGTTCGTTGCGGAAATGTAGGGGGGAGGTCTATGTTCAGCAGTGGACGTCATGATGAGTGTTCAGTCATCAGTGATGATGATATAAACATCAGATTTTTCGCGATTTCAATATTGAATCGGTTTTTTCTAGGTAAGCACGCTCCATCGTAGATCTCATCATCGCTTAACATCAGGCGAGATGGTGGTCAAGTGCGAACCTATTATAGTTAAAAAAAAAATAAAAAATAAAAAATTGGAAAGACAGAAATCAAGACGTGGTAAACGTTATGCCTAATGATAAATTTTTAAAACACGTCCTTTTCGGATTAGCTTTTTAGGGTTCCGTAGACAAATGAAAAAATACAGGACCCTTATAGATTCATCATGTCTGTCTGTCCGTCCGTATGTCACAGCCACTTTTCTCTGAAACTATAAGAGCTATTATACCATTGAAACTTGCTAAGTAGATGTAATCTGTGAACCGCATTGAGATTTTGATACAAAAATAGAAAGAAAAAAACAAACATTTTTTGGGGTGGTCCATCTGTCCATACTTAGAACAAAAACTCAAAAAAATATTTTATCAAAACCATACGTGTGGGTTATCTATGGATAGGTCTTCAAATATGATATTGAGGTTCCAAACATATTATTTTTCTTAACTTAATAGTTTGCGCGAGGGACTCCAAAAGTGGTAAAAAGTGTGCCCCCCCCCCTCCTGTAACTTCTAAAATAAGAGAATGTCATAATAAACAAAGTGTATGATGTACATTAATTACCATGATAATAAAATTATCAACGAAAATTGGTTTGAAAAATTTGAAAAAGATCTAGTAAGTAGTTATATTTTAATACGTCATAAATACGGAAGCCTTCATGGGCGAGTGCGACTCGCACAACCACTTTTATTTTATAAAGGAACCTATCCTAATACGCCTCAGAAGTCTACAACGTCCACTACAGGGCCCTACTAATCTGAACTTTCTAACCATACGAACCCATATACGTTGATCACACCTTCAAAAACAGATAAAGCATGCATGAACCCAACGTGCAGCATAGGTAAGACATACGTGAAGTGTAGTTGACGTGTATATGAAGCAAACATGGAACATGCACGAACCATACAACAAAGCATTCCGTATATTATTATGATACTTGCCACAGGCACCGTACTCGCCGAGTGATATGCTACACCTCTTACAACGACCAGCACAAAAACCGTCGGTAGACAGATATATTCAAGTATCGACCTGGCATCCCCGATACCCGGGGGTGTTCTACGTCCCTCGCTTATATCTCGCGTTATGCTTAGAACAGTTGTTTCTAAAATTAAACGTTTTATTACTAAAGAAGACATGAATAAAGTCGGCCTTATTACACAAGCAGACTTGAATGACGACATTATTGGCACTTGTGTTTTTAATGACGACTGACCTATATCCAACAGCTGTTTATTTTACGACACGTTTAATTGAATTACTGCACAGAGTAACAAGTTTCTCACGGCTGTTTTATTATTAATTATAATTCATTACATGAACTTTTATGTACGTAAAAGCAGCTCTCCGCGGTTTTACCCGCGTAGGTCCCGTTCCCGTTATTTTCCCGGGAGAAAAAGTAGCCTACGTGTTCTTCCAGGCTATAATCTAGCAGTTTTTCAAATTTCAGCTCGATCCGTTCATACGTTATGACGTGATTGAGCAACAAACATCCATACATTGACATTTATAAAATTAGTATCACAATTAGTAGATTATTAGGATTAATAGATTTTTCAAGAGTTGTATGTAAATTTATAAAAATCAACTGACTTCGAAAGGTTACTGATACTTTGTATACTAAAGAAACGGATACTGTAATGAAATTAAATGTAAGTGTAATGAAAGCTAGCATTAGACGAGGCGACAATGAACATGAAAGCATGTTAAAGGAGCTTGATACTTAACGGTAAATCTTATACCTTTAAACGACCAATTCTTTTAGGTGTATATGTATGTAGGTATATATATAGAATCTGAATCTCGGAAACGGCTCGAACGATTTTCATGAAATTATGTATACAGGGAGTTTCGGGGACGATAAATCGATCTAGCTAGGTTTTATTTTTTAAAAACATCATTTTATGCGCGTTTTTAGACAATGAAAAAACTCCTACACTGTCATTAGAATACGATAACTTATTTCGTCACTGTTCTTTAAGTAAATCGTCTAAATGACTCAGACGGAATATGCTCGCCCTCGGAGTCAACAGGCCCCGGTTCGAATCCTGGTGGTTACAATCGGAATTTTTCTTTTTGTTATTTTTTTTCTGAGAAAATTTTATACTTAGAGCCTTTTATAAACGCATTTAATTCGTATCTAAGTAGGTCTAAGTAAGTCATCACTACGTAATTCGTACCTGCCTAAATATCATCTAAAAAAACCGAGTAAAGGTCGGTCAACCACGTACACTCCGCGAGGTATAAGCTGAGCTTTGCATTAGTGTGAGTGATCACCAATCAGGCAGGAGCTTGAAATTTTGTCCGCGAGGTATAGGCTGAGCTTTGCATTAGCGTGAGTGATCACCAATCAGGCAGGAGCGCGGCGAGACAGAATGGCGCCGCGCCTAAGGCCGGTTGTCACACCTACACTATCCATGTACACTCACACAAATGCAAAGCTCAGCTTATGCCTCGCGGAGTGTACTAGAATATAATATAAGTATTATATCGCCTCTTTGCTTCAATAATGTATTATCTTGAAAATTGAAATTTTAGAGGAGAGTGATTTTCAACTTTCAAAAAATAATTGTGATGAAACGAATAACTTTTTTACTGTGAATTTACGATTTACTGTACATTATAAGAAATAAACTATCTGAAAAGTGATCAAAATACTGATAATTTAGAAGTTTTGTTACAAATTGGCTTTATTTTTAAAAAAGGGGAAAACATGTCACATTATTCTTGCAAATATATAGTAAGATAAATGTTACAAGCTAAATTGTCACAATGTTGATGATATTATTTTAGTTATGAAACTGAGTTATATAATGAAGAAACATTGTTTAAAAAAACTTAGATTTCAGAACCAACCTTTATTGAAAAAAGTACAATTGCAAACTACACTTATTATACTTTCTATATTAAAATATAACTTAAATTACAAATAATCACAATTTTATTGTTTATTATTTATTGAGAATCACATTCAACTGGAAAAAAATATGAATTAGTTTAAAATTAAGTAAAAGAATAAGTGTTATCTATTCTTATCTTATTTATTCTTATAAACAATCAGACTTTGACAATTGACTAATGTTATTATTAGGTACATCGCGTCTATTCAATAGCGCCTTAAGTCCCTGACAGATGATTAAGAAACTCTAAGAGTTTCTACCTAAACAAAAAAACTATTGCAAGAATAAAACATTTATATCTAAATTGTCTGAGATAAAACAATAGAAGTACGTCATACTCAAATAAAAATAAATCAACTATTAATAATAATAAATATAACTAATGGCACTTGGAGTGTGAATCAGTACAGCTTAACGAATATAACATCACTATTTTACTTATAATTATAGCCTATCACAATGATCAAACACATTTTGGCGTAAGTATTAATTCATCATCAGCCTGTACTTGTCCACTGCTGGTGATAGACCTCTCCCATGATACGCCACTCAGCCCGATCCTCGGTCTTCCGTCTCCAACCGCCACCAGCTGCCTTTCGAATATCGTCACTCCATCTAGTCTCAGGGCGTCCTACACTACGGTTACCGATTCGCGGTCTCCACTCCAGAACTCGTTTACCCCAACGGTTATCAGGTCTGCGACAGATGTGTCCGGCCCACTGCCACTTCAGCTTACTAATACGGTGAGCTATGTCGGTCACTTTAGTTCTCTGACGAATTACTTCATTGCGAATGCAATTCCTCAGAGAAACTCCAAGCATAGCTCTTTCCATAGCTCGCGGGCGACTTTGAGCTTACGGACCATTTTGACTGTAAGTGTCCATGTTTCAGCACCGTAGGTCATAACGGGTAGGACGCACTGGTTGTACATTTTTGTCTTGAGACTTTGTGGGATGGGTGACGAGAAGACTCGACGAAGTTTTCCAATGCCAAATGTTTTGTGAGCGCATCGTGTTCTTGTACAAGGCTGTTTAAAATGATTTCGTGGTGTTCTGTAGGTGTAATTTCTTGTAAAACACCATCCTAGTTGGTTGTGTTAACATTTGCATCTTCTTCGTCAGAATTTTGAAAACGACGTCGAGGCTCAACCACTCCGTAGTTTGGGTCTTTGACTGAATCGTCGCTATCTGTAAACAAAATATGTTATGGTTGGAATATTTAATAAAATTAAGACAAATTACGAAAATCTGGAGGAGAAACTTAGCGTCCGCCGCTAAGTTTCCCCTCCTAAGTAGTTCTATAAATGGTTAATATACAAATACATACCTGCGCTAGTCCCTGCGACAGGAATATCTGATTTTCCGTTGTCAATGCTAGATTAACAATTCTTGTACATCGCGATTCCATCTGAAAGAATAAGTAGAAATAGTTATCTGTTTTAGCAAAAACAAAGTAATATTTAGGAATATTACTGGTTAAATTAATATTTTTTTATTCAATAAGTAACAGAATATCAGCAGATAACTATGACTTGGTTTTTGTATTAGAAAACTTTTTATTATCTACAATGTTGTATCATAAGATGACACAAAGGAAAATTCACATTCTTTCGGCAACAATGTGACATGAGCATTTATAGCAAATAACAAATCACACATGTTTTCAACAACACTGTGAATTTCAACCCACATACCACATTATAAAATAAAATAAAAATATTTAGTTAAAACATACCTTTGCAACCAAAAAGTGATATCGTCGTGATGTCACATTTTCGCTGAAATTCGAGAGCACCGTCCTGTCCATGTGCGTAGTGACAACTGGTTTGTTCCGTTGTTGAAAGAAATCATCGCGCACAAAGAGACAACGTGATATAACGATCTGACTCAGTTGCGGTGTCTCTTTCACTCATAGGTTCGCTATTACACGCACAAAAAATACCACGTTTTTTGAGAAAATAAAATCGGCCACGGCGGTTTCAATTATCAAATAAAAAAAATAATGAATTTTCCGACTTATCACGTTATTGAAGCAAAGAGGCGATATGTATTATCAGTGTAATATTATAGTACGTAATAATACGTACATAGTATATAGTATCTATCTACTAGCTTTTTGACTAGACTGCCACCGAATTCGAAAAGATGAGCGAGTAGCGCTTATAATAGACGATATTATTTAAGTTTACTGTTAACTGTGTACTGTTTTGTATACCTAAATAAATAAATAAATAATCATTTCAATTTATTTTTCGCTTTTGAGTGCCTATTTGTGACTTTGAAGTCGGTTTAATTTTTTGTATACAAAATACTCGTAGTTTATTATTTCAAGCTGATGCCATAAAAAATCATACAGCCGAAAATAGAACCTTCTTCTTTTTCGAATTGGGTTAAAAATATAACTTTAATTCTATATTACTTTTGATATCAGAGTTAAATAAAACCTAAATGTAATCCTTATTCCAGAATATTTTATATTTTAGCCCAATTCGAAAAAAGAGAACATAGCCTGTATATAGCCTTCCTCGATAATTGGACTATCCAACAGAAAGATAATCTTTCAATTTAGACTAGTACTCGTAGTTCCCGAGATCCTAGCGTACAAACAAACAAACTCTTCAGTTTTATAATATTAGTATAGATATCATGCGAAGTTCCAAGAATTTTAATTTTCTTTAAGTTCAATAACTAACTTTAAGAAACTCCAAATTCTATTCTTATTGTTGAATTGAAGTATTGAAGATAAACACATATACTAACATAAATTGTAACGATATGTATCCAATATACATGGACTAGTAGTACTTCAGTATATGAGTCTACTTCAGTGATGAAGCCGCGTTTTAAACATAGGATGAAGGATAACGCGGGCCATAAATCTCTAAATTTTTTTTGAGGAAATACAAATTATTGTAGAAATTTTCGTTGGTTCCCGACGTCAAACGATCTCAAAATAAACTTGAATTGAGCTCAAGTCAAGCTTTGTAATACACAATTATATGACTCACACCATTATACTACGTGAGCCTTATGCGGTACAAGAATCTAAAAACACGTGCCCAAATTGGGAACTAACACCGTCGGCAAGACCCACGGTTGCCGATGCCTCAAATTTCCCAAAATATGAATCAAAAATCCCAAAATTTGGGGAGAAATTAATCCCACCTGCAGCGGCAGCGTGTCGTTACTGCAACAGGTAAATGTTACCATACCTAGTAAGTGTAGCCAACTTTACGTTATACGCATGACATTTCGCTTATTTTTATTTCAATTTTTATTGTATTTGTAGATTAGAACATGCTAGTTGGGTTTCATTTAATTTACTGGTAGGTACAGTTGTTAATGATTCAAAGTATTACAAATGCGGAGAAGCTGTAATACTAAGCAATAATATTGTAAATCACGGCAACTTTCATGATACGTTTAGTGACTTTAGTGTTACGTAGCTAGCCATAACTGTTACCCGTATCATGTTCTAGCGTTCAGAGTATAACCGAGCTAAAACGCTTATCATTAACACTAATTACTGAAAATAACACAACCTGAACGTTTTACACATACATAGTTATTGTTTACAGTATAGAACGCGATTGGCTGTCGTTCTTAAGTGGAAACTGTTCGTAATAATTGGTCACGTTTCATTAAACAGAATAACCAGTGACCTATGAGGGTTTACCACTCGTTCATATTTAGCCATCAACATTCCCGCGCGTAGCCGGGAACTATCGAGAGTTGTCTTATGTTTTTTTCTTGCGAGAAGAGCGAGAGGTAAATAGCTTCTCGCGGGGCTGTTTAAACATTTTCGCGGGACTTTGAATTGTTTAAAATACAGACTTTTTTAAATTTTCCAGAGTAAATTCTTTATTGGTTCTTTTTATTGTATCACCAAGCAAAGTTCTACATCATTCATCTACGGAAACATATTCTTATTTTCTATTTCTTTTTCAGCAACGAGTCTGAAACATTCAATACTGTACTGATGAATTAATTTCAATGACGTTGCTCTTCTTATCTGTATTACCGGAAGATTCTCAGTGATATTCAATGTTAGTCTGTAAAACTAGGTTTTTTACTAGGTGAAACAGTTTTTGTGAACTATTTCAAGTTTGTAGTACAGACGTGTTTGAATGGAGTTATTAATGATTTGTGTTCTTCTTACATTCTTAGTAATCCAAATATAATATAGCAAATACTATGCACAGATAATTTGATAACAGTTTCGCATTGTTTTCAAGTGTTTATGAAATGATATCGTGTATCTAACACTGAAAATAGAAGAGTATGAGGATCGTTAAATAACAAGAAAACAAATGGGATCCTAATTGTAGCGTGTGTGCACGCCATTGAAACACAGAGGGAACCCCACGATCGTATATTATACCAAACATTAAGCGTAAGACATACGCGAGCCAAAAAAAAATGCAAAGACAAGAAAGAAGAAAGAAAAAATGTCCCTTGTGACCGCCCCTCGGACCGCACATGCAACTATCCACCTTGTTTGCAAATCATATACAATTTTTCCTGGGTAAAAAAGAAGAAGTTTTGTTCATTATAAGGCGATAAGCAAACATGCTGATTCTAAAGCAATGTGAACGGGTCCCTATAGAATGATGGTCGATGGTATTGTAATACCGTTTATTGACTCACCCAGCATTAATTACTCGAGGTTTACGTAAATTCTGTGACATGCCTCAATTATATCGGCAAAGCTAACTGCGGAGTAAGGCATGTTTTTAATTCGTTTACTGATGCCTGATACATTAGTTAATTACGAAACTGGAATGTTGATATTTTTATTTGTCTGGCTTCCAAGAAAATATTTTTTTGTGGGTTTTCATTAGAGCCTATGGAATGTTTCGACTTAGAATATCCACGGAACTAAATATAAACGCTATTTTGTAAAAAAAAAATGTTGGTAATCTCAGATTGAACACCAACCTCTTGATAATGATTGTTTGATCTGTGTTCTGACATTTAATTGTGTTCCGTCATCAAACTGTTTGTTATATTTCTTACACTGAATTCAATTAGAAATACAATTAAATAGTTTAAAATAATATATGATGTAAGATGTAAAATAGGTAGTAAAGGTAGTTAAATAATAATGATAACATTTAGTACGTTATGCAAATTATAAATATGACATCTGAACTGGAAAGAAGTCTTATGCTAGAGAGCGCTAGTTTGATAATGATAGTGGCATAAAGAATCGATTTCAGAAGAAAAAAATCGTGTAATAATCTGACTTGTGAAACGTATAAACATATATACGGTCGAATTGAGAAACCTCCTTTTTTGAAGTCGGTTAAAATGGATAATAATGTTCAAGTCATCTTCGGCCTCAGATAAAAGCCATCATTGGATCATTTTTTTATCGTCTGAAAATGTATTCATTTCATAAATGAGAAATTAAACTGAAATAGATAGAAATTGCTCGTGTCTTTGGATCTTATGAGTAATGTGGTTTCTTTGAACCATACTAAGGAAATATTTACGATCGATACGGCGCGAGAAATACAAGTAACATACACTTCGAATAAATTATTCAATCCCCCCGAGTGATGAAAATTCTGGAGCGTTCTAAATTCTAACATAAGTGTCAAGAAGTCGAACATGTTACATTATGTTATTTTTTTACCGACTTCTCAATTCGATTCTGTTTTTTACACACGTATATTTTACGCGATATCTTCGCCACTTGTGAATCGATTATGATGATTATTTTTTGTTAACCGACTTAAAAAAGGAGGAGGTTATCAATTCGGCCCCTATGTTTTTTTTTTTAATGTATGTTACCTGATTTCTCGAGAACCCACGCACCGATTTTTTTTTTTGTGTTCGTATGGGTATGCTTCCCGAATGGTCCCATATAAATCTTATCGAAATCAGTCGTGTGGTTTTTGAAATATGAACCATAGATTAAAATTTGCGTACAATTTTCTGGATGACGTAGTTATAGATTACAAAAGTTATGAAACTCGATCCTGTCAATACGAAATTGTGTAAATGGATTAATGAAAACTTGTTTTGCACTCAAAAGCGAAAAATAAACTAAAATCATTATTATAAGCGCTACTCACTTATCTATTTGAAGTCGGTCCCAGTCAGGTCAAAAAGTTAGTAGATTGATGCTATGTAAGCACAGGCACATCTAACAGGTAGTATCTCTATCCACTACCTGTTAGATTTGGCTTATAATAATGATTTTAGTATATTTTTCGCTTTTGAGTGCCTATTTGTGGTTTTGAAGTCGGTTTAATTTTTGTACGAAAAATAGTTTTTTGGTAAATCGTACGTCAGAGGTAGTTTTTGAAATATCAACAAAAAAAATGAATGTTTACTTACCTCGCTGGTATTATATTCGTTTTATCTGAAACTTTGTTGTCTCCTTGTAACAGTGTGTTTAAGCAATTCCACAAAAATGTGAAATTGGGTCTAGTGTAATTTTAAATTGATGTCGGTTTCTGTTTTTTCTGAGATAATAAAATAAAATTTGAATAGCATGTTTGTTGTTTTTTTCTTGCACGTGTCAAACATCAAAATAGAGTCGAATGGTAAGTGCAGTAAAATACAGTTGCGTGTGATACGCAGAGGGGTTCTGATTAATAGCTGACTGGCGATGGGGTACTTGGGGCGACAGATGTTCAATCGCTAAACAGCTCGGCTATACTGTAAGAGCAAACTCGACGCGTGCGGCAACCCTATCACATTTTGACACTTTTTGGGGAAGTGTGTGGAATTAAATAAATAAAAACTACAACTAAAATCTACGCCGTTACATTATCATGTCGTTGACGCGAACTCGTAAGATTTTACCCCTCTAAAAAGTGATGAATGCAAAACTACTTTATAAGTAGTTTTGCATTCATCACTTTTTGAAACATTATATGTTTCATTTCAAAAACAGAAATTTAACGCTCTATGAGCGTTAATTCGGGCGCCTTCTTGAAAATTTCCCCAAATGTACTATAAAATAGTTAATAATTCGAATTAATTTGTTACAGACGTTGGACTTCGACAGAGATGGTTTAACGAAATTGAAGAAGGCAATCAAAGCGATACACAACTCCGGAAATGGTAAGTTACGTACTTGTTATCACTTTGCACTGTAAGATGCCAGATAACAGCTATACTACGAGTATATATCACACAAATCTATTGGCTATAAAATCAAAATACACATATTTTACGAAATCATTATCAGTGTCCCAGTAGTAGTTCAGTGTGATGTAACGGCTGTGGTCTAGTCGGGAGTGTTCCGGAGACTGATTCGAATCCTACGCGCACCATTACGTGCTGTTATAGGCAGGCGTGTCTCTTACCATAAGACCCACATTTTTCACGTTCAGTCGTCATCATCATCAGCTTGTGAGGTGTGAGAAAAGCAACAGTGTTTTAAATAGCTCTTAACTTTTTTATTTATTAAAATAGTAAAAGTGTATTTCCTGAAGTAAGTTTTGTATAAATACCTATGTATTAGTTCTCCTTACCTGTCACTAAGTGTTTTCCTTCAATACTTTCACTTTACACTGTATGACACATCATTTCACCAAAGTTCACAGAAGCACTAAGTAATGGAATCTATCCAACAGTCACTGAACGGTATGATGGAGGCCTTCCACAAACGGCTGGACTCAATTGAAGGACAGCTGCCGAGTACTCCACCTCCTGGTGTTGAGGGCTTAGCTTTGGAGATCAAATCCTTCAAGGCCTTTGTGGTAGCAACTTTCCGGGCAGTTCAAAGCCAATTAGTATTCTGGCACAACAAGTTGACCAGTGTGAGATGCGGTCGCGACGTAAAATGCTACTACTGCATGGACTCCCTGAGGATAGCACTGAGAACACCTCACAACTTGTTGCTAAGACAGTGGTGGAGCGATTGAAGATCGTGAACTTCACAGCGTCGGACTTAAGTAGGTGCCATCGGATGGGGCGGGCGACGACAGATAGGCCTCGCCCTGTTGTTCTGAGACTCAAGGATGTGGCCGTTCGTGACGGAATCTGGGCGGCTAAAACGGGCTTCAAGGATTCGGGTATTACTTTGTCCGAATTTCTGACGAAGTCCAGACATGACGTCTTACGTGCGGCTCGACAGCGTTTTGGTGTTAAAAAATGCTGACGAGGGAGGGCATCATCTTTGTTCTTGGACCGGGCGATGTTCGTCATCGGGTCACTACTATGGACGAGTTGACTGAAATCAAAGTTGAGAGCGTGTTAATTTCTACACAGCAGGCTTCGACGAGTCGAGTATCTACGCCCGTCGTCCCGAAAAAGCACAGAAATACGCGTGTGAAAAACAAACTCCCAATATCTAAATAAGTTTGTATTTACCTGGTTTATACGCGTTCCTTTCTAATTATTTGTTTACTTTTTGTGTCTTTTGTTGTACTTTATCTCTGTGTCACCCTCTTTTTCTTGTGAATTGTTGCTAGGTACCCACTTTCATTTATTTCGTTTGCTTTATTAATTATTGGAGTGTACCAAAGAGAATGTAAATACTACGTAGTGTACTCGGAGCCTCAGACTATGTTTGCAGATGTGTGACGGATGGCATTGACAGCTTAGAATATGAATTATTGTTTTTTTTTCTTTCATATAGCTTATAGCATTGTATTCTGCCAATGCCGATTAGTTACGAATTTAATGTGGCACTTATTTTTCTTTTTATGTAATTTTTTCTTATTTTGTTACAATATTTTTACGCATCTTACGCATTTTACGCATAATAGGGTTCACTATACTTGGTGTATGTATCGTGTTATTTGACAATGTTTTTGTTTTTTTTTTTTGCATAATGTTATTCTGCAAAGATTTTCTTTGTGTTGTTATTGAATTTAGTGTACCAACATAATTTTTTCTGTTTAAATTAAGCACTACTGGCAGGTGGTAGGAGGTATTTTAGATTGATCAGATTGTTAAAGTTTATTTTAATATTTATATCTATCTTTATATATATATACATACATAAATAATTTATAACAATGACGAATGGTGAACACAGTGACAGTGATCATTTTCTTACATCATCTATTATTAGTGTTTCTGAATCTGATGATACCTTTGTGAGTCTACCATCTTTGAGTGACACTATATCTAACCATTTCTCTGATGTGCCTAAGAATTTAAATCTACTTCATATTAACGCTCAAAGTATCCCGGCCCACTACCCAGAGATATTGGCATCTTTCGTTGACAAAAATGTTCATGCTATATTAGTCTCCGAAAGCTGGTTAAAACCATGTCTTCCAACTTGTTCCTACCTTCTCCCTGGTTTCACTCTTGTTCGTAACGATCGGACCGGCAGGCCTGGCGGTGGTGTTGCTATCTACTTGCGCTCTAATATTTCCTACTCGTTTGTAAGTATTTCTGCTCAGCCACCTCCAGTCGACGCCGGGGAACATTTATTTTTAGAACTTTCTCTTTCACACTATAAATTTCTTCTCGGAGTCTATTATAGCCATGACAAAAATGTTAACTATTTTTCTTCTTTTGAAAAACTTCTAGAAGATTTACTTCCATCTTATTCGCATTCTATTATCATGGGCGACTTTAATACTTGCTTGCTGAAGGCGGACTTCCGTTCTTCTAAATTACAAGCGATTGTTCGCTCGAGCGGCTTGCATGTGTTGCCTCTGTCAGCTACTCATCATTTCCCGAATTGCACACCATCTCTACTAGACCTCATGATGGTGACGTCGCTGCAGCATGTTGCTAAGCACGGGCAATGCTCTTACACATCACATGATATGTCATATCACGATGTCATTTACCTCTCCTACAAAATCAGACCACCTAGAAGTAAACCCAAAATAGTTATGCAGCGCAGCTTTGGGGCCATTAATTCTGATAAACTGCGTGAGGATGCCTATAATATTGACTGGTCATCAGTACTAGAAGCGGAATCCATGGATGTCAAGGTCTCTATATTTAATGAAAAATTAACGCAACTTTTGACGTCCATGCTCCGCTACACCCAGTGAGAATTAAACACTTGCCTGCTCCTTGGTTGACCGATGAGATTAAACAACTACTTCATCGTAAAGCATCTGCCAAGGGTAAATTTGCTTCTGATCCATCTGAAAAGAATAGGAAAAGTATCATCTTCTGCGAAATCGTTGCAATAGAGTGTGTAGGGACGCACAACGTCACCATATTCATAACTCAGTTGAAAACGGAAATCCAGCGAAGGTTTGGAAATTTCTCCGTTCTTTGGGTGTTGGAAAGTCTCGGCAAGACTCTAGTTTTAGTGGTGTTGATGTCAACACACTTAATTCTCACTTTTCTTCGTCATGTGGTATTAATCCGAATGACAAGCTTGCTACTTTAAATTATTTATCATCTCTTCCTTCACCCAATCACTCTTCTTTTGTCATAAGTCAATTTGCCGATTGTGATGTTAAGAAGAGCGTACTATCCATATCTTCCAATGCAGTTGGTAGTGATAACATCGGACGTAGCATGATTGAACCAATACTGGATGAAATTCTACCTATTCTATGTCATATCTTGAACAGTTCCATATCCCAGTGCACTGTGCCATCGTGTTGGAGGGATGCTAATATTGTCCCTATTCCTAAAAACCCAACCCAAAGTCCTTTACTGAGTATCGTCCAATTTCCATTCTCCCATTTCTTTCCAAAGTGCTTGAGCGACTTATCCACTCCCAGCTAAACTCCTTCATCAATCGTAATAATCTCCTGAGTCTTTTTCAGTCCGGCTTCGTACTGGTCATGGCACAGTCACTGCTCTTGTTAAAATTACGGATGACATTAGGATAGGGATGGATAACAGGAAACTTACTGTTCTTACCTTACTTGATTTCAGTAATGCATTCAATACGGTTGATTTTGATGTTCTACTTGCTATTCTCCGCTCTATTAACATATCTCCAACGGCAATTGACTGGTTTCGCAGTTATCTGCTGGGGCGCCGGCAGCGGGTACGCGTAGGAGAGACGTTCTCTTCTTGGTGTGACACTGCTTCCGGTGTTCCTCAGGGTGGCGTTCTTTCTCCCTCCTTTTGCAATATTTATAAACTCCATAACATCTCATATAACTTCTTCCTATCACCTCTATGCCGACGATTTCCAAATTTACTCACAGGCTTCATTAGATCATCTTAACGAAGCGGTGAGAACTATAAATGATAATTTGCGTCGCATCGAGGCCTGGAGTCAGTCGTTTGGGCTTGCTATCAACCCTTCGAAGACGCAAGCCATTATTATTGGTAGTACTGGGTTGATTTCAAAGGTTGATTGGACTACACTAACCCCGCTAATGTTTGGTGGTGTTATCATACCTTACAGTGCGCAGGTTAAAAATCTCGGGGTTATATTGGACAGGTGCTTGTCATGGGAACCTCAACTGCAGGCTGTTAAGCGTAATTTATTTGGTTCTGCAGCTTCTCTAAGGAGAATCAGAAATTTTTTACCAACGGCTACTAAAGTTGCGCTAGCAAATTCTCTTCTTCTTCCAATTTTGGACTATGCTGATGCCAGCTATCTAGATTTAACCCAGGAGAAATTTGAAAAGCTTGAACGTTTTCAAAATTTTATCATACGGTTTATTTTCGGTCTTAGGAAATACGACCATGTCTCAGTGTTTCGTAAAAGCTCAACTGGCTCCCTCATTAGGCTTCGCTGGGATACACATACTTTCTCTGCTTTATAATTTACTATTCAATCCTACATACCCTACTTATCTTAGCTCCTGTTTCACATTTCTTTGCGACACTCACCATAGTAACCTTAGGTCATCTAGTAATCTCCTTCTGTCTACTCCTTCTCACTCTACTTCCTTCTGTGGGTCTTCGTTCTGCGTAGTGGCTGTTGCTCTTTGGAACGCCCTTCCGGTGGGCATCAGACGTGCGCAGAGCTTAGAATCTTCAAGGCTCAGATTAAGAAACACTATCTTTCTAAATTGGTATCTTAATTTCTTTTTGTTTTCTCTTTTCTTCCTTCCTTGATGTTGTTGCTTTTTCCTTTGTCTTGTTTTTACTAGTTTCTGTGTTGTTCATTGTTATTGATCATGTGCATTGTACATTATTTTTGTTATTATTTTGTATGGTTATAATAGTATTTGTGTATTTATTGTATTGAATGTTTATGTATTTTTGCAAATATGTGTGTATAGTATTAGTACGTAGTTTATGTATATTCTAGTAACCTAAGGGACGACTTTTAATTTGTCATTTTGTTTTTATCTCACACCCTATCTTTATTATATTTACTTTTGTGTTTTTCCTGCCTCTAATGGTTGTCTGGAAGAAATCGCTATTAGCGATAAGGCCGCCATTTATGGCACTAGTAATAAGTATTTTCTGTTTTGTACTTTTTAATTTTACTGGTGTACATAATAAAGTGTTTCTGTCTGTCTGTCTGTCTGTCTGTCTTGTATTCGTCCACCGGTGGACATAAGAATCCTACTAATATTATAAATGTCAATGTTCGTATGTTTGTTGCTCAATCACGTCGTAAAGTCTCAAGAAATCGGCTTGACATTTGGAACACAGTTAGATTATAGTCCGGAAAACTTTTTATCCAGGGAAAATAACGGAAACGGGAACTACCGTATGCATATCTTTGCTCTATTTCACTGCAAACAACACACATATGATGTGGTAGGACTATACAGCCCGCCTGGAAAGGTACCAAACTCTTGACAGTTATTCTGGCGCCAATCAGTAAATGCAAACATTACAGTCTTCCGGTTTGTAGGGAATTGGTTCCCGAGAAATACAGGGCAAACAGATAAATCATCTTAAATCAATGATTTGGATTCTTCATGTTTCGACAGCTACGTGGCATTGTGCTATATGCAGAAGAGTGGTTGCTTACCAACAGGCGCGTCTTTCTTGTCATGTTCCTCTATTTTATTTTAAAAGTCTATCAATATATAAACTTCCACTACTATGAAGAGAAACTCGTCACATTGAATACAAACGGCCTTTCGACCGTTAATTGCATTTGACTGTCTATTTGTATTCCCATCTCTCGTGCGGTATTATTCCGGCGACAGAGGAACGGGCGCGTTCTAAATATAGTTATTGGAGGAAGTATATGGAATGAATAGCAGGGCAGAAATAGCTGTTATCCGATGCATGCTTACGCGACATTTATGTTTACGGATTTCTGTTCAACTTTAACACATTTGTGCACGTTCCATTTTTAAGGCCAGGTAATTCTGTCAAAGTAGGCATTTAACGCTGTCTTGTTCTCGCGACCGTCACCGACCGCGGAATCGGTGCCACAGTGCAGAAATAACATTAAAATATTGGACTATGTAATTTAAACTCATTTTTTGTTAAAGATTTGTTTATGTTTGTTTGTTTATGATAAGAGTTTTGTTGCTATATAAACGAAGAAATATTAAATTTATCTATACTCGTAGGCATACAAAACTCAACCTTTTCTTTTTCGGTCACACTATAAGTTGAGAACGGCTTTTCCAATTTCATGCATCTTTTTAAAATGTTTCCTAATAATTCACAAGTTCGTAAAAAATTTTAAAAAATGTGCTGAAACGTAATGAAAGGCCAGTAAAAATAGAAGGTTTTTTGGTCAATTTTGCACTATATTTCTAAACCATTTTTTTTCTATGAGGTAAAAGATCACTTACTGAGCATAAAATTACAAAATTCTCACAGATCCAGGTAGAGCTTCAAATGCCATTTGAAAAAAAACTGTTTTAGCCGATATTTTGAAACTATATATTTTGACAATAATTGTAGAAAATAAAATTTTGCATCTTTTGTTGCTAGTAAACTTTTTTTGTAAAACTTACCGTTTACGATTTATAACCCATTTAATGATACGATTGCGATGATGCCTATAATAGTGGATGGAAATGATGTGGTCTACGATGGAACTTGCTTCTCGAATAGAACACAGTGTACCTCGTAACCCCAAGGTTCGAACCTTCGACAAAAACCCACTCTGGCAATGCGTTTCACAGCTTAGTTGTTCTTATTACAAAAGTGGAGACCAAACTCTTCATTCAACTCTTCAATCATGATGATGAACGATGCTGTTTATTCGAGCAACGAGCAATATGATAGAATAACTTTAATTTAAAAACCCCGACTACAAAAAAAACTACACGTAAAAAAATATTACCTACTATCTAGGGAGTCTAAGGACACTTTGGCGAATGAGACTAGTCTTAGAATATCTAAGTTACCAAAATCCATCCAGCCGTTTGGAAGATATGTGGAAATAAAAGTTTTACAAACATAAAGATACGCGCGAAAAACATAACCCTTCTTCCATTCCGGTAAAAAAAGACATGTTTATGCTACTGGGAACAGAATTCACATCTTATTTTTTTGCATTGTTATCATTAAATTGGACATAATAAATCGTAATCGGTAAGTTCGAAAAAAAGTTTACTGGCAACAAAAGATGGGAAATTTTATTTTTACAATAATACTCCGCGAGGCATAAGCTGAGCTTTGCATTTGTGTGAGTATACACGGATAGTGTAGGTGTGACAACCGGCCTTAGGCGCGGCGCCATTCTGACTCGCCGCGCTCCTGCCTGATTGGTGATCACTCACACTAATGCAAAGCTCAGCCTATACCGCGGACAAAATTTCAAGCTCCTGCCTGATTGGTGATCACTCACACTAATGCAAAGCTCAGCTTATACCTCGCGGAGTGTAATAGGCTTTATAACTTTTCGGAATATCGGCCAAAAACGTTTTTTTCGAGCTGGCGCTTGAAGCTCCACCTGGATTTGTTATTATTTTGTGATTGTATGCTCAGGAAATGATTCTAAACCTTATATAAAAAATACGAATCGGAAATTTAGTGCACAGTTAAATTCTACGAGTAATTTTACTGCCTAAAAGGCTTCTTGTCAAATTTGGTCGAGTGTCTAAATTTCTATGAACAATATTAACATTTTCATACAAAAAAAAAAGAAAAAACATTAAAATTTGGTGGTGTCACAAACTTGGAAAAGCAATAAAAAATAAAAATTCCAACAAAACCATACGTGTACACTCCGCGAGGCATAAGCTGAGCTTTGCATTTGTGTGAGTGTACACGGATAGTGTAGGTGTGACAACCGGCCTTAGGCGCGGCGCCATTCTGTCTCGCCGCGCTCCTGCCTGATTGGTGATCACTCACACTAATGCAAAGCTCAGCCTATACCTCGCGGACAAAATTTCAAGCTCCTGCCTGATTGGTGATCACTCACACTAATGCAAAGCTCAGCTTATACCTCGCGGAGTGTATCTATGGAATGGTGTTCAAAATAGTATTGAAGTTTCTAACATTTTTTTTCTAAACTGAATAGTTTGCGCGAAAGTCTCTTCCAAAGTGGTAACATCTGTATGTAAGGACTTTTCTTCCAAGTAGGTACTAAGTACCTTACTACCAAAGAATTTACCTAAATGGCATATAAATGCAAGTAAGGTATCATTTATCTAACTTGCATTTATATTAGATTTACGCAGGGGATTTCTCCCCTCTCATTATTTCCTTATCCCGATCTCTGATTTGACGGACGAATATTTTACCGATACTTATCTATTTTCCATTGCATCCGCATTGATTTTTTTACTGATGTGTTATCGACGTCAGTTTTTTGAGACTCCCCTTTTGGTCTACAACATAAAGTAAACAGCGTACTAATTAGTATCAGTGTCTATTGCTATTCCAATGAAATTGGTAACAAAATCAAGATCATCGCGTTCTGCATTAGTAATACCTACTGATATTGTTATGCTGTGGCACTATGATCGTAATATTTAAGATTTATTGGTTGTCAAAATAGCAAAATCAAGCGCAGGTCCGTCGTCCGTGAGCGCCGAAACGCGACTGATCGGGCCTGCCGGACGGCGCGCTATATATATGGTAGATATTAAAACATAGTGAATAACTGATACTTTTTATCAAGTCAAACTCTGCGAATGCATCTATAACTTTTTTAGTGGCTTTCGTTGAGTACAAAAATTTAGTAAAAAAATTAATTAGTTTGGTCATAAACTTGTAAAAACTTTTTGAAAAGGGGTAACTTTGGGATTTTTTTCTATCAAGTAAAATTCATTAAATCGTGTTATTGACTGCGAATTGCACTAGATTAAATCCTTAACTAATACATATATTTTTTTCAGAGTTTAATAGACTATTTTAAAGGTCTTAAAGTTGTTTTAAAAATTCAAAATTACGGCCCACACGCCCTTAACCGAAAAACTGGGGGGAGGTTTCTGAATTAGACCGTATAATATATCTTTTTTCGATCATTCGTCGATAATAAAATTGAAATGTCTGTTTATAATTACAAACTAGCAGCTTTTCATTGGCACTTACTCGTAAATTAAAAAAAAACATTTTTTTATGTTTATCCGTCTGATGTCGTTTGTTCCGGCTAATATCTGAACCGACTTATTCGACGTTAGCAGATCTTTCTGAACAGACTGGCAGATAAATGATGTTATAAAGAGTAAGGCTCTAGACAGAGGAATCCCATTTCAACTGCAGTAAATTGCAGTTCAGGTGTATTTGACACGATTGCAATAAAACTGCAAACCGAACGTGCAGTCCGATTACAGTTCAATACTCGTAGCCTGTAGTCGTGTGAACTGCACATCGAATACATTCAAACTGCACCATACGCCCGCACTACTTTGGCGGGTGGGTATGGTGCAGTTCGGATGCAAGTCTATAACTCTTTAAGTCTTGAGTGACGGCGGCAAGTGAAGAAATGTTGATTTTATTTCTCTGTTGTGAAAGTTTGGCTTGTGCGTGAAATATGATTTGTATTGTATTTGTGTCGTCTTCATCATTGTAAATAAGCTTAAACGCCTTCTCTTCTATGACTATTTTGCCAGTTATTTGTCAATCGCGATCGTGTATTACGTATATCATTATTCCATCACTGCACTGGTCCTACAAGGTATGCGTTTAGGTGATTCTGAATTTTTATTGCTATTCAAATCGGAACACTAATGATTGCACATTAACTGGCAAAGCTAATACTTTGAATGGTTGAGTCCCAGGCGGACTTTGCAGAGTCCTACTGCTATAAATTTGGGATTGTTACTTTCCCGTAGTATTTAAGAATAGAAATAGGATTTTCTAACGTACAAGACAAATAATGTTTATAATGTACAGGACTTAATCACGATATAATTCATTGTTTAAATTTAATTTTCAAATCTTGATAAGTCCTGTACATTATAAACATTACGTGTTCAAAGTTTAAAACCAGTACAAGACAAAATTAAAAATTTTGATTAACCCCCGACTACCTCAGATTTGTTATCTGTACAACATTCTACTAGTCAAGCCCTTTCATTTGATACCCGTATTAAGGGAGTTGTGACAAAAGAAATGTATTTCGTCATTTTGTGGAAGCGGCCATCTTGGATTTGAAATTTGTCATAGTGCCATGTATTCTATTAGTCAAGCCCTTTCATTTGGTACCCATATTGAGGTAGGTTGTGAAGAAATATTTTGTCCGCCATTTTGTGGCGGCGGCCATCTTGAATCGATATTAACCGAACATAGCTAAGAACATCCGCACGGATATTAACTTTCAAATAAAAAAAACGCATCGAAATCGGCCCATCTGTTTGAGCGCTACGGTGCCACAGACAGACACACACACACAGAGACAGACAGACATCGACGTCAAACTTATAACACCCCTTTTTTTGGTCTGGGGCTAAAAATAAAACAATGATAAGCCAAAAACCACATAGTGCGATTCCAATTTTCACCTTTGTAGAGCACATATTTCTTTTGAGTTTATGTGATTTTGCATGAACACTAATATCATCTTGCATAAATTTAAAGATTAAATCAAAATTCACAGTAGTATTTGATCGTGGAGAAAGGCTTCGTAGCAACATCTTTAATTCAAAACTATTGATTGCCTTTGTCTGCAGTGCATTGCACCCGGCCATCTCTGCATTCTGTACAATGATTGAAGATGTTTTGTATTTATATTGATTAACCCCTCACGAGCCTCAGCCCTTGTTGTTCGAAAACATGAATAGAAATAAACGGGTTAATTAATTTCTTGATTTTACATTACGGGATATTTACTGTGAATTCGATGCAGTTACATGCACCATATTCGCGGTTAATCTCAGTTTGAACCATGACAAATGTCCCGTAATTGTAATAGTTTAGTAAACTACCCATGCGCGGTCCGAGGGGGGGGGGGTCACGGGGGACATGACCCCCCCCAAAATCGTATAACTTAAACAAAAAATCTAAGAAAATTAAAAATATCTAATAGTACATAGACTATTTTTAACGCGGAAAACAACTAGAACGGGAACTACGTTCGTAACGATCTTGGGAGTCTACTAGCACAGTATTTTTTGCTCGATTTATTGTATTTCTACTTGTGACCCCCCCCAAAACCTGAGGCTGCGTACTGGTGACCCCCTCCAAAATTCGAGGCTGGGACCGCGCCTGAAACTACCTTTAAAAAATACAAAATAAAATAGTATAAGCTTTGCTTAGTTTGGGGCTAAACGTGTGAGAAATACCTGCTATTGCTCTGATTTTATTTTCAATACTAATTCTATGATAACAACACCTACAATCAATTATGAATTATCATAGTGATTTCATTATGCTATTTTAGTTATATTTAATTTCTAAAGCATTTTCCTGTTACAGAGTTGTATTCTAATTATATATATGATCTAGAACTGACCGAGACCAAGATAGCGTGACGAACTACAATCTAAATACTGGTCTACTACTACTACTGATAAAGACTGGTCCACCAAAACAGTAGATAGGGCTATCTGGAAGAAGGTAATGGAGGCCTTTCTCCAGCTGTAGAACAATTTGGGCTAGTAATAAATAAATAATATATGTAGATGTAAGTCTGTATAACATTGTACAACAATCTGCAATAATAATAAAACTATTGACGTCACTTAATACGCATGCAATGACAGAATTATATCGCAAAGATAACACAAAAAAAAAACAAAAAAGATTAATTGTTTTAAGCTCACGGTTCACTACACTATTATCCTATTAATAATAACGGTATCTTTACCGTCCGTCAAATACAAATAAGAAAATGATTAGTCGTATTGTATACTTCAGTATAATCTACATGTGCCTGTAGTAGCAAGGGCTAGATATAAAACCGGCTTCCTAGGACGAAAGGCCGTCGAACTCGTTGAACTAGAATGACCTAAATATCGCAACGAATAATGCTTGACTGTAGGCACTTGATGAAACGAATGTACATAAGCATACCATTAGCAGTCCACTTTATGTCCCCACTGCTGGGATTCGTGGTTTTCTCTCACAAGAACAGGCAAGGCCATAATCCACTGCGCTGGCTAAGAGCGGATACGACGCATTTCTTCGAAATTTGTCTTTTTGTGCGAGCCATTTTCACGAGTTTTTGAAGGGAGAACTTCTTTTGCCGCACCATACACAGATTTTTCATGGATTGTAAATTGAGCTCAGGGGTCACGCTCGTAAATGAAAGAAATCTTCGGGTGAACTCGGAACCATGACCATCTAGTCTAGATGGTCATGCTTAGTAAACTTGTCAGATGACAATGCTTTGAAAATGTATTTTGCAGCGTCTTCCAGTTTTAGCCACGTAGTTTTCAAACTGGGCAATCAAATTCTGAGTTATAAGTTTTCAGTTCTTTCGCCAGTCCCTATGACTGCCAATTGTTTCCTTCACAGTTCAAGCCCCTAGCTACTACAGACTTTTACATCTAACCTTGGAGAAATAAACATAGATGCAGGTGGGATTCGAATCTACGACCTCACTATTTCGATATCGCTCATTATCCCCACTAGGCCACCACGACTATATCACAAATAAAAACATTACTAATTTCATACGAAGTGTATATCTACCTGATTAATAGATTAGATGACGTATATTTTGATAGTGAACTCAAACCACTTTCTTTTAAAGACCGGTATTCGCAAACATAAGATTCTAGTTCAGGTTCCAGTTTAGGAGCGGTCAACCTACAATTTAATGACATGGAAATTGAAATTCTGCTGTTTTTGTTGTCTTTTGACCGCCATCTTGTCTGATGTAAGCAGACGATGCCGTCAAATGAAACGGATTCTCTCTAGATGTACGAAACCCAGATTGTATACATTGAGAAAGCCCAGTCCCGCCACCACTCACTCACACCACACACACACTCGGGCAGTTATATTCCAATGCTAGGCTGTACGTATAACGAAGGTGGAGTTAAAGCGCTTCTTTCAAGTTTCCGGAATGTCAATCATTTACTGGGTTTTGCAATGTTTGCACTTGACCTCTATCTCGCCTGATGTTAAGCGACGAAGCGGTTTGCGATGGCGCGTGTTTAGCTGTAAGAACGTTTCTCTCTCGATTTGAAAACACCAAAATTGAATCTATCGGGTGAAATCCTCTCAGGCAACGCATTTTACAGCCCAAACCTTTTCATTACGATATTCAAACATCTTAGTTCAAGACTTTAAAACGACATTCATGAAACGATGTCCCTTTTCGAGTTTTGAGATGTGCGATAAAAAGCCAAAATGCGTTTAGATCATGAAGAGCAAATGCATCTCGGAAAGGCAACATATACAAATAAGTAATAAAATAAAGTTATATGACGCGGTCTCTGGTCGCAAATGAATTTCCCTTCATATTCGAGTTGTCAAGGAAAGTAGGTCGAACGTCTGGTTTTGCTGGCAAGCGTGCTACTAGGCATATTAGATTATTGTTTCCAACCTCAGGCAAGAGAGGATACGAAAGGGTAAACCGGCTCACACCTGCTCGCTTCGCGAAGCAGATGCGATTTATTGGATGCGATTATTTGGATAAAAGCTTCGTTCGTGCCCGATTAAATTCGCAGCTGCAATATGTCACTTGTGTACGTAGAAATGGTTTCCTAAAATGAACGAAACGTTTATTCAAATTATAGCTATTCATTTTATGAAATTAGGTTCTTCACCTACATGATATACTCGTAGTCATGGACGTATAAAAAAGTCGGACGTATTCTCGCTAAAACAAAAACTGTGTCACTAGAGTCAGCCACATTTGCACGTGTGTGTTGTCATGTTGCCACTGATAGGCTGACGCGCACACATATACACAAGTAGCGCGTGTAATGCCCCACTGATGTGTGCGTGTCAGCCTGTATGTGTCAGCGCACACGTGAATATTATGTGGCCGACTCGATGGACACAGTTTTTGTTTTAGCGAGACTACGTCCGACTTTTTTTATACGTCCATGCTCATAGTATAGAAATACAGAAAAATATTGGTATTTTTGTATGTTTGAAACGAATACACTCAACAACTATTTGGCCAATTTCAAAATCATTTAACTTAACTTAAAACTTAACTAACTAACTTAATCACTTAACTAACTTAATTTTAAAATCATTTACTACCAGTGCTTCGCGGTTTTCTCGCGTAGTTTGCGTCTCCGCTGTTTTACTACAATAAAAAGTAGCCTATGTGTTATTCCAGACTACCTTATATATCTGTTCGAAATTACAACCCAATCCGTTTACCCGTTCCAACGTGATTGGGGAACAAACATCAGAACTTTGACCTTTATAATATTAAAGTATGAAGTAGGATTACAATAACCTGAACAAAGTCGAGGTGGACCGCTAGTTTCCTTAAAACAAGTTTTGAATGACGACTATTTTATTGAATGAGTCTTGACACAAAAAAATTAAAACAAAGACAAGTTTGTTTTTTATAGGTTGATTTCAAAAGGTAAATGGCTCTATAATTAGTCATTCGCATCATCCAGTAGGAATTAAACACCACTTTTCCTTCTATGTAGAGCAGCAGGTTTTGCGCAAAACAATTCCATCGCGTGCTGGGGTTTGTTTATAGCCGCTACAAGCGCTCGATCGGAACTGGTCGTGCGAGTTCGGGTCAGCACTCAACACAGGCAGCGCGGGCGCAGCTGGCAAGGTCGTATACTCCGCGCACGCGCCCGCAAAAACAACCAATCAGACTCGCTGACATTCCAACACAATGATGCAGTGTTTAGGATACCACCGATTTACGTATTGTCTCTACGAAAACTTGCGCTTACGTTGATCTGAGATTTTTAGTGAAGATATTATAAACGTTGTTGGATCCGTTCCAAATGCTTTTAGCGTTGGTCACTCGTACTTTGAAAGACATATTTCTCTTTTTGTATTTGTTCTTTTCTCGCCAAGTTAAAGTTGAGAGAAGTTGTCAACAGTCTACGCAAAATCTTAAATTTCAAAGTACTCAGTTGCTATGCTAGTGTAAAAACTCTCACATCTGACCGTTAAATTCTAATCAACCTTGACGCTGAATGTAAACAAAAAGCGAAAACAGGCGTACATGATGTAACTAGAGTATGCGAAACACGGAGCATCAGCCCATTGTCTTGCTAGAGAAAAAGTCGAGTTATACCGTAACCTTCCCGCGTCGGTATTTTAATTAGTGACGTTACCACTAAACACGGAAACACTTTCCTTATGGTAAGACATTTGACATTGGTAAGTCCAGTTTTGATGAAAACCCTGAGAAGGCGTGCGTGTCATGTTAAGTGGAAGGTTAGAGACGAGTGGAGAGAAATTGAAAGGCATTAGGTTGTTCTTAACCATTTAATATTCCAAAAGCGTTGGCGGGATCGAAAAGTCTACCTAGGCACATGTGGGCCGCGACACGGATCTTGAGACTCTTTCAATATCGGCCCGGTCAGCGTGTCTGTATTTAAATGCTTATTTTTAAACCCCGTCCAGAGCCCTCCCTTCAAAATCAATGAATGGTTGTTATTTAAATATGAATAGCTTCCCAGCTTCTAACTTTAGAAACTTGAAACATCACAACAACATCTGATTTAAATGAATCTGTTTGGACCGCTGAGTGAAGAGTTTTGAAGTATCTTTTGAGTTTAGTTACGAAGTTAATTAAGCTAAAATGCTTGGAAACACGAATGATCCTAATTAATTACTCTGACACTACATAAAGTTACTTCCTAAACTAATCGAAACTCCTAGTCTTCTATTATCGAACGTGGATGTGGGATACGCGTTGTAACACAAACTTTCAAATTAACTCATCACGGAGTAATTACTTGGGGACTTTTCTTAAACATCCATTATAGTATAGAGAAACACGACGAGTAGAACAAGTGTCTGAAGGCAAGCAACACGCTTGCCCATAACTGCACAGTGTCACGGGACTATTGGAATCATGCAGAGTTCAAAATAGCCTAGTACTGCACTGCTGTCGTCACCCAGAGATGTAACATGATTTATCTCTATGAATTTAAATAAAGAGCAGCAACCTCACGATTTTCAAAAGATGAAATTTAATATTAAGAGAGAACGTTTCATGTTTTAATTGAAGACGTTCAAGTACTAGACGCTCATAAAACAGGGTTTTCATGGAGACTGCTGTCAGAGTCATTACGTAATATTTTAATCAGTGGTTTATTCGAATATGTACTGCGTTTATACAAATAGCTGCGGTATTCGAATGGGCCATATGATGGGCCATATCTAATACCCAAATAGTTTACATATACTACCTATAGGGAGAGAAAAATGCTTTACATCGAAAGCACGAGTCTGATCGCTCTTGTCTTGTCGCACTTGTTGAATTGTCATACTTTTGTCTTTTTGACTAATGTTGTGTGATAATGATATCGAGCCGAGGACCGGGTTCAGTGGTGGAGTCAAATTGTGAGGAAGCTTTAACATCCATACACTGAACTTATACCTTCCTGAGAGCATTCCTGACGGGCACGCGCTTATGTACGCTGACGACGTCGCAGTCGTTATAACAGCGCCGACTATAGACGGGTTGGAGCTGAAGTCCAATCGAGCGGCAGCCAGTCTCGATTACTGGTTCCGAGTCAACGGGTTGATGTTGAACGCCGGAAAAACGCAATTCATGCACTTCAATCTGTCCGGCCGAAAATATAGACCCCTTACTGTCGGAATCAACGAAGTGAACATTAATCAGGTTGAGTCGACTCGATTCTTGGGCTTTCAGCTGGATTGCGCACTGACGTGGGAAGACCACATCGACGGAGTTTGCGCCAGGATGGGTAGTGCCTGTTTCGCTCTGCGGCGTGTAGCGAGGATCCTACCGCAACCCATGGTCCGGCAATGCTATTTCGCATCTGTGCATTCGCTCCTGCAGTACGGGGTCGAGCTCTGGGGGCGGGCCGCCGACTGGGAGCGCGTCTTCAGAATGCAGAAGCGGGCAGTACGAGCGATTGTGCAGGTGCCACAGGACACATCTGTCTTGCCATACTTCCGGTCCATGGGTATTATGACACTAACGAGTGTGGTATGTCTCCAGGCAGCGCTGTATGCCAGGGACCACCCGGAGGAGTACTCCAACCTGGGGCACACGCGAGCGCGCGACACGGCGCGGCACGCGCACCGGCTGTGCGCGGTACCTCACCGCCTCGCCAAGTCTGACAAACTTGTGCATGGCGCGCCACGGAGGCGCACAACAGACTTCCGAGGGAAATAAGAACTGCGTCCTCTAGGGGATCGTATAAATGCAGTGTAAAGCAATGGCTTGTCGAACAGGCGTTCTACAAGTACTCGGAAATGATGAAGTTGAAATTAACTTAACTCTAATTATACTTAATGTAATTTTACTATGTGTCGGTACTTATAGTACTTATGACATTGTTATTTTTTTTAATTCTTTATGTGTCTGACATCTATTTTAATTTATTGTATTTAATGACATGGTGATTTGAATTATTGTCTGACATTTTGATTTTTTTTTTATTTTTTTTTAATTGATACTATCCTACTACTATGGGTTATATATTCTTAATTAATTACATTTTGTGTAATTCTTTTATATTGAATTTTGTGACGTGTAATATTTTTTTATCAATAAATATGATTATGATTATGATTATGATTATATTATACGTTAATGTATACTTTTAACAGTGGTAGGACTCTTTGTAGACTCCGCCTGTAAAAATACAAGTACCAATAGCGAATATCACCAAGAAGTAATGTGCAAACTGCAAAGATCGCTGTGTTCCGATTTGAAGTGAAATTATCCCAGAGAAATTACAGGGCATAGATATAAATCATCTATCTACCTCTAATAGATCTGGGTGACGAGCGCAGTTCAGTACTAGGTAATGATTTGAACTTCATGTCCCAATAGCTGAGTAACACTGTGCTGTTATTGGCATGTGTGTTGCCCACCATCAGGCAAGTTCTGCTTGTCCCGTGACTATACTATACAAAGAACTAAAATAACTTGTTTTATTTTCAGCCCACGTGGATAATGAAATGTATCTGGCGCGGGCACTGGAGAGGCTCGGAGGTAATGCGCTCACCAAGGACTCGGAGCCAGACATCGGCGCCGCGTTTCTCAAGTTCGCCGTCGTCACCAAAGAACTCTCGGCTCTCATGAAGACACTTGTAAGTACACCAATATTTCATCTATTTCACACATCAACCATTGAATATCCCAAAATAAATTACAATACAAACCATTATACTACATACCTAAGTTAGTAGGTACTTGTACTACGGACATCTGAATCCATGGATCAATGAAAGTCTACATATCAAGATGATCAAGCACACCTGTCGGAAGTGTACCCAGAATGCTGACAGAATTATCATGCTGAATGGCAACGCATATTGGGCAAAATAAATACCAGCGTTTTAGTCCCGCGTCGAGTTGATTAAGCGCTAAAAAGGTTTTTGAAAAAGAGATGAGCTTCCGTTCTCCACGGGCACCAACTAGTTCCAATTTGTAACCACTTCTGAGGTTTATATATTTGCGCCGTTTGAGACGCTAAAGAAGTTTGAGATTTGAACCCCATCAGGACCTCGTGACTATTTTTCATATAAGTACTCGTATAAGTAATTTGTGAACACAACTAGCTTTAACAAATCGTGAGGAAATCGATGTACCTATTCCTAGAAAGATGTGTTTCGAGGATGTGGCTTATCCACCAACAAAGAAAGAAAAGAGAGTCAAAGCCATAATTCACCACGTTGGCCAAGTGCGGACTTGCCTAACGTGGTGAATTATGGCTTTGACTGTCTTCTCGTAAGAGAAGGCCCCGAGTCCAAGCAATTAGAACATACATAAAGTGGACTGCTTATGCTACGAGTATGTTATAATTAATCATATTTTACGCAGTCTTAGTCAAGTTATTTATGTTGTAGTAACTATAGATTAAATACCAGTTCCCTTTGCCTCGTGTCCACGTCCTCGCGGAAACCATTCATCTTCCTAGAAAGGAAAAGTTCTGATTAGTTCCTTATTTTCTTTGTCCATGATCGTCCAACTTTGAAGCCTTATATTTTTGTCTTAGGGAGTTTGCTGATGTAAATATATTATGTCATCGGATATTATGAAGTTATGCCTAGAGGTTTTACTTTAACAATTTGGTGTTTCAACCTTATCTGGTGTTTCTTTTGTTTTAGGAAATTCCACAGTCACCGGCATTTTAGCCCGTGCGATAACATTTTTGCATTTCAATCCTCGCGCAATAGTTGTGTTTTTATTTTGTACATCGTATTTGTACATCTACTAACTACTGGTGAACATTTTCATTTTTGCTGTTGAATGTGCTGCCTCGACGGATACAATCTTGGTGTCTCTAATTTGAGAGTGAATAAATTGGTATTTTCTAGGCATACAAGCGCTTCATCATAGGTTGCATTGTCGCTGGTCACTTAACCCGCATTTCGCCGCAATCCTATTTTCGATAAAAAAAAGTGCCTGACTGCACCAACTTGAAAGTTTTCTAATATCAGATTTTCTATCGTTTTTTTGGCGTACAAACCAGTCATTTCAGCATAAAAAAGCTCTATTCAACTCCATATCATTAATTTAAATCAGAAAGCTGATGCTTTATTCAGCTCTTAAACCGTTTAAATCGTAGTGCTTTACTGACTACATGCAGTGAACTAGCGTGTCCCACTTTTGTTCTGTTTGCACGAAACGGTAACTAATACGGCCGTTGGCCGACATACAATTGTGCAAAACTATATGTTACCATGTGGACATATTTCTACGCAAGTACTTTATTATATCATGTTGATTACCGGCTGGATTCTGTTTTACGTGTTTTTGGGTACCATAAAAATTATTATGCTTCGTTAAACAGAATTACTAAGAAAACCATGAACTTTTTATGTCTATTACGTTTACAAGTTTTCATTAAATGTTATCTTTCTATTTAATCTGCTATCCCAGAATATGCTGAAATGACATGAAATGATACATATATGATACATATGAAATGAAATGATTTATTATGAAAAAAGTACCTATGGTAAAATTTGACATTGACATTGGTATTTAGCGGAACTCTGTTTCGCTTTGAAGGGAAATGTTTCGCTTTGAAGGACATTTGTTGCGGTTTGATGGCAATGTTTCCCGATAAATATCAGGGCAAACTTTTTATACTTATAACTATTAACTCATTTTATAAGTTACACTGTTTTCTATACAAAATATTAGCTTCTGACCGCGTCTTTGTCTGGATAAGTTTAGAAAAAGCTATTTCTAAAAGACCTCTACATTTTTATGGCTTATGTGCCATCCAAACTATACCCAATCTAAGTTCCAAATTTGACCAATACGCTTAGTTATGACTACGTGATTGGCCAATATAGGTACGTCCAAACGTTCGAATTCATAGTATTAGTAGGATATTGAACAGCTTTTTTCTTCACGTTTTCTGTTTATGGCAAGGCTATAATGAGCATAAAACGGGCCTTTCAGTTTAAGAGTTCTGTCTAACTTTTTTAAAAAAGAAACCTAAGTTAGTTGGGGTCAGAAGTTTTTGTAGTGGTACGATCTTGGTAGAGTCCGCCTGGGGAAGTACCACACCTTTGTCTGTTATTATACCGCCAAGCAGGAATGTGCAAACATTGTTATGTTCCGGTTTGAAGGGCAATGTTTCCAGTAAAATTACAGGGCTTAGAGATGTAACATCTTAGATCTCTAGGTGACGAGCGCAGTGCAGTTCTAGGTAATGATTTGGAATCTTCATGTTCCTATAGCTGCGTGTCACTGTGCTGTTATGTAGCAGGATTGTTGCTTATCATCAGGTACATGTCCTGTTCGTCTCGTCACTCTTTATGTTAAAAAAAAAGAAGGCCTCTACTGCCTTTGGGCTAGAGCAGACCTTACCGACGAAAAGTTACCAGCTACCTTTTATTTATGCATAAAACAATGTGTTTTGTCTAGCCGTATTTGTAAAAGGAGGATTTATCATCTTCACTAGAATACAGTATTTTCAACGTATTTTCCGATGACTTAATTATGATTTACAAAGAGTTTGAAAAAAATGTCTTGTTAAAGTAAAATAAATTTTATAACTGCGTTAAAGTACATACCCCTAAATCATGTTCCTGCTATCAATATCCACGTGTTTCTTTGCATAACCGATTACGTTATGTATTATTGAAAGATAAAGTGATAGAATGCGCTTATTTATCTGCGGGACAACATACGATCGATAGTGCTAATCTCTGCTATTTCGTTCGTACTGTATTGACATATTCGCAACGGTGGCCCCGTTCACTAAATCAATGCCTAGTGCGAGCGTACTGAAGCTAATACAATTTAGGCATTTCATAGATTTAGATAATAGCTTAAGACCGTCCGTTTAATTGAATAACTCTATTACAATTACTAATTAAATAACTGTAACTTTATGTCATAAATAACTACATTTTACATAAGCAGAGTCCAGGAAAGTACCACAACTAAGCTAGTTATTTAATCGGCGCGCAACTAATGTGCAAACATTACTATGTTTTGCTTTGAAGGACAATGTTACAGAAAACATACCGGGTATATCAATAGTCAAAAATCTACCAATACTGCGCTTGTCACGAGCTCCGTAGGTATAGACAAATCCCCGGGTGACGAGCGCAGTAGCTTTGCTTGCTTGCTTTTTGACTCTTCATGTTCAAATAGCTTTGTGGTACTATGTTTTGAGCAAACATGTTGTTGTACCATCATAATCATGTCCAGCTCGTCTCGTAACTCTGTGTGAAAGAAATCGTAAAGAATTATTTTTTCAATGCAATCTGATCCGATGGTGGTAAAAAGCGAATATTCCCAACGGTTCTCATTTCATTCGCCGTCGTCTCAAACCAATCAAAATCTGTTGCGAACAGCCACCGGATATTAACACTATCGAGGGCGCCCTGCGGATGTCTCGCTCGCGGCCATCTCTCATCGAGAGACGGATGGAACACAAATTGATACCTACTTCAACTCTAGCATTGAAGAAATAATTTATGTTTCAACACGATATTTCTCTTAAATAAGGAAGTAATGTATTAAAAGAACGAGTAATTTTCACCGCTGTCTTATCTGTTCTGTTCCTTTAGTAAATAAAATTAGCATTAGAAATATACTAGCGTATCCCAATCAATTACTTATTGGTCACGTGAGCCAAAAGTTATCTAATTTTTGGGAACTGTCTAATTAGGCTTGAGTATTTTTGTTCTTTGTGACGTCTACTCAATGGGACATAATTGAGCTTTAGTTGTTTGTTTAGACAGGTTAGGCTTATAAAAAACCAAAAAAAACATTTTCCTCTAATGTTTCGATAACAGTTTAGTTTTTTGTTATTTTACTGAAATTTAATTTTTTAACCCATAGAGAGCGGTACATGAGCCTCAAAGAGGTCGAGACAAAATTTATGTACCTAATAGCAGAGGACCTAATAACGGTAAAGATACTTTGCCGACATCAAAGAACAAAGATTTTTTACATTGGCTTAAACAGCTCCAAGTCTTAAAGATGTCAAAACACGTAAACAGTGACCTTATAGTAAACTATTCCTCATACGTACTTCATATATTTTACTGGGGTAGCGTATTGCTGTTTTTCTAAAATCTAACAGCACAGAATTGACTGAAAACACACACATCACACTAGTGCTAAGTGCTTTGACTTCACAATTATCACTGCGAAGCGGGTATAACCTGCATATCTTCAAATCTAGAGTAAATATTTGCTTTCCCGGTAAATGTACTCTTACCTTATCTTAGACGCGTCATTACTGATGTTAATCAGATAATACTAGTCCAACTTGAAGCTTTTTCGTATAAAAATACTAAATGAAAGCTTTAAGAATTCCTTCTAAACGTAACAAATTTCGCGATGAAAAATAATCCCACATCAATTGGGAGAAAATAACTTCAATTTCCCGGCTGTTTGCTGAATATGAAACAGGAGGGCTTCGTCTTTGATTCTAATTCAATTTTTTCATCGTCGTTCGTCGTTCATTTGGAACGATTACGACCTCGGGAAAAATATCAAATCAGAGTTTGTTTGAAACAGCTATGATCAAAGCTAATGAATGAACTCGGAAATTAATGAGAAAGAGATAAACATTGTTAGCGGTGTTCATTAGCACTCTACGTTTGACTGTGATTACTTAAAGTTAGTTTAGTAGGCTGGAATTCGATACTGAAGTATTGGATACGTTATTGGACAAGTATTGGAAACCTTACAAACAGTATGACGTTATTATCGAGCTCGAATATTGCTATGATTTTAAGCATTTTGATTTTATTAAGCTAGGGATGCCAATTTTTTCTGATTGCACTTCTATCGTAGATAAATTGCACCTGGACAATTTACACTTTTCTTAGTTACCGTTCATAACAGTGAAATGCGATTGGCTCAAGTTTTGCCAAATTTGCTACCAATTGGTATTTTGAAAAATAGAAAACTTTCATAAAAATCTTGAGTAGTTTAACTCTTCTGCTCTTGGGAAATCGTATATTTTGCTACTAAGGTGAGATAGTTATACATCACTTAGTGACTCAGATATAGAAGCTACATGTTAATAGCACATATACCTCTATTCTTGTCCTCAAGAGTTCAACTCATTAAATCTTTCTTATAACAATGGGAAAACATATGTATATTCTTGGAAAGGTTGAACGATCCTACCGAAAATCGCATTAACGATTGACGTAACCATTGCGTGGGCGCAACGCTGATTTACTCGTAAATGGGTCAGGGTGATGAGACCTGGCAAATGTTACCCGGCTCTTTATGTACCAACAATGTTGTATTATTTTCGGTAATATGATATGCCCAGAATCATTCATGGTGCAATTTAAAATCTACGTATTTGGTATGGAGTTGGACAGTACCTATCACTAGGCCAAGTGACGACAGGTGGAGTAAGGTCTTGAGTGGTAGCCGAGATAAGGCAGATATCATTGCTATCTCCCGGGTTAGCATATAAGTCAATATAAAATAGGGCTTTGCCTAGAAGCGGTATAAAAATATATGTACCATGTAAGCTGATTCCGTAGCTGATTTTATGCTTCTTGACCTAACTATACAGACTATACTATATTTGATTAACCTTAAGACACCAAAAACCTGACAGAACCCAACGTACTCGTACGACAAGTGTATAACAGGAACCGCTACGAGTATAGAACTTTTGTATAAAAATAGATTTAGTCAGTGTTGACAATATTGTAGATAAGAAGATGGACCTAACATTATCATGGTTTACTAAGCCTGCTAGGCCATAAATATTGGTTGTTTGAAATATTATCACTTAGTGTTCTATAGACACCTAGTGTTATATAGACTCAATGAAGTATTTTTATTTACTTTGTTTATCCACTGTTCCCAAGTATCCACTTGTAAGTCATTCAAGAACTCGGGGCTTTGTGGAGTAGTAACCTCGCCCTCGCTCCAAATCTGCACATTTCATATAACACTCTGAGCTGGGCTTCCGGGAGGTCGTTCTGCGCAGAATCCCTGACCTGCCCTTGACATGGTGCAATCCTTTGTCCTTCTAACCAACCTCGGGCTCGCTGAGTCTTTGGTTTTGAGGATTACAGAAAATGACGTCGGATTTTTATACAACTTCGTAAATTAATGTTTTGAAGACTTGCCCTTTTGATGTTTTTGTCAAGCGGGTTGCTTTGAAAATCTTATAAATAAAGAATAACAATTAATTACAATTAACGTAATTTCACTTTTACGAATACTAGACATAGCAACAAAAGAATAATAATAAAATAAATTAAAATTAATAATATCACTGCAACCTCTACGTAGATATTTTGACGGCTCTATAATTGTGTACCGTGGATTGAATTAGGCGGTCATAAAAATCATGGTTAATTATTATTCAGAACAGAACAGAATCGATTTTTCTATCGAGACTTGCGGTTAGCTGCCACTAATAGCTGAGTGACATTAACTTATGTTGCGTTAAACTGTTCATTGTTACATGAGCCAATAAAAACTATTCTTTATTGTGACAAAGAACACCAAATCTAAACTAATAATAGGATTTGTATTTTAGTTTGATTTTATTTCTCATAAGCTAGATTTAATATTATAATGAGACGATAATGCAAACAGACAAAATGATGCAATCAATTTACAAAATGTAGTAGTGATAGGACTCTTTGTTGAGTCCGGCTGTGGAAGTTTCGGCATCAAGCAGTAATTTGCAAACATTACTGTGTTCCGGTGAAGGGCAATGTTTCCAGTGAAATTACAAGGCATAGAGATAAAACATTTTAAATATCTAGGCGACGAGCGCCATGCAGTGCTAGGTTATGATTTGAACTCTTCATGGTCCAATAGCTGTGTGTGTCACTGTGCTGTTATGGGCAGGCATGTTGCTTACCATCAGGAATACGTCAGTAGTAGTCTCTGTAGTTAAAAAAAAATGAAATCCTTACAGTATCTAACCGGGTTTAATGATGACATGAGTATTGAGTAACGTGTAACCAAAGTCCGAAGCGCGACACTGCACCACAACGAACGGCAGGCAGTTAGTAGAGGTCATCTTATAACAACTGCTATGTATAAGTCCTTAACTAAAAAAATCTACATCACAGACGTGCGCTTAATTTTCATGTGTTTAGTTTGAACCACTTTGAACGGTCCCTACAATACTTTACTACACCGAATGTTATTTATCAGCTAATATTTCATACACGTGTAAACATAATGTAGAGTTTTATATTAGGTATAGGCAATTGCTAATTTGGTATACCTACTCGTACGCCTAACGCCAGCCTACGCGAATGAAGTTGTGTATTTAGTAGTTAGCTACTCTACTGTTTAGTGTTTATGTCGGGACTGCAAGTGTTAAAATTATAATCACAATAGGTTTTATTCACAGAATTAAAATACATTTACAAGCATAGATAATGCAAATTATCACAATAGCATTTTAACAAAAAATTTTTTTTTCCCTATACACTGTTTTATGTTGTCATTTAGTTCTGCTTGCAATGTACTAATATTGCCTACGTTTGTGTTCTATTGTTATTAATTCTCTGACGTGTGGATCTATGAATATACCTACACTCCAACAAAGTTCACATTATTTGATAAAAATCTATAATATTACACATACAATAATAACAGTTTAATCCGTTAATGTGATAATTATCAAATTATCAAAGGACTTTGTAAAACACAATATTGTGAAGTTCCATAAAAATCTGTATTGTACCCTTTTTTATGGAATGAGGAACAAATATCCTCACAAATATGTCTTCAAAATAAATATGTAAATAAAATTTTGGTCGTCATTTCACACACAACACCATCTAGCCCCAAACTAAGCAAAGCTTATGGGAGCCAGATAGCAGGACGTCTACGCTCTTTCTACAATAGACGTAATTTCGAAATAAACTCGCGACTTTCCTACTCCTGTTCTACTTCGTTTCGTCCGATCGAACATTGTTTGACGTACTCTAATTAGAGTAGGCTTAGAACGTTTCAACGGACGAAACAACGGATCGAAGTAGATACGAAGAGTAGGAAAGTCGCGAGTCATCCCACCAGCTCGGAAAGAGTACTTTTGCTCCTTATCAGGGCGCAAAAGTCGTTTTTACCCTCTAGAGGTTAAAGTAAATTTGAATTTAGAACATCGTGTGTACTGAGGTTTTGAATTCAAAACATAATTCAACCTATTTATTTCCACCTCCTTGGTGCCGAATGCATGATGCATTTTTTTTAATATGTTAAAAACTCAGACTCGGAACCTCCTTGGTGTACTTACTTTTTTTTAATTGCTTAGCGCGAAAGCATTTTAAAATTTGCATTTAGTCATTTCCTCGTGGAATGAAAAGTTACGTGTTGCACTCGAGTGCAAGATTTTTCACCTTGTGTTTTTGATTCCTTGCTACGCTCAGGATTCTAATTTTGAATCACTCGCTGCGCTCGTTATTCAATTTTAGAATCCTTCGCTTACTCGGTCATCAAAATTGAGCACGCGGTTAAAAATCAACTTTGCACTCTTGTATAACAAATAACTATTTCGTAGAAGCAGAGTAGACGTCCTGATATAATACTCGTACTTATATAATTCAAATACATACTTAGGATACTGATAGGATTACGATATTATTAGAAACTGAAATAAACTTTACATCGGAATAGACTTACTCTAGCTCTTTCTAATTTGGACGTTAGTTGGCGTGCTGCAGTGTAACTTGCGGCATTAGTCAGCGACTCGACAAGTTGTCGCGTTCTGCTTGAAGTACTCTGGCGTTCCTCGGTCCGTTTCCTCCCAATTGTCTGTTTCAGTGTTTTACCAAAATATTACGGTATTATTTCAAGGTGATACCGGTTAAAATAATTTATTTGTGCTCACAATACATATTGTTAAAATCTTCGAGGTAAATCGTCATCTCACTAAGATTGATCTCTTCCAGAAAACCAAACTCCATAGTCCTGTCACCTATAGAGACAGTTCTGGGAATATATCGGACTTTTTATTGCTAATGTGTATTACCAGATGCACTATGGAGCTCGTTCTTTATGGAGATGAAATTGGTCACTCTATACTAAACTAGGTATCACCAGACACTGACAGCCTAGCCACAAGTAACTTACCTAACCCAAAGCCAAGTCCAAAATACGGCTTATTTAGATATTTCTAAATTCTACTGTTTTTCGTTACGAGATTCATCTTTTTTAAAGTGTCGGAAAACCTACAGTTGAAACTTGTCAGATTTATTTGTTTAGAAAGTTTCGTATCTTCCCGTCCCTTCTCCACATTAACGTAATTCCCGAGTGCACGCCACTTGTCCACGTTAGTCACTTTGTTAACCAGTAAAAATAACCAATCTTTGTGTAGCATCCTTCACAGTTAAGCACCGGCAATTTTCTCTTAGTTCCTAAGTACCGTTTTAATACGTAATTTCGTTCTGACCTGTCCTAAATATGTAATTCGTTTACTTGAATCTTTCTGTCGTAACCGTTTTATGCTTCGCTCAACAGGCACTCGGATAAAACAAACATGTTACGGAAAATTGATTCTTCTGACAATGTCTCAATAAATATTATGGTGTAACATATTTGTATGTTATATACCATTTCGTTTCCTGATCGCGACGATACAGAAAGTTAGAACTTGGAACTATTGGGGATAGACGATTCAAATAGATCATAGATTGCGTGGTTAACGTTACGATAGTTTTATCGTTCATGGATTGAAATCGTTGTAAATCTATTTTGTTGCTACCTAAATGTACAATTAAATACCACATTTTGGCTGGTTATTGATTCGAAACAGATAATTTATTTCTTGTGTCCTCCTTTTCGTGATGGATCATATCGTACAGGGTGAAGTAAAGCGATTACAGTAAGCTTATAAACTATTTTCGTACAAAAAATTAAACCGACTTCAAAACCACAAATAGGCACTCAAAAGCGAAAAATAAACTAAAATCATTATTATAAGCGCTACTCACTCATCTATTTGAAGTCGGTGCCAGCCAAATCTAACAGGTATAGGATAGATACTACTTTCCTGTGCCTACATAGCATCAATCTACTAACTTTTGACCTGACTGGCACCGACTTCAAATAGATGAGTGAGTAGCGCTTATAATAATGATTTTAGTTAATTTTTCGCTTTTGAGTGCCTTGTTGTGGTTTTGAAGTCGGTTTAATTTTTTGTACGAAAATAGTTTATTTTACTCTTTTTAGTGTACAAGAACAAAATGAATAATTTTGATTAACCCCCGACTACCTTGGATTTGTTATCTGTACAACATTCTACTAGTCAAGCCCTTTCATTTGATACCCATATAAAGGGAGTTGTGAAAAAAGAAATGTATTTCGGCATTTTGTGGAAGCGGCCATCTTGGATTTGAATTTTTCATAGTGCAAAGTATTCTACTAGTCAAGCTCTTTCGTTTGATACCCAAATTGAGGTAGTAATGAAAATATAATATAATTCGCCATTTTGTCGTGGCGGCCATTTTGCATTTGAAATTTGTTATAGTACATAGTATTCTACTAGTCAAGCCCTTACATTTGATGTCCAAATTGAGGTAGGTTGTGAAGAAATATTTTGTCCGCCATTTTGTGGAGGCGGCCATCTTGAATCGACATTAACCAGACATAGCTAAGAACATTTGCTATGGTATTAACCTTGAAATAAAAGAAACCGCGTCGAAATCGGCCCATCTGTTTGAGTTCTACTACGGTGCCACAGCAGACAGACAGACACACAGACAGACATCGACGTTTTTTTGGTCGGGGGTTAAAAACAAGTTTTTATTAAAGCATTTACGCAATTCTGTATTGACAGGGTCGAGATTCATAACTTTTGTGAAATCTACAACTACGTCATCCAGATACGCAAATTTTCACTTTTTGGTTCATATTTCAAAAACTACTTTACCGATTTCAAAAATATTTATATGGGACCATTCGGGAGGCATACCCATCCGAACACAAAAAGAAATTTTAAAATCGGTTCAGAGGTTCTCGAGAAATCAGGTAACATACATAAAAAAAAAAAAAAAAAAATAGGGGTCGAATTGATAACCTCCTCCTTTTTTTGGAAGTCGGTTAAAAAGAAGATTGCACATAAATTGCATATTATTAGGAGCAACTTTTACCATCTTGAACTAAGAAATATCTAGAATAATCCCTCGAGTCGTAAGGTCAATTTATTACTGATACTACGTTTTGAATACAATGTGGTAGTTGAAGTAATCAGTTCTAGTTTTCTTTATCATCCTGATCCCATTACTGGGTATCGTCATCTGTTTTACTTATCTACTGGACTGGACTCTTTGTAGAGTCTGCCTGGGGAAGTTCTACACCTTTGCCAGTTATCCTACCGCCAACCAAGCAGATATGCCCAAACATGTGTTCCGGTTTGAATGGTCATGTTTTTAGAGAAATTACTGGGCATAGAGATAAATCATGACTACATTTGGTACCAACACGCTACACGGCGGTGTCACCACTTCATGTACACAATTTTAAAGTCAAACAGGAAACATAAAACATCATCAAACGGATTACACACCAAGTACGTAAACCAGATGAATTTCGCAATAAACGCTCGTTTCATAACTCAATGATAACGGTTGCGATTTTTGCAGTAATTCGCTAGCGTTTACTAGCATTCTGTTTTACCGTGCGACTCGCAATTTGCATACAATACCCTGGCATATGGAACCCGCACGTGCCCGTGATCTAAACAATGATCATTGTTACATTACCATTTCATTGCCCAGACATTCACATAGTAAAAAATTGTGTTGTCACTATTTGTCTACTAAACTTTGTGATGTTGTTATTAAAGTTATTAATATGTTGAAGGTTGAAGTCAATTTAGATACCGCAGAATCTGTTTTTAATTTGCATGTACCTACTATGTAGTTTGTATAGTACGCGTGAGATAGTGATATACCTTTGTTCCTATATTTATATACCTTTGTTCGTAATTCTTTCGGTAAGCACAGTAATCTCTGAACATGATTGTGGTTTTGAAGGGAAATATCACAGATTTCTAAACAGATGAAACCTTCGTGAACGACACTGTGAGGCCAGTCATTAGTTATGTATGCGTGACAGCTCTCACCGACGTTGTCAAATTACTCACGTTGGTGTGCGTGTAATGTTCCCAGTCTTAAGAAAAAAGTCCCACTATTGTTGTCTTAAGCTTTGGAAATTTTCACGTATAATAAACACATAAAACATTATTTTAAAATAATTTATTATTACACCGATAATATATTATAATGCAAGGATTTCTTGTTAATTAACAAGAAGTCTTATTTCCATTTTATGAAGTTAAGAATTTTGATTTTACATGCAACCAAAAATCAACTTGAATCGCAAATATTAATTAGTATGATTTGCTCCCTTAGATAGTTTAAACGAAAACCAAAACAATCATCTTTACCACCAAAACTAGTTTTGATAAAATGCATATGGGCTACCTTTTATAGGGCCAAACAACAAACCAAAAAAAAGAAACAAATAATCGTTTAAACGATTCGCTAATGCTTCACTTTTTTTTTACAAAACCTCACTTTTAAACCAAGTAATCGTATAATATTCAAAAACTACTACTATCAAATGATAATATTCTGAGACCTACCTACTGCTGGCATTATATAAAATTTTATTCTACTCGTATAATATTATTATAATGTAAGCATTATGTATTTTTGAAAACTCCACTGAACATGCAAGTATTAAAAACTCGCTTTATAACTACAGTTTTCATCAACACTATAAGTAATTTTTCTCACACTAGTAACGGCGTGGATCACTGCTAGGGATCAATTCACATTATATTTAAAAAAAATAGTAAAAATAGGTCTTAAAATTGAATAATACTACCTTCAAAAACAAAAATTATAATCTATATTTTACCTTCACTTCAGGGAAAACTATTTCAGTTTGGTATAGCCACACGTGTTCCTATTTGTTACCATAATGAAATCGCCTAAATAACATAATATCAGTAAAAATATTCAAACTTACCTATGAAATGATATTCCTCCTTCCTTTTTTTGTTTTTGGGAAGTATGTTTGCAATGTTTGAATACACAAGACGGCATTATTTAAAACAAAACGTAAAATCACACAGGATGAACACGTATGGACAGGCCCGTACAAGATGAAGTTTGTGTCGTACTGACAAGAGTTTGTATTTGCTTTGGCCACATATTACTAAAATGAAACCTTTTAAGCTCCATAGTACACAGAAGTATTAAAAACTTGTTTCATAACTATAGTTTTCATCAACACTATTAGTATTTTTATTAACCCTAGTAACGGCGAGGATATGTTCTTGGCATCGATTCACATTAAATAAAAAAAATAACGCTTGTAAAAATAGGGCTTAAAATTGAATTATACAATGTTCATCAATAATTTGGTCTACGAGTATCTTCAGAACAAAATTAGAATCTATATTTTACCTTAACTTCAGGGAAAATAATTTCAATTTCGTATAGCAACACTGACCTATTTTCGTTGAGGTATTGTGTTTCTATTCATCAATCGAAATAAAATCGTCTAAATTATATAAATATCAGTAAAAATATTCTAACTTTCCCATGAAATTTCCTTTTTTTATTTTTGGGAACAATGTTTGCAATGTTTGATGACACAAGACGGCATAATCTTAAACAAAACATAAAATCACACGGGACTCTCGTACGAGACGGAAGTCAGTTTCGTACTGACTGGAGTTTGTATTTGCTTTGGCGTTTGATATTTGCTTTCCGGACCTAAGGATCTGTGTTCCGCACGTTCCATCTGCCTTTTGTTTTAGAAATCTGTGGGAAATATCTTCAGAATAAAAAAAAGTGACTATCGCAGTGCAATGCTGGTTCATTGTGCTGTTGTGGCCATGGGTATTGCTTGTTATCAGGTGCATATCTTTCTTGTCCCGTCACTATATTATAAAATTATTTTATAATTGTGAATTGATGAGACATTTAGTGCTATAATACTCAAGCAAATTACTTGTTAGCGATACTTAGTAATGTGCTTGCTTGTTAGTAATTAGTAAATTGAGTCACGCTATCAGTTTTGCGCTACGCTATACTCTGTGTGTTTGTTACTAAGAGAAAGATCAAACGTATTTTGTGATCAAGTTAATCTTCGATACGTTAAAATATTGAATTTTGTATAGCTTAAATTGATGGTAATATTTACGTTGATAGAAATAGTTTAAATGGAACAAACAAAAAACTCCTACAAGGTTTCACTCCACTTTCGTAAATAGAACATCTAGCCTGTGAATTGCATGTCCTTAGTGGGGGTTTCGCAATAGATTCAATCTGGGTGTCTTGAAGTCGAGATTGAATCGATTTAAATAATAATTTAGGTACTTAAATTAGTTGAACATTTTTGGGAAGACACTGTTTGCTGCAACACAGCTAACGCTAAAGCAGCAGACAGGGTTACTTATTTATACTGTACACATTGTTTTTTCTGGAAATAAATTATTTTGTATTTGTATTTCTTTTAGCGACGCTTAACATCAGGCGATATGGGGGTCAAATGCAAACCTATTATCGTTAAAAAAAGTACTTCTTACAGTACCTTTAGATATGCACGTATCCATATTTACATTTATATGCCAGAAGAAAAGTCCTGAATATTCATACAATAATAATCATTACAAATAGTCACGGATCGGATTCACGGTTCATGAATCCGATAATTCCAGGGTCTACACTTGCTCGACTTCACAGAACCCGGATAACGAAACTCGCTAGGTATTCAATTCACCGTGGATCCCGTCTAATCGAGCGTATTATGAAGTTACGGGAATATCGCGTGTCTTCTGGCAGGTGTTGCGTTGCAGTAATCTCATGCAAACGATTGTAGATGTTCCACTGAGATGCTCTAGTAAGCTTATGAAAGTGAACGTAGTTATGGTCGTTACTTATTCGTATGTGCTCGCTAACCAATTTAGAGAAATGAATGTCTCAAAATTCGAATTCTATTCAATGTCTACGTTGGCCTAATATTATATTTATTCGTTACTATTAGTGTCCTGCTGTTTTCCCACGTATTTCGTGTTCCCGTATCTTTCTCTACGATTAAAAGTAGCCCTTGTGTTATTCTTGATTATGATGTATTTATGTACTCAATTTCTGCCACATTAATTGAAAAGTTTTAGCATGAAACAGTAACAAGCATCAATTCAGCCACCCGTTTAACGTTTAACCCGTTTATGAACGGTAGTTTTCGCTATCAATATTTTGAGACTTTATCGACGCATTGCTGGGTGGTTATAGGCTTCATCTCCCCTGTCCTGTTTATCTCTATCCTGAGCCAATCTCATCCATGTAATTTTCGCGTTGAACCTGCTGCTGTAGACCCATCCGGTTAGTGCCAACGGATTGTGTTTCGGTAGGCCACCCCTTATTCGAGATCTCCACCTGTCGTCATCATGATTGGCTACATATCCCTTGAAGTGCCGAAGTAAGTGACTTTCGTTCTTTGTCGGATTTCCGGATTACTTACTCGGTCTCTCAAAGTGTTGCCCAGTATGGAACGCTCCATTACCTCCAGTGCGACTCTCATTCTGTGTACATTTTCGTTAGTCAACGCCCATGCTACCATACGTTATCGTGAGCAATACATATTGGTTCGAAAGTTTTTTTTATTTTTTTTTATTTGAATTTAGCATCTCCACAGACTCCAGGTGACCTTTGTCATTTGTTTTCTTTTTTACATGAATCTTAGTTTAGGAAAATAAAAAGAAATAGGGGGAGTAGGGAACATTTTCATTCTAATTCTAGGCCTATTTTATTTTCTAAACCGCCTCCTCCCGGCTCAGCGCCTCCACCACGACTGCATTTCTGTCTTTGATGGCCGTCTGCAAATTGAACTCTCGTTGGTTCGCAAGTTAAAAGCTTGGTGTTTAGTAATTGCGCCATTTTTATCAATATCTGAATATATTAATGCGGCGAGAGATCTCAGCTAAGCTCTTTGCGAGATTTTATTCTGAACTCTGGGTCGAAAGATCTACGTCAAAGGTATTTTTGACGTTTTTTTAAAGGTACTCGTAGAAATCTACCAACTGCAACGGCTCTCCGGCAACAGTTACTTTTGTCTTGGGCTTGTTCATCTTCAGACAGACTTTAAGAGACGCGTCATAAAGGTTTAATATTATATATTTGTTCTGTTCGTTATTATAATATTCGATGCAATTAGGTAGATTTTATGCCTGCCTACTTACATCTGGCTTGCAAGTGGAGCTAATTGGTACTCGTAGTATCGTGTAACGTATACCTACTTATTATTTGCATTGTAAGCGTTTTAAATTTATGAGTTTCCACGAATCAGTAGTTATTCATATTGTTAACTACTGTTTGTGGGAACATAACACTTTCGCTGGAATTATCAATAAAACAAAATTCTGCGATGTTTAAAAGTGCTGATTACGTTAAAATGTGTATTGCAATATACAATTTGGACTAAATAAGTAAATTTTATGTCAAAATTAAACCCGTAGGTTAATCTTTTGTGAACATTGTATTCTGAGATGTCGTATTAGTTACGTGCATTTACAAGCGATTCAATATGTAGTATTTGCGGACTAAAGCAATATAGGAAATGATACAATGTCCAATAACTTCAAACATAGAGGTGCGTATTATGTTTCAAGAAATAATTATTGGAAGAACCTTACCTTCGCAAATTCTTTAACCGGAATATGTTGACACTAAATGCATTTAAAAGCCAATCCACAATCATACCTTTGTTTGTGGGGTATCTTTCCTGATGCTTCCGTGTTATTATTTATGTAGGATGATTTTCTGAAATTTTGTCACACTGCTTGTTTCGACCAAAGTTTATCTGATAGTAAAATGATAAAACTAGTTTGCAGCCACGAGTATAAACAGAAGCAAATTTGTCCTCTCCGTGTAACAATTAGTCAAGTATGACCGACGCCGTTCAGGAAGGGTTTCATTGTACAACAGCCCTTTGTTTAGAGCTCCCCCAGAGCCTCATCTGTCGCCGGCGCACTCGCTTCATTGATTACATAATCGGCCTCGTAAATGGGTTTCCACTTACCGGCGATGCTTTTTCCATGTTTCGTATCGCGTTTAATTACACTCTGTTAGGGCGATCATTCAACAGTCCACCGTGTTAATTACTGTATCTGTTTCAACTGTTCGTTGTACTGCGTCAAATATGCTTTATGATATTGCGTAGCGATTCGACCGTCCGCTTGTTGTTGCAAATGGAAAATGATTCTATATTTTTATCGATCGACTGGATATTTGAGGTCAGGGTCATTGGTAAATCTCAGATGCCAATGACGCACTACTCACGCATCCATGTCTGTTGCTCAATTGGCATCATTATTGGGATCACGATTGTATGTTTGGCGCCTATTCAGGCGGTGCATTCGCATTTCGCCGCCAAGCGCGCTTCGGTTTGTCTACCAAAAGACGATGAAGCAACTGGCACATAGCTACGAGCGCAGCCAAATGCCTTTTAGAATGCAAATGTTGTGCAATGAATAAGCGCGACGATATTTTACGTGATCTAGCCTCAGTGCTGTGCATTGTGGAATTATTCAATGTTCTATTTATTTCATATTCCTCAAATACTCGACCTTGTCTCTATCTCGCTGGCATTCTCTATCTAATTATCAGATGCCAAATGAGATTTCGAAATCATAAAACAACTAAACTTATTGTTCACAGATGCAGAACATAAACAACATAGTCATGTTCCCTGTCGACAGTCTTCTGAAAGGAGATTTGAGGGGAGTTAAAGGCGATCTGAAGCGGCCTTTCGATAAAGCGTCGAAAGACTATGAGTCAAAGTACCTGAAGTTAGAAAAGGAGAAAAAATCGCAAGCGAAAGAAGCTGGTCTCATCAGAAGTGAAGTTACGCCAGCGGAGATCGCTGATGAAATGGAGAAAGAGAGGAGACTATTTCAACTACAGATGTGCGAGGTAAAATTTTTGGTACTTACTTTCGCAAACATTTTCCCGACACATAAATAGCACAATGTCTATCAATCTACTAGTTAAGTATCTCCCAAGATCGTGAATAGAAGGGTAACTAGATAATGGCCGCCAATTTATCACGACTAATGCTTTTCTAGCACTAATATTTACGAATATGTTTCTCAAAAGTACATATTTGTGTACGTTAGAACGCAACTCGAACACTTTTACTCACCATTTGTTTACAGTATTTAACTTTAAACGACTGCTACTTTACACTTTATGTGGCAGCTTTATTGATCGTCAGATTATGGTTTCATCAGCATCCTCGACGAGGTATGTTGATTTCTTTTAATTAGTTTGTCAGTTGCTGATTTAGCTTCCTAAGCTAGCTATACTCGTATTTAGCTAGCTATATTTATTAATACCAAAGTCTGTGGCTATGTGCTAGTCGAATTGAAAATAGATTAATATTGTTCGAATTTCGGCCATTTGGCGACTACAAGTACTGTTTATTATTCGAAAAAACTTAAATGAGGCGTTTTCCATATGACAGATGTAAGTGATTGATACATGAGTGAAACAATATTGCAAACTATTGACATACATAAGCTATTTTCCTTTTGTTCCCACTGGTACTTGAAACTTGAGTTGAACTTGAAAAGAGTCAAGGGTTAAGGTCATAATCCAGAGCGGGTCTACCGCCTAACAAAATCAACTTTTGGCTTTCCTATTATTGTCTCTATAATTTTAAGCGAAAAGAAAAGTAGTTAGGCGTTAGCACAGGCGGTTGGCATATGAGACATGTTAAATTTTTCAAGGACATCCTCGAAAAATGTATTTTTTGGAACATGGCGGTTTCCTCACCAAGTCTTCATTCACCGTTAAAGCTCCGCTCATGTACGATGACAATCTCGTAAATATGCAATTAAATAAATAAATATTGGTGGACAATTCACACACAACACCATCTGACCACAAACTAAGCAAAGCTTGTGTGATGGCAGCCAGATAGCTGATATAATACTTATATAGTTTTTAAATACATACTTATTGTACATAGAAATACCCATAATTGTAACGATAGATAATAATAAATCAGAGGCGTAGACGGAATTCGAATTTCGCGATTGTGGAGTGTGAGTTTTTAGCCTCTAGGCCACCAAGTTATTGCCATTTACGTATAGCTGTCAAATTTCTCTAAAAAAATGATTATTGTTTCATTAACCGACTTCCAAAAAAAGGAGGAGGTTATCAATTCGACCCCTATGTTTTTTTTTTATGTATGTTACCTGATTTCTCGAGAACCTCTGCACCGATTTAAAAATTTCTTTTTGTGTTCGGATGGGTATGCTTCCCGAATGGTCCCAATATCAAAATCGGTACAGTGGTTTTTGAAATATTAACCAAAAACTAAAATTTGCGTACAATTTTCTGGATGACATAGTTGTAGATTTCACGTAAGTTATGAAGCTCGACCCTGTCAATACAAAGTTGTGTAAATGATTTCATAAAAATTGTTTTTAGCATCCGACCAAAAACGGGTTATAAGTGACGTCGATGTCTGTCTGTATGACTGTCTGTCTGCTGTGGCACCGTAGTAGAGCTCAAACGGATGCTCAAACCGATTTCGATGCGGTTTTTTTAAATTCAAGGTTAATACCCTAGCAGATGTTCTTAGCTATGTCTGGTTAATGTCAATTGAAGATGGCCGCCGTCACAAAATAGCGGACAAAATATTTCTTCACAACCTTCCTCAATATGGGAATCAAATGAAAGGGCTTGACTAGTAGAACACTATACACTATAACAAATTTCAAATCCAAAATGGCCGCCACCACAAAATGGCGAATTATATTATATTTTTCATTACTACCTCAATATGGGTATCACACGAAAGGGCTTGCGTAGTAGAATGTTGTACAGATAATAAATCCAAGGTAGTCGGGGGTTAATCAAAATTTTTAATTTTGTTCTTGTACACTAAAAAAGGTAAAATAAACTATTTTCGTACAAAAAATTGAACCGACTTCAAAACCACTCATAGGCACTCAAAAGCGAAAAATAAACTAAAATCATTATTATAAGCGCTACTCACTCATCTATTTGAAACCGGTGCCAGTCAGGTCAAAAAGTTAGTAGATTGATGCTATGTAGGCACATGGTAAGTAGGCACAGGTAAGTAGTATCTATCCACTACTTGTTAGATGTGGTTTTGAAGTCGGTTCAATTTTTTGTACGAAAATAGTTTATTTTCTTAGAGAAATTTGACGCCACGTTTAGCGGAATCCAAAATAATTTTGACAGTGTTATTGCATCCTGAAATCTCCTCATTTAATTGTAAGAGTACAATGTTTCGCTTCACTTGAATTAATTTCATTTATACGTGTATCTGATCTGATGTCAATTTTACTGTTGCTTTTATGTTCGTCTGTCGGTCTACATTCCGATCCTAATCTTCAGCTTTAATAGAATTATCGCTAACCGTGTGCATGTTTACTTTGAGCGAGATATTCTTGGAAGAATTTTAAATTTTTTAGTCGTGATCATAATAAAACGCACTTGGAATCGTAATGCTATGTTGAAATTTCCTTGGTTTTATTTACTTTGAGTACCTAGTAATTTTGTTGACGAAAATAGAAACAAGAGGACAAAATTTTAAATATTACCTAAGTAATTTCTCATAAAACTATCCCCCGTATTAGTATACCTACCAAACTAGAATTAGGTTCAAATTTCATTTGGCTTCGATCCGAGTCGTGTGGCTTCGAAGTGTCGAACATACCGTTTTGGTGTGGTTTTCATATCAAAATCGTTCTATTCGTTTGGGATCTAGAACGCCGCGGTAACGTCGATAGAACGCCCGAATTCATAGATTCGAATCCCGCCTCACCTCTGGGTATTTTGCTATTTTCAGTCCAAGTTTATTATCACCACAGGCTTTAGTCGTGCAGAAAAACACGGTGAGGAAACTGAAACTGGCGAGTTCCAGTAAAGACGTGTCATAAGTAACATTAGACCGTTGGAACTCAGGGCCAGGATTTTATTTGACATTTTTGAGGATATGTGTCAGCCAACCCTCATTTAGCCAGCGTAGTAGATTATGGTCTTGAATCTCTTCTTGCGAGGGAAAACCCCAAGTCCCATCAGTGGAAACTGGAAGCATAAAGTAGACTTTTTGTGGTAGACTGACACATACAAATAAAAAAACACAGAGGTTGCTTAAAACTGTTACCAATAATAATAACAGAGAAGCTCTTTACTTAGATGGTTTCAAAAATGAAACAAAAATACATTTAAAAATTACCGAGAAACGGGTACCTATTTGACCTATAACCTATAACAGAGTGCCAAAGGTGTGTTTTATTAATCGCAAGCAATTTGTGGTTTTATTCACCCCCCAGTGGGCAACCTGTTGATCCTTTAATAAGTCATGGTAAAGGCTATGAAGCAATCTACACTTTCCATACTCTTAACTCCACAGAATATGTAGCTGTTACATCGTACTCGTATCCTACCTGTTTCAAAATGACCGGTTCGCTTGTTTCCGTACGATAAATGCTCCCTCCGGGTTAAACAATGTAAATAAATAATTTGCCTTCTAATGGACTCTAATAAATCTCTACACAAAGGGAGTTTTTGTTCGATCCTAATCGTATTTGTTCTTTCTTCGTCATTCTCGAATTCAGTTCAAAAGGGTTTATCTTAGTATTTATATTGTAGTACCTTTATCTGGAGCTGTGACCGTTGTCGACCAAATTAGATGAAAAAGGTTGATACGCCCGGAGATATTAGAGAAGCGTCGAGGAAAAGCTTTTCGGAGTACTTACTTGATGAATTTCGTTGTTTTTCTAAATAGAAATTCTCCCGCATTTTGTGTTACTGTTGTATTGTAGAGTACAGAAAATATCAACTAGTATCCTCGTAGAATTTAAAAAATCCCGGTCCCCCAAAATGCGATTTGGTGGCTAAACCTAAATTTTCTATTGTTACTTGAAAAAATAAAGAATTTGGCCGGCATGGTGGGTTAAGGCCTTTATGAGCAGAAGTGGTATCTTCTACCATTGATGGTATAGCATTTCATATTTTCTTCAGTCTTGTTTCATTACGATATCATACTAATTAATCATTACGCATATGTAAATAGCAGTGACAGTATTATAATCATGCGACGAAGTGCACGTATGATTCATCTAAGGCTGAAGACCGTAAATAGATGACTGCTTGATAATATAACTCGTTAAAATATATTACACAACTGCATGTTCAGAGTATTATGCTGTAAAATTAGTTATAACTAACTGCTTTACTGAGAAATGGACAGGCAGATTATAAAATATTACGTACATTCCTTGAAGTATACATATTTTTAGACTTTTATTGGTCTAGGGATAATTCAGTTGTGCTAGATTCATTCCGCATTCGGCCGTCATTGCCGCCGCACGCATACAGTTTCTATTTAAAATCTACCTTGCGATCGGATTGAATAATACTCCAGCCGAACTGAACTAGTGATGGACTGAGGCGCTATCGATATTTTGTTAGCACCTTGGTCCGGCATGGACAAGTTTCTCTTCAAATCTTCATCAAATCCCAACTTACCCTATAAAAGACCTAGAGAAGATGAGCTCTCCCCGGATAAATGGCAGAAATCCAAGAAATTTGTCTCGAACCCAACCAAAAATGCCAAAACCGCAAAAGTGTTAACTGAAAATCGGTTTGATGGCTTACAAGTGGATTCTGAGAAATCTCCGGACCCATTTCCTCGTGCTGCAAAGAAGAAGATCTCTAATAACACTCCTGTAATAGTGGTCGAGTTAGGAGGTCCTTGGACTCATCAGAAAATTCGGACCGTACTCGACAAATACTGTAAAGACTACCATTTGGAACACAGAGGGAACAACCTGGTTCGTGTACAATGCTATTCAGCCAATAACCACCAGTTACTCAAAGACAACTTAACCAGTGAAAATGTAATCTTCCATACTTTTACGAGAAAAGACGAAAAGCTACCCAAAGTTGTAATCAAGGGTTTGCCTAAATATGTACATGATAACATAGCCGAAGAACTTGCTTCTTTAGGCTTCCCTGGCGCTAGTCTTTCTGAGCTACGCACATTTTATCCTTTAGAATGTCCACCTGTTCTAATCCAGCTTCCCAGTGGCAGCGATATGTCGAAGTTCAAAATATCAAATATCTTTCCAACTGTGTTGTGGACATTCAGCGTTATAAACCCAATAAAAAATCTGGCACTCAATGTTACAGGTGCCAAGGTTTTGGCCACGCTGCTCGTAATTGCAATCGCCCACCTAGATGTGTAAAATGTGCCCAAAACCATCCCACATCACACATGTACAAAAAAAGACAGAACTGAACCGGCTCTCTGCTGCAACTGTCAGAAGGACCATCCCGCAAATTATTCGCAGTGTCCAGAAAGGTTAAAATATACTGCCCGTATTGAAACGAAAAGAGAACACTTCGAAAGGCTACGGTCGCCGGTGTAGCGCGACTGAAGAATTCTGTTCCTAACTCTTGGGCAGAGGCAACAAAACTTGATACAAGCAGAACTCAGGTGCCATATCAACATTCGCCTGCAAGTCACGAACAACTTCCTGGCACTTCAAGTAGAAAACAGATCAAGCCGCCGTTTCAACAAGGCAGTGCAAATACCGTAAAGATGCATCAAGATCTTCAAACGATTGAAATACTCGAGATTCTCTCCACAATCAGATCGATAAAACTTGAATTCACAAATTGTAATACTTTCATGGACAAAGTAATTCTGATAGTAACCCACCTCGGACATTATGTCTGACTGCCCAAAATTACGTATTCTTTACTGGAACGCTGACGGCGTTCACAGAAAGCAACAGGAGCTCGCCGATCTTGCCGTGAGTAGGTTTAATGTTGACATAATAGCCCTGTGAGACTAAAGTTAACAAACCGTCTGAAACTTTATATCCCGGGTTTTGTCTGTTACCGACGAGATAAGCACAACAGTGGTTCTGGCCAGGGAGTGGCGCTCTTGGTACGTTCAGATCTTGTACATAAACAAATTGAAATACCCAATACGCAAAATCTGGAAGCTATTGGCATTTCTTTGAAGTTGATTGATGTTAACATTGCCATTTTTGCTGTCTATCAGTCCCCTAATCTCCCACTAATAACTGGTGATATTGACCGTATCATGGCAGTAGACTCCATTGTTGTAGCCATGGGTGACATGAATTCGAAACACCCTCTTTGGTCACCTGGTTCCACTAATACGCATGGCAAAAAACTGTATGAACATATGCTTAACCGTGAATATATTGTTCACTCTCCAAAGAATCCCACCTTGGTGCATTATTCAGCTAAATTTAGGCCATCTATACCAGATATTTTACTTAGTAAAAACTTTACCCTCCTTGTGACATATCTTCTATATCGGCATTGTCTTCAAACCATTTTCCAGTGCTAGTCAACTTCACATGTAAAGCTTGTCGTAGCCCAATTCAGAGATTTAATTATGGGAAGGCGGACTGGAACAAATTTCGAAGTTTTCTCAACAATAATGTCACTTTAACCACAAAACCTTTGAAACCCCACCCAAAATTGACTCGGCCATCACCGAGTTTCAAAATTTGTTAATTGAGGCACGTGATACCTGCATCCCGATTGAAACTCTAAAACCATGGAGTTCCACTTCTTTGCCTCGACATATACAACGACTAATCAGTCAAAAAAATCGTCTTCGTAGATATTTTACCAAAGAGTCGAACTATTTCCAGCGTAAAATTTGGAAATATCAAATTTCTTTACTGAAGTCTCAAATAACGCAAGCCATCAAATATTACAACGGAAAAATGTGGTCCAACAAGCTTTCGAAAGTGGACAACCCCACAAATGATATCTGGCGTCTAATCAAGACCCTGCGGCCTACTTCTACTCCAATCCCAGCGCTGAAAGTAGTTGACAACTCTGTTATTACAAACGAACAGGACAAATGTGACTTATTAGCCGATACTTTTCTCAACAATATGTTGCTCACCGCTGACTGGTCCAGTGAAAAACTTTCAGTTGTCAAGAACTCCTTATCTCTTATAGACAATCATATCCCCATTATCGAGAGCATTATGCATGTTCGCCCATCGGAGGTCAAAAAAAGTATCGTCACATTAAAACCCCGCAAAGCTCCTGGTCCCGATGAAATATCCAACTTATTAATTAAAATCTCCTCAAAATGCATTATTTTGCTAACCAAAATATTTAACGCCTGCTTTTATACTTAACCACTTTCCTTCACCATGGAAAGTGGCGAAAGTGATCTCAATACTGAAGCCTGGTAAAGATCCTCGAACCTAGCTCCTATAGGCCAATCAGTCTCCTTCCATGTTTAGGTAAGCTTTTCGAGAAAATTCTTTGCAGACGCTTGTTGCGCGCCATGTGTGGCCGTCTCACAAATGAGCAGTTTGGTTTTCGCCAAGGTCACTCTACTATCCAACAACTTGCTAGAGTTGCTGAAACCGTGTCTCACAACCTCAACCTAAAGCAATCCACGGGAATGTTTCTATTAGATATCGAGAAGGCGTTTGACACGGTCTGGCATGATGGCCTATTGCATAAACTGTATATCATGGGTCTGCCAATTTACTTAATTAAAATCATAAAATCTTATCTCTCAAATCGTACATTCAATGTACATATTAAAACTTTTCGTCTGTCCCAAAACCAGTCCCTGCAGGTGTACCCCAAGGGTCCATCGCAGGTCCTATCCTGTTTTTGCATATTTAAATGACATTCCAATCCAACCTCGAACTAATGTAGCCTGTTTTGCCGATGATACTGCATCATACACATCTTCATCCGATGTGGACCTTATCATCAACCGTCTCCAACTTGCTATTGAATCGTTTCTCACCTACTTTAGTGACTGGAAACTTAAAATCAACGAAGGTAAAACTGAAGCAATTATGTTCTCTTCCAAGCGTAACCATCCACAAAAAACTTTGAAAATTGGCAACTTCGGTATACCTTGGAGTCGCTCAGTTAAATACCTGGGTGCTTTCTTGGACACAAAGCTGAACTGGACTGATAACATTTCCAAGCTGTGTATAAAAGGTACCAAGGCCTTAAATGGACTTAACTCAATTATGAGCAGGCGCTCGTGCCTTAGCAGCCAGATCAAATTGCGCACTTACTGTACCCTGGTCCGACCCTGTATCACTTATGCTTGCCCAGTATGGAGCAGCACTAGTAAATCTAATATAAATAAACTCCAAATATTGCAAAATAAAGCCTTAAAGTGTGCTTACAAAACTCCTTTCCGCGCTAATCTACATAAACTACATCGTAATATTGGTTTACCTAAAATTGATAAGTATATTTACAATCTCTCGGAAAAATTTTATACACAAAAGAATCGTAACAGTCCAAATCCCCTAATAAATAATTTATGTAAAACTCGAAACAAAACTATCAAATTTATCGACTCATATAATCGATATAAATTACCGCATCACTTATTTCTAGCACACGACGACTAGGTAGTTTAATGCGGCCGGCCCGGCCGACCGTCGGTCGGCCGCCGTGCACACCATTCTCGCTCGTGTCATTAGCGTACTGAGAGGCGGAGACGGCGTGCGCTTAGTCTGCGCCCGCGTGTGCCCAGCGCGCAACAAGCGGCGAGCTCTTGTTGTCAGTTGTGAGCGCTTAACGCGTCAACGGTTCATTTTCACTCATGCCTACCCCCCTTAATTTTTGCAAAGGTAAAATAATTAGTAGCCTAAAATGTATTGCTAATTCTAAAGCTTACATAAAATTGAACCCCAGTTTAGTACTAAGACTAACTAATCCTCAAAATATTTAAGTTACTAACCACCTACGCTAAAAGTTTTAATCAAGTTTTAAATGAATTACTTGCTAAACAAATGTACATTCTCACGGCATTGTATTACTAGGAATTGATTGGATACTAGTAATTGTACAAATTTTCTTGTTATTGTCATTTATAAATAAAGACTTTGAAAAACTAAACTAAGTTGTGCTAGATAGATAGATAGATTATAATAACTCTTCATTGCACTTAATTTACGTACTTGGTTGACCGAGCTTTGCTCGGTTTTTTTAAATGATATTTAGGCAGGTACGAATTACGTAGTGGTGACTTACTTAGACCTACTTAGATACGAATTAAATGCGTTTATAAAAGGCTCAAGTATAAGATTTTCTCAGAAAAAAAAAGAACAAAAAGAAAAGTTCCGAGTGTAACCATCAGGATTCGAACCGGGGCCTGTTGACTCCGAGGGAGATATTCCGTCTGAGCCATTTAGACTTAAAGAACAATGACGAAATAAGTTATCGTATTCTAATGAAATTGTAGGAGTTTTTCATTGTCTAAAAACGCGCATAAAATAATGTTTTTTAAAAATAAAACCTAGCTAGATCGATTTATCGTCTCCGAAACCCCCTGTATACATAATTTCATGAAAATCGTTCGAGCCTTTTCCGAGATTCAGATTCTATATATATATACATATATACCTACAAGATTTACTCGTTTAAAGGTATAAGATAAACAAAATACTCGATTAGTAAAAATGTGGCATACATATAGAAAAATACACTTTATTGAACACACGAAATAACAATAATACAAACTTAAAACAATAAGTACACTATCTGACTCTACTTGAATAAAGTTATTGCTTTTAAAATTTCGCTATTTGAATTAAGACTGAAAACATAATACAGTCCCACTGCTGGGACTTAGCTCTTCTCATGACGATTCACGAAGTCACAAAGTGACTCTTCTTCTCGTGACTAAGGCCGTTGTAAGGCGACCAAAATGTCGGGAGGGAATGAAATAATAATTTAGGTATTATCTGAGTCTGTTTTTCCCGATGGGTACGACGTGGTTGTCTTTATAGAGTACTCTGAGTACTTTTCCAACTTCAAATGTACAACTTTTTCATCACCACTGGCTGGCACAACAGTGAAAAACGCTATCTGCCAGTGTATGGAGTATGTATGGCCTTGATTCTGTCCCTGTGATAGAAAACCCTTAAGAAATGGGAATATAGTGGGCCGTTTATGCTTATGCTGTACAAACGAATAAAATCAAATCATCACGTTCTTACACAAAAAAATGCAAATAATAATTACAAACCAATGGATATTACCGAAGTCATAATGAAAACGTAATTACTTGTATCAGTTCATTATGGGTAACAACAGCCAATGTGCAAATTTTATTTTCGTCATAATGAAAAATTTCGACAAAGAAATGAGGAAATTTGCGTATTCAGCGTTTTTGTCGCACTTTTTGCATCACTTTCGCACGAAATAGGTGTAAAATAGTTCGAGAGCTGACACCAATTTTGGGCAGGTATTTGAAGCAAGCCGAAAACGTTGTACTACACGTTTTTTTATTGTATTATCTGGTCAGGTCAGTTTTTTATTTTATGAAGTTTTACTTCTTTTGGTGTGTTAGGGAAATATGAAAAGAGTAAATTTTTACGATGCGCGTGCGCGTGCACACCGACACCCTGAAGTAAGTTGGTCAACATTTCAGTAGTCATTGTAACTCAATTTAGGTTAATATGTCTTGTGATAAAGATATTATCTATTCTATGGTTGAAGTTAAATTTCTTAGCGCAAGGAATAAAGAGAAAATGTATTAACTTCTTGCATGCGTACACAAATACCTACACATATTTTATACTATTTTATTATATTGTCAGGTCTAAAGCTCTGTGTTGGGGTATGTGACAAGTTTTCAGCTTGCGTCAACTACGAGTACCTACCCAAAAATTGGTCCCAGCTCTCTTACTAAAAGATAAGGTTCGTTCGCCTAATTAAAACCGGCTTTTGGCTGCAAACAAATATGTTAGCATACGTTTTCCGCAATTATATTCACATCCGTTTATGTCAAGTGTTATAGCTTGTAATTAATCCTTATCGTGGCATCCCGGAATGCAATTTAACTGCGTTTGTGTAACAATATGCCTGCCAGTGACAACCATTTACGCAGACGATGCCATAATGCTATTGTCCGCCGCAGGCTATGAGAATAGTAAATATGAAATGATTACCTTCTCTCCGTAATTTTCCATTGGGTATCCTACTAAATATTATGAACTAGCGGCACCCCGCGGTTTTACCCGCGTAGTTTCCTTTCCCGTGATTTTCCTACGGTAAAAATAGCCTATGATCTCTACTTTCTCTATTATCTATGAACATCTATTCCAGAACAAATTTAAACTGTGTTCCTTTACTTTTTAAAATTTAATCCCGAACCGTTCGGCTGTTTCGACGTATTTGAGCAATAAACTTTCGAAACTTTCGATAGCTTTCGAATCTATAATATTAGTACTTAGTATGTGAAGAATTAATGTTTGGATACTTGTTGTTCAATCACGTCTAACGCCTAAACGGATCGGGTTGAAATTTGAAACACAGATGTATGGAATATCTAATCTACCTATACTTTTCATCAACGGAAACGGATTTATAAATCAATGCCACTTTCGTTGCAAGTAAACTCCTCCTTAACGGCTCAACCGATTTGAATGAATTTTTTTGTATGCTTTTGGGTAGGGTTGGTTTAGATTCACAAATCACCCCGCCAGATGGCGCTGCAGTTGGTATCTAGGTTATTATCCGAGCGAAGCCGGAATGGGCCGCTAGTGTTTATAAAACTCCACTCATAATTATCTACACAAGATGTATAAAATATGATAGAATCGACCAAAACAATTTTGGTGTGGCTCTGGGGAAGTACCTAGGACACCCTGGCTGACCGATGCACTGCATTCTACTCACTCATGTTCCTAAATTTGTTTGACCTCATTACGAAATCTAACCAAGAGTATCTTGAACTTGCATATTAGAGAACCCAAACAACGCATTTTAAAACTAATGGTGTAAATCTGGCTACTCTCCAGAGCGATATGCGATTATTCTGGCGGTGCTTTCGTCTTGACGGTAGAGTGATTTCAAACTGCTTTTACATCTCTGTTTAAATGCAAAGGTGTGGTAATTATGCAGGGTAACTTTGTTGTATAGTATATTGGTGGTGGCGGACATTTCACACATAACATCAACTGAACCCAAACTAAGCAAAGCTTGTACTATGGTGGCCAGATAGCTGATATAATACTTATATAGTTATAAATACATACTTATTATACATAGATACCATAAGTATGTATTTTCAACTATAAACAACTACATTTTTATAGAAGTGACAAGACGAGCAGGACACGTGCGTGATGGTAAGCAAAATGCCTGTCCATAACAGCGCAGTGAGCAGTGAAGCACTGCTATTGGAACATGAAGAGTCCAAATCATTATCTAGCACCGCACTGCGCTCGTCACCCGGAGATATAAGGTGTTTTATCTCTTAGCACAGTAATTGCTCTGCAAACGTTGCCCTTCAAACCGGAAAACAGTAATGTTTGCAAACTACTGATTGACTGCAGAAAGAGTTACCACAAACACCGGTTCAAGTTCTTTCTCGGAATATCCAGTCAAGCGTGGTACTCGTAGTTTAAATATTTCCTAATAGCAAGCATCCGATGTTGCAGTAAGCGATGCACTTGACGAATATAGAACATTGTTTACTTGCACTTGAAAGGAAAGGGAAGCTGTGATGTCAGAAATGATAAGATAATGACTTAAGACGCTAATAGATTACAGTCTATTGATTCATAAATAATAACCGTATCAAAGCATGCAAGTGCCACTAGATATCTTACTAATATTAATAAATTATAATATTTGAATGTTTGTTGCATAATCTATTCGTAAGAACGGAACAGATTTGAGTGAAACTTGAACTCAGGTAATTAGTCATCAAAAATCATCATACTTTTATCTTAAAAAATGCGTAGTTTTTTTTTTATAGAATAGTCCTTTTCTATACTCTACAGCTCTACACGGACGAAATCTCGAAAATCTGTATAAATATGACAGGATGTCATAAGCATGAGTTTGCAAGTTTAAAAGTAGGTAATGATTGAGTGGGCTAGGAAAATGTATGATTTAGTTGACGCTGTTCTGGTCCATACATTTGGTGATGAATATTCTTAACTATGTACCCGATTCAGTTTCTCGATATGTACAACCTGTGTGTTTCCCAATTTAGAGTAAACAGGTATCTTTTAAATGAATACACGAGTAGCTCACGTAGGATATAGTCAGTATAGTCCGACGTAAGTTTCGGCCGCGTCCTGCGGCCTTTTTCTAGGAGAGTCCACGCTCGTAACCGCACCGCATTTAGTACTGATGTACGTACCCTTTAACCGGGAAATCGCGGTCAAACGTAGATCTATCTAGTATAAAAATAACATTTCCAAAAGAACTTCATTTTTAAAATCGTAGTAAATTGCAAAGCTGATGTAGATATACAGACGTCGACATATCTATCATCTTTGTCACGTTCGTGCAAAACGACTTTCATCCTAATCATATTATTTCAGAATGTAGGCCGAGCAATGAACCCAGAGACGTGTCCATGCCTAGTAGTTAAAGACTTGTGGAGACTTAAGAAGATCGCATTTGAATGAAATATCGAACATAACATCTGTGAAACACTATATTGACTCTTCACAAAATAAATGATACGCGAAATTCTGGCTTTTAACAAAACTTTTTTTTTCAGTAGCTTGTTTTACTAAAAAAAAACATACTTATGTGACATGAATGATTACGATGACGTAAACATCGATATTTTACCGACACCTTCAATTGTACCTAAGAAACAGATGTAATATAAACCGAACACTGTAAACCGAGACTGAAAAAATGTGTAGGTCGTCAATAAATAAAGCCACTAGGGGATTGCAAGGCGTCTCGACGGTCATAAAATAAATAGCGTCTGTGCGCCATGCCAAAGTGTCTGTATATAACTGCATTATCTTAGCTCTAATGGATGCACACGCCAAATTGTTGAGTTCACGGGCGGTTGCTCAATCTGCTATGATGGATGCTCTGTAAATACTGCTAAATACTTACGTGAGCAAAATCTGTGTCTGAATATCCATGTGAAATATTTGAATATGGAAAATGGTCGAAAAAGTTACTGTATGGCCCGATTCTTCAACACACTCGTATGTCACAATCTCGTTGATAAAATGCTTTTGTGAATCGGTTTTTAAGGTATGTGTAACTAGATCTAATTAACTTAGTCTGTATAATAAAACATACTATGATCGCTTCAACACGAAAACAGGTTCACCCGACCCAACCCAATATGGGACCCAAAATTGGGCTCACGTATCTTCTAAATATACTTATAGCATATATTTGTAGATTATGCTCCAGCATCTTCCTAACGAAATTGCAAATTGATTGCTGTTTCTTTGACTTCTTCTCTCTTAACTTCTCTCAAAAATAGTATAATGAAAATATAACCAGTTGTTTTGTACAGAGATATCGTGGTCTTTTAACCAAGCTGACGTAAGCTGCTGTATAAAATAAATAAATATGACTAAACCCTGCTGTGTGAATGCGTCTTATTCAAGTATGCATACAGAAAATATCCAAAGCCTAGCTTTTAGCGTTTGCGTAAACAGCAATAAAAATTCTACAGTTGCCATGAGCTAATGTAAATTGTGAAATGAACTGTGCGATATGTTTGATTATACTTCGTTCGATCTCTTTAAATATTCAGTTTAAACGAATTACGTAATTTCTAAGTCCTAATACAAGCTCGATCGATACACGTTTATTTTGGGCCTAACTACACGTAGGCATGCTATAAATCAACCTCCATAAGTACTAATGTTGTTAGCATTCAGCACTATTTTATGTTGGTACCAGTTTCCGTTAATATCATTGTTGTAGTTATAAAGTTCTTCAATAGAAGTCACCACCAAAAAATAATGTGTTAGACGCAACAGTCAAACAGTCTATTATTTTTGGCATAGAGCTTGATCTAAAATCTAAAATTATTTGCGTTTAATGACCTCTAAAACATCAACTGTATTACATTAGCACTCCTCAGTCATTGCGTAATGCATTCAGAGTAAATAGAATTGTAAGTACCGTTGCATACCAAAACAAAAGTATTTGATCACAAAGGTTCTCGTTGGGTCTTATAGTGAGCTTAACCAATATGTTTACTGTTCTTCAAAAAGTTGTCAGTCTTTCGTATTTCGATTACTAACTTATCTTTTACCGCTACTCATTTCATTTATAAAATAGGTGCAATGTTTTAGATTTGGACCTTAAGGAAACAAGTTTAAAAATTACAAAATAACAAAAAAAGTTCAAGCGAATTTTCACCGTAGAAAGCCAAGGTTGTAATTGAAACGTTTAGTGCAACAAAAGCATTCTCGTCACGACGAAGTCGTTAACACTTGCAATCTTTGGCGCGAATACTGATACCATTGTCGAGTGCTAAAAAAAGAAAGCTGTTCAGTTACGACTAGGAGTTGAGGCTTGGTGCGCTACCATGGAGGCGGGTCGACGACCGGCCTTGCGCCGCGCAGGGCCGGCGCCGCCGCCGCGCTGACCCTCGCTTTGTTCGCGTCTCACTTCGCGCACGGTGCAACCACCTCCGCTGGTTGTCACCCGCAACCCACGCATTAACCTTTCTGAACATTTACCCACCTTACACACATCCTACTCAATATTTTAGACGATACCTCAAAATCAAAAAGGCAAGTTCAGCCGGCGACTCGCCAAGTTGTGCAAGGTCACGCGTTTATTATTATTGCACAATTCTGAAAGACAGATTTGGATCCACTGTAGTTGAGCGTGCGCGTGCGTCATCTCGAGTAATTTTAACTCGCGGAAGGGCATGCCGCATGGCGTAATTGGTCCGATTCCACAGTTCGTGTGTCGCTCGTGGCTAGCCAGCCGCGTTTCGCTACGGCTCTGATGAAGCGACGAGGGCTCGACCGCGCGTCATCAGCCGGCGTCGCACCGTCTGCCTTCACAATTTGACACTTCAATCGTTGTGTTTACTTTCATTCCAGTACCTGATAAAGTTCAATGAGATCAAGACCAAGAAAGGGATCGAGTTGCTGCAGCACCTAGTGGAGTACTATCACGCGCAAACGAATTACTTTCAAGACGGTTTGAAGACCATCGAGCATTTCGGAGTTTACGTCGCGGACTTGAGCGTGCAGTTGCAGAAGATAAGGCAACAGCAGGACGACGAGAGAAGAGGATTGCTGGAGTTGAGGAACATGCTGCGAGCAGCGGCGCCTCAAGACCGGGAGGTGGGTGTTTTTGGTGATATCTTTTTAAGCCTAAGTACCATCGTCGAACAAGGCCATTTGTGTAGATCCTTTACTGATTCCACAGCAAGTTAATTAAAACGTTCCGAATCTATCATTAATATACATTTATGTTAGGCATGTGTTATGTTGATTCCGTAGAAGATAATCGGTACCTACGTTCTAGGATCTCTAATACTTGTCGCGTGACTTCCTGACGGTAATCCGTAGTGAGCTAAAGATGTTAACAATAGGTTACGGAGGTTTCAGTTGAGCGAGATGTTTATTGAAATATTGACGTCCTGTTTAACTCATAAAGTGTTTACTTAGCTGCTACGTGGGGGTTTTATCGCGTTTTCGTAATGGACAAAATGAGTAATTTTCAATGGAGACTTTTGCATGACCGCATTTTTCGCAATGGCCAAAATCAGTCATTCTTATAGAGATTTTGCATGATCGCATTTTTTTTTTAGAAAGAGTTATAGTATCTGACTGTGTGGTGCCTCCCTATCTAACAAATTTTGGGTTAGCGCAGACAGCCCGGAGGGTCTATAGGGTGTATATATATATATATTAGCTTTGATATTGGTGTCTCTTTTCTTTTCGCTTGAAATGATAGAGACAGCAATAGCAAACCAAAACCGATTTTGTTAGGCGGTAGAGGGCAGGGCCCGGTTTGCATGACAATATTAAGTTCTGTTATGGGACTACCAAATTTTGTTTCGCCAAACTTGAGTAAAATCTCGGTGACGTCACAGAGATTAAAAACCTATAGGACTACTCTTTAAAATTTAACACATCACACACCCCGTATCGATACTTTGCATAATCGTACGTATTTTCAGGTAGCATCATCAGTGGGAGGCTACTCTCTTCACCAGCTACAAGGCGACAAGCAGCACGGCGTTACCCGCAGCGGCTATCTCCTTAAGAAATCCGAAGGGAAGGTGCGCCGCGTCTGGCAGAAGCGGCGCTGTCGAGTCACGGCCGAGGGCTTTCTCGATATATTTCACGCGGATGAAAACAAGACGCCAGCCAAGGTCAACCTGCTCACTTGCCAGATTAAAGTCGCGGCGGACGATAAGAGGGCGTTCGATCTAGTCTCATGTGAGTAACCAGTGCTGTTTTAATTTAAATAAAAGTGGTCAAATGCGGGTCGGACTCGCCCATGAAGGCTTCCGTAGCAGCAAGTAACATAATACAAAAGTTCTTGTAGTTCGTTGTTACTTTAATCACTGTTTTAACAATAGTCAATTTATGGCGTATTAAAATAAAACTACTCACTAGATATCATACAAACCAATTTTCGTTGATAGTTTACATGGTAACGTACATCATACATTCTTTTTAATTTTTGTCATTCTATTATTTTAGAAGTTACTAGGGGGGGAGGGACACTTTTTACCACTTTGGAAGAGTCTCTCGCGCAAACTATTCAGTTTAGAAAAAAAGTATGTGAGAAACCTCAATATCATTTTTGATGACCTTTCCATGGATATACCACACGTATGGTTTTGATTAAAAAAATTGAGTTTCAGTTCTATTTATGGGACACCCTTAAAAATTTTAGTTTTTTTCTATTTTTTGTATCAAAATCTTAATGCGGTTCACAGATTACATCTAATTACCAAGTTTCAATAGTATAGCTTTTATAGTTTCGGAGAAAAGTGGCAGTGGCATACGGACGGACAAACAGACACAGACATGACGAATCTATAAGGGTCCCGTATTTTGCCATTTGGCTACGGAACCCTAAAAAGAAATAGGAGTCATGGAACCTGCCGACAGATGTGCAAAATCAGCACAAATGTTACACAATCTATACAATAATAAATACAATCACATCTTATACAATACATTTACGGAACTTCCTTAAATTTAATGAAGTAAATAACGCCAGATTCAAAAGAAACTGAATGTACTCCTTGGTGTTTTAAGCTCGTTCTATCCACGGAGGCTAATAAAGGTTCTATCCTTTTCGACTGCTAAATCCTTACCACTTTTTATTCATTGCTCGCTATAACAATTTTCTTTTTTAGTAACATTTTAACTGCAGTTACTCATTATTTGAAGTTTTAATGGAAATGGTCCTTAAACTGTCCAACTTTGTAGCACAAAATATTTATGTACAAATTAGCAACTTTGATGTCGTGATCTTTCAATTGCGCCGCTCCATTTAACGTGCAAAAGATTTCAAATATTAACACTTCAGTAAACCGGTTCTTCGATACCAATATGGTTTTACAAACAAAGTAACAAAAACATGTAGAAGAAAAGTTTCTGCAGAAACGACCAGAAATTTTCCGCCGCAATTGTTTTACAAGGCCTTAATTGATAAAACCAAAAACGGAAACCAACACACACACTACACTACATATTATGTAAGCAACTTACCAACACTAAGTACATCTGAATTTACCATATACTGATTGAGTTCTAGAGATACTCCAGATGCTTACGAGTCTAATGTTGTAGTTATGAATTTATAAGTAAAACATGCCAATCAACTTCGTTATTAGCTGATTCGGATAGTCTCAGATTTATTTAGGATTGATTATTTGTTAGATGAGGTATAAATTGTTTTAGCGTTTCCTAAAGCAGTGCGCATCGGGTATACAGGACGATTATGATATCGAAAGATACCTTTTGTAGGTAAGTAAGATTTTCTTTAAGTGCTCATATAAAAATACTAATATCTGCCCGTAGCAATCCGTGTTTTTAAAGAATATGCTTTAGGAGCTCTGAGATTTTTTCTAGATCATAAGTAGCATATTATGTTCTTCCTTTCTATAACCCGTCTGTGTTAGACTGTTAGAGTTTGATCCGTTTAGAGCAGGAAATATTCCTAGATTCGGATATAAGTTATAATATAAGTAGGATTTCTACTGCCCAAAGTTTCGAATCACAGACACGACTGCTCTAATTGACAGTCACTAGACTGGCAACGGTTTCTGCAAAAAAATCATACTACCACAGTCATGCCTATTTCTACATTCGATTACTCGATAAATTGGCAATTGGTCACGCTCTGGGCGATAACTGCTCTGATACGAATTTTGCCGGCCGTCAATTTAGCTTCATTCATAACGCCATAAAATCAGTTTGAGACCATTTATAAAGCTAACATGACCGTAACCATTCTACTCACTTGTTGCGAATTGTGACTAATTGACTGAAATAGTTCAATTGCAAACTGCTTAGACTCGGTTGGTGGTAAAACCGTGGTCGCCTAGGAGTACGAATGTCTGATTTCACAATCGTGTGGTCGTAGGTTTGGGTCCCGCCTGCACCTCTGAATATTTTTCCCAGTGCCGACATACCTACAAGTTTGTCGTCGCGACCGGCTTATATCGAATAAAAACCATTCTACTTAGCCATTAGCCATCTGCTAGCTGTTTTGGAAAAATATGGGAGAGATATTGTTTTATCAAATTAAATATTAGAAATCGACTATAAAGAAAACTTCCGAAGTGGTATTTGTGACGTCACGTCTTGGTAAAAAAATCGTACAAAGAAATGACGTCACTAGAAACTTCTAAGCACTGTATTTTCGTCATTGTTTGGTTGCGAAACAAAAGAAATATATAGGTACTTACGTGTACAGCACTTTTACACCGACTTCCAAAAAAAGGAGGAGGTTATAAATTCGAATCCTATGTTTTTTTTTAATGTATGTTACCTGATTTCTCGAGAACCCCTGCACTGATTTTAAAATTTATTTTTGTGTTCGGATGCTTCCCGAATGGTCCCATATAAATCCTATCGAAATCGGTCGGGTGGTTTTTGAAATATGAACCATAAACTAAAATTTGCTTACAACCACCTTACAACTATCTGGATGACGTAGTGTAGATTTCACAAAAGTTATGAAACTCGATCCTGTCAATACGAAATTGTGTAAATGGTAAATGGATGAATAAAAACTTGTTTTACATTAAAAAGGGTAATTAATGAGTGAGTAACGCTTATAATAATGATTTTAGTTTATTTTTCGCTTTTGTGTGCCTATTTGTTGTTTTGAAGTCGGTTTATTTTTTGTACGAAAACAGTTTATTAATAATCTGACGGACTAGTTTTTTAGTCATCATGTCTCCTATATTTTCTATCAATAAATGATTAAATATAGTAATTTAGTATATCATATGTTCCAGATAACCGTACGTACCATTTTCAAGCGGACGATGAAAACGAGCAGCGGGCGTGGACGTCCGTACTAGTCAACTGCAAGGAAGGCGCGCTGATGAGGGCGTTCCACCAGCAAGCGGGCGAAGCGAACAACGACTCGGGGCACTCGCTGTTGGACTTGCAGCGCTCCATCATCAGGGCCGTGCGGGCCATGCCGGGGAACCAAGTGTGTGCCGACTGCGGCTCTACGAATGGTAAGTCTCCTGTACACTGTGTTGTCTGTTGTAACCAAAATCACGGAGTGCTATAAGTTTGACGTGTCTCTATGTGTAAAGTGAGCGATAACGCCCCTTTAGATAGATAGATAGATATACTATTTATTGACACACCAAATAAAATTAAACACAGAAAAAAGAACAATACATTTTACAGTAGTGCGACAATGGGCGACCTTATCGCTTAAAGCGATCTCTTCCAGGCAACCTTAGGATGGAAAATAATATTTGGTCAAGTATACGGGGTGTGCAAATAAGACTTAAACAAAGCATTATAAGTACATATATATTGGAAAGAAAATAAGAATTATGATAAAAATAAAATAAAATAATTAAATACCTACATACAATACATACTAATAAATACAATTGTAATTGCAACTGGAGAAAATCGACAAACAACAACAAACTACATTATCAACAAGTAGAATTGTTTAACATTGGTTTTGAAAGTATTCAGAGAAGGAGAATGCCTGATGTGGACGGGTAATTCATTCCACAATTGAGTTGCCTTGTAAGCCAACGACTTGTGGGCGCTAAAGGCCTAAAGGGGGGTGGTAAGAGACCCATTAAAAATAATAGGGCGTAGTGCAGAGGCTTCCAGTCCGTTGTATACTACATTCTGGGCTCAGGTCTCAAGTTCATTCTTGCGGTTTATAATAGTAAGAGTCTCTTTTAGAATGAATGTTTAATTTCCGCTAATATATAGTGCTTTTAAAAAATACATGTGAAAAAATGGGGGCGCTAACAAATGATTTATCGTAAATAGTAGCGCGAAATAGTAAACCGACCGGGAGGATACGGGATACTCCCTTGTTGTACTTGTCCATCATCAGACCGTGCGGACAATATTCGGAGAGCTGACACCTAATTCTGGGAAGGTATTTGAGGCAAGCTGAAAACTTTTCACACAATTCCCTGTTATATCACAACACAGAGCTGCAGACCTGGCTGGTGAGTAGCGTGGCAAAACGAATCCCGAATGAATTCGAACCCGGGGTTCTGGACCAGTAGTCTTCGTCCACACGCATAGACCAGCTTTAAGTTGTGTGTTATGTTCGGTCCAAATTTATTTATAATTTCAGATCCCACGTGGTTGTCAACAAATTTCGGTGTGATAGTGTGCATAGAATGTTCTGGAAGCCACCGCGAGCTCGGCGTGCATATATCGCGGATCCAGTCATTAACCCTCGACCGGCTCAGCACCTCGCAGCTACTGCTGGCGAGGAACATGGGCAACCAGATGTTCAACGAAGTCATGGAGAACACCCTTGATGAGAGGGACAAGCTTACTCCGGAAAGCACCATGTGAGTACAGTTACATAGTGATAGCATTTCTTTGCAGAATCTGCTGGATGAGTAAGTTTTTTTATAACAACATTCGACATAATAAGAGTCACTTGCATTTATGTTTGTAATTTAGTCTCACTGGAGAGAGATAGGTTAGTTAGAAATATATTATATTCTAGTTTTTATTTCGATTAGTGGTCTTTATAGGACAACATCCGCACGAATTCGGAACGGGCCACGCTAGTAAAATGTATTATTTGTCAAGTTATTAGTCACGCCGCTAATTTAAAACGGCGAAGGAAAACATCGTAATGCGAAACCGAAATGTATCTAGAATCTTTCGAAGTCATGTTTCATCTACCACCCTCACTGGACCAGGGTGGTCAATTATGGCCTTGACTCTCTCCTTTCGAGAGAAGGCCCCGAGTCTCAGAAGTGGGAAACAGTGCTTATGAACAATGTTTATACTTTATGCTAAATTACTCACAAATGGCTTAAATAAAATAAAACTTGCATTGAACAAACAAAAATATACGAATGTTAGCCGAGTTTCAAAATACAATAGTCGTAGATTTTGTCCCTTTAGCGAAGGCCGCCGGTTCACAGGTTTTATTATTTTCCTTGTATTATTTAATGATGTACCAGTACAGAATTATTTATCAATCGCACTCGTCTCGTTTGGGTCCTGAGCGCTATTTGAAATTAAAAAAAAATCGTTTTTTATTAAGAAGATACTTCGGAGGTGGTGCCATGAGCACCAAGTCAGGGTCTGATGCTGACATCCTGAGAAATCGTGGGAAACCCTTCAAAATTCTGCCACAATGAGGCAATTTCGCGCAATATCAAAATTGAAGTCGGTTTGTGTTTTTTTCGTTAAAACAAATGAAAGGTTTAAAATGGTGGTTGTTTTCCAGGGAAGAGCGTCTCAGGTTCATCCGAGAGAAGTACGTGTACCGGTCGTGGGCGGCGCAGACGTGCTGCGACGCGGCCGAGCGGCAGTCGGAGGTGGAGCACGCCGTCAACAACGGGAACCTGCAGAATCTGCTGCAGGCGTACGCTGAAGGGGCCGACTTAGCCGCGCCTCTACCTTGCTCGGTAAGTTTAAATAGTACTTCCAGAAACTGGACACGATGTCCAAAAGCTCTTTAATGCTCGATAAATAATGTACTGAAGGGAATAAACACTAAACAACCGCGAATCAGTGCTAGAAATTACAACAATCGCTATTTTTTTAGGGTTCCGTAGCCAAATGGCAAAATATCCCTTGGACCCTTATAAATTAATCATGTCTGTCGCTCCGTCCGTATGTCACAGCCATTTTTCTCCGAAAGAACTATACTATTGAAACTTGGCAAGTAAATGTATTCTGTGAACCACATTAAGATTTTCATGCAAAAAATAGAAAAAAACCCAATAAATTTTGGGGTTGTCCCATACTTAGAACTGAAACTCAAAATAAATATTTCCATCAATACCATGCGTGTGGGTTATCCATGGATAGATGTTCAAAAATGATATTGAGGTTTCTAACATTTTTTTTTCTAACTGAATAGTTTGCACGATAGACTTGTGTGTGAGATATGTATGGACTTTTAACAAAAGTTGTTTTATATAAGTACTAGACGTCCGCCCCGGCTTCGCCCGTGGTACATTATATAGCACTCATCGGGATCCCGTACATATCCAACGGTGAAAGAATGACTGAAATCTGTTCAGACATTACACATTAACAAAGATTAGCAAAGGTTATTTAACTTCCCCGTTACCGTTGACATGACGACGATGAAGTGACGTTTAGCTGTCGTTTACGTTTTATGTCACGTCACACGGGAACGCGGTCGAACGGGATATTCGTCGTGTTTGTCGTTTTTTGACGTCTCACGGGAACATGATAAAAATTATCCTATGTCATTTTCCTGGTCCTGAGCTACCTCTTTACAAATTTTCAGCCAAATCGGTTCAGCCGTTCTTGAGTTATAAATGGTGTAACTAACACGACTTTCTTTTATATATATAGATGAGTGAAAATTTTTAGGCGACCAAACTTTTTTGGGTGAACAAAAATTATTTATCTCACGTCATTGTCACCAAACGCTTTCCATGACCTATGTGTATTTTTATGTTACCGTAAAATTATAAACACCGTCGAAATATCGTAAACGTCGCTGTTTACAATTCAACGGATTCTTTATCGGTAGTTAATCTATCGAAGGGAAACCTTCAGATCATAATCCGTCGATTGGTTGGTCTGTATGGTGAGGCCAGTCAGACGTATAACCATCGCAAAATGTAGACCGTGTCACGTTTTTTACAGGACTGCGGTGAGACAGCCCTACACCTCGCTATCTCTCGCGAGCTAGGCGACGGCTCTAGTCTCCACATAGTCGATTTTCTAGTCCAAAACGGCGGCGCCCCTCTCCTCGACAAGGCGACGTCGACGGGAATGACCGCCGTCCATCTGTGCGCTCTAACCGACCGCACGGAGCCGCTCAAGTTGTTGCTCAAAGCGGGCGCCGACGCGAGCGTCAAAGACGGCGCGGGCAGGACGGCGCTGCAGATTGCGAGGCAGTTGGGACACCACGGCTGTCAGGAGTTGGTACGTCATTTGTTACGTTTTCTAAGCCCTGAATAAATAAATGAATATTGACACAACACCATCTGACCTCAAACTATTGTAGTGGTACTCTTTGCAGAGTCCGTCTGGGGAAATACCACACCGTTGTCAGTTATTCTACCGCCAACCAGCAATGTGTAAACATTACTGGTTTGATGGTCAATGTTTCCAGTGAAATTACATGGCATAGAGATAAAACATTGTATATCTCTGGGTGACAAGCGCAGTGCAGAGTTTAAGCTAGGTAATCATTTGGACTCTTCAATGTTATTATTTGCCGAACTAGAGATTTGCTTTCCGGCTATAAAATTCAGATTTGTGTTCATATTACAGTTGGAAAGCGTGGACAAACGTGAAAAGAGTATATTCGAGAACATCAATATCGACTGGAATCTATCTCACGACGATGGATCCACTGATTTCTCAGACGACGACACTGTTATCGACGAACGGGTAAGTTTCTCTTTCATTATATAGACAAATTTGGTTTGGAAATTGACATGATATAAAAATGGGTTTTTTTCCAAACCCATATTTTCCATAAACCTGAAAATCTCCTCTCCCATTATAACCCTCTATCTCTGAATATACTCCTATCGACATGACCGTTGCACCGCGAGTGCAGTACTTCAACAAATCCTACTAATGTGATAATAGGCGTGACGACAGGTCCTGCAATTATATTAAATTATTTGCTATAATGACAGTATTTAAATAGATTAAGATATGGCACAATTTTAATTCTGATATGTTTTAGCTTAACTTACTTTATGATCATTCAAACGTGGATGGGCAAGTCCATTTTAAAAGTACTAAATTATTAGAAAATGTATTTACCATTGGATAACACATTCCATTTCAAGTTACTTTTGTTATGAAACCAGTTTCCTAAACGCAGTATTGAATATAGCTACCATATAAACTTTACGCGTGACGCATAGAAAATACGACAGTGTGACGTCACGTTTCTTTAGTGATTTGTATGAAGCGTTTTTGGGAGAGTCCAAAATTGTGATTTTAAAATCGTGATATCACGGGAAGTTTTTAAGATAACACAGTAATTTTTTTACCTATGTTTCAGTTATTGAGTAGCCTTTTGATGGCACACTAAATAAAAAATGAGTCGTCATGTCTATTGTCAAAAGTTTTGATGTTTGCTCAATTACGTGAACGTGCTGAAGA